>JAGSMT010000124.1:0-1268109 GCA_029286875.1 Lamproptera curius | reverse complement strand
TCAAAACTCCCAACACCCACTCACCAAATAAACATGATCAAATATCTCACCTGAACCAGAAGCGCCTGAGCGCAGAACAGGATAATAGCCTTGGCGGACATATTGCTTGTGTTTATTGGAAACAAGTGTGAGCGACGTTTGGTTCGAATACTTTTTATAGTGCATGATTCTGTGTAAATTGAGATCTATCGAAATAGCCATTGAGCAACATCGTAAGGTTCGCTTTTTCCCCATACGTGACCAAAACGTAATACTTTCATCATGAGTAGGTACCTACAATGGAAACGCCATTTCTTTATAGATGTCCAAAATATTATAGATTTCATCATTATCCGTATTATTTATTGGCTCCTCTTCATCTTTCTTATGTGCAATGTGTGTCCGCGAGGCTCTATCGATTGTAAATTATCGCTAATCGATGAGAACGAACAGTGATTTACTAATGCTCATGACACGGAAACCTCATGATGAGATGATAGATAAACGAAAAAAATCACTATTAATTCCGGGATACATCGATAAAGGGGCTAACATTTCGAATGGGCACTGAGAACAAACACCGCTACGCCATCACGTATTCTTTACTTCTCAATTACGAAATGTATTTAAAAATCACACGACACGAACAATATATAAGACACACGCTTTTGGTGGTTGAATCACTCTGAACTCTAAACAGTCGAGAAAAATCTCAAACATGTCTCCGTTCGCTTTCTTACTCCTCTGCGTTCAAGCCTGCTTGATCCAGGTAAGCCTCGAAACTTTGATTTTCGTGACACTCTTGATATCTGTCACTGTCCTCCTACTTATTTTAGTAGAAGCGAGAGTGAGTACCTAATGATCGTGTGTACGTAAATTGTGTGAGTTAATAAAACCACTTGAATTTCAGAGCGCATACAGCCAGTGCCTCGGAGCCGGTCTCGGCCTCGGCTACGGTGCAGGAATCGCCGGCGAGTACGGACTCGGATACGGAGCCGGTTTGGCCACTGATTTCGCTTACGGACCCGGACTCGGTCTCGGATACGGCCTCGCCGGCCCCGCTGGCTTGATCGGTCCCGTCGGTCTCGCTGGCCCCGCCGCCATCGCTGGCCCGGCCTACGGAGGCACCGGTGTCGGAGACGTCGCGGTCGCTGGTGAGATGGGCGTCGCCGGTACCACCCTGGTCGCCGGTCAGGTACCAATCCTCGGTGCCGTCAGATTCGGCGGTGAAGTCCCAGCCGGCGGTGTCGTCTCCATTGCTGGAAGTTGCGCCGGTGGATGCGGCTGCAACGGTGCCTACCTGTACTGAAACACCTAACTCTGACCATCGAATAGCTTCATGACAATAAAATTCAGAAATAACGACCATTAATCTGTCAACGTTTTCTTTCCCTCCCCTCCACCGCAAAATTACACTCGAGTCACTTGAACATTTTTGACACGACGATCTAACGATTCGCCATACTATAGCCATATAGAATAAGCTCGAGTTATGTAACTCATTTTTCATCCTGGCTGCGTCGGCAGCGTATTATGGGCAAACTTACGACTAGGTTGTAAGACAGGTCCATGTGCAGCATTCGACGGCCCTTGTTAGCTGTTTGCTGTATATTTGACTATATTGGTGGACTCATTCAAAATCGTACAATACGCAGAGTCACCATCGTTTCAAATCCATTCGTAACGCACATAATAATACTAAAAATCGAAAACATTACACCACTCGTGGTACTTAGTTCTCAGCGTGAAACGACACCGGAATAAGATAATTATTCAACAAAATGGAATGTTACATTTATTTCTTTTATCTTCAGTCCAACTATTCGAGCTGTCGATGTCGATTCAGATACAGTATAACTGTCGCCAGACCTGTAGGTACCAAAGTTTTATGGCACGGATTATATGCGGTGACCTAAACAAAAACTCAATTTAATGGTATTAAATTAAGTTTCTATTATATAAGCACAATTAGTTGGTGCATGGACATCAAAGCGCAACTAAATACATTTTTATCGTGTATAATTATTCTAAATAAATTTAAAACAGTTTGGTTATCGTTTGCAGAAAATTTTTAAACGGTACACAATAAAATAATTTCTCATAATACTCTGGGCAGTCACGGATGATTTTAGTACAAAATATTATGCGATTTTTTTATTTAAAAAGTAAAGAATCGTATTCCAAGAACAGTGTAAAAACCATTAAAATCGACTGTTATAACGCTTTTAGAGCGAAATTTGTGCAGGGACAAACCCTAAAAAGAAACAATTATAAATCATGGTATACGGTTTACCTGAATGGTGACCATTTTCTTAATGTTCAAATTTAAGTCATAGTTATAATAAATAGCATTTGCAAATGATCTTGTTTCCAATGAGGGAAAAATGTATTCATTGGTTTATCATTTTTTATAACAAATTTAAAATATTACCGAGAATGTTAGATTGCAACCAATTCTTTTGGTTTACGATCACTCTTTGTTGGTCCTGGACCTGAAGAATTGGTACGGGTTCTGCTTATAATGGTATCTAAAAAGATAATTTATAATAAAAATAGTTTAGCTATTTAATTTTATAGTTAATCATATCAATATAATAAATAACCATAGTGTATAACGACATGAGGAAAAGCAAAAACATTGAACAAAATTAACAATATAAATCTGCACTCTTTTTTTATATTGCCTACGCAGGCAGACGAGCAGTCGGGCCACCTGATAGGAAGTCGACGACGCCTATGAACATCGGCAATACTAGTGGTATCGCCAACGCGCTGCCTACCGTGAGACATAGGGTGTAAGTCTCGTTTACCCACTAAATACGCTGGCTACGGTACCCTTCAAAGCGAAACACAGCAGTATTTTCATAATACTGCTTTGCGGCAGAAGTAAGCATCGCGGTGGTAGCAACTCGACGGTCCCCTGTAAAAGGGGGAACTACCACCAGTACTTACCCTATATCTTGTCTACAACCACACAAATCCAATAGATTTTTAAAATGATTTCTTTGCATATTTGACCATTCAATCATCATTTTATTTGATAAATAATAGTGGACGTAATCTAACAGCAGCATGACAACCATAAAATAAGTCAAAAAATATTGCACGATACTACATTGCACTTATTACATATTAAATAACAAAATATGATAGAATACGTAAGTTTCCCATCGTAAATTAAAAATACACAGTGATATTATTTTCCGTATGCGACCACTCGGTTATTAATACATTTTTAATAATACATCAAAAACATATCGCTAAATTGCTTTTAAATATATTTTCACAAAATAAACATTTACAATTGGCATAACAATGCCTTAAACAGGTTAAACTTAGTTCCCGCGTTAAATTATTTATTTAATAAATACGGTTGCATTAGCAGGCAACACTAGTAAAATGAGTGTGTATTTTTCGCTTAATGAAAACAATAAAAACAAAACAACTATTCTAATTTTTAAAACGTAAACTTCGTTTTCGATTTGGAAGATATGACTTATTTCGCGCCTTTTAATAAAGTAAACATTTTAGTATAAATAATAAAAACTGGAAATTCCGCTTTACACGCGTTTACTTATTAATATAGTCTATCGAGAAAATAAATACATGAAAATAAGTCTTCCCTAATTTTCTATCTTTTGTCTTTTATAAATGTATTATGTATTAAATTACTCACTTTTTTAATTTAATGTACCAATTGTTACATAATATTAACGACGCTGTACCGATGAAACATCAATAAAATGAGCTAAGGTAATTTCGGCGTACAGCCCAGACTTAATTTTAATCAAATCTATTGAACGAAACGCAAAAATTAAAATCATTATTTATAGAGATAGTACAAGTAAATAATTTTACTTACACGAATACCAAGCACTTTCAATATCGTAACAAATAACACTACTCGAAATGTGTAAGGAGATGTGAAAGTAAAATGATGAATTATTGAACGTTTCTACCATTTAACAGAAAGTTTAAATTGCCTTGCCAAGTTTCAAAATCTATAGCATAAACAAGGGCTTAGAACTGTCACATAGTGCTGTAGCAAAAGGTAAATAAATTCGTTATTAAGTAACATGTGTGACATGATACCTAGTATCGAAACTTTTCTTGGACCTACTCTTTTAGACTGTGGAAGTAGGGAAGTATTGTTGATACTTGCATTAAAGAACTCCAACTTTACATATTCCAGCGGGTGTTACAATACATTTTGATCCATTACTACGAATAACGTTAAAGTGGATTTCAAGATCCTAATGAGATTGGAATACACTTAGACGATGTATTGTTGCAAAATATGTAAAGAGGTATAAAAGGCTTATCTTAATAAGGTTGTGAAAAGAACCAAATAGGTTCTTGGTTTGGCTGAATTTTAGAGACAATTTATAAAAATACATGTGCAAGACTTGCACACCCGCTAGAAGTTATACGATATAATAAATATATTAGATATAATATATATATATATATAAATCTTCGGCATACTAAGATAAAAATCTTATCTTTCGCTTTATAAATAAATAAATTTATATATATATATATATATCATGAAAACAGTTGTCACTTCAAAATAATTATCTTCAAGGTATCGGTCTTTTGTGGAATGCGTGCGTATCATAAAAAAATATTCTCATTATTTCTAATTTCCCTAACGCGCCAACTTTTATTCAAAATTTATTTCAAACATTAAAAGTAACCGCAACGAGTAAAAAACTATATATATATATATATAACTTGCTTATAGGTAGTTTCTGCAAATTACAATTAATGCGACGTTATAACTACATTATTTGTACGCAATAGGATTTTACTTGATGGTATATGATATGAGGTATCAAAACTAATGAGCACAGACAACTACCTATAGATACACAACAAACTAACAGATTAGAAGTTTGGCGTTGTTTTCGAAACCTAACTTAACTCAGTAGATTTACCTGCGTGGTGATCATAATTTATGTGTATGATAAATATAAATTGTATTCTTCTAAACTCAAAGGTTATAAATTGCTGAATGTACCAGAATAGTTCGAACACGCTAGAATTTTTTTCTATATGCTTGAAAAAAATTTATTACATTTTGAATTATTATAGCTAGAATGGAAGCTATTTATTGAAGTGAAACTTCTTTATCGGAAATATTTGGAAAAAAATTTAGTGTAACATTTTTTCGTTACGCGGCCCCTTTTTTCGTTACGCGCCATCTTTGCGCCATAAGCGCATTCATGTTATGCGACATCTAACGCTTAATTTGACGAACATTGCTAAAGTCCCATACTAAAATTTTAACGATTATTACGTATATTTGAATAGTTATTTATCTTATTTTAACTTCAAATTAATGGGCTGAATTTATGTTCATGAGAACTTGGATTTATAAAATAAAGTAGTCTATATTTTATTCTCAATATTTCTACTTAATTCGGCTTCCTGACATATTACAATTTAACAATGTGTATGGTGGAGTCCTCTATTGTCGTTTTATTGGCACTAATTGAAGTGAAACTTCTGTATCGGGGTTTGAACCAAATTTAGTGTTTCACTTCTTACGAGTGTACGCTAGTATACGCACACTTTTTTCTATAGCTGTAAGGTTTCGTTGAAATCCAAGCCTGTGTTGTTCGTAAAAAAAGTAACAAACAGACATACACTTGTACAAATTCTAATATTATGTAGTAGAATATTTAGTATGGATGATATAATTATATTTGATACTAACTGTTAATGTTTGGTCGGTCAAATATGTTTAAGACAATCGATTATCGTTAAGCCTGTACGGATAAATCGATTATCTTTAAGCCTGTACGAAAAGTTTCTAATTTTGTTAAAAATAATTGTTATATTTTCTGGATATATAAATCACGTTTTTATCTGAAAAGGTTATAAAGAAAAATAACCATAAACAAAAAAAACACCAAGGCAAAATCAACACAAAAGCACCACAAACACTTATTGATGAAAGAAAAAACAGTCGATGTTCCGGTGCCAGTAGTAATAAGAGAATGAAAAAATTATTCCAGTCACGAAGCTGCATAAAATTTAAGTCTGTGCTTACACTTAAAGATCATAAGTTTATTTTTATATTTATGCGTCGTTTTTATGGTTTCCATTTTAAGAAAACTAACATGAGAAAAGTTACCTTATCTGTTTCAATATGTTAGAACAAACCTTTGAGAATTTTATTTACTGAAATCAAGATTTTAAATCATAATATTGGAATTTGAATATATAAAAAGAAGCAAAGGTAATTTAAAATAAAACAAGCATTGGTTAAGATAAATTTTAATAGGTTTAAAAATTAACTTATCAATACACTACAGGCAGCGTTCCCTAAGTTGAAAAGGGGTTGTTTAATACTCCACAAACAAATACTGAAACAGAAGGTTTGGGATCGCTGACAAAGTAATCACATAGCTAATGAACAACATCACCCGCAGGCAAAGTTGCTTACACTATTTATTCTTTACGGAATTATGATTAATTTTAATATATATTAATGCCATTGTTTCTTCTCATGTTGAAGTAAATTAGAAGGCTGTTTTATAACAATGACATAAGTCAGTTAATTATAGAGATACTAAATAAAGGAATTCAAAACATGATACTGCTTATAAACTATGCTTATATAGTAAGAGTTTAATATGGAAGCTTATTCACTAACGACTTTATCCATGAATGAACTAACTCGTTAATGTATAGGCACAAATAAAATTGTGATCCTTGAACGAAATATTTTTTTTGTGTTAATTATAGTGGAAAAATATCTGAAAAGAATGCCGTACACACAACTACATGTCAGGGTTTTGATTTGAATAAAGTTGGTTATTGTTACAATAAAAAAGTAATAAAATTTCAAGAAAATGTTTACAAATAAGCAAATCAGGAATAACTATAGAAATCTTCACTATTGTTTTAAAATTTTAATGCAATGCAAAGTGTGTACGGACATGTACGGTGAAGAAATGTGATAATCGACGTTTTTAAAACAGTTTTTTTTTTATTTAATATTTTTTATTTTTTTTTGTTTTTGTATTTTTTTTTGCGCTCTACCCCGGAGTGGGCGAATAATGATTAATACACGACGACAAATACCTCAATTTAATATAATAACTATAAAGTAAAAATCTCTACTATGACAGTTTTGAATAATAAAATCTTATTAGAAAGCATTATCCAATCTGCAATCGTAGAAAATAATATAGACTAACAACTAAAACGCTTTAAGATTCCTCTAAGACAATGAAACATTGTAAGTTGCATATATAGCAATACTAAGAGTTTATAATCAAGCCTACGGCAAGTGATGTAAATGTACTCCATTACCTCTAGATATTTAGCTCGACACCATTTCAAAGAAATCAAAAGCAATCAAAGACACTATAGAATACACACTAAATCTAAACACTAACGACTTGTTGACGCATCCGTAACCACTATGAAAGCCCAATGCAATATTTAACGATATAATGTGCAGGTTAAAAGACACTTATTATTTCCAAAGGCGAAACTGTGACGGCACTGTAATATCTATTCTTTAAAACGAGCAAACACTACGTAAATACTGAATTGTAACAAAGTAATATATACTATAAAGCAAGTACTAAATTTTGCAACACTTCTACTCTATACGCTTTATAATACTTTAAAAAACGCCGTCACAGATACCAATGAAGTATTCGAAATACTGTTGTCATACTACTACTTTTTTTTTTAAATTTTAATACAAGATATAAGAACAAATGAAAGCTGTGCCTGAATTTTATCGATTATTGCATATTGTAGTGCAGGAAGATGTAATCGGGATGGTTTATTTCCGGCGGCATCAGAGGCGAAGCGGGCGGCAGCAGTTGGAATCCCATAAACATAAATGTACGCAGCAGAGTGGCCCTGTCCGGTCTGGACTTCAGGATGCAGATGATGCAGCTGGAACAAATGTACAAAACCATGTCAATTGCATTGATTTAATTGTTTAATACATTTCTTAAATGTATGACCACGTTAATGTAATACTAACAAAATGATGTTCATTGAATAAATCAGATCTTTTCATCAAATAAAAACACAAAAGAGATTCTTGAATTGTTACTGTACCATTTGAATACACTGCTAAGAAATTACAGAAGACTTGAAGCTTTGATTGTGAAATTGTAAAAATATCTTAACTCTTGCTAAATACTAATAATTGCATTGTTCTTAGAAAAGATTTGATTGTAGTAAGTGAGTTCCAACATTTAGATCTGTCCAGTATTGATGTTCTTTGAAAACTAAATGTTATACATTATGCATTTTATTGCTGAACATTATAAACATTCTGATGTTGAATGGCACTAAATAAATAATTGTTAGCCTTGACATTAATTATTATTTATTTTATATAATTATAATTATTATTGTAATTGCAGTGAATGTTTAGTATTGCAATACTACAATGAAACAACAAGAACAAGCATTATACACTTTTATAATGTTGTACTGTGTAACATATTATACTGTTTTTCAAGTAATGTAACATATATTTGAATTCTAACATATGTGTAAAAATAAGCTTTAGAAACCAGTAGTTGTGGGTTCCAATCTTGCGGGGACTCAACAAATTTACATTGTTGTTTACCATCTGGTTAGGGCAATTTAGGCTGATCAGCCAATTGTCTAAAGACCATAGTGGTGGGCTCGGTCCAAAAACCCACTAATGGAGAAGGGGAGGCCTATGTCCAGCAGTGGACTTGGAGTGGACAAAGTCTGATGATGATGATGATGAAAGATAAGAAGCACAAACTGACTTATATATTTTTGAACAAACTATGTAGTATTCATTTACAGTCAGCTTTAATGTGTACATAGACTGCAAAGTCAGTTGTACTTTGTGCAACATCAATTATTATTTGTGTTGTAACGGAAAACTCTCATTTGTAACAATTTTAATTGGTTCATTCTTATGCAACACAATGATAATCCAAGGTTAGAAATGTGAATAATTGTGAATCAAATATTATCAAATATCACACCTTTTTTTTTTTAATTTTTTAGTTTTAGTTACCTTGTTACTAATTGTTCACACTAATAATATTCTCACAGTATTTCAAGATTTTTTTTGTCCGGACATACAAAAGAATAAGTATTCAGGTAGTTTATTTTTTTATTACTTAGGTTATTCTGTATTAAGCCAAACCATTGCTATTACATTATTAAATGGACAAACAAAACCTTAAAGAATTGCTAAGTAACAAATCAATGAACAGTAAACTTGTGTACAAACAAACTATAAAAATTGTAGCTTTTTGTATGGCTAATGATTTAAGTAAAGATGAATAAATAATTTATTAGGACTAGAATTATTTCTATACTCACTTGTTGCAGCCGAGTCTCTCTTCGGCAAAGTCCAGTAGAAGCATGAAGCTCTCCTTGCTGCCAGATTGAAGCACTCCGGGCATGCGCAGATAGATGGTGTTGCAGTGCACAACCTAAAATACATTGAACATTTTATCTATTTTTTAAATGTACTGTAGGGATGGCTTCTTACCAATTTGCATATACCTGATTAATAGATTTTATGCAGAGCAAGAAAAGATGGAGATATAGAGAAAGGGAGAGAGAGTAACTAGCACCTGAACTCTGCAATCCAGAGTAATCTGCATTCTATTGTTAAAATTGATGATCTTGAAAATCAAGACTAACTTCTACAACGCCTAAACAATTCGTGGATTATCAAATTTTTCACGCAATTAGGTGATTGTATTAATTTTACATAAAATAATAAGAAAACAATACAACATAAAGAGCTGTAGAGCAAGGGCCAATAAGCGACCAAGAAGATGGTTTGTTTTTATTTATACCATATTAAGCGATTTTCACACTTCAGCATTGTTATTTACAGCAGTCCAACTGTGCCAAGTAATAGTAAGTAGATGTCTTATCAAGTGATTTTTATATGGAAAAAATGTAAAAATTAAATCCCATTTGTTATAACCAATATCGACTTGTTATTTCTTATTCTTGTTGTTATCGGATTGTTAATGTTTTCATATTTCGACTACTAATCCAAGAAATTTAAGCATGTGAATTACTAGTATAATATCAATTGTCTTTAAACCTGACAGTTAGTTTGAGTAGATATTAAAACACTTACAGCTTCCCAGCGGTTACTGTGTTTTCGTGAGGAAGATCTTGAAATCAACTTTCACCGGCTGGCGATCTTTGCGCTCCAATATCTTGCCGATTACCTAAAGAGTAATTAAAATATGTTATAAATATAAAAATACACGTTTATATAATTAAAGTGTTTATAAACGCTTTTTTGGTGATTTGTAATCAAAGCAAGATGTGTAGAAATGACATATTCAATGATACTTTAAAGATGTGTTATACTTATAAATAATGAGACCAAATATTTTAATTATACAGGTTATTGTCATGGGCTTTTAATGTATTTAAAGGTTCTATGCTGTTTTTTACCAGATTATTTTATGTTTTGTACTTTGGTACCAACAGTAATTTGATTATTGAAGGCTCTAATTAATTATGAAAACATAACTAAGGGAATGTAATGACTTTTGAAGCAATAAAAAGTAATGCAGACGAAACTTCACGGTAGTAAAATCTTTGTATATATTTAATAATATTCTCTCTTAATTCTATTCAATGTATTGTTTTGATATGTTACATGTTTATATATTGTGCTGTGTGAAATATTTCGAAGGAAGAAAACAGAAATGTCGTATCTGACAAATATGTCATTGTTTACCAGAGCCATAAAAAGAAATATTCGAAAAAGTAGATTTTTTATCATAATTTTTATGTAATTATTTGCTTCGTTATATATTTTTTTATAGAAATTTATTTTTAATTGTTTTTAGGCACTGATGAACGATTAAATTTTTGTCAGTTACGACGTTTGTGGTTTTTTACCCCACTATATAGAATGCTTCAATATGCAGACATATAATATTAGCATACGGTATCAAACTGCCCAACATTCATAGTTCTCATTCTGAAATGACATGTTATCATAATATGATAACGAGGTCACTATGTACAACTCTATTTTTAGTATAACTCATGTTATCTTTAAAAATTTAATTGCTTTTATATAGACGATTTTGTATATAGCTAACTTAATGGGTTTCAAATCAATTTACCGTGTTACAGTATAAAAAAATAATTGCCTACATATTTATAAATATATATGTTATATTGTTTATAAATAAATATATATGGTATAAACCTTACAAATACAATTCCTGATTTTGGTACAAAAAGAATTTAGAAGTAAAAAGGTATTTAAATTTTTATTTAAGAGTATATCCCTGTAACTTGAGATGCAAACGAAATTGTTATTTTACAGGCTTTATATCACAATACTGCTGTATATAAATTATAAATAATATACAAGTATGTCAATTGAAACTTTAATGACTTATATACCATCACTATTTTAGCAAATGTATGCTTAAATTTTATGGCAAATTTTATACATCTTTAAATTGTCAGTTAGTAGGTGCTTCAAATTTTTTCTATTCATATTTTAGCCCGTTTTACTCAGTGATATTTAACCTTTCTATCGGTGAAAGGGTAGAGCCATTTTGAATTTATTCATTACATATTGTAATAAAGATTATCGCAATGTAAATGAGTTATTACACTACATGAAAATTTGATAAATATAGCAACTTTTACTTATTTTTACACTAGATTTACCAAACCAGTCATTTTGACTGGTTTAACTAGGGAATTAATGTTTGAAACAAAAAACTGGTGTATGTTTTCCTTGGTAAATTAATATTTTTTACCGCTTCACGCCTGTCAGGGTGCAGTGCCGGATGAGTGAGCGACGGCGAGCTAGGCTCAGTGGCCAGGCTCTCCGCGCTGCTCGTCAGCGAACTGGCGCTGGCCCATAGTAGTGCGCTCAACAAGTCACCTGTTTGTTATATTACAAAAGATCATTTAACAAAAAGACACAAGTTGCAAAGAATATTAAATGTAATGAATAAATTTACAATTGCATTTTTGGCAACAATGTCTTAATATACAATGCACATCAATTAGTCTTGTGGTAGGTACTTGTGCCAAAATTAAACATCTGTGTTGGCCCTCAAACTTTGTAATTTTAAGCTTGGAGTGATTAAAATTTAATATTTATTTATATATTAAATTTATATATATTTAAATATTATATTTATACATTTTCCAGGGTATTCCTCATTAAAGTCCCGTGTAATTTTATTCATAAAAAATATGGTAAATAGCTGACATTCTTATACTTTAAAAAGTGACAATTAATGCGCTAAAAAAAACTTTAAGATGATTTTATAACATCAATGGATAATGTTTAAACTATATCTTATTACACAGTGCAACTTGAGCAACACACTGTTAAATCTACATGTCCATATACTCCCTATTATTCATACATGGTGTTGCAAGGGTTTCACTTACGGTTGTTGTCGTCGTTGGTGGGGGTGGATGGTGTTGCGGGGCTCGAAGCCCCGCTATTCACCCCTCCGGGCGGTGCCGAGCCATGAGCAGGGACATCAGGACCACCTTACATACAAACAAAAATTTTTAATGAAGTGAATCAGAACATTTACCTCATAATGAGTGATACCCCTTGCTGTTAGGTATTGCTATGTTTACCATACCAAAAACCATCTAACCACTCAGATTTACTGTTTGTGTTTAATTAAATCTGATTAACCCAGTACTTTAAATATTAGAGGACCCATTTGACCAATTGGACCCACTACTTATTTGCAGTATTGAATTAAGAAACATAAAATATTTAAGTAAATACAGTCTCAATAAACTTGTTAAAAATTGATAACCATTAAGTACACGAGTTTAAATGTTTGCTTCTGTGTAAATCTATGTAAACAATGTTTAAGGCGTGTAACTTTAAGCAATAACTAATTGCAATCAAGTAGAGGACTGATCAATGATCACCATACTACCCAAATTTCTAGCCACTACTCTACTCACCACAGAGGCCCGGCGCCCAGGCACAGCGAAAAACACTCGGCGTCGGAAGCCGACATGGCCGAGCGCTTGCTCCCGGCCGCGTTCAAAGACGCGCTGTCACCACTGGAAAGCAACAAAAAATTATAGACTACTGATGATAAAAGCTTAGGGGAAATAGCATAACTCTATTACTTGAAGTATTCCAGATCTCACGGCTCATGCATTCTGGGATGTGGAAGGCTTGTAAGCCGTTCAATAATGCAATGAAAAATTATTCTCAGTATATTATCTGTGGTTTCTTTGGATTATCTTTATATAATGCTAAGTATTTAACAAACTGACATCACTGCAGTTACGCCGCACGTATGGCATATAAGTAGCTAATAGCTCGGTGATTTGCAAATGTAAAGTTTCTTCAAATAAAAAGCTAGCAGTCGTAGCATTTATCCATTGGTGTTTTTATAAGTTTTCAAAAAAATGGAGTAAATAATAAATTAGTAATCATTTGAAGAAATGAGATATATAAGGTTTTTTTTTATGGCATGCGCAGGCAGACGAACCGACCGACCACCGATGTCCCATAGGCATTGGCAATACCTGTGTATCGCCAACGCGCTGCCTACCGTGAGACATTGGGTGTTAAGCTCGTTTACCCAGTAAATACGCTGGCTACGGTGCCTTTTAAACCGGAACACAGCAGTGTTTTCGCACTACTGCTTTGCGGCAGAAATAGGCACCGCGGTGGTACCCACCCAGACGGTCCCCAGTAAAACGGGGACCTACCACCGGTTTGTAATAAATAGATAATTATAAAACAGACATTAGATTAGGTAAAATATAGTTTGCAATACGGAATCGATTCCCGTAATAATTTCTCCATGCTTATAGCGCAAAGTCCTGCATACGTCTCGTTTATTATTTACACACTAAAGTAGCAGGTTAATCACATTCTAAAATATCACGCACTACTCATTAAAAGGCCGTGTGATATGATTACGCAATAGTTACGTAGCATAACCGCTAAGTTACACGTGCACGTGGCACTACGATCTTTGCCCCTTTTGGTCTTTTAAAAACCAGAAGAAGTAGAGTGATCATGCTACTACTTTACGACAAAATAGAAGAAAACAAGACATTGTATTTTTGTTTTCTTATGGGCTCATATCTTTATATACCATAACCAAATATAAGCTAAATAATATCTGGAAAGTATACAATTAAACCAACTACTACTGATAAAACTTCCTGTTAGTATAATATCGCGTAGTGATAATTATTTGACAGTTGCATACTAAAAAGTCGCTAAAATAATCAGTCTCATCTTACAGTTTTTTAAGATTAAAGATAAGTTCAGTTCTTAGTAAGCTAGAAGAGTTATTACCGCTATACAAAATAGTAGTCAAACATGTTATAACAAACCGTTTTCTCGATTAAATCGTAACATAAACAAGAATTGTGCTACAGTAATAATTAAATATAACAAAACAAACACTTTCTCAACCTCGCCACAGCTGATAAGAGATAAATGCAACGGTAAATTACCGTTCTCGGAATTTGTAACCAAAAATAGCATATTCACATAACCAACATATTAATAACTTAGAATAGAACAGTATTGTAGTTTTAAAATTTGTAAGTAGTAATATTTGTAAAATTGTAGGCGTGCTTTTATTCATACAAAAGATGTCTGGAAGATAGTGCCATTGGCATTAAGTCCATTATTATACCATTAATGTGTAATTATTTTACACTTCTTGAGTAAAATAACCTAATCTAAAGAACATTCAGTACTTTTCAAAACGTACGTATCGAAGCAAAACAAGTATGATTGATATTCAAGGTGTTTTGCGTTGAAAACAAAGATAGTGATATAACGCCTTAACGCCTTAAGACGAATGCGCGTCAAAACGGTCATATTGCTTATGCATGAGTGGGGCCGACGCTGAAATGGGAACGAAATCGGTATAAATTTACGTATCAAAACTACGCGCCAGGAGTCACGTACACCATCTACACAATATCAAGCAAATAATGCAAGGATTTGTCTGGCTGTGTGGTCAGGGCGCGAAACATCAGTACATTCTCAAGGGTTGAATATAGCCTCTTCTTGGTTGGTTAACACTCTTGGACCCGCGTCCGGTGTGGGTTGGATTCCCACCCATGAAAAATATTATATGATGTTTTTCTCGCGTCTGGGTTATATAACATGTTTCTATTTACAAAAGAAAAGATAGTCTACAAGGAGGGCTTTTGTCATTAAACCAAGAATTTAGATCGAAATTTTGATTGGATATGTAAAAGTAGAAAAGTATCTTAGGCAGCCGTTATATGACGTCAGTACCTTTATATTTACTGACACCTAATCTATCCATCGAAATCGGGTTGCGAGTAGCCAGTCGCTCTAGAAGCTGATATTTCGTTATATCTTCGTGAATTAGAAGCCAACACTATGATGACATCGAAAAAAGAGCTAAGAGGAAGAAGATTACATGTCAAACCACATTATGTAATTTTACCAGATTTCCCTCTTCAGAAACTGTTAAGAGTAGTGTGGGAAACAAGGAAATACTAAGAAGGTTTCATATACTGAGGGCGAATATCCCGTCTATCTGTTTCCATCATAAACAACGTATCGTGGCTGGCTACTAGTCGCAGTCGGTAAAATTCCGTTAATAATACAACGGCAGGACGAAATACTCGGTAAATTGAATGCGATGAGTACTAGGAACGCTGACGCTGAGTAATTATACACCTGAGCAATAAATTGCTCTGAATAAAAAATCAGCAAACAAACTTTTTTTTTATTTTTGTTTGTCTGTTTGTTCTGGCTAGAATATAAAATGGCTGGTCCAATTTTATGAGACTGTCACTGAATAAATTGTTAAGATAGCGAGCTACTTTTATCCAAAATACGGACGAAGTTGCGTACAGCTAGTCATAAATATAACTAAAATAATATCAGGTTAAATAAATATAGTATTATGCTGTATTAAATGCTTATTTAGTGAACGATGGAAATTGTTGACAAACGGTCTTTCCAAATAACAAGATGGACGATGTCATACAACATTTATTGGTATATTGAATTAGGAAGTGTACAATTCTTGTTCAACTAGATAAACACGGGTAACTACTCGTGTCTCGAGCGTTTATTGGTACTCTATTTCAGCGCAAGTCTTATCAGACACATCATAGCTTACAAAGACAAATACACAATACGTTCATATCAGAAGATAAACACGTAGATACGTTCGGTGGAAAACATCTCTCAAATCTCTAGTGACATAATGATAAATTGGACAAATACGGTATGAACATACATATTGTAGTTGTTTGTAAAACAATATGAGATGTCACCTTGTACGTAAAAAAATTAGAGGGCGAAACTAAGTCGATTAATATTAATCAACGGCAGACAGCAGCCGAATATGTGATAGCTGCGAAGTTTGTAGAAAAATCTATAATTACTTAATAAGTTTCGTTTTTTACACAACTATTATGTAATCATATTTTTATAGGACTATCTCTCAGGGATTTAGTTTTAATTTAAACTTTATATAACTTTGAGAATAATCGCTTTAAATTATATAAATGTAAATAACAACATTATATAGATAAATGTTTTAATAAAAATACATACACAGCAATGTACCTTAGGCCTTTTATCCTTCTAAATGAAATTGCCTCAGATTATCGACAAAATAATCTTCAAAATCAGAAATGCAAGGCGTTCTGATAATAAAAGAATATTCGTTATATTATAAAATTATGTGTGTTTATGCGTGCGTATTTATTCCACAAAGCGGCAGTTTTTACGTGTTCTTAGTTTTTAAGGGTACCGAAGCTTGCACAATTATTGGGTAAACGGGACGTAACCCGTCCCAAGTCTTAGGATCAGAGAAAATTTGTGACGTCTTACGCTGCGTTATTTATGGGCAGGGCTTAGCACTTAACATATGATAAATCTAAACCACCTAAAATATATACATTCTCACCATAACTGTTGTAAAAAAAGTTCCAAAAGGGACTTTATATGAAAATTAAAGTACTCGTTACTTTGAATAAATTTATTACTTAAGTGATCACCGACGCCCACAGACATAAGCAATACCAGTGGTATCGCCAACGCGCTGCCTACCGTGAGACTTCTTCTCGACCCGGACGAGGAAGGGGTCGCCGAGACCTGGACCCAACGGGGTCCCTACATCAGACCCTCACACCACACGAGTAGGGATAGCACACACTCACCTGTAGTTTGCCTCGCTTACGAGCACAGCGACACACACACACCGCGTATACTAGATACACCCGCGTTCCAGGGCGGTTCTCACCGCCCCGCAATCGATTACATACAGTCGCCAGACCGTCGGCGTCCCGGTCCGTAAACCGATCGTCGACGATCCTAGAGACATAAACTAATACCTAACTGACGTACTCTTCTGCGTGTGGCCTCCATTTTAGCAAAAATGTGGGCCACCTAGTTCGGGGACGGAGCTTCTCAGAACTCTGTGTTAGATGAAGCTACTAAAGACATGAGTCTGGAAGCATAACTTCAAGGATAAAAAAAAAAAAAACCGTGAGACATAGGGTGTTAAGTCTCGTTTGCCCAGTAAATACGCTGGCTACGGTGCCCTTCAAACCGGAACACAGTAGTGTTTTCAGACTACTGCTTCGCGGCAAAAATAGGCACCGCTTAACCTACCACTTAGTTATAACTAATATAACTTCTGTTTGTCACTATAATTGATTTTATAAACCGGTGGTATTACGAATATTGTTACATATAGTACCGTTCAGACATCACACAAAACATCACGCAAAACAATAAATATAATTTGTCCGCACGTATGTATATAATACGTAAGTGCATGCAGAAACTGAAATTATGCCATATATATATTAGAGGTTCTCAGGATAAAAATATCAAACCTTAACAATTTTAATAGACTCCTCTCTCAGGCTATTTATTATATATTTTTGAATTATTATTACAAGGTTAAAGTTTAGATGAAGCCATTAGTAAAAAAGTGTATTTTAAAAAAACCTAATGAAAGAAAAAGTTTTAGTAATTAGCTAATTAAAGTATAGCTCATACATTTTTAAAAGTTGGTCATCAAAAAAAAAAGGAAAAAAGCTATCAATTTAAACACAACATATAAAGAATACAAACAAAATTCCTTACCAGTACAGTTTTACGACCATCGTGGAGAAGTATAAAAACCGGGACGCTATATCAAAAACAAAATCCTATCTGACCAAAATGTAATTTATCACAAACACTGGAATGTTTAAGAACGCTGTTTAGTTTATTTACGAAATCGTTATAACTTCTTAAGGCGGTTCTTGATGGGGATCTTTCTGAAGAAGAGTGCAATGCCGATTGGCATAAATGGCATATTACGCCTGAAAATTCCTCCTTTGCGAACGGTTTCAACGTGCGTGTTACGGGAAGTTTTCGTGGGAACTGATAGAAAGCGGGATAAACACGCTCGATTCCAAATTGAGAGGTGCCATTGCCAGATACAAAAATAGACGCAAGCATAACAACGCGAGAAATGCACACACGCAGATAGGCGACAACTGATTTATAGACGATAAAGATAATTTCTTTTTGTTTCGGTAATTAGCAATTGGTTTTGGTAATTTATTTATCAAAAATGCGTGGCGTGATGCATCAATTATAGAATAGTGCGACCCCTTACGTGGTAATATTACTTTTTACACCAAAAATATACATAAAAATCTAGAAATAACACCGTCGTGGAACGTCTGCTACTGTAAAATTTTATTGAAAAATTTGCTCAATTTGAGTCATTCTGGAGTCAAGTGCATTAAACATAACGTTTAAAGCCGTTTACACTTAACGTTTTTATTGCTATACCATTATTGAAAAGCAAGCAATATTATTGATCAATTCGAAGACTTCCTTGTTGGTTAATCAAAAAATTATTTATTAATTTTTTAGAACATAAATATAATTTTCAAAAACCTGTGTAAACGTACCTTTACTTTAAGCCAATATATGAACAGCAACAGTGATTTTTGACTTTATCATAAAATCTTTTCTACTTTAATTGTTATCGGTCATAACAAAGTCAGTCCTTCGTGACCGGTGATAAAGAAGGTTTTTTAAATTTTTCAAAATTATTGTGTATTTGAGTGGCCTTACCGTACCAGGTTGGACTTAGCAATTTAAAAAAAACATAAATATCAAAGAGATCTGTCGCACTTTCTCATGACAACACGATATGCAATTGATATCAGCACTTTTTTAATGTTCTCTTTGTAAATAAATATTAAAATTTTCAAATGCAAAAAAAATCCACTTTAGAAATGAATCCGAATCGCCAGGACATGGCGCAAGAATGGAAGCCACTGACAACTGCACTAATGGGTCTTGAACTAATAAATCCTTTAACTCAAACCGTGTAACACACCCATTTATATACATTTTTAAAGAGGATGAAACCTTCGAGGGAGGATAATCAATACATACATCAAGACAAAATTAAAACGAATCGCCGATACATTTTAGAGCGGGATAATTCTGTTTACCGAACACTGCCAAAAGCAACTGTAATACACGACTACGAATTACGTCATAGCGTGCGTTCGTACAAGGAAAGTCTGTTGCCGTGGCCAAAACTGAAAACAATTATTATATTTAATAGCAGCTAAGACCATTCGCCAAGTGGAAAGTAGGCAAATATCTACTTACACACAATATTAAACGAATTGTATTATGAGTCTGTAAATGTAATCAGTATTACATACCAAAGACGTGTTCTATCCCTCATATCCTAAAGAAAATACAAGAATATTTAAAAAAATATATATCTTGAATTAGTGTGTGTACTAGTGTGTCCTATGCTAGCTTGGTAATTACCGGGTTTTCCGAAACATTTTACAAGCTTGGTTAGCTGAATGCATCTTCCAATATAGCATCAATCTACGGTAAAGAGAAGTTAAGAAACAATGGAAAATATTTCGCAAAAATTCATTCCATAGGAACTAGAAAAACAAAAATATCACAGAACATCACGTCCTCCAATCTCTGATTGAACAATACTTTTCAAATTAGAAAGAAATGTTATATGGTATTCAGCTTGAAATAACCTAATGGTTCATAACAACATTGCCTCATTATAGTAGAAGACTGAAATGTTAAAAGAAATTGGCACAAAACCTCTATTTGTACCTAAATAGAAAATTTCTCCTTTACGTAACAAACCACATGGTCGGGTACTGCGCGTTGGAAATGTTGCCAGTTACGTAACAGTATTGAAGCTAATCATGCTATCGACCGAGTCAATGCGGACCGTTTCCTAAAGGACTGATCATGCGTTGCTATAGTGCAGGAAGAGGGAGATATCCATCACAGAGGCTTATGTCCCATTCTAACACTAAAACCAAGCGATGTCATCTATGCATTGTCTACAACAGCCAGATGACACATAGAGTTGGCGTAAACAATGTAACCAACGTAAAGAACAAAACGAGCAAAGTAAAAAAGAAAGATATATATATATATATAAAAAAAGACTGCAGTTTCTTGCCGGTTCTTCTCTGGAGGGGTGGTCTGAGTTTGTGAACCGGTGGTAAATGGAAAATTTTTGACGTTCATAAGTGCTCAGTACAGACTAAATTAAATAAATAATTTTGACTTTGACTCGATGGCAACGAAAATGCGTAAGTTTTAATCGAAACGTTATATGCGATATTTCAAAAACTACTAACGCGACAATTAACTTTTTACACCGCAATACGTACGATGTTACGTCGCCGCTATGTGTCACATTGTTTTCTTTAAATTCATGTCTTATTTTACCTAGTATAAAAACTATGTATTTTCTCTAGAAAAGAATGAAGCGCTCTGTGGTAACGCTGCCGCTCTAATCTTTTTATCTCCTTTTTTAATCAAACAGCCAAAAGGTTAACTATATCCATATAGGGTGCAATTTACTACCATGATAATTTGCATACACGATTTCATTTTTACTTGTGGTATATTAAAAGAGTAAAGTTTAAAAATGAATAAAACTGAATCTTTCCCATTCTGCCACAACCACAATAGACATATCCAGATAATAATGAATCTAAAAACAAATAAACGATAAAGAGTGTCACATTTTATACGACACGATAAGGTATTGCCTGATAACTGATTTATTTTAAGTGCTGAAGATAATATTTGAATAATACAGCGGTGACACAACTTGAGGACTAAACTTTGAAACCAACCAAAATCAGGACTAAACTTTGTTTTGAAAACACCAGATAGCATGTAGTCATGGTATAGTCACTGACCGAAGCATGGATTACTGATTGCTCTGTTTGTTTATGATTTCTAAAATCGATTTTTCGAAAACACAATTGGTTTTAACATAACATCAGTTGGGAGTCTGGATATGGGTTTTCCATGTGTTTCTTTTTGTTAACACTATATTTATAACAGATATTTGCATATACAAGTCTGGATATAAATAATTGACTGTTGTACAGCAACATTATAACAATATCCAATAAGAAAACAGGTCAGATATGGTGGGTTCTAGAGTAAATCTTAGTAACATTACTAAGCGTAGCAGTTGTATGAAACTGATAAAGCGAGATTTTAATTCGCGTATGAAGGGTTCCGCACCACGGAACAAAATAAAATTTTTATATTGCAATATCAAAAACTATACGCGTGTAGTGAGAATATAAATTTTAGTCATCATGTTAGGGACCATAAGAAACGGCGCGCTGTCTAACAAACGGACGGACGGCTTGATCACAGCAAAGACTCGTGGAAGTTTGTCTGTCAGTCAGTGTCACACGTAGGAGATTTAGCATGGACTATAGCTGGACCAATGTAGACTTGAATAAATGTAAACAAATATTATGTCAAAGACTAATGGCGTCGAAAGCGGACGCGTCCTTATTGGTGAACCGCGGCCATTTTGTTCCGCGTGCGATTTTTAACCTATAAGCGAAGGACGCCCGCCTTTTTGGTGTCGTTTTTTATTTGACGTTACACTTTGTTAAGACAAATTCTACATCTAATTAATTGACTAAATTAATTGACTGCTACAATATACTAACCCAACGAAACAATATAAAAAATAACAAATCACTGACAGATTGTTAAAAAAAGATGGCAGATTCATCATTATCAGGCTGTGAAAGTCCACTGCTGGACATAAACTAGTCTCCCTAATGCATGTCACCGCTTCCGATCTTCGACTATTCTTATACAGACCACACCAGCCACTTTGCGAAAGTCGTTACTCCATCTTGCCGAAGGGAATAAACTACGTTTTCTGAGACTCGGTCTCCACTCTAGAACTTTCCGTCTCCAGCGGTCGTCAGTTCTACGGCTTCTGTGATCGGCCCACTACAGCCTACTAATCCAGTGGGCTATGTCGCTGACTCTGTTTCTCTGACGGATCACATCAATTCTGATGCGGTTCTTCAGAGATACTCCGAGCATAGCCCTCTCCATAGCTGAGCGTCTTAAAGTTTGTGAACCAGTCGAACCGTAAGTGCCAAAGTCTCGACACCGACGTAGCTCATAACGGGTATTACGCACTGATCGAAGACTTACGATTTGAGGCACTGTGACGAGTAACGAGAAAACTCGACAACAGATAACAAATTTAAACTATTGTAATGTAAATTCTACCCGTGCGAGTCATTCCAGAAAACGACAGATTGTTGTCGAAGTATTTTCAAACGTACTGCGCCGTGAACGCACACGTACGCTCGACGCCTAATGTTGTTTCAAGGACGAATCGCTCATGGGTCGCGCGGAATGGAAAGTGATATGTACCTGTCAAATAAGAATCAACGGCAGCTCAAACAACTAGATACCTATGATGTAAAACTTATTAAAAATTGAAAATGCACCTTTTAATTTAGTTAACTACGACTTATCTTGTAAAATATTGTCGATCACAGAATGATTATGTTCATAAAGACATTAAATAAAAAGAAAATATATCTTTGAGGCGGATTAATGTACATGAATATATTAACTCCCAACGCCTCAACTAATGAATGCACACCACTCATAAAAAAGTAAAATCACTGCACAATTGTGATACAAACACAAAATACGAATTACTACAAAAATATTTACATATAAAAACAACAATATAAAAGATAATAGTAAATATCTTATATATTATGCGTTTGGAACATGATAAAATCTTTAATTTGAAAAATAACGGCACATTTGATGGCATGTCCACAGACGTACAGCTAAAGCACCCAAATAAACAAACAGTCACGTGCCGATTTGGCCCGAAAAATTGTTTACGTTTTATTTCTGAAACTGTGACAGAGGCGTGTTCAGGCGAATTCTTTAAGGTTCGTATACAATAACGAACCGAACGTACGTACGCTACGTAATAGATTGATAAAGCGACACCTTAAATGAAAAAACAGACCATAAAAAATTGTCTTTCAGTGTGCAAATTTTAATATTTAACTCAGTGAGTAATTGAGACAGATCTATTAACAATTTTATTGGGTAACAAAAATAAGCCGATAAAACCTGAACCATTTTCAAATGAACCAAGAATATATGTATTTACTATGATAATAAAGTATCCGTCCTATGTTAGTTGACGCATATTTAATTTAAAAACCTTTGTTCGGTTAGTGTATCCGCACCTTAAGGCTTAATTCTATTTTCGGACGTCTACTTTCGCCGCGATTGGTCGGCCAATATGGCGCGTTGGCTATCACACGAGATAAATAAAGGTGAAATGGGACGAGGCGATTATTTAAATTAAGATGTCAGCTATTCCATTCCGGCCGCGAAATTCTTTTTTGATTAGATCAAACAAGGCTACAACAATATGAGATACTATAAACTAATATACTTAAAACAAAGATAAAAAGAATCAGTGTAATTTTGTTATAGTTATATATTATAATCAATCAAGCTAGTTTAATAACGAACTGCATATTTTTGGTACAATCTGATAAACACCTGAATTGTAATTTAATATCAAAAATTGAGCATATCATATAAACTGCCAGTCTGCAATAATTTTGTAACTTTTCTACAGTTACGAATGATGCTAACTATGCACTAACCTAAATATTTGCAATCTCTAAAAAGGTCGAATTCTTTGCTTTGTATTACCAGCCATGGCAAAATTGATTATAGCGCCACCTATCGAGTAGCATTTGAATCTAACCAATACAATGACTTGCACAAGACCTTTTTGAATAAAGTCTTAGTTGTTGGCACATTACAATTCTCCTTCCATTATACACAATAAGTTTTGATAATTTGCTGCAATTTGTACAGACAAAAAAAAAATGAGGCACAAACTATAAAATATATGAGAGCCTATGATAATTTTCCGGAGACATTATTTCAAAATGTTGTGTGTACGTAATTATAAGTTCCTTGCTTTACAATACAATATTTTATCTATGATGCAAATACACTGTAGAGTGAAGGCCATTCAGAATGCTTAATGATGAAGGTCAATGAATTGATTCGCTCAATTGATACCAGTGTGAAGTAATGTTCCTACGAAAAACACTTATAAAATTCAAAATAACATAACTACTATACTAAAAATATAGCATAGATTTTTAAAATAATCTTGGTTTCACATAGATTTAATTAGAGTAGAATTTGTTTGACTATAAATCCGTTTGATAAAAAAATTACTTTTTACTATTGCATGGTTTCACAAATACCCTCTTTTTTTTGACAAATGATAATTGATGGTTTAATAAAGATATAACAGGTTTATACTAAATGAATGACAACATTGATAATTCGACTTAATTTTCTGTTTTGCTCGCATCTCCATTTACCTCACTTTAATTTAGATATAGCAGGATTTATTTTGTATGATTGATTATGGCATTAGAGGCTTGTTTTTTTAAAGATTTGATTCTTAAAATCAAAATATCGCCATGACTCAAACACAATTTAATCTGGTTCTTCCTAGCTGTTGTCCCAAGTTATTACGTAGTCTGCTTCTGATCCATCTGTATAACCCAATTAACATTTTTGAATATGAGCAACTAACATCTGTTCTTCACTGCTCAATGGTAAACTAAATAAGATAAATTTGAAGATACCAACTACTTATTACAATTGTCAATCTAACTTTTCAGATAGCTGGGTTGACATTTTTCAAGTTTTTATTTGAATGTTTTAAAGATTTTTTTAAGTTAAACAAGAAATCCCTAAAAATAAGTCCAAATGTAAAATATTAAATATTAAAGTCATTATTATCGATATATTAAAGTCAAAATGTAAGATATTATGTTGGCATGATAACAGGAAATCAATGTTTTTTACAAGCCGCTTTAACATTGAGTTATTAAATGGAATATGGATAATATTAAAGTTACCTTAAATAAATATCAAATTAAAACTTTAAATGCTTAAATAAATTGTTTGATTATGAAATAGTGGAACTAAAATATTATCAAAATATGTAGGGTAACTGCCTCTGTAGCCTAGAGGTATGGGCGTGTGATTTAGAAACTGGAGGTTGTGGGTTAGAATCCTGCGGGGATTCAACAAATTGTCATTGTTGTTTCCTAGCTAGTTAAGGCAATTTGGCCCGATCACCCAATTTTTTGAAAAGTAAGAAGATCCATGCGTCAGATAGGCATGTAAAAAGTCGGTCCACCCACCAACCCGCATTGGACCAGCGTGGTGGGATACGGTCCAAAATCCCCTAATGGATAGAGGTGTATTCGGGAAAACTAATAAACAGTTAGTACATGTAGAGCGTAATTTGTCTTTTTGGCCTAATTTAAAAAAAAAATAACGAAATTTATTCTTAGTATAGAAAGTATAAAAAGTTATAAAAAATATATATAAAAATTCCGATATAAAAATTCAATCGTTACTGAATGAAACTCCTAAAACACAATGATGTCCATAGAAGTTATATAAACAATGGGTAATCTACTAGTGCTGATTTTTTACATTGGACATAATAATCAAAGGAAATGTAAATTAAGCAATTTTCTTGCATAATGAATAAATACAATCCGTCAAAACAATGTATTCTTATAAAGCAAAGGTATCGCGCAGTTAATCGTATGACGTGATGACGTAGAAAGTAAAACTAAAACCAAGCATTATCATATTTAAAGTATAAACTTTATTAAATTAAGAAATATGAGGGTATGATGAGATATATATAAATATATATAACAAATGCAATTTGGTTATAAAACAAAATGTCACTTACTAATAACTCTTTCCCTTGGCAGAGTTGGGCTCGATACCAGCAAGGTCGTAGTAATTACTACTACTAAAGTTTAATTGTTGTATTAACTTCGTCATTTTGGCAAATCGTAGTTAAGCCTTGTTAAAACTTCAAAACAAAACGCGTCAGACCGTGGTTTAAGGAATTGCGCAGCACAAGCAGTTTCACAACAAGAGGATGAATTAAGATTGAGGCAATTTGTGTCTATTGCTTGAATCAAAGGTTTTAGTTTAACCACATAAGTTTAAAAGTTGCTAACTTTCATACAAGTCAATGTTAGAAGTGAACATTCTTATTTAGTCGCTTTATATATTTTTCCATAATGGCGGCCGGAAACGTGACGTTTGTATAATATAAGTTTACTTTTACGTAATAATGTTAAAAATAATGTAAGGATTTTTAAAATAGATATTATTATTAATAGCCTTTATAAAAAAGTATTTATTTATAAGCTACAGTAACATTTTTATAACAATATTACAGAATGGTTATATAGATAATATATTTTTTTTATGAATTGTAAGTTGTGACAAGTATTCGAGCTTTCGAGAAGACCACAGAGTAAAGCAAGTTAGTAAATCAATAATAGTGACAAAGCCGCAGTCGAGTTATTGATCGAAGCTTAGATGCAAGCCTCTGTTTTTAAAAGTATTTTATGACCTCTTACTTACCGATTACGAAATATTAAAGAAGGCATAATACTTGTTGTTGAATCAATTCTTTTAAATCTTTGTTCTTGTATCATGAAACTGAATGCCGGTAAGGCATGTAACGTCATAACTTCACTTTACCGTTACACCGCACTTAACGAATAACTAAGACCGCTTAAGGAGTCTTTTTTAGTTTTTCCACTTTGCCATACATTAATAATACTTTCACTTTTTGAACCACTACTGCAATGGGAATTGAATTTATACAACGACATTCAGGCTTGGAAGTACAGTAACGACTAATGGTGCCGCAGTCGGTTGCTATACAATACAATATATGTATACCTCACCCCTCTATTTTTAGGGAACGCAAATTGTGGAAACACAGGGGTTGGTTTTTCTTCATAACAATACATGATACATCGTAGGAAATAAAGATTCTTAAACAGCTTAAACTTATTAAAAACGTATTTAATGATTTTACGTAGTTATGGCTTGAAATATGAAGATTTTTTTTTATTATTCTTGTATTGCTTTCATAGCATACAATGCGATCAAATATTACATCGTTAATGACTAAAGCTTGTTAAATTGTATGTCTTCCCAATTTCAAAAGACAAGGTTAAGAGATTGGGTATGTAATTTCCCCGAATTATCAGATGAAAGTTAATAAGATAAAAGAAAAACATTAACAGCAAGCTACAATGAATCTGAAAAGGGATATAATTTTCACAAAATTCTATTAGGCTACAATGAAAAATATTTCTTTTATGTACATTCTCGGTGGAAAAATCCTCCTGTGTGTAGCAGAATATCTAAGGGACATGCGCGGTAGCCGCCATTTTGATGACGTTCTATGTTTACACCGCATTCCTCATTGATTGTTTTACACTTTTTATTAACAAAGACATAGGATCGCCTTTTTGTTATCAACATAGTTAATAAAGCACACGTTTCATATTAACATTTTAATCCCCTGAGTTTAACGGTCCATAAGGACTTGCACTAACTAAGTTGTGATTTTTATAAATAACTAGAAGTTGTCCGCGACTTTGCTCTGCGTCGCCACTGTTTACGCCCTCGCAATCCCCTTTGAAGTTTGTAAAACCCGTTCTTAGCTGATCTCTACTCGGCAAAATAAGTATTTACACCAAATTTCAAGTCAATCGGCTTCATAAATTCAGAGATAACGTGATCAGTAACTCCAAAAATTTTATGAATGTAGGGCACATTCATATAATTTTTTTTTTAAATTTTTTTCTAACAACTGCTATTTCAATATATGGTCTACTGTATTACCTCAACAAAACCTTTGCAGTCATTCTTTTGAGATAGGTATAGATATTTATATTATAGATATACATATTTTCTTTTAGCACCCTCATAATTATTTATATATATAAAAGAGATTGTCACCACATAGGACATACTCATCACGATATCTCTGGAACCAAAGGCCTGTGTAGTGACTTAAAATTTTATAGGAATATTCCTTTCGCCGAGTAGAGGTCAGCTAAAAACGGATTCTACGAAATTTCAACTACAAGGGGGGTTGGGGGGTTGCTAGTTATTTATATAACCTTTATTAATATTAATTTATCTTGCTAAATGTAAAAAATTATGTGTAGCCTTCGAGGTGGGATACCTCTGTACCTAAGTTCAGCTAACGAAATGATCCAATAAATGCAGTCGGTTGTAAATTCAAAGTCCGAGATACTCCTTAGAATATATTCATTTTGTTATAAAAATATATACGTAAAGTGCCCCACTGATTTAGATATAAAAAAAATAAACAAAGTGGTCATAAGTGCTAGTTAGGGTTGCCGATATTTAATTTGTAATTCGGCCTTGCCTTTTCTAGAAATCCCATTTTACACTGCATCTGTTACAAGCGACCTAGCATACTGTATCGCTCAGTCCGTGCTGTGACTGCACTAGAATGACCTGAGCTGAGCGTCGTTATAAAATAATGGATAGTTACAAACCTAAGGGACCAATACTGCTATAGCCTATCACTTCTTATGAGGTAACCGTCAGACCTATCCCTCATGCAGCTTTGTAAATAAATATGCTCCATATATTTTTGTTAAATTTTACTTGCTTGCCATTTCTATTGTTATAAAAGTCGTGATTTGTCACTTGCCGTCGGTTTTACCCAGAAGCTGAGTTATACACATATATGAGGGTCGACGAAATAAATCGATAAAAGTTTCACGTAATTTTTATCAAAAAATATAGCACCGACTTTAACAGTATTTAATTACTATACACAGGTTAATTGTAAGCCGATAACAACAGGCTCTTTGCACGAAAGTGCTCTCAAATTTGACACCGCGTTTTCTAACTATAATATGTTTTAGAGTATTCATTTATAATTAAGAAACAATAATAAAATCGAAGCACTAGGAGCGGAGCGACGAGTTAACACATAAACCGAAAATCGAGTGGTCAAATATAATTAATTAAGTATATTTAATTCAAATAACATGAAAAGTATATTTCCTTGTGCTCATTTAAATGTAGTAGGGTCGTTCTAATACAAGTACATACCAGAGCATAGTCGAAACTTTCCTTTTCATAATAAGTACGTACTTAGCAAATCAAACTAAACATACGTTACTTTTTTCTCCAGGTATTTCAAGAATTGAATTTGGAAATAATTACTATGTAACTTATTTAAGTAGTATTGCAAAATAATTTAAGTAATACTTAAATGAGTAGATATTGACATCGTACATGTATTGAAACATCCCCGAATATGGGGTAGTTTTTACATTTATGTAGTGAAACAATTAAAGAAGTAACAAAATACACAGTTATTTTAACAACTACTTTGCCCAGAGGAGGACATGGTTTGAAACTTTTATTTTTTAATTTTAGCTGCCATTATTGCGTCAGTATTTTCTACCCGAATTAAGTAACTACAGGGCATTACATGAGTCTCACTAGGCGTGCTTCTATTACTTCATATACTATTTCATTCTACATAAGTTGATAAAACAGGTGTTTGAATAATTGCACCACAAATTGTGTAACTTTTTTCATATAAGTACCATACAAAACAATAACAGGAACTAATAGTACTGACTCTCTACAGCTAAAATGAAAACTTTCCTGGTCTTCTTCTTGGCAGTTGCCGCCTTTGAGGTAATTATTGTGATTTGCACTAACATTTCAATGTGTTTATTCAATTAAATCGATATGATATTATCTTCTCTCGCGTTCAATTTCACCTATTAAAAATCACTAATAAAAAAAATGGAAATTAGCAAAACCTTCGTTATCATACCGTATAATAACATTTTTGCCACTTATCGCTTCTTCCAAATCATTCTTGTTGGTAAGTTACGAAAGTGTATTTACATAAATATAAATATTTTTGAATTTAATAACGTGTTTTGGGACTGTTTAAATTTTTTTACATAGTTTTACTGTTTGCGTTATGCTGAATATTTCAGAACTATTTCTAATATAACCTTTAATGTATACTTCCTCTTCTAAAATTCGGCTACTTGAACAAAATTTTATCATTACGCACGTTAGGCTCTTACGAGGAGTGGTAAACCAGTCCTTAATAGTAGAAAATAAGTTTTTTTTCAAATAACTTATCAAACAGCACTCATATTTTTAATGAGGTAACTATAATGTAAGGTTTAATATTTCTTGAATTAAAACCAAATAAAAAAGAACTAATTCTAAGAACCCATAATTACATAATGGCATCCTAATTTTGGCGTACTATTGTAATATAAATATCGCACGTTACGCAGTAAAAAAATGTCCATCAATAAGTGGTTATTCACCAAAAAGAGCGTAAGTAGACTGGATGTAAAAAGTAGAGAAAACGATGACTTGTAATTTTAAAATTATCTTTATTTGATAATTTTCTATGTTTCATACTATATATGATATTATGATATTAATAATATTATATTTTCAGGCTGCTTTAGGCCAATGTGTAAGGTCATGCGGCCCAAGCGTTGTGGCTGCCCCTATAGCTACAACTGGCTGTTGTGGCTCTGATGTCGTCTACACCACCTCCGCTCTGGCTGCTCCTGCCATCATCCAATCGAACTCTGTTGCCAACAGCCTGGCAGACACCCTCTCTCTCCTGACTGTGAGCAGCTTATTGGCTGAGAAATTGCCACTCGCTGGCGCCGTAGTTGCCAGCGTGCCAGTCACAACCGGATGCGGATGTGGATACGGCGGCTATGGATATGGACCTTACGGTTACGTCCTGTAATTTTGTTAAAATTCAAATTACTGTGAGAGTATATGAATGTTAAATTTTTCCAAAAAGCAACAAGATTTGCCTCGTTTTCAATGTTCAAAAATTTAAATTGTTGTTGATGTTTTTCATATTATAATAAATATTTTTTTTTATAAAATGTCTTTTGCGATGATATTTTTCAAGACCTTCAAAAATTTTAAAAGCTGTTAATATGCAGATAATATTAATTATATATATAATTGATATGGTGACGTCACTAATTTCGATAAATAGCATTTTAATAACTATTCAATGATAATTAAACATGAAATAAGAGTGCATGGAATGTAGAAAATACTTATATTTATCATATACATATGTCTTTAAACGTAAAGGCAAAGTTATGTACCTTTCATTTGGCATTTTTGTGAATATAGTTGAAAGTAGAATAACTTAAGTACGCAGACTCATCCAATTATGCGTTAAATGTGGAATATATGAATAGTGTAAACAAAATCAATACTCTTAATAGGTACTGTCTGAGCAATGCCAGACATAGGGCAATGTACCCAATTCACATAACGTATTATAGAGAGGATGCCAAAGGTTATAATTTAAACGTCTATGACTACACAAAGTTATACAAATAAGTTTAATTGCCAAAAATTAAATAAGAAATAAGTTAAACACTCTAAAAATAAAAAAAGGTTCAAAAGAGTAACACAACATATCTACAATATCATATTACTTCTTCACCACTGATTTGGGCGGCTTTGTTACTTATGTAATTCTTTTTTAAAATAATTATAAACTCCATTTATTGGATTAGTTTATATTTGTATTAAAAAAGAAAAAAATAGCGTTCACATATAAAAGTAACGAGGCACAAAGTCAACAAGCAGACTAGACTTTCGCGAAGCATCACGTACTTGAAACAACCCCTGTGCCCTTATTGTTACGAAGCGCCGGATGCTCGGCATCTTGCATTGTTATCCGTTTTGTTTGTGTCGTTACTATTATGTGATACATACAGAGAGAGTAACTAACAGATTTCCCTTACTCTTATATTCGTATAATGAGCAATTATGACAATGTTTAAAACACATACAATAGACTTTAGTTGTTTTGTTTTTACTCCACAAAAGTACATAAAAGCTGAGAAATATTTTTTTATGTGCCTAACTAGTGGAATTGAACTTTCAACACTTAAGTGTAAATATCTTGAGGTTCTTCTCAGCTTAGAAGCGTCTTTTTCGAATCGGTTATGGTGTTTTGGGAATCAATAAGTAATTGTGTCACTTCTATGATGAATAAAGATATTTCAGTTTAAATTTGGAGAAATATTTAATAAGAGAATATGTTGTAAGTATGACACATGCATATGGCACACCATGTCATGGTTCGTAGGACGTAATGGAACCAGTAAGTCTTACCAGTGTTCTAATATTTAGCGTCGCCCAAATACTAAAACTCAAAATCAAGATGAGCCTAAATCACCTGCAGGATATTTTGTCACGACGTTTATTTATTTAATATAAGTAAATATATTAATTTAATAAAAGTCGAGTTATATAATTTACATTACGATTTAAATTTTATATAATAATATTGAAGATTAGACTTACATAAAATTAATTTTAATCTCTATGATATGGCACAGATTATAAACAACTGCGATACAATGATATCAAACTATAAAAACATCTATTTTGGCCTACAAATATATTTACTCAAAATTACTTTTAGAGAATAGATGAGCGAAACTATTTTTGCTATTATTGTTTCCAGGCGTTTTGTTTTTCTATGTATGTTTAGGATAATATTATTAGTAGAGTCCGACAAAAAATGGTATTCCGGCTGAAACCGAAACCTAAACTCACGAAGTAAAGTATTAATTTTTTTAAAATACTGAAGTTTGATGTTTTTCACCGATTATTCTACATTAACTATGACATAAAATGGAGAAGCAGCATACAAAGTTTCTGGTAATGATTTATTTAAGTTGGTAATATTTTTTCTGCTTAAGTAAATATTAAAATTAAAACGTTTTATTTTAATAATTAAAAAATATAACTTTAAATTATTATTTTTTAAATTAAATTCTCAAAGCGAAATTAGTATTAATTATCAATAAAAAAATACTAATTCTTGCTGTTGCAATAAATACTAAGTACCTATTGGTATTGTGAAATCTTACTAATTAATAATTTGGTTTCTATTTGTAGTGCCGAGGAGAGATCAAAAAGTAGTTAGAATGAGATGAACATTGATAACATAATTATTTATATTTCTACATAGTCTCCAAGTCTCCAAGTCAAGACAAGACACACCGTCTGCAGCGTTTTTTTTCTTTTCTTGTTATTTTGTTCACGCGAATACTACACATTATTGAATAAAAGGACTTTTTGAAGATTCTATCGCGTTTGTTTTACATATTTAAATTCCCGACGTTTCGAACACTTCCCAACGGCCGTGGTCATGGGGTTACTTGTTATAGTCTTCGCACATGTTTTGTCTGGAGTATTGTGTCAATTTGGTTACAAGATGAAAAACAACTAGACGTCAGATCTGGTGAATATGAAGGGGATGCTCAACCAATTGGCAGCCTGTTTGCTGAATGGCAGCCATCACTACTGCCAATCTACGTGCAGGTACGATATCAAGACAAAACAGCACACCCCTACGAAGTTTTTTATGGTAAATCTTCGATCGCTAAAAACAGTTTTTCTACTTTGATAGCACTTTCTTAAAAGAGTTTTTTTTCGTGACTTCGACGGACGGCTGAAAAGATATTTGTCTTCCGGGCTCGTTTTTCTTATTCGGAATTAAAAAGCCCACTTTGCGACAATGAAATACGGCAGAAAATGAAATACGTCCAGTATTTATTTATTTTTATTACCAATGAGTATACATGTTGTTCCGACTAATTTTTGATTCCTTCTTGTCGCTCTAAAAGAATCATCAAAATCGCTTTAAGTCGTTTAACTTTGATAAAACGACAACTTCTGAAACCAGTTTCGGTTTCTACAAAAGTTTCGGCCAAATTCGGCTGAAACCTAAATTGCTGCTGAAACTTGATTTTTGGTCGAAACTCCGAAAGCGAAATTTCAGTCGAACACTAATTATTACTAGAATGTTTGTGTATTGCGAGGTCAACTTGTTTTTTAAAGTTTGTTTTAGCCATATGTTAATAGGGATGTTCGTCTATATGATACTGATTGCAGCTGATTTGAGTCAGAAAATATTTAAGAGCGAAATACATTTACGTCAGACGAGAACGGAAAAATACTTTTTGATTTCTAGAAACATTTTTAATAGTCTTCGTAATAAAAGTCTAACCAGTGTGGTCAATTTCTTCAGGTTTTAGAGACTTATGCAAGTGCAAAACTAATGTTCCCAGCATTTATTTTTTATAAAAAGTCCATGCACCGTTTGTTTATTGTCTTAAAGTATAGAAAGTATTTGTGTAAATTTGGATAAGAAAGAAAAAATGTTTTTAACTGAATTTAACAGGAAAAATATCTACTTATTAACTACTGCTTATGTATATCCTATTAGTTTTAGCAAGGTTATTAAAGCTTTCAACAATAAATAGGCTATTTAACATTATCTATTGACTTATTTCTTTAGATCTATTAAACATAATTTTATATAATATTATATTTTTAATACAGCATGTAAATATTAACATAATAAAGCTAAAAACTCTTTAGCATTCAAATAGTAGTAATATGTTATTTTCAATAGTTTAAATAGATATTCTAAGAAATGTATCGTAACCATTATAATATAGCAAGTTGTATCATCATCAAATCCTCATAGTGTTTTATTGGTTTCATTACAAACGTTGTTGATCCGAATTTTTAAAACGAGTTTACAGTTAGTTTGTTAAACTTACGGAAAAGTCGCACCTTGTCAAATAGGAGCATAGAGCATAAAGAACAACAAGAAACAAATTCGTTAATATTATAACTTTTAATTGTGTTGAATATGTTTTTACATTTTCGATAAACGTAGTCAGTAGTAAGTAGAGTAAATTGACTATTCAAGCGGATTAAATGACAGGCTTGTCAGCGGTAAGGAAAAATTACTAAAAACCTAAATATATTGACGCAGTGGCAAACGCCTGCAGTTGTGATTATTGTTGTTTATTTTTAAATATATTTTCAAATAAAAACTATTAAGCAGAGGTAAGGGTTAGGGGATCAATGAAATAATCTTATACATATTTATAATTTTTTTCGTTTATTATTTCGAATGAAATTTTTACTCTATAACCAACAATACTACATTAAAGCAACATTATGCCAACTTATTTATATATGTTGAGTGTGCGTGGCAATAATTTACTTACTGTGAATTATTTAAAATTCTAAAGACTCTATTGACTAATAGAATGGGGTACCACATCTAACTTCGAATGCTTGTCTACCAAAGATGTCGTCGACGACAGCTGTTCCAGCTGAAGGTAAAGCGCCATCTACTGCGATCATGCCGTAGACAGGGAAGCAACCGCACACTTTGATGGTACCACCAATGGGCAAGTCACCACCCATAGTTAAGTCACCATATTGTAATGAAGGCACGAGCTCTGAAATCGTCGGTGTCACTTGTATGCTGTTAACAAACGGGGTTGTGGCGGGATATGCTTCTATCATCGCAGGTCCAAAGGCGTTGGCTACTGGTAAACCAAAAGCTCCCTGGAAAGAAAAATGCCTTATGAGTATAATGTCGTGATCATATTAAGGGTAAGTAAGTCAAGGTAACATAGTTATTTAAACTCGAATTATTACTGGGCTTAGCATGAATAATATATATATTTTTAAACCCTAACATTTAATTTATATATTTTAAACCAGAAATGTGTAAGTTTTCAAACTTTAAATAGACTCAATCATAAATAGGTTACATCATTTTAGAAAATTTATGGACTTTACGTTCTGTGAGCGTAAGGTAGAGCGTCACACACAGTACACACTTACATAAAACGCCTGGAGGAACAATAAAGCGATGAGGAACACCATTTTTGAGAACACAAGGCTGACTGATGTTTTGTCAAAAGCGCAGTTTATTTTTATATCATTCGGCAGTTATCAACATAGTGAACGAAGTGAAACCATACCGCGACGTGAGTTTCTCTACATATTATCAAAGAAAACGTAATCGATTGTGTCACATGTGAGAAACAATTGTACTATTATATTAATGTACAAATAAATTTAATATTACAGAAATTTATTTTGCCATTTGAACATATTTCTACCATTTTGTGTACATTTGTTTAATTAGTATTAAATGAGGCAATTATTGAAGATTTGAGACTTACACAATCAACCCATTACAATTTTGTAATTATAAATTTGATAATTATGTATGTACTTACAGTTATATGTGTAAAGTATAAAAAATGGGATTATAACCAATGACTTTACCCAATTTATCGCTAAATTTCCCTTCCTTTTGCAATTTCTTTATGCGTATTTTATTAGCATGTTATTTGTTAAGCTTTAAATTGTCAATTTTGTGAAGAATAGTCGTACATCGAGTTAAGAATTATAGAAGAATGATTGTACAAATATATGGATCGGATAACGATACGCTGCCCTTTATTACATTGGTGCTGACTATTACATGGATATTTAAAGAAGACTTTGAAGATGCAGCCTTACAATCAGCTTTTACTGATCCAAAGTTTTATAAAAGATACGTAGAATCTAAGACTTATTTTTATCCCGTGAAAAATAAATGCTTAACCACCTTAAATATATTAATTTTAAAATTAAATCCGACATTGAATAAGTCACATAATGTTTTCCTATTTGTTTTCTGCCTTTTACTACTCAACTTGTCATCAGAAATTCTAATAATACTTCGATATATACAGTTTTTAAAAAGCAAGCCCATACAAATTAATATCATACCGGGGATTCCCATCACTCTTCACAATTAGCTATTTCTGCTTAATACCTATTTTAGATATATGAGGGATATGAGACAAAGATACTAGGGAACATATGGTATTCTAAATCCAACGCATGCATTATAGAAACAAAGTAAAGCCAGCCATAGTCGAACGGATGTCTGCTGCTCTGCCATTTCCAAGAGAAGTAGGTATTAAAAAGACCTTATGCGACTCTTAGACGGTCTGAAGCACTAAGAACTCCTGGCAGTCGATTAAGTCGGTTAGTAATTAAGGGCCTCGGTCACTCGAAATGTTTTATAAGATTTAACCAACTACAAATCCAAATGAACACCGATTCCTACCCAGGATGATAAATAAGGTGGCTTTTGAAATTAAAACATTTACAAATTGTAATAGAGAAGATGGATTGTATTCACAATTTAACCAAAGCACAAAACTACTGCTAGATTTCAACGTATTTTAAGTTCGGTATGCGTAAATCAGACCCATAATAAGTCATTAGGATTAGTCAAAAAAAATTAGGACACATGAGTAAAAAGTGGCTTTACTTAAAATAAAATACCAGCTTTATTAAAATGTCACTTTAAGGTTTTCCTATATTCAAAAGCAGACATAGCTCAGATATTTGTAATAAATAAAAAATCTTTGCATCTTATTTTTTTTCTGAATGTAGTTTTTCTCTCTTTGCTTTGTGTTGGAACCTGTGGTCGAAAGTTAAGACTGCAGGCCGTTATTATAAACCTCCGTTTAAAAAAGTAACGACGCAAGAGATTGATTTGAAGGCAATATAAGAAGAGCTCGCTCTACTGTATTCCACTTTCGCAAGGTGGGCTTATCAATTTCGAGTAGAAAGAACAAGCTCGAAACATGAACATTGTTGCAGCCTTTCATCAACGTTTTCCCAAGAAAATTATGTAGAATTAGAGAAAATAGTATTGAGCGTGGTTAGGGCAATTTGGGCCGATCACCAAATTGTCTGAAAAGTAAGATGATCCATGCGTCGGATGGGCATGTAAAAAGTCGGTCCACCCACTAACGCGCAAGGGACCAGCGTGGTGGGATACGGTCCAAACCCCCTAATGGATAGGGGTGTATTAGGGGAGGCCTACGTCCAGCAGTGGACTAACAAAGGCTAATGATCTGTGACGTGTAGTATTGAGCGATCGAAGGATTACCATCCGATACTTATTTCAAGAAACAGGCATTTCTTATGTTAAAGGTATTTAATCAATATTGTAATGATTTTTAATTATCAAAAAATTCTTATTAAAGTTTGACAAATTTTAAGAAGATTCTGAAATATATTTAATATTTTTTGAAAGAGTGGACGAAACAGGACGCAACATCCTTTTGATCAGTGACAAAACAGCAATCTTCGCAATGGAAACGGCCATAATCACCGTTCCCGAAGAATTTTCATGCCGATGTTGGCTAATTTATGGTCTCAGAAGGGATATTTTTAATTGATAACCTCGAGCGTGGAACCACTATTACCTAGATGTTTTTCATCTTGTCCTAAAATAGAAAAAATACTAAAGAGGAGACATGTGCGAAGACGATAACGAGTAAAAGACGCTGTGTGGAACTTTTTGAGGACCAGGACTAACCCTTTTTTTAAAGGGATTCAAACCTTGGAAAAACGCTGTACTTAGACTCTGAAACTACGTAGAAAAATACATAATTAAGTTATCATATTCTATCTTTTTCTCACTATTATTTGATCCCTCCTCGTAACTACAAATACAAACCGATTAATTAGTATGATCATAAAACTCCAATTAATAATATTTAATGAAACAGTAACAATTAGAAATTTGTTTATTGATATCCGATACATATTTTGCATAATGTGAAAAAATCTTTACTATATTAAAAAAAAATCTATAAAAATAATTCCCAGCAGACAGAGGGTGACATGCCTACTATCTTATATTTATATCCCGCACACTCCTAAGCTCACGTTCAACGGACATTAAGAGCTAGCCCATGCATGCTTAGGAGGGCTGGACCAGAACTCAAATTCTGCTAATACGACAAAGTGGAAACCTATCTAGTGGATTAAAAATTGCTACTTTGGATGTTACTTTCCAAAAAAAAGCTTAGTTTTCTAGAAAAAAGAATGATAATTTGTTAAAAATAATTTAAATGAAAATTTCTAATACATTGTTATGATCGCTGTTTTATATGCAATTTTATAGGAGTAAGAAAGTTAGAAGCTGCAAAGTTCTGTTGCAGAATAATGTGAGTAAAAAAACTATCAAATATGTGAGAAAGAGCTTCATTCAAGAAGTTAAATAGAAGTTAATAAATTTGTTTAGCTGTCAAATTGATATTTAGCTGAAATGGTGAATATATTTAAAGGTACCTATTATGTACACATTATGAATAATAATAAATACAACTTTGATTATTCTCGATATAATTATTGCAATAAATTAAACGAAATACAAATCAATGATTTAACCAAAAACGTTTATTAACAACTCAATATTCTAATAAATGTAACTGCACCCAACAGTTGGGGCCATGCCCATAAGAGGGTAGTCAACGGGCGCTGCAACGTATATGTAAGTATCTGGGGAATAGCTTTCCTAAAATGGCGACCTCTCCATCACCACAGCCGTATTCTACTGCACCCTGGCCGGCAGCTGGCAATGGCCCTTCGAGAGCTGCAGTTCCCAAGATCGGCAGCTGTCCACAAACTGACAAGGCCCCTTCTGCGATAAGGTGATCAGAAACGATAGTGACCCCATTGGGAGCGACTGGTGATGCGCTGGTTACTGTGAACCCACCACCATGATTGGGAGGGAAGCCAGTAGCAGCCAAGGGTGCGCCGAGAGCACCATTGTGCACTAATACACTATCCGGTACAGCAGTTACGACGCCAGCATTGTAAACTGTCCCAACGCACTGGCCAGCAATGCTCTGAAAGAAGAAGTAAGTGACTATTAAACAAAAGATATTTCGCACAATTCTAGACCAAAAAAAAATATTCAAATTTTATTTCAAATTGAATATTGCAGTTGTTAAAGCGCAAATTATCTTCTTTAAAATATCTTTATTAAGATACGAAGTTATGATGGTTCGGTGTACACCCTCGCGCGTAACTATAATCATAAACAAATTTAAGTAAGCTAAAACTTCTAATCTAATCTTTGAATTAGTTGTCAGTGAATGTAAAAAAAATTACATAAAAAAATACTCACTCGAAACAATAAGGCAATTGAACAAATTGTGATGAAATTTACTGTCATTTTTATTACTTTGCTGCAAAGTTTATGTTGGAATGGTGCTTTAAATTTATGTAAATGTTTTTATACCGAAATTAAAGAACATTAAGTCACATTTCATTCGCATGTTTCCATTGATTGAATAATATTTTTTGTTTACATGATCGTAATAAAAGAAATCGACTTTTATACATTTCATAGTTGCAACGCCTCTTATCGGTATTACACAAACCTTTCTTTACATCTATGTATTTAATTTTCATTGTGTTATCAATAATAATTATAATATGTGTGTTCAAAGAACAATGACATTGTAATTTTACTTGATGAAGTTTTTTAAAGGTGCCTACGTTTTAAATTTTCAGTAATATCTCTTAATGTTGAAATAATTTCATGTAATAATTGCATTATTTATATCAAAATTTTTTATTGTAAAATCGAAGGCAGTTTTATATCAAAACTTTATTCTGCTTTTATGTTCTGCCGATGACAGTGCCCAAATTTTTGGTGCCGATTGAGTGTGATGTTAGACTATTTTACGTAAATTTTATCTCTACTTGGTTAAACTCTGATTTGTATATTAATGACTGATAAAATTTTTTCGAGTAGCAGCCTCGTACTGACTATTGCAGTGTCGGGGTCCGTTGTATGGAATGACGCCATGTACCAATGTGCAGGGACCACTCTTAGATGTGACGAGGATACGTAGGTCACATTTTTCACAGGGGACCGTCTGGGGCGGTAAAATCACGGTGCCTTTTTCTGTCGCAAAGCAGTAGTGTCATCGCTACTGTGTTCCGCTTTGAAGGGCACCAAAGCCAGCGTATTTATTAGGTAAACGAGATATAGACGCATTTAAATTAATAACTTTTGCTAAAAGTTGTCTCCCTTAAGTAATTTTTATTCTCTTTTGATATAATCACCTTCTATGTAATGTCACAATTTAATATTGGTTTTTGTATTTGATCATCAAATTGATTAGTACCAAAATTCATAAGAAAGTCTTTAAGTGTACAGAATACATATGCTTGCATATAACGTGGCTTGATCGACGTTAATAGAAAAGAGAGACGGCAGTGGTTGTTAAATAATGAACCATATTTTAGTGAGGATAAGCTAAAATATATAAAAATTGTACGCTGTCGTCAAATATTTTATTTTCGATAGTATGAATGCTTTCGATTGCATACACATTTTCTGAGTTGTCTTATTTTGTATACTTAGGTAATTACTAAGTAGATATGTATAAGTAAGGAGTGTTCTAACTATATTTTTTGTTCAATTGACATTTCCCTTTTCAGTTTACGTTAAAAACACAGCGAAATTTTATCTACGAATATTTGCTACAAAACTTGGAAAATTTTAATCGACACTAGCCTTAGCTTACTACTATGTTATAATATACTTGTATTTTTATTCAGTAAATACTGTAGCTAAATTAATAATTACTGAAAACGAAAATTTTGAATCCATTATTGTTATAATTTTATAAAATATTAACTAAAACTTACTGAACTTTGTTAACTGTTTTTGTGTACGCAGGACAATTGCAAACGACACTCATTGCAATACGATCATTGATTTGTCAACAATTTTATCAACAGTTGTGAAATTTGATAACTTAGTACTTATTATTATTATTAGTAGTTATTATTTGCGCTTCACTCAAAATAATAACTGTATATTTCAACAGAATGAGAAAATATAATAATTTTAATATTTTTACTGCTTTAAATAATTATTTTTAATTTTTCTGTATACTTTATGACATAGTATTGAAATTTTACTATAATTAAAAAAAAGCAACTTTAGTTTATTAATAAAAAGAAATTAATCCAAAACCATATTAGTCTGTGAACCATGTTATTTGTTCCAATTTTAGGACAAAGGCCAAACGTTGTATAAATGTTTATTATAAAATTTTGTATCATGAAATGTTAATATGAGAATAATGGTGAACGCAGTGCTTAATACCAACAATTTCATTTTATATTACAAGAAGTATTTTATATCGAAAAGTATGGGATTAAATCTCATGGAATTATGAATAATTATTTATGAATGAAAAGGCAAAACTATTTAAGTTATTGCTATAAGTTTTATGAAAATACAATCTATATTTAACAAAATGCACAGACTTACAATACAATATTTACTACTGTTCATAAAATAAAAACTGAAAATAAAGTAAAATAAAAAAAGAGAAATATACCAAACTTAATTTTATTATTTAATCATACAACCGTCACGCGCTTCTCTTTAACACAGGCTAAAAATTCAAGGAAGACAGCTGCGGACGTACGGTCCCAACCCAAGTCCTGGCCCGAAAGCCATGTCAGCTGGATAACCGAATCCACCACCGTATCCAAAAGGCGACATTGGCTGGGCGATCGCTTCGTTCGTGATGCCAATCTCGCCGTTTCCACAACCATACGAAACCGTGCCCCGTCCGATAGCAGGCACCTGTCCCTGCACCGCCACGCTGGCCAAGAACGGCAACTGACCATTCACAATTATGGGGCCTCAATCAGCAGATTGTCCGAAAACACGGACAGTGTCCCTGGAGGTATTCTGGACGCACATGAAATGGGGAAGTTCTCAACGATTGCCGGTGCGTAAGTCATAGGCCCACATGGAATACCGGCGATAGGCGCTGCCCTCGGCAGTCCGGGATTCCCTAGGACAATGTTTTCAGCGATCCCGGGAATCCCCGTGTAAGGCGTACCGATACACTGGCAGTTTATTGTCTGAAACAATTAATAATGTTAAAATATATCCAATGTACACACCGACTCTCAAACGTTTTAAAAGTAAAATTTTAATGAAATGGAATAAATTATAAATTTTAGGCTAATATGTAAAAAAATACAAAATAACACCTTTAGAAGAATTGCTGAAAAGCAAACGGTGAGAATATTTCTGTACATGATTTATTTGATGAGTTTTCGTACTTCAATGAAAATTTTGTTTACGAGCAAAGTTTATATATATCATCTACTCGTGTGCCTTTGTGTTTAATTACATTCAAACTAAGCAATACTTTCTTAATTGCTTTGATTGTTTGTAATTCATAACCTTATCATCTTTTGAACCTTTCGAAGCTATTAACCAACCTTGTGCTGTACATGCTAGTGATGTCATTGCAAAACTTGAAGTAGTTATATAAAATATAAATCATGTAGTGTAGGTCTGTGGTTAATTTAGTCTCTTATCAGAATTCATTTGAAGTATTGAAAAATGTTTAGCACTGCGAGTCTTCTAGTTGTTTGCATGTTTCAGGTATAATTGATTAAGTATATTATTATTTTTCATAAAATATTTTTGTATAAATATTTAATTGATTTGTTTTATAGAAGGCATTTGTAAATAATATTATAATTTTTCTAGAGTTAATTTATTATTTATGTAAACTTTTAACATTAAACAAAGATAATGGGAATAAGATGAGATGGGACGAAAACCTAGTTTACGATTTATCGTCAAAATTCACTTAATTTATTTGTTTTACTTTTAGATTGGATTAAGCCAAATCCTTCCAGAATCTACCATGGAGTCAGCGGCTGGAATTGGAGGATGGGGACGACCAGGATTTCCAGGCCCATACAATGCGTTGCCCCCATACGGCGGTGATGGAGTGGGAGACATATCAGTTGTTGGAGAAATGCCAGTAGCTGGAAATACCGCTTTGGTAGGACAGGTTCCAGTGTCAGGGAACGTTAAGTTCGGTGGAAAAATCCCAGCAAGCGCCTTGTTCGCAGTATCGGGAACCTGTAGCTGTGGATTAAATGGAGCAATGATAAGCTAATTTCCATTGAATCAGCTTTAAAAAGTTGTATTATATTTTAAAATTGTTAACAACTAAGAAAAATATTTAAAACTAAATAAATAGAACTGCTAAAATAATAAAAGCCAAGTTTTATTTTATATTTCATATCTTTTATAAGGTATAGAAAACTTGTTTATTTTTTTATGTAAATACAGCTTGAAACAAAGTATTTTGTATAAAGCTGTAAAACTTTTGTTCTGAATATTAATTATACAGCTTTGGTGGATTTTGAAGACAGAGATTTTTTGTTATCTATTGTGTATAGAGTGTAAATATTTTAAAAAATCATTAGATATAATGGATGTCAACATTAGTTATTGCTACACAGTGCTAGGGTGGAACAACTATATTTTAATTATTTTTTATCATCATCATCGCCTGTGAAAGTCCACTGCTGGACATAGGCCTCCCTACACCCTATCCATTAGGGAGCTGAATACATCCCACCACGCTGGTCCAATGCGGGTTGGTGGGTGGACCGACTTTACATGCCCATCCACGCTGGATCATCTACTTTTCAGACAATTGGGTGATCACCAAATTGCCTAACCAACTAGGAAACAACAATGAAAATTTGTTGAGTCCCGCAGGATTCAACCCGACCTCCGGTTTCTAAAGCACACGCCTAAACCACTAGGCTACGGAGGCGTTTTTTATCGTAATAGTTAAATGTATAATAGTTATATTATGATGTCAGCCTGATCAGCAAACGCCATTATTAGTTTTTTTGCATAAAAAATCATAGATTTCCCATATTCCCTAACTTTGCGTACCAGTCGGTAATTTCTTATTGTGAAATAAATCTTTTCTTAAGATGCAAAAAACCTTGCATTGCAAATGTTAAGACTAAAATCTTTTGAACTCACATAAAAGTTTTGTTAACAAATACTCAAGACACATAAATAGTTACATTGAGGATAACATTAGTTTGCTGCAAGTGCTAATAACGCACCTATGTGCGTTTGCACCTATTATTGCACCTATGTCAAATTTTAAGTATTCTCCGTACGAGGGCTGTTCGATAAGTCTTTTAAACCTGAATTTCTGAAAAGTAAATGATCCATGCTTCGGGAGGGCATGCAAAAGTCGATCCACTGCATTGGACCAGCGTGGTGGGATACGGTCAAAATCTCCTAATGGATAGGTGTATTAGAGAGGCCTATGTCCAGCAGTGGACTAACACAGGCTCATGATGATGATAATAATTATTGTCACTTTTACCATTGCATAACAAAACTTACTCTCGCAAAAACTATCGAAATTAATGACGTTAAAACATTTTTATGAAAGGTGGCAATGTAGTCGCAATAAAAATGGAATTCATTCTGTTCATGGTACTAAGGGGCCATTATAAATGGTTAAATCATTTTAAAAGTGGTAGGCCAAATCTATATCTAAATCTCCATGCTCTGGTCGCTTGATCCAAGTTAATATTGAGAATATTCTTGAAGACGTACATTATATCAAACTCGTGGACTGCCGAATGAAAGTTCGTAAAATAGCTGAGACAATACGCATCTCTACAGAGCTAATACCTAAAATAAGAAGCTGTTTGGACGATTCATACCACGTTTGTTAACAACTGAACAATAACGCGAAAGAAAGCAAATTTGCTGGGTGGCTGTTCTTCGGAAGGTTTTGCATCGATTTGACACGAAATTTGATAACACATAACACATCATAGACAAAACAGTAATCAAAATAATGAACGGCTGCTAGTGAAGGTGCCAAATAAGGCAAAACTGTTTCGTCAGCTAGAAAGGTGATGGCATTCGTTTTTTGAAATGGCGAAGGAATCATCCATGAAGGAAACTAGGAATGTTAAAGATATTGATATTTATTAATTTGGTGAAATGTTCAAATCAATTTTTTGCGGTATTTTATGAAAAACGATAAAATATCCACGTTACGTTACCGAAAAAAAAGTGCGATTTTATCAAGACATATTATATTTAGCGTTTGCCACTTATATTTGCACAACACTGGTGGGTCATGATGAAAGAGTCGCAGGTCGCAGCGAACTATAGTATTATTTTAAACAAACCTAAAGGATAATATAATATAAGATAAGCTTAGGGAAATAAAATTTCATTAAAAAAATAAAAATATAATTACATTGAGTTAATACCTATTAGCTTACACTTAAAATGACCAGCCAATAATAAAACACGAAGATAGATATGGAGCCGAATGCCTAATAATACACATGTATGGAGGACAACAGAAACAACTTTATTGTCTAATATTGGTATATTGGTATATTGGTATATTGGTATATTGGTATATTAGACAATAAAGTTGTTTCTGTTTCGTTTTTATTGGCGTGATTCCATATAATTGAGTTGCATTGTGTTTTTTTTTATTACGTAACAGCGGTTATTAATTCTTAATATTTCACTGATTAATTCCTTTCGACCATGTGCTAATTTTTGCGAAAAAAATACCTTTATTTCTTTTTAAGAGGTAGGTAATTTCTATGAATATCTCGATATGGATATCTTTCTATTAAATCATAATGGTTTTATCTACTTACTATTTTGTACGTGATAAAGTTTAATATAAAGTACTTAATATTTAATTTCGCTATAATTTGTAGTCTATTTATAATATTGCTTACGGTCATCTGGTATATATTTCGCCAATTTTTTTATTTTTTTTATTTATTTTATTTTTATAAAGTTTTATACATTAGGGAATCTATTTCTCAAAGCCAGGAACGACGTATGTAAAATATGGGATTTGTGTAAATAAAGAAAGAAATTAGTATATTTTATATTAAATATTTATTGTATTATAATTAATATAAATAATGCACTTAGAGAATTTCTTAAATTAAATTCTCGATACAATAATTTTTAAATCCTAATATTATGTTTCAATTAATATCAAATTATTAATGTTATAATTCTATCGAACTCATAAAATTTGCAAAATATATGTAAACAAACCAAAATCGAGTAATCTTTTGTTTAAGCTGAACTTGATAGAGGAGAATTACATCCAAATTATAGTATAAATATTTTTTCTATGCCTATGCACAAACATACAACATGTAATCCTTCTATCAAGTTCAACTTAAAACACATAAGAGTCTGTAAACACATACATGTATCTATTAGTACCGATACACATATGTATCGGTACTAATAGAATTTATACCATAGTTTGACAGCCGACCGCAACCTCTTTCGGAATATTGGCGGCCATGCTGTTAAAACCCATTCCGTTAGGTCCCATAGGATATCCACCATACCCGGGTCCCATTGGGTACCCACCATATGGCATTGCGCCAGCAGGATTCATAGGACCAGTACTTTCAGTTACAATACCCACGTTTCCATTACCGCAACCATACGAAACAGCCCCTTGGCCAGTTGCTGCTAAAGGTCCCTCAAGTGCAACACTACCCAGGAATGGAAGCTCTCCCGTGACGGCCAATGGGCCTTCAACAATCATGTTGTCAGACAATACAGATAGACCGTGTGGGGCAACTGGTGATGAACTGGTTACTTGGAAACCTCTGCCGTTCGACGCTGCGATATCGCCTATTCTTAGACCGGCCATTTTGGTTTCGTATCCAAGAATATTAGTTCCACATGGGGTTACTGCTTCGGCAGCGGCTAAATTAGCTACAGCTATGTTATTTGCAGCCGCTATATTGTTAGCCGTTGCTATGTTGTTCGCAGCAGCTATTGTATTAGCAGCGGCTAGATTGGGAGAGGCTGCAATGTTATTAGCTGCAGCGAGAGGATTCATAGCCGCAAAAGCGTTTTGTGGACCCATTCCGTTTGCAAGAAAACCATTGCCAAGCTGAGCTCCAAGTAGCTGCCCGTAGATGTTCTGAAAGAACAAACAACGTGATAAGCATATTTATTTATTTGTTAAAGACAAAAAAAATTATTAATAGCGATGGAAAAATTCTACTGACCTGGAGAAGAAAACATGTGAAAATGCAAGCAAATGTGTTTAAAGACATTTTGTATTATAGTGATTAAGAGTTCAAATGTAAACTGGATAACTTGTGGTTGTGGGCAAATGCTTTTATACAATTATTTAAAGTTTCGTCATGTAATATTATCTCATGTTTTTATCTTATCGTGTCGGAACATGATGTAGTCGTCAAGCGGTACAACTTTATCAATCATGTCTTCATCTCTATAAAGTTTGTGACTGATTTTTAATTATTATTAAAAATGATCAAAAAGAAGTTAATATATAATATATTTTAAATACACTCTTTTTATTCGATGCAAACGGTTTGTGCTATAATTGAAATTGGTTATAAGGTATTAGAAATAACTGTAACCTAAAAAAATTCTTCAGTAATTCATTAAATGATCCTACGAAAAGGAGACCTTAAATAATGGCCAAATACGATAGTAGACTCCCCCCGAGAGTAATATCGTAGTGTGCTTTTAAGGAGTTTTTAGTATTATGCCTTTTCTGTGATCTGAAAATGTATTACATATTATCATCATCATCAGTGTTTGATCACTGATGGACATAGGCCTCCCCTAATGAACGCCTTTTCCATAAGGGGGTTTTGGATCCCTGTCTGGGTTGTTGTCCCACCACGCTGGTCCAATGCAAGTTGGTGGGTGGAACGACTTTTTACATGCCCATCCGACGCATGGACAATTAGGTGATCAGCCAAAATTGTCGTAATTAATCAGAAAACAACGCTAACAAAAAGTTGTTTACTCGCGGGATTTGAACCCATGACTTCCAGTTTTTAAAGCAAGAGTCAATACCGCTAGGCCACGGAGGCAGTTATATTTTATTAAATATGTAAAAATATATTATAAAATATAACGTTTTGTTAAATTAAGCTATATATACATTTCGCAAGTCTTGGATCTTTAATATTGTTACGAAATTATTCGTGTAAGAGATTTGTTACTCACGCAATGTATGGGACATTATTAAAGACGTTGCTAAATTGGTTTTCGCTTCATGGAAACTTAGGATTTTTTTGTTACCAGTTTATTGGCTAATTATTATCATATTATTTGTACCTATCTCAATTTAATATTTGAAATCAATATATTCCATAACATGATCATACAAAAAATGCTTTAAGGATTGGAAAAACCATTGGCATTAGTGAATTGCATCTTAGGGAAATTACTTTGAAGGGTACAACATGAATATTGATAAATAAGTTAATATGATTTTTAATGTCACCTTACTGTTTGAACTCACCTCGCACACACTACATTCCATGATTGTTATGCTGATTTATTTTATTAGTAATTAACTACATTCGTAGTGCAATACAATAATGTAATGACTCGAGAATACCTAAGCTTCGTGAAATTGAAAAATACCTAAATATTTACTTGCAGCAATCCAGAGTATTTGTTGGGTGGGAAATATAAAAAAGAGATGCAGCCGAGCCGATACAGTAATTATTGGTTAGATTCTTTTATTATGAAGTCTATTTCTAACCGACTGACTAAATTGCAAAGAGCTAGTGAATGTATTGCACTGAAAAATGTATTCGCTGCATTGTTTAGTACTTTAAGTCCAAAGACGGGTCCTTAAATAAGGGGAAATAAAACTATACTTAATGTATTTTGTTTATTTAAACTTTTCCTAAAATAAGAAATAAAAAAACTATAATACATTAAAGTCATAAAAATAAAACTGCAATAAGTTATTTAGTGTGCCAATCATTATGATTTTATAAATTACCGTACGTAATTCAAGTTTACTTAGGTCACGACCTATCGAAATACCTGATATGGAATGTGTTAAGTAATGAAATTTGATAACAGTAGATTCAACTGCTGCAGTTTTAAATTACGTTCATTTGCTCATAAACGGTAATAAGGTAAAGTGAAGTAACTTAAATTGTCATGTCGTGTTCTTGCGTATTGTGAAACAGTAAAATTGCTAAAATCGTATAATTTATTACATAATACTTTATCTATCGACGAGAAAAAAAGGTTTTTTATATTTTGTTTAGGGACCAAAAGTATACTTTATCCGCAAAATGTTAGCAATTGATAACTATGCGTTGAAATAATTACTCAAAATAAATATCCAACTGCCTCCGTAGCCTAGTGGTATGGGCGTGTGCTTTAGAAACCGGAGGTCTTGGATTCGAAGCCTGCGGGGACTCAACATATTTTCTTTGTTGTTTCCTAGTTGGTTAGGGCAAATTGGGCCGATCACCCACTGCTAGAAAAGTAGGATGATCACATTAGTCCAGCGTGGTGGGATACGGTCCAAAAATCCCCTAATGGATAAGTGTGTATTAGGGGAGGCCTATATCGAGCACTAGACTATCACAGGCTGATGATGTTGAAAAATATCCTAAATGAGAATATAAAGGAATATCGTTGCTGCTATTTGTGATTTTTAATTAATTAAAAGGAAAAAAGGGCTGGTCATATTTAGTAGTATTTATTACAAGTCAAACAAATAAAATCTTATGAAAGCTATGGATATTTAAATATATTTTTATTACTTTGAGCAATGCAATGAAGATAACCTAAAAGATTTGAGCAATCGAGAGTAAAATGAGCGAAAAAGTGGTTTGTTAAAATATTCGTTTTATTAATTTTCCTTTTCCTAAAACATTTTTTTACCAATGCCCACTTCTTTCAGTAACATGATGTCTTGCATTGTAGCCTTACTCGATAAATGTATTGTGCGGATTTGAAACGAAATATGTATATATATCACTGACTAAACAAAAAAACTAAACTCTTTGTTTTATATATTCGCATAGATTTCTCTAACTTGATTTATAATCAAATTATCATCTTACCTTATTTACTTAAGAAGTTAATTTCCAATCCGCCAATGATACAATTTAAGCTATTTTTATCAATTAAAGCTATGCGACAAGCAGGTCTTTCACGTAATGGTAAGTGATCAGGTCTAACTGCCTCCGTAGCCTAATGGTATAGTAGGTCGAATGCGCTTTTTCCTAGTTGGTTAAAGCAAGTTGGTTGGCTGATCACCCGATTACCTGTAAATTTAATTGATCCATGCATCGGATGGCCATGTAAAAGTCAATCCTGCGCCTTATGTCTTTTCGGGCGTGTCGGTTATCCGTTTGGCCGTCGTAGTCGTAATCGACTTCGATGACATTATTATTATTATAAGAAATCAGCCCTGGCAAGAATAAACGCAGTGTAAGGGGCTACAGATAGGATCGCCGCCTTTAATTACGTTGACTACAGTGAAGTAAAAAGAAACATAACCAAAAATATTGCGCTCGAATAGAACTGAAACGTAAAGCGCTCTACTTGGTCTATGTATAATTTAAATGCCGTTACAGTTTTATTATAGAGTATGTTTGTTTCGCGGCTTAAACTATTTTTTTAAGCATAGTTAGATCATCTAAATTTTGAAGTGTTTTTTAGGATTGTTAAGCTTTAATTAAATAATTAAATTAATTCTTAACTGATAAAAATTCTTTGAATTCAGAATTAACGCTGATTATGTTAGTATTGTATATTGTTACAGTTTTGTTGTCGTACTTTACTGTACTGAGTAACATAGAGTAGATTGTATGTAAAAGTGCCACTGCCTCTTATTTGCATGTTAAACCTAGATTTTATACATATTGTATGCAAATAGCATGTAACAAATTTGCTAAGAAGCTTAACATCATTTAAATATTCATAACATCTTATGCTGCCCGGCCTCTATTATAAATCGAAAAAAGCTTTAGGCTACGTAATAGACCTAGGTGAATATGCAAAAATATTTTTGATTAGATTTGTTTTCGTCTGCCAGAAGTTTTAGAAGATTTAAAATTAAACTATACCATAAGATCCTCTAATCGAAAAACCTGAAAGTAAGGTTGTGTTCCGAAAAACCCATTTTCAAATAAACAGAAGAATGAAAATAAACATAAAAATTACTTCAGTAATTAATCAAAATTACAAATATAGAATTTGGTTTTATATGAATCGTTAATGCATGATTATTATTATCCCGGAACATATTAAAAAAATTAAATACATTGGATATAAATTACTATAGTTTATTAATAATTAATACACAACATAGTACGTAAAATTAAATGGTTTCACATCTATTCAGAGCATTCATGCCGATACCTTGCGCACCCAAGGCATAATTGGCTCCAGGAAAGCCGGGGGCGAACCCGTAACCAGGGGCCATGCCATTTGCATACGCCATTTCAGCTGTAGGACCTTCGCTGATCATTCCCACGTTTCCATTACCACAGCCATAAGAAATGGCGCCATTACCAGTTGTAGGGAGGGCACCTTCCAAGCCAACTGTTCCCAAGAACGGTAGCTGACCACCAACCGCCAATGGTCCTGTGTACTCGTTATCAGAAATGACTGATACTCCAACAGGTGCGATAGGAGACGAGCTGTCACTAAGAAACCACCACCATTTGATGATGGAACATTCGCTGGTCCCAATGGTGTCCATTCCGGAGCGATTGCGGGACCAGCTGCGTAAGGGCCCATAGGACCCATTGGACCCATAGGACCCATTGGACCCATAGGACCCATCATACCCATAGGACCGTAGCCTAGCCCTGGTCCCGCCCAACCCATACCTTCAGTAGCCAAGCCCGGGTTAATCATATTGTTGAGCGCATTACCAATACACTGACCAGCAATAACCTGAAAAATAAAACAATATTCAATACAAAAAATACTAATAATTCTATTTAATTTATAAATTTGAAAAAATATAAACATGACTACTATATTAATAAATTAGCGTTGAGTATTCTTTGAAGTCTTCCATTTTGTTACTTACCTGAATTAGAGAAATTTGTACGCAAATAACGAGAGCGGTTTTAGTGGACATGATTGTTCTTCTGGAAATACAACTAGTTGAATATGATTCTTAATTTTTAAGTTCACTTTATATACCTTTGACATTATCAGTTAATATTTATTTTAATTAATTATTATGTAAAAATTCTTATTAGTGGTTTCGTAGACCATAAGATACGTGTCCGATAAGCGTTTCGGAAATCTGTTGGAAATGATAGATGTATGTAAAATTAACTTAACTAAGTGGACATTATCAGACATTTTCAATTTACAAATGTATTTACCATTCGATTATAAACATAAGTTAGGTAATGATCAATTTACCAGAAATTTCGGCAGTCACAAATCTAGATTTCTTTTATTGTTATAATACTTCCGTTTATTATTAGAAATAAACAACTATAAAGTATGGATCTATTTACTCTCAATGTACATCGTATTGAATTGCAAAAATAAATGTTTTAAATAATTGAACCACAATTTTTTTTTTCAATTATTAATTAATTTTTAATAGTCAAATAAAAAAGTTTAAAATTAGATATTACAGTTAATTTCATTAAAATGTACTTTAAGAAACTACTGCCGTAACTAGTTTTTTACTAATAAAATTATCGCTAGGCGTTAGGCCTCTTCGTTAGTTTTCTTAGCCATACGGTTGATATTTAATACACCCAACACCTTCTCAGTAGAAAGCCTATATAGGATAAGGAAACGGTTCCTTTTCTTCCTGTTTCTATTAATGGTAAAACAGTTTTCGAACTATAAAAGTGTAGGGCAATACATTTTTAAATGTAGAAGTATGTGTGTATTCTTTCACAAGCTATCATGGGTCGGGTTTTAATCCAATGCAATGACTACCTATAACGACTGCGAAAGATGGTCTCGACAACCGGGACTAGCTTTTTACATGCCTTTCCAACGCCCGGGTCTTCTTACTCTTCAGACAAATGGGTAATCAGCCCATATGACCCTAAATAACCAGAAAACAACCATAACAAAATTGTTTTCCCGCAAATTCCATGTTTGATGAATACGTTATAAGTCTATAAAAACATTGTAATAGCGGCGTTATATTTTTTTGATTATAAAAGTATTTTAGAATTAGAGAAAAATATGTTTTTAATTTAAAAAGTATGTTATTTACCAAAAATAGAGTTATCCTAAATCCTAAATAGCGCTTGAATTTAAGATACATTGTAAGACATCAAAACACTATAAGTAATAAAAATATTGAGGGGAAATTTGGTAATCACTGTTTAATTTCATCCATTGCCAGTTTGTGCCGATTATAGATGTTTCTTTTCATTCAACCCTTTTCTCATGGCTGAAATTTGAAAGTTAGATAACTGAAAAAGACCAAGTCTTGTTTGCATTGCAATTTGATTTCTTGTAAAGTTTATTGAAAATGACATGTAACGAATTTATGCCAAAAATCATAAGTATGAAAAGCTGTCTAATATACAAGTAAAATTTAACAAAAATATGTGACTTACTATAAAACCGAGCAGTGTATTATAAATGTTATTACGTAATCTTTGTCATTTTTTAAACTATTAGTAATAACTCATAAAATACTTTTATCTATTACATTTCAGTTCTGATTTATATAAAGCTATCTGTTGCTCAAATTTTGCGGCGTGGTAATATGAAAAATAATAATTCTGTTACTTTTTTTTAAGAAAAGTAGCCTGAATTACTTCCAGTTATATCAGTTATCTTCCAGTGAAAGTTCCGGCAAAATCATAGTAGCCATTCCGGGGATTAGCCAGAAAAAACGGACAGACAGGCATTTTGATATTTGTATCGGTTATTTATATGACACAGTAATCATTTGAAAACAGTTATTCTGATGTTACAAATAGACACTCCAATTTTATTTATTTATAGAGATTGACGATGTCATAACCGTTATTAATTATATAAGGTTTTATACTGTACTTAGTCAACTAGCTTCATTTGCGACTCATTGCGTTTTAGTAAATATATTTGTATACCCTGTAACCTATTGTAGTTATTGTGATCTATGACTCGACCATTACTAATACTATAATAAGAAAACAACGTTATTTATTCATCATACTCTCCGGGGATTACTGACGCCGTATTTTGATTCCCTGATTTATTTCACGATGAGATATTTATTCCAATACATCCTGTAACGAAATGAATTCTCATACGACATTTAATTACATATTTTTTGTTTAAATATATTTACTTGCACAATGATTTATATAGTATTATTTAAAATCAGTACTGTTAATGCCTTTACTTATTTATTATTAAAAACTTATTTATTCACAACTCTGGATTAGCGTATTTAATTCTTTATTTATTTACGATGAGATTTATCATACATCCTGAACAAATGATTCTCTACAATTTATCGATTTTTTCGTTTTAAATATATTTACTTCACATGACTTATCGATATTATTAATCAGTACTAATCCTATTGATAGGCTTATGTATAAGTTATATTTAAATGTACCTATTAACATATTGGTATGGTAGGTTCCATGAATAAGCCTTCTAAATTTATAATACATTGTTTCTATCTCTAACTGTTTGTTAACGTTCTTTTGCGTTAAAGTGAAGATACACCACAAAAATTTTAATTATTCAAAAAAAAACATGGTAGGCCTGTTTAAGAAACCTCTTGGAACCACAGCCTATAATGCCATGATAGCTTAGTGTGCAAACAAGAAATTCGTTAAGAACGTACACCATTATCTGAAATAAAGCACATGTTAACGGTTTGACGTAATGACGATACATGGTAATTTTATTAAAATTTTGCCTCCATCAGTGCTGACTGTTCGTCTGCTTCTATGTCATAAAAACAACTTTTAAATATAACATAACGAACTATCTACATGTAGTTATTGAATTTATAAATAATTTAAAAGATAATCGTTTTAATTGTAAAATTATAATATTAATTTATGGACATTTAATTATCAAAATTTTCTTTTTGACATTTAACCTTATTTAAGGGTCATAAAACCCATCATAACAAACAACTGTTAATAGTTTTGATATAGATTAAAAATGTAAATATTCATGCTATAAATAAATAATTACTACTTTAATAGATGTATATGCGATAAAGTTGCTGAAAGGGTTGAAATAGGGAATTATGGAAATTGGTCATCATTGAACATAAAACGATGATGTGTTGTGCCTAGATACTACAAACGAGCCACAAATAGTTTTTTCTTGCAATTTTAAACTGTACAGAGATGAACTGGGGGTTGAAAGGGGGATGAAAGTCAATGAGGAAATTCGACACCACCAGTAAGCTAAACTTGTCTAGTATAGACTACATCATAAAACATTTAATTGATCATAGAGTACTCTTATGCACCTTGTATTCCTCTTATTCCATGCGGATAAATTACGAGTAACCGCTAGTATTTTAAAATAGCGACCCGCCTGGCTTGCAATGCTGATACCAGAAACCGCCGTACCGCTGCATGTACCTGCATTTTAAACCGTAATATTTTCTGACATATTTAAATTAATGTTGCTCTGGGTGATATAGATCTACATTAAATAAACAATGTACTTTAGGTACTTATAGGATAAGGAATTGATGTTGTGTTTCTTAAAATTACTTTGAAAATAAGCCATTTTTTTCCGTAAATGTGAAGTAAACAAAATGGTTACTGTGGGTTATACTAAAGCAACAAACATATACCATCATGGCCTTTCATGTTGACATTTTTTAAAGTATAAAATACTGTAGTATACTATTTTGATTTATCTCGTGTCTCTTAAGCATAGCTAGGGAAGAAGAGACAGCGAAAGCAACCTTACAATGTGGTGAATAAATAAATCATAATATTGCAGGAAGGAAAGGAGTCAAAGATAGAAAAAAACCTTGTTAGCTTTACAACATTTTATTACAAATTATTTAATTAAGAGGCCACAAAGCCTGATTCATTAATAAAAAATAACTCTATAAGCAGATTAGTACAAATAGGGACCATTGCCACACCCGCAGCCACATCGGCCAGCTATGGACACAATACCACCAGCTGGAACCTCCCCACCGAATTGTACGGCTCCAAGTATCGGGACTTGACCTGCGACAAGAGTTGTACCAGCGACAGGCATCTCACCACCTACTGTTACGTCTCCAATGCCTGCACCTCCATAAGTAGGTCCTGCGGCAGCGTAGGCATTGGGGCCAGCAAATGGAGCTGGACCAGCCAGACCGTATCCATATCCGAAAGCTGGGCCAATGCCTGGGCTGTAAGCAACGTCGGCGGCTAATGCGGGCCCACAACCAAGTTCGTATTCGGTAGCGATAGCTGGAGCATAGCCCAAACCAATGCCGTTGCCTAAACATTGGCTAAATGCAACCTGAGAATAGACAGCAATATTGAATTAAAAAACAAGCAAGTAGTAAAATTTTAAAAATAAAAGTAAAAAAAACAAGTATAATTTTAAGTTAATCATATTTTAGCATTTCTTGTGTTTATTTTGAAATCAATTTTATATCCATGGTTAATTATTTTAGTGCTGCGACTAGACCGTATTAAAATCAAATTACTTTAATTTGAGAAGAATAGTACTCGTATAAGTAATTAAATTTACCTGGATAAGTGACGCTGCAGCGCAAATGAATACAATTGAAAACTTGTTCATGTTTGAATAGTTTTGTTCAATGTACACTGAATACCACAACCTTCTTACCATACGTTTATATATTAAAATATTTCAAAATATTTCATATACTAAAGATAGTGCTAGGTATTTGTTGAAATTATCATTTGTACTTAAAATCAATAGGTGGCAATACATTTTAAACACACATGTACCGTGATTAGTGTGTTATCATGTCTGTCTTTATTAATGTAACAACTACACAATAAACATTACATAACATAATACATATGCACATATACGTAGCAAGAAAGTTGGTGTAATAATTTATTTAACTGCATATAAAAGTAACGCAAAGCCGTAGATCATCATAATTGACTAGTTTCATTTTAAAACACAACCAAAAATGTCCCTTTCTATTGTTTTACTATGTGCACAAGCACTGCTTCTTCAGGTATCGTATTGCACCTTTATTGCTTAAATTAGTAATTACAACAACTAGAGCATTTGGAATAGCGCATTTTTTGTATTTGTATGTATAGTATATCTATCTGAGAAATTCTCATGAGTTCTATTATTTTTAGACCATATCTGCAGCTTGCTGGGGTAATGCGGCAAATCCGGCTTGGTCGCCCGCTTGGGCGGGGGAAAGTTTGGGATGGGCAGGTCCTGGTCTGCCTCTCGAAGCTCCCCTTATTGAAACTGCTCCGTGCGCTACTGGTATTCCATTGCTTGGCGCTGGATGGGCAAATTATGGACCGTCTGCCGTTGCAGCATCTAACGGTGGAGGGTTTGCGGTATCAAGCGCATCACCTATTGCCCCTGTTGGCGTGTCTGTTGCATCTGAAAACATTATCGAAGGTATCCTCGCAGTGGGAGGCGAATTGCCATTCTTAGGCACAGTTGGCTTGGAGGGCGCTTTGCCCACAACCGGTGCGGGAGCTATATCTTATGGTTGTGGTAATGGAGCTGTAGGTATGGTGGCAGAAGGCATAGCCCCCATGGCCAATGCTAGTCCATTTATGGCACCTGGATATGGATATGGGCCAGCTTGGAATGGCGGTTACGGTTGGGCGGGTACCGGCACAGAACCATTAGGCTGCGGATGTGGAGCGGCAATTTAATTAAATTTATTTTTAGTAATATAAAATGCAATAAAAATGACAAATTAAATTAATTAAACTCTAGAAAGTATTTTTCCTAATCCTTTTAAATTCAAGCATTTTCTCTAGCTCTAGCAATTTCAATGAAGGGTCCTTAAATGATAACTTGTATGCTTTCTCTATTTTTGAGAGTATGCGTAAATTCTCCGTTTTATACTCTCAACAACTCCTATTTTAGTAATATCTGAAATACTTTCTCTTTGTACTTGTAGGATTCTTAAAATTATTTCCTATTTATATAAGGTTTAACTTATATAAAGAGGTAAAATCCTTACCGGAATAATTGCTAATTTTAATGTTCTATTCTAAAAATATGAGATATAGGATATATAAAAGAAATATTATATAGTAAGGGGAATACCAGGGATAGGACTTGGACTGTTTTACCAAGTTGCCTGCACTACTGCACCATATTTGCACTGTAACTGCACTATATTTACACGTTATGCTATTTACTTTCGTGATTTCGATACGAATCTTTATGCTCCAATATCACCCTGAACTGTCAAACTGCCGCCGTATTTTTATTTTTTTTCTTATACGTTTTATCTTGAGGCTTCTTATGATAACTTTCCGGTGAAGAATTTATTAGTTTACAAAACAATTTCCGTGAGAGAGAGAGTGTTTATTAGAGTATAAAACGAAATTTTAATGTTGACTTATTAGTTAGTTGAAAATATGTAGAAGGCACTTTCTGTCTTTCTTATGTTCGAGTACCCTTCCTTAAATTTAATAATTGATTTTAGAATTTTATATTGAGCCGGGTTGACTCAATCTTATTATTTAATATTTGCTTGTTTTTTTTATAATCACCATCTTGTCCTCTATTGTATTCGTCATGACCTATTTTTGCTTTTTGTACTTCTCAAAGCTCCTTAACGTAAACCTGAGGTTCTAAATGTGCCGTAATTAGATATTTGAAGGCAGTCGTATACATTTCACAAAATTTACTTATTTTACGAAGATAAAACTGAGTGTCATCATAGAATACGTAATGTTGATTGGCATCGCGTTCTATACGTTAAAACCACGTCTATTGTTTTATGAAATTTTATATATCGATTTAATAAGTATTATGTAAAAATAACCTTCTCAGTTTAACTTAATAAGTATATCCAATTAATTAGAGACTCAAAGCAATTAAAGTTTCAAACTTTGTTGTAAATCCCACGCAATTGTTTTGGACCAAATTTGTCGGCACATAGATGATTGATTGAGAAACTGCCTCCGTAGCCTAGTGGTAAGGGTGTGTGCTTTGGAAACCGGAGGTCAAATAATCATTTTGTTTCCTAGTTGGTTAGGGCAATGCGGGCTGATCACCCGATAATCTGAAAAGTTAAGTGAACCATGCGTCGGATGGGCATGAAAGAAGTCGGTCCACCTACCAACCTGCATTGGACCAGCGTAGTAGGTTACGGTCCAAAAATAGAGAAGGGCATGCCATCTAATAAGGGGAGGCAGTTATGTCCAGCAGTGAACTATCACAGGCTGATGATGATAATGAACGTAACATTTTCTTCATATTATGAATACAATTCTCGTAACTTCGAGTAGGACTGTGGTATTTATTTATTCATGTAGTTCCACCAACAAAATTATAATATTTTAAGTGAATGATTTCAACAAAATTATAATATCACTTTAACGAATCATTCAAAACATTAGCGCTGCAAATTGTAAAAAAACGTAAGTATCATAAAAAGTATTAACGATAACAGTAAAAATCTCAGTGAATATAGAATAATGTATAATACAAAATTAAAGAATATGTAAATAATAAGGTATTATAAAGAATTTAAACTTTGTATTACAATGGACAAATCAATTCTAAGGATATTAACAATTAATAAATCATTGTAAATATTAATAAAGACTAAATTACTACAATTACACATAATTTAAACTATGATAACATCTAATGTTGCTACGTCAAGGAATACATCCCCGTTGCAATGGACGGCTCAGTTTGTTACTAAATTAACAGAGAGAAAGTTTTGCATGAACACCAAACTCAAATACCTGATAAAGTTAGGACAATAAAGAAATATTTTAATAAGAGTTGGATTAGGGAGTTGGACCTCTCCCCGAACAGGTACTCGCTTTGTCGTAGCGTGGGGCTCAGTACCTTCCTGTCAGTAACTGCCTCATAGCCTAGTGAGTATTGGCGTTTGCTTTAGAAACCGGAGGTCGTGGTTCGAATCCTGCGGGACTCAACAAATTTTGGTTGTGTTCCTGTTGTTAGGACAGTTTGGGCCGATCACCCAATTGTCTGAAAAGTAAGATGATCCATGCGTCGGATGGGCAGTAAAGGCGGTCACCCACCAACCGATTGGACCAGCGTGGTGGAATACGGTCCAAAACCTCTAATGGATAGAGTGTGATTAGGGAGGCCTATGTCCGCAGTGGACTATCAGGCTGATGATGATGATGATGATGATGAAAACTTGAAAAACTTCTAAAAAACTTAATTAATTTTTTGTATGACCTAATCATACGTCTGCAATGGTTATATTCGCCAGCAAACGATCCTTGGTAGCCTGAAAGCTATGCATTTTTTGTGATGTTTTTACCCCGACATCTTATTCCTACTCATTATAGTACCTACGAAATTAATAAAGGTATTTATTAACTTCAATAGAAGCATTGTTTTTATTATTATTATTAACATATAGCCCAGCAATACATTAAAGCAAATGAATTATTTAAGTTATAATAGGCAATAATATTTAGATTTGCCCCAAATAGTGATTTGGCTAAATACCGAAGCGCCGAATATTCGGCCGCCGAACATTAGGCATAAATTGAATGGTGATCGAGCAGCTTAATAATAAATAACATAAGTCGCTACCAATAGTCAAAGTTTTTGCTTCTTCTTTAAGAGTAGCGTGTATAGTTAGGAAATTTTCCTGAAGTTGTTATCCTGTAATGACAACAACCGTAATCGTTTACTACCAACAAATGCTTAAAAATTTGTTTTAATCCATCACGACTTATCACTAATTAATTTTACATAGCAAAGTATAGTAATTTTGTTACGAGTACACATAGCTTTGAGTAATATGATCAGTTTTTCTGTCACGGTTTAGTATTCGGTATACGGCCGAATAATACGTACTATTCCAATACCAAAAAAAGTGGCCGAGTAGGCCGAATACCGAATAGTAGCCGAATATTCGTGGCATCTTTAATAATATTTAATAATCTACCGGTGGTAGGTCCCCTTTTTACATACCACCACGGTGCCTATTTCTACCGCGAAGCAGTAGTGTGAAAACACTACTGTGTTCCGGTTTGAAGGGCACCGTAGCCAGCGTATTTACTGGGTAAACGAGACTTAACATCCTATGTCTCATGGTAGGCAGCGCGTTGGTGATACCAGTATTGCCAATGTCTATGGGTGTCAGTGACCACTTTCCATCAGGTGGCCCGACTGCTCGTCTGCCTGCGTCCGCATTAAAAAAATATATATATATATTTAATAAACCAGTAGGATGAAACGACGACGACGACGTAATATCTATAACAAGCGCTATCATTGTACAGGTTACTAAGCAAAAGTAATAATAGTATTTTTGTTACACTTACAATTTTTCTCAAAGTTAACACAGTCATCCAGTTATCAAATTTTTAGACAATTGCAAAAAGATTTTAAAAAAATAAAAAATAAATTTGCAGACGGCATATAAAATCGTACAGATACGCGTCAAAAAAAAATGCTTAAAGGGCATAGAATAAAAAACATCAGTTACATACTAACTTTTTATTTAACGACGTTAACCTACTATTTCATGTGATAAAAATAGAATTGGATTTCACTGATCAATAATTGACCACATTAGTACATATATGGGCCGTTACAACCACACCCGCATCCACAGCGCCCAGCTATAGTGACTATTCCACCGGCTGGAACCTCTCCAGCGAATTGAACGGCTCCAAGAATCGGCACTTGACCTGCGACAAGAGTAGTGCCAGCTACAGGCATCTCACCACCTACTGATACGTCTCCAATGCCTGCACCCCCATAAGCTGGTCCTGCTGCGGCATAACCAGTGGGACCAGCAAACGCCGCTGGTCCAGCGAGGCCGTATCCGTATCCGAAAGCAGCGCCAATTCCGGGGCCATAAGCGACATCAGCGGCTAGTGCAGGCCCACAACCGAGCTCATATTCAGTGGCAATAGCTGGGGCATAACCTAAACCAATGCCGTTGCCTAAACATTGGCTAAATGAAACCTGAGAACGGAATGTAAGACTTTAGTTAACAGAAATATTTACAATTACAAATTGATTTATTTACATATTTTAGCTAAAGTACCAAAAATATGGTACCATAAAAAGTAATTTTATTTACCTGAATAAACAACGCTGCAACGCAAGCGAAAACAATGGAAAACATTTTCATGTTGGAAAGGTTTTGTTTCTGAATACGCTTATTTCCTTTTAGGGGAGGTTTAAATACTAACAATTCTTAAAATATTTCATAAACAAAGATAGTACTTTATTATGGATGCAATATGAACTATATTGCAATTCGATAGGCTGAACTTGCAACATATTAAAACTTACGTTTACTATGCCTAATTTATTACAAAAAGTATTGCGCAAAATGAAAACATGTCAAACAAAAGTTGAAGTAATAATTTAATTAACTGCATATAAATATAACACGTCGATTTGGATCATCACACTTGACTTCACGTTCTACTTATAAAATTATACTCCGACTACGACACAAAATGTCAGTTTCTATCATCATATTGTGCGCTCAAGCACTTTTTCTTCAGGTATTATAACGAACCATCGCTACCATGCAATATTACATACGTATATATAATTCAACAGGTTTAATCATTCTGAGTATTTACTAAAAGTCCTATAATGTTGTTTTTTCCAGACCATCTCCGCAGCATGCTGGGGTAACGCTGTAAACTCGGCATGGTCTCCTGCTTGGGCGGGGGAAGGTTTAGGATGGGCTGGTCCCGGACTACCAATGGAAGCTCCTCTAATTGAAACTGCTCCGTGCGCTACTGGTGTTCCCTTGCTAGGCACTGGATGGGCTAATTATGGTCCGTCTGCCGTCGCAGCTTCTAATGGCGGTGGATTTGCGGTCACAAGTGCATCGCCCATTCCCCCAGTCGGTGTGTCTGTTGCATCTGATAATATCATCGAGGGTATCCTCGCAATAGGAGGAGAATTACCTTTCTTAGGCACTGTTGGATTGGAAGGCGTTTTGCCCACTACTGGTGCGGGAGCTATATCTTACGGTTGCGGTAATGGGGCAGTAGGTATGGTTGCAGAGGATATAGCACCCATAGCCGCTGGTTTGCCATTTATGGGACCTGGATATGGATACGGGCCTGCTTGGAATGGCGGTTACGGTTGGGCGGGTACCGGTATAGGGTCTTTGGGTTGCGGATGTGGAGCGGCCATTTAAGTATTTTGGTAGTAGGTTATAGTTTTAATTATAATTATTATAGGCAAATAAAAAAAAATATGCGTATTATGTCAATTTCATTTTACGTTTTTCTTCCGAGCTGAAATCCATGTTCCTACATGCTGAGCCTGAGCGCATAAGCAGAGTTAAACATTAAATAAAAATTAAACTTGAGTATTTTAGGTCAATAAAAAAGTATTACTTATTGTTTATTACCAAAAACGCGACCACCAGTTGGAAATTAGAAGCTTAAGAAGAACCGAAGAAAGTAACCCTAAAAACTCTTTGTTGATAAACATGATAATAAAACTAGCACAAATAGACCAAAATTAGCGAAATCAATTCAGCCGTTCTCTAGTTTTAGCAAGACTAACAAACAGCAATTAATTTTTATATATATAGATTAATAATTATACTGTTAATTTATATTAATATTTTTACAATAATAGTCCTCACTAATTGTTAAGAGGTTAAGTTTTTATCAAAAAAGCGTACTTTACTATTATTTTATTTTTCGAATCTTTCGATTTAAGAAAGGAAAAGTTAGATTTTAATTTTACCATAATTTGCAATCAACAGATATTTGCAGTATAGTGTAATAGATACGTACCGGTCATTAAAGAAGCTAACTTTAGTTACTTACTTACGCAATCCAGTTTCAATTTAAATGTGTATAAAACAGATTTCCTAAAATTTTATTAGAAAAAAAAAATACAACAATTATACCCACAAAGTCACATAAACCGCCCATAAAAATAGTATTACAATTATACCAACAATGTCAACAATGTAACTAACACGAGACAAACCAACGTTGTTGCGGATGTGGATTTTTAGGAGGCTCACATTTATCACAATTGCATTTTTCTTAACCACAACCTCACCTTCGATAAATTTTATATTTATCCAGATTCATTTAATAGTTAACTGCGTATTCAATACGCATCCTTCAAAGAAATTGATCCAGTGACAGTGTCCATTTAGTACAAAAAATAGCAAATAAATTAAAATAACAAAGAATCAAAACACGCTAGGCTCGCGTTTTTTGGCTACTTTCTTAACATATTATTACAAGTTTGTGGCAACGAATCCGCATACGAACAAAATCCACATAAATTAATGCAGATACGGATGCAGATATCTGATTAAATGCAAATAATTTTCATTAATGCAACTAAACACAAACTTTCGCATAAATATCTTGTACGTATTTAGAACCGTTGAACAAAATGGGTACCGATTTTAAATTGCAACTAGTTCTGTTTTTTTAAATCCATTTCAGCTAAAATTTCAAGAGATATTGAATGTGCTTTTTTTAACAGATCACGCGTTCACAATTATAAACTCATTACTGACCACCTTCGGTAAAGCTTATTACAATGTCATACGCCACTACTATACTGTGTTAGTTTGACTAGCCGAGATAATGTTGGCAATTCTATTAAATTTTAATTATTTATTGCACTTGGATTCGATACATTATCTATTAGATTAATATCCAAAGCAAATTAATCTTATTAATCAATATTTATAATAACATTTACATACTAGTCGTGTCCTGAGTTGAAATTCATTTGTAATTTCGGGATACAGGGTGAAATTATACCGTTTTTCTTTCTTCCAAATCAAAAAGTAAGATGCAATTATCTACACCGAAGTTGTAATAATATATATATATATATATATATTTATAAAAAAAATAATACATCAATTTTCCAGTTACCAGAGGATTTGCTGGTGCAGAATATAACCTATTTGCACTCATCTTGGCCATCAATATAATTTATAACAGAGTTTTTTTTTTTTTTGATAAGTGTTATCTTGACTACTTTACGAAACTTCGAGCCATTTGGTTGTATCTGTCTCATTTCATTTATTGTACATTCTTATACCATTACACAAAAAAAATTGTTCAGGTCAGTCTAAATCTGGGTAACTTTAGGGGCTTAATTTGCCCTAAAGGCCTCCCTAAAATCTTTTTTATCAATCATATGAATATTTTTTTTACTCGCGTACATATTACTTTCAAATATATAAAATTTAATTTTTATAAAAGCAATATGAAAAGATTCCTGCAAACCCAGAGTACAGATTGCCCTAACATTCTGTTTTTATTATATAATATTTAATAATCCATAGGACGTAAGGCGGCAAAATAAATTAGTTTTGCAGTTGCCTCATCAGCTAGCCGTCTAATCTTGCGTATGGTTGATTATAGACGTAAGTACGCAATTTCTTAAAAAGTTTGTCAATGTGTGCTCCTGAATGCATCTCGTAAAAAGCAGAAGAACTTTCGTTTTGGATGACCTAATTGTCCATTTTAAAATTTTGTAAATATAGCAACTCAGAGACAGTAAAACGCAAGCATTTGGTTTTGTTGGCATTAAGTACTAAATTATTTGACGCAAACCAATTTGACAAAATTTTGACTGCCTTATTTGGTAGCTCTACGTTATGGTCATTTTTCTTTACTCAATTCAACCCCAGCAATAGAGAAGTGTCATATGCAGAAATGACAACTTCAAACAACTTCTCTATCACCAAAGGCCAGTCATTTATGTAGACAGAAAAAGTCCCAAAATCGATTTTCAAGGTATCCGCTGATGTCAAGCACAGTGGAATCAGATTACAGAGCGTCGAAAGATCGTGTAACCATTGTGTAAACAATATTGTTTTCTATTACGTAAGTAAGAAGATAGAAAATCAAGACCAAACCCGCGCACACTGTAAAATTTTAACTTATTGATTATCTCATGGTCCACACGGTCGGCTATGGAAAGATCACCGAAGATTCCAATGGAATTACAGCGACCCTCCCACGCCCGTACGACATAAGAAATCAACTTTTTACCAACAATTATTGTTGATCTACCTCCGGTAAGGCAAAATTGCATCATTAGCATTAATTGTAATATAGTAATGTTCGCCATTTTCAATCACGATACAATAGAGTAAATTAATGATGATACTGTACTAGATTTGGCAACGCTGCGACGCAACATCGCGATTGGTTCAGTGGAATTTTCTTGATGAAGATGTATATAATACTCTCGGTATAAGATGAATATATCTTCACATTACATTTATGCTATTATTTTACTCCAGCATTATATTAAATATGTGATATGCATGGTGCGTTGCTTATAATTCGACTATTATTCCATTTATTTTAATGCATTGTTTTATTTTTTCTGTAAGTTTTGAATACAACGGCTATAGAAAACTTGGTGATTCTAGTTTAACCGGTACATCCTGTTGTCAGCCTGCACTGGCAATTTTGAATAAAACCAGAGTCAAAAGGCATATGTAGAGGGGACATTTTGATGAACAGTATAGTTGGTAATTAAGGTTAGTTTGAGATCTCACAATTTTTTGCAAATTAGACGCTTTGGACATAGATTATATGCGTCTAAAATTTTTTTCTAAATTGTAAATTTAAAAATGTGCCAACTAAGGCATTGCTATTATATTACGCCACCAAAGATTTCATGAGGAATGAGGGAATAGCGTTTCAGTCAGAAGCTGATATTTCGAATTATTTTATAAAGTTAAAATTTGCCAATCGTTTTGATATACTACGGCTTATTACTTTGGTTTAAATTCAAATTAGCTATTACATAAAACTTTGCTTCGCATGTATTCGAAATTAGCTTAAAGATTTAGCAATAACTATTGTGTACTTTTTTAGTCATAATTACAAATTTTATTATGTCTAAACGTTTGTTTTTTATGCATTGCAATGTCAGGTTATTACCGCACTATCTTTATGTTATGAAATATTATTACACATCTTTATTATATAAATATCGACGGTAACGAAGAAAGCGCATTCAAAGTTTTTACTAAAAACTAAACGTTTCAAAGATGAATAAGTTATCATTTGTATTCGTTTGCGTTGTGGCGTCGTTTGTCCAGGTAAAAAAAATCTATTTTGAATGGTGCTTACAAATTTGTCATAGATTTGGATACATTTACTTGTCTTACCGTTGTATATTAGTACTATAATGTTACTTTTTATTTTCAGGTTGTATTAAGCCAATGTTTGGGCACCAGTGTTGGATTAGGATATGCACCAACTATTGCCACTGAATATGAGCTCGGTTGTGGGCCTGCACTAGCCGCTGATGTCGCTTATGGTCCAGGCATTGGGCCTGCTTTTGGATATGGTTACGGTCTCCCTGGACCAGCGCCGTTTGCTGGTCCGGCTGGCTATGCTGGGGCAGGACCTGCTTATGGAGGTGCAGGCATTGGAGACGTTGCAGTAGGTGGTGAGATGCCTGTAGCTGGCACAACGCTTGTCGCAGGTCAAGTACCAATTCTCGGAGCCGTTCAATTCGCTGGAGAGGTTCCAGCTGGTGGAATAGTCTCTATTGCTGGCCGATGCGGGTGCGGTTGTGGAAGCAATGTACCTTATATGTACTAGTTTTTTTAAGTCACCCGTTATGTCAATACAGTTAAATAAAATGTTTTAATGTTATATTTTTTATGCTTATTCATGTATTTTAATTATTTTATTACAATTAATGTACAAAAAGTACAATGACGGCCTTAATCCCAAAGGCATTCTCTATACATAAACTAATGAGTTGTTTAGACAATGTGAAGTAGGTCCAACAATAAAAATAAAAGAAAAATAACGTTTTATAATTAACACTTCAATCATTTAAAAATGTAATTAACGACAAATTATAAAAGTTATGCACATACATAAAGCACAATATACAAATATCATCATCCGTAGGGCTTTTTTCCATGAACGCCAATAGGGCCGATCCCTTGCTAATCGCTGCCAATTTGAACCTACTACTGCACGGAGATCGACATGCCACCTAGGCGGGGTCGACCAACGCTCCTTCTTCCCAAACGAGGCCTCCTCTCCAGCTACGGCTAACTAATTGAAAAATATACAAATATACGTCATACATATTGCTATACTATGAGGATACATAAAAGTTTTATATAATATAGATGAATATACACATCCTACATATATAGTTCGAAATATAGAATCAAAAATTGCTCTTTTTGTTACAAGTTTAAAAGTTATTTACGAATTAAGCGCTTATCCAGCTTAGCTATAATGATTCTTTGAGGTTTGTATTCTGCAAGTGAATCACCTGTACAAGTGATAACGTATGGGAGAAGTTAGAAGGGCATTAGACAATACGATTGAGTTGACAATAACGTTGAGCGAAGATTTTTGCTACTGACTTCACATAGATCGATCGATCCGAATCTATGCTTTTTTGCCCTTTTATTATCCAATTAATTCTTCTGTGGAATGAGTTTTCCCTGAAAGTCAGAATATATGAAAATCGTTTTGCATTTAAACGTAAAGTCCGCGAGCATTATCTACATGGTCACCAATGTCTCCTATTGCATGTTTATGTAAGTTTACATATTATACATTTATAGATAATGTAAGTAGGTATTATTTTTATGTAGTATAATATGATATTTATACATAAATTATGTATATATCTTTACCTGTTTTATTTTTATTTCTCAGTACATTATGTGAAAAGTGCACCTACCAATTATTTTTGTTGCCACCCTAAGGTTGACATAGTATGCTTTTAGCAGGAAGTCCGCTTTGAACATTTGTTTATTTGTGCAAAAGAAATAATAAATACTAAAATACAAGGAATTGTTATTTTTGCAGATTGACATCGAATTAAATGCAGTAATTTAGAAATCTGTCAAGCTTATTAAGGTGATCTTCGATAAGCGTAAATATTGAAGTCTGCATAAGCATTGATTTAGTCTGTAAGAGCAAAAAGTTCTTGAATCTATATATTAATGTTAATGAATCTTTATAGACACCGCATGGTACTAGTGACTTTCTGAATATACAAGCTAAGACTTTTATTCGGTATTGGATGGTTTGAATAAATGTAAAAAATAAATTTAGGTAGAGAGGTAAAATCAATTTTGGATAGCATTCTGAAACTGCCTAGCACGATAGCTTGACATTTCAATAGATTAACAGCCAAGCAAAACCGATCTGTCTTACTTTTTACAGTAGATAAATCTAGGGTAGTTTTATTGGAAGCACCAGCTAAGTTTCCATCGGTTCGGACGTACATTGCATTGCACATTATGAGCATACTGATGATGCGCACTTCAAATTTCATTTGGGTAAAGAATACCACCTGGAGGGATGCCACTTTTTATATGCATACAGCTTTATGAAATCACATCCAAAACTATAGACTGTTGGCGCCCCTAAAGATATGAAGAGAAACATCCCAGAACTTTATCGGAAACCATAAAAGTGATAAGAAAGCAAGAAGAATGTAATGACGGTACTAAAGGTATAAGGTAATTTTAACATTTTTTATAAGGTGATCAGTTTATTTTAAAAGGGCAATTATTGTGCTATGGTCAAGTCAGAAGCCCGACTGTAGTGACCTTATTAAGTTACTTCGAAAAACAAAATGATAAAATGACTCAAAAACACAATACTTAAACAATTGAGAAAGAAATAACAGGATATTTGTTGATAATCTGTGAGAAGTGATAGATTATAACATTTTAGAATATGTGGAACAAATACATCACGTCATGAGGAAGACGGAAGAATCTTGACCACAAGGAAGAATTAATCATATAGGCGAGTGCAGGCAGGAGTTAATCAAGAAAAGAAACAATCATGCTTCGACTAATTTGGCCCTATCCAACAGCAGTAGATTTGATTGTAAGAATTGTTTTTTATTTCTTTAGAAGACACTGTCAGTTGTATTCTTGTATTGTCAGTTGTATTGTCAGCGGGTAGTGGTGTAACGACCATTAAATGATTAACACGATCTCGTATTTCAATCCGTATCAATTCTAAATATAGTACAGTGTCATTATTAATTTTTGCCTGCATTATCAATTACAATTGATTCTCACCACATGTTCGAAGGCATGATTAGTAATGATTCTATTGTCTACCTAATCTTTGAATGGTATACATATAATAGGGTGGATGCTCAAGTATGTCATTATAGAATTATTAGTTCCGCTCCACATGGTGATAGAAAAACAAAACAAATCGCTAGTCTTAAAGAATCGTATTACAAACACATCTGTCAATGATATCTTTTGCAACGCATCCCGGAATCCCTCTGATGGTTAATTTTTTCCTACTTACTTGACATATTTTGTTATATTTGGATAATACTCATAAATCTGGTATAAATTGTAGTTATAAAGTTATTCTGCTTTGTAAGCTAAGTTATTGTTAAATAAAATTAAAATCAATTACAGCAGTTTATACTTAAAAGATTAATAGACACATACACATTCAAACTTTTGAATTTATAACATTAGTAGGATAATAATTATAAATATAGAGCTACATTACTATCTCACTCTAACAGTCTATTCCAATTTTTTTCCACGATACCGTTTTCATATTTTATTGATTTTCTAATGTTTTTAATAAAAATAATAATAACTCATTAAAATCTACCCAGCACTTAATCAATAGCTTAGCAAACCGTTTTTCCTACAACAGAAGAAGATTTCAAATAATATGATAAACAAGAATAGCCCATTTCAAAAGAGCTTTAACTGTTAACAAATAATCAAAGAATAACTTATAACAGGTAAGAAGTAAATTAGGTATGGCTTACAGTATACTAGCGTTTAAAATAAACAATTATAAGAGCACCATGGAACTGAATTAGCAAACAAAACAATTTAATAACATTAAAACGTTTTATTTAACAGTGTTGACTTAACGGGTCATTTAATATAAGGTTTTAGTACATATATGGTCCATTGCATCCACACCCGCATCGTCCTGCAATAGTGACTATTCCACCTGCTGGCACCTCTCCAGCGAATTGAACGGCTCCTAGAATTGGCACTTGACCTGCCACAAGAGTGGTGCCGGCGACGGGCATCTCACCGCCAACTGCTACGTCTCCAATACCTGCACCTCCATAAGCGGGCCCTGCTGCAGCATAGCCAGCGGGACCAGCAAACGGCGCTGGTCCAGCGAGACCGTATCCGTATCCGAACGCAGGGGCGATGCCGGGACCGTAAGCTACGTCCACGGCTAGTGCGGGCCCATAACCGAGCTCATATTCAGTGCCAATAGCTGGAGCATATCCTAACTCGACGCCAGAGCCCAAACATTGGCTTAACACCACCTGGAAATAGAAAGTAAAACTATAGTAACTAAAAGAAAACAAGAATAGAAGTACTTGAAATCATATGTTTCTATATTTTGGTATGGAATAATATAGCTGTTCGTACGATTTATAAGTTTTGTTTACCTGGACAAACGACGCCGCAACGCAAACGAATGCAAATGAGAACTTATACATGTTTGAAACGTTTAGTTTCTTAGTAGTACTTTGAATGCACTTTCTTCGTTTCGGCAGAGGTATATATATTGACGATGTGTTAAATATTTCTTAAAATAAAGATAATGCTGTAATATTGGTGTAATATTCACCTTATTTCAAGTCAATAACTTGGCCCTGAAATACATTCAAAACAAACGATCAAAGATATAAAATTTGTAATCGTGTCATTTTTATTCGAAAATAACAAATACACAATAAGTATTGCACAATAATGCTAAGTACGAGTACATGCCAACCAAAGGTTTAGGTAATAGCTTAATTGACAGCATATGATGACGATTGGCTAATTTGTGCTTTGAAACTAATGTTAAGTATCAGGTTGTATTGTTGCAGCGTAGGCTCAAACACAGTTCCCTTAAGCATGCAATATTACCAATACGTTGATAGAGTACACGTTGACCGTAAAAATTAAAAAGGAAAACAATAAAATAAATGAAAAATACAATTAGGGTGTCCCCATAAGTATGTATATTAAATGGTATTTTTAATGTATGGATATTTATATGTGTAGGTTTATCTATTTCTTTATGTATGACACCGGCAGTACATACGTTCAACATTAGTAAGGAACATTAGAGTATCGTTACATTCTGATGCATGTATCGTATTAGGTGACAAAGCATTGATACAGTTATATCATTTACAAAATAATACTTTAGTTAAAACAAACTGTTACTTTATTTTACATATCATCAAAATAGTTACATAGTATGTTCTTTATATTTTTTAATTGAGGTGAAAGATGTCTATGTGTGGTAGTTCATTACAGACGGAATTATAAAAGGGTACATGCGAGGAATGGGGGCGTCTAGACTTAAATTAGTTTTGTGTTGGGGACTGTGAAAAATTCTTGTCAAGGGATGTCTTGAAAGATTGTATGGAACATTTAGAGAACAGTTTTATAACAACTCACAATTATTTGTATGAAAATTTGTATTAGGAGATCGTGAATTAATTTTCTGTTCTTTACAGAGTGCCACATTAAAGGACAAATATATGCGATATGCCATGTAAAGGCTCTTTCAATACGCTCAAATCTTTGAGAGTGAATTTCATACGATGGATTCCATAACCGAACTAGCTGTATTTCCGCTGGCTTCGCATTAATTGAAGAATAATGAAATAAGTTTGAAAATTTGTTATCTATAAATTGTGAGGCTTAACACACTTTATGCAATAATAAAAGAAAAATATGGTGTTTAGTATCGGCATTATTAATCTTGGGTCAATGGCATGACAAACTCAACTGGACCAATTTTAAAGTTGCGTTGCTAAATCTTTTGCGGCTATTGAGACAGTCACAAAGTTAAGAGCCGCTGACTAAATTTGTTTAAAGGAAGGAGAAGCGAAACAGATTCCATAAATTTTCTCAAATATATAGGTATATAGCAACTAAGGTCGAGGTAATTTCACAGAAACGTTCAAGGTAATAAATACATCACGTACAAGCTTGTCAAAATGTCGCTTTAGATATTTTATATCTCTTGGTAATTTATTGATTAAGCACAGACAGTTCCAGAAACAGTTTACAAATTATTGCAAATTTATTACTTGGAAAAAAATCATTGTTAGGTGAAAATGTTTGAAATACAACAATTACAAACATTCTTGAAGCAACACAATCTGTTCACTAAATTGTTTAAGACTTCATTGGTTTTTGTGCCATCGGATAATCACGAAATTGCAACCGAAGCTGATAAAACTCCTGTTGGTCAGTATGCAAAATATTTTAATGATCCAACAATTAATAAGGTTTCCACGGCAATAGTTGTAGATCGTTTGGGTGCCAGATATATTGTTTTAAATGGAATAAATAATAGTCAGTTAGTTAGCTTTTGTTTGAAACACATCTCATATGATGCACTATAATGCCCTATACCATTTTATTTATTTATTTATTTATACTTATTTGCACAATTAAAGTACAAAGGCGGACTTAATGCCTTAGGCATTTTCTACCAGCCAACCTTAGGTGGTTCAGAGATGTTAATGGGTGCACAAAATAATGAAAGAAAATAACAGTTTCGAACTAAAAAAACTCAATAATAAGGAAATACATATATAAACTTTATATAAATAAACAAACATATCATTAAATAATATAACATAATATATAACAAATAATTTATAAAATAAATACATAAAATACATACAAATTATACAATTACATATATACTTATAAAGTTGTCATAGGGAATAGTAATTCTACGACGGCTCATCCAAAAGGTATTTTTGGACTTTTTTAAATTCGAGAATTGTCTTAGCCATCATGACCTTCAATGGTAGCGCATTCCACAGAAGAATAGATTGAATAAAGAAAGATTTATGAAGAAAATCAGAGCGATGTGAAGGACAAAGCAGAAGACGGTTATGTCTCGAACGAAGATCTTTTTGATTACCATCACTAAGAGGTTTAAAATGGGGACAAAGATATGTAGGAATTGAAGAAGAGTTAAGTAACGAAAAAAGTGTGGTAAGAGCCCTAGACGTTCGTCGTTTCCGAATACATAGCCAATGCAGTTGTAAACGATGTGACGATACGTGATCATATTTACGAAGATTGAATATGAATCGAATGCAGTTATTCAGAAGCCGGTCAAGTTTATTGAGTTGATCTGCATTCAGGTCAAAGTAGCACACGTCAGCATAGTCGATTAAAGGAAAAATTAAGGACTGCACGAGCGTAACTTTAGTTTGAATCGGAAAAAGTTTTTAAACCTGTACAGAGCCCTGAGGATATTCGTGACTCTATAAGAGACCCTGGAAACTTGATCTTTCCAGCCTAAAGTAGTATCCATAATTAAGCCCAGGTTATTCACACTTTCACTGAATGGTATAGGACAGTTGTTAAATACAAGTGGTGGTAACTTATGCATGTCAACTTTTCTGAGGACATGGGTACTCCCAATGACAATTGCTTGGCACTTAGTCGGATTTACAGTAAGACCAAATTTGGCAGACCATTGTAGTATAGAACTTAGATTTTCATTCAAAATGCAGATCATTTTAGGGAGATTGTCAATAGTATCATGCAGGTAAAGCTGTAAATCATCGGCGTAAAGATGGTACGAACATCGAAGATCAGAAGTGACAAAATTTATGAAAATAGAAAATAGAATTGGAGAGAGAATACCGCCTTGAGGTACGCCACTAGTAATATCAAGCCAATTCGATGAATCTTCACAAGTAGAAACTGACTTACATAACCGTTATTTTTTCTACTATAATTTAGTATCCTAATATAAACAGTTAACCAGATCTAAACTATACCTATACGAAAATTTGTAAATATTGGCCACATGAGTATATAAGTTTGTAAGCATATGAGTATGTAAGTGTATGAGTATGTGAGTATATCAGTACGTATGAAAACGTGTGTTTGATTGGGAGCGTTCTTGCGCGAGTACATAAGTGCCAATAATAATGGTATGTTCATAAATTGAAATAGACAAGGTCCATGATGCTACATATCAAATGTCTGTCTCTTTCTTTTGCTAACACTGTAGCCATGGTCCTACACGGTTACACATATTTTAATACATGATTTCTTTCTTTTGCGCAAGTTGATTATTATTTTTGATATAAGTGAATAACTTGGTAGATTAAACATTCTATTTCCTATTCTTAAATCTGAGCAAAAGAAAACAGTAAAGTTATTTTTGACCAGGCTTTTAAGAAATTGATTTTTTATCATTAACATTACTTAAACGGTGTTTTATTTTTTTAAATTTTGAAGTGATTACACGTTATAAGAAAAAGCTCATGATAATGACGTTATATTAAATTCGTGACAATTTTAGAGTAAGTTCATCAGATACATTTTTTAAGAAGATAATTGTTTCAACAATAAAACTAAAATACTATCTGCTTCGACATTAAAGTTTACAAACTCAGCTAAAATGCCACCATACCAACGACGAAGAGAAAGAAGGATAGAAAGAATGATATACTTAGAAAAGTTTTATTAGATTATAATTATTGTAATTAAAATATAAACTACTTATAAAAATAATTAAATAGCCGCTCCACATCCGCAACCCAAAGGCCCTATTCCAGCACCCGCCCAACCGTAACCGCCATTCCAAGCTGACCCGTAACCGTATCCAGGTGTCATAAATGGCAAACCAGTAGCCATGGGTGCTATATCCTCTGCAACTATTCCTACTGCCCCATTACCGCAACCGTAAGATATAGATCCCGCACCAGTCGTGGGCAATGCACCTTCCAATCCAACTGTTCCCAAGAAAGGTAGTTCACCTCCTATTGCGAGGATGCCCTCGATGATATTATCGGATGCAATAGATACACCAACTGGGGGAATGGGCGATGCACTTGTGACCGCAAATCCACCGCCGTTAGAAGCTGCGATGGCAGACGGACCATAATTTGTCCATCCAGTGCCTAGCAGAGGAACACCAGTAGTGCATGGAGCAGTTTCGATAAGAGGAGCTTCCAGAGGTAGACCGGGACCAGCCCATCCCAAACCTTCCCCCGCCCAAGCAGGAGACCAAGCTGAGTTTACCGCATTACCCCAGCATGCTGCAGAGATGGTCTGGAAAAATAGAATTTTATAGGACTTATAGGAAATATTCAATATGCATGTATGCAGGCAGGCATTATGGAGCCTGTAAATTATATCTACGTGCGTAGTATTAACATAGCAACAAAGGTCCTTTACAATACCTGAAGAAAAAGTGCTTGAGCGCACAGGATGATGATTGAAGCTGACATTTTTAGTCGTAAATACAAAGTTACACCTGGTCAACTGTGATGATCTCAATAGACGTGTTATATTTATATGTCGTTAAATAAATGATTACCTAACTTTTGTTTGGTATGTTTTAAGTTTGTGCAATACTTATTATGCAGTTGTAATGTTGTAATAGGGCAAAGCATTATTTTAAAACGCAGTCAATGTAAACGTCTGTACGTAATATGTTGCTGGTTCTGTCTATCGATTTGCAATACAATTCGTATTGCATCGATAATAAGGCACTATCGGTACTTTATGAAATATTATTAAACATAACCAATATATAAACCTTAACCAAAAAGGAATAAGCGTATTCAGAGCGTTTGCTAGAGACAAAACTTTTCAAATATGAAATTGTTCTCCATTGTATTCGCATGCGCTGCAGCGTCGCTTGTTCAGGTAAATATTTTATTTTTATGGTGCAAACTATTTTTTTACTTTAGCTAAAATAAAAGTAAATAAATTTGATGATTATAACTATATCTATTCTATTTTTAGGTTGCGTTGAGCCAATGTTTAAGCACTGGCATTGGCTTAGGTTATGCCCCAGCTGTAGCTACTGAATACGAACTCGGCTGTGGGCCCGCACTAGCCGCTGAAGTCGCTTACGGTCCAGGCATTGGCCCTGCTTTCGGATACGGTTACGGTTTTGCTGGACCAGCACCGTTTGCTGGCCCCGCTGGCTACGCTGCGACAGGACCAACTTATGGAGGTGCAGGCATTGGAGACGTGGCAGTGGGTGGTGAGATGCCTGTAGCTGGCACAACTCTTGTCGAAGGTCAAGTGCCGATTCTTGGAGCCGTTCAATTCGCTGGAGAAGTTCCAGCAGGTGGAATAGTCTCTATTGCTGGACGCTGTGGGTGCGGATGTGGTTGCAACGGCCCCTATATGTACTAATATCTTGAATAATTAATCTTATATTACGTGACCTTACAGGTCAATACAGTTAAATAAAATATGGTGATTTCGTAAATTGTTTTTCAAAATGAATATTTCCTATTGTGTTGAAATTTTTTAGGTCCCGATGAATATGAGTGTCTCGTAAGGATTTATTTTTGGGCCTTTATTTTTCTATTTATAACGATATGAGATAGTATTATTAAAAATTTACATTCTATTTTATATTAAAACTTCTAAAATAGACTTAAGTAATATTTTAAGAAAAATTGCACGTTGGTTTTTGTAAATATTGTATTTAGATTTGATATTATTGTTAATAATCTAATTTATTAATTTATATTTTATATATTTATTTATTTATTTATTTATACTTACTTGCACAATTTAAGTACAAAATCGCCTTTTGCCTGAGGCAAGGGTGCTTAGGGTGGTTCAGAGTTTTTTGTAGTTTTAGTATAGTTGTGGACATAATAGCGTTCGACATTGTTGAATTAATAGTTTTTCTGGGCATGACATTAGCAAAATTGCATCAGTGCTCCTACATTAATAGTACATACGCCGTCACGTAAATAAGACAGTTAACTGATGTAAAGAGAGCTCGTTTTGTATATTTTAGCTATTCTTCAGTGTAATGCTCTCATGGCATGCTACAAGTACATGTACATACGTTCAACCAAAAAGTATTCATTGCCTTTGGGCAACATATCTTTGAATCGATACTCTTGTTATATTTATACCTTTATGAAATTTCATCGTTCAATCAAATAGTTTCTTATTTTACGCGAGAACTATATATTATGAACGAAAATTATTGGACTTAGTGGTGTTTCCCCACGTCTAATTAAGTAAAACATGTCTCACCACTGTCAATAAATTATCATGCGTACACAAGCAATTAATACCGATCTTTTAGTAATAATTGAACCCTAATAACAAAACTACTTTTACTTTTTATATAAGGTCGTTAGTTACAAACGTTTAAAATAAGAAAGCCATATCAATTGCATCTAAGAATCTTGAAAGGGTTTATTAGGGTTCATCATTCAGGGTGCCTTATAAATATGCGTTATTAGTCAAACGTTGCCCGACAACAAGCAACCTTTTTATTACGCTTTTATTAGCTTCATACGTACGTTAGTGTGTATGTAAATATGTTATGGAATCTTTAAACATAATTTTGAACCCCACCAGAATGTAGGATTAACTAGAAAATGGCATACTTATTAAGGGCCGATGACAATTTATTAAAAAAAAAATCAACTATGAAATGAAAAATAAATCATACTTAAAAAAATTATTGACGCTTTTAGAAAATCCAACCAAAAAACAGCAAATTAATATGCATTTAAAATAGTGTTGAAAACGAGCACGTTGATCGGGACCGATCACTATTGGTGGCACCTCTCTCGAAGTGATTTAAAAATAATGAGGTAACAATAACTTTGAGGAGAGACCAACCGAAGGATTCGGCTGGGTGGCAGCTGTTCATTAGCTTGGTCGAGTTTTCTCGTCACCGATCCTACAGTGCCTCAAATAGAAAGTCTTCGATCAGAGCGTCTAACCATTACGACCTGCGGTGCCGAGACTTCGACTTACCGTTCTGACTGGTTCACAAATTTGTCACTCAGCGGGCTATGAAGATTTGCTCGAAATGATGTGATCCGTCAGAGAACCCGAGTCACCGACATAGCCCACTGGATTAATAAGCTGAAGTGGCAGTGGACCGGTCTTGTACAGGTATCGTCAGAACACCTCGAGTCAGGAAGTTTAAGAGTAAAGACCGAGGCTCGGCAAACGTAGTGTGGGGCGCCCTTTTTTTTCACCTTGAGGAAATGCCTACTCATACCTTGCGGGGGCAAAGACAAGGAAGTGTGTTAGCTGGGTTAAAAGGAGAAGTGCGGGTTGGGGCTATTGTGTGTTTAAGGGTCGTCACTCGACGTACTAATTATGCAATTTATTTGTTATTTTAGTAGAGACCATTTGGTTTACATTTGGGACTAAAGTTAACCTAGCTTGAAAATCAGTTCATTAAAATATGTTATTCAATCTGAACAAACTACTATCAGGTTTTAACTAAACGAAAAATAACTTTGTATATTATAAGAATATATTGAAATTCAACTCTTATCCAATATCAAATTTTGAAAGATATTTTTCTTATTTATAAAAAAATCAAGTAGCGAACCGCCCCGGCTTTGCACAAGTGCAATGTTGACATCTGTTATATCTTCGGAAAAGGGACACATGTGCTTTGACTAATTATATAATGTATTTTCCAAATTAACCAGGAGATTGATAGAATAGAAACGAGGTCAGATGATTTTGGATTATCTGTTAATCCATCAAAATGTCAAGCCTTATTATTAGTTGGTAGTCACAGGAATACCAGTATAGTAGACCTATTTTTCTTTCTCACCAATTATTTAGAATTATCATAAAGAAAAGTCCTCCTTCAGTGAATCCGTCAAAAACTTGGGCTTGGTAATTGACAAGGATACATACATACATGCACTTCTCTGCGTTACCTCTCGAGATCATTATAGCAGAGAGTTGCTTCATTTTCATAAAGAAAGCTCAGGACCTTTGTTTAAAACCTGTCGACTGAGTAGTCCTTTTTTTTCGTGGAGAAAGTGCAATGGCCTATAATGAATGTATGCACTTATGTTTGAATTTTATGTATGTATTTATTTAACATATATACTAAGTATTAAACAACCTAGAAATCTTTAAGTTCCGGGAAGGTATTAAATAGGAAACTTTTATTAAGAATAGAGTATTAATATGTTTGATTTATCGCTTTATTTTACATTTTAATTACCCACGTTTCCAAGACTTTCCAGAGGTCTAGTCTAGTCAGAGTCCCCGTTACAGTGGTAACGGGCTAGACTGTACCAACTCAGCTACCCTGTGACCAAGGCCGCTGTAACGGAATTTAAATGTAAAAACGCGATAAATCAAAGTCATTTATTTAATAATCGGCAATGGCAAGCAATAGAGATATGTAGCTATTTATTTATCACGCTCACAAGACTTTTACATTCTTCAGGATGTATGGCATCATCATATCCATTGAAGGCGTTGACAGTGTTTAAGGTCTTTTATGTTGTATATGGTGTAGCGCATAACCTTGCGATTAAATAAAACTCATAAATGTTCTATGGGGTTCAGGTCCGGCGACTGGGCTAGCCAGGCCAAAAGATTATTGCCGTTTGCCCGAAACCACGCCATGGAGCGACCGGATTTGTGACAAGGTGCGTTGTCTTGTTGGAATTTTACGCCACCCATGTTAATTCATCATCAGCCTGTATTAGCCCAGCTGACATAGGCCTCCCCTAATGCGCCGCCTTCTCCAAAGGGGTTTTTGGACCGTATCCCACCACGCTGGTTTAATGCGGGTTGGTGGGTAGACCGACTTTATACACATGGATCATCTTACTTTTCAGACAATTGGGTGATCGGCCCAAATTGCTCTCACCAACTAGGAAACAACAATGAAAATTTGTTGAGTCCCCGCAGGATTCGAACCCTCGACCTCCGGTTTATGAAGCACACGCCCTTACCGCTAGGCTGCGGAGGCAGATGTTAGTGTCACCATAAAGGGCCAAAAATGAGGGTAGCAACGCAGATTCGAGCACGTTTATGTACTTTATAGAGTCCGCGCGGCCCTCGCATACAGACATCTCTCCAGCTTCTGAGTCAGTCAGAGTACAGCCCCAGACCATTATTGCCAGGACAATTCATTGACTAACTCACCTCAAAGTTTGATTCGTTTGACCAAACATTTGACCAATCTTCTACGGTGAGCATGTTGGTGTTTTTGAGCCCATTCATATAATTTTTTTCTGTCATTGTCGGAGAGCCACGGCGTTTTTCTGGCTTTACAACTTTTCAAACCAGCTTAATGAAGACTTCGACGAGTTGTTCGTGAACATATTTTTCGACTATTATTAATAGACAACTGAGCAGCGAGCTCTGAAGAAGTTTTCTTCCAATTTTTAGTGTCTCTCTCAGCAGCTGACGTTCGGCTGTTAACAGCTGTATCCGCACACCTTGGTCCAACGTAAGTAATTTTTTTTGGCATATTAAAATGATAATAGTTTTAACTAACCGAATAACATACTATATGCGCACTAGATAATTAGATGTTTCCACAACGAGCGATAGAAAAAAACTAATCGTTCAGTAAAATAATCATGAAATTACACATTTTATCGCATCCAGGTGTTTCATTGCCGCAAGTGGTGTGGATCATTGCTTTTAATCTTCTTAGATGCCGAGAAAAATATCCTCAAACAATAGGTTTAGTTATCTGTTATACTTACTTCGCACGTTGTAAATTTGAAGGGTGCTCAATACTTTGGCCATAGCTGTATTTTCTATGTATTTTTTTATTTTCAATTATATGTATAACCTCTATACTTATTACAATTATCATCTTTGTTTTATTCAATAAATGTGCACCTACTGATTGTACCTACTGGTAGATAATGCTTTTTGGCATTAAGCCGCCTTTGAGGTCAGCTCTAGTGGGAATATCACGTGCTTGTCATAGCAGCCCTTTTTTGCATGTTATTTGTAAATATTTTCTTAATTGTAAGTGCTTAATATTTATCTATTTAGTTTAGTTTATGTGTTTCGGTGTTGGTAAGTAGATTTATATTCCATAAATTTATTATTATTTTGAAACGTATTTGAAATTAGTTATTTTTAAAGTGAACCCTCACTTGTAAAATGTAATATGAATTCTGATAAAAATAAACCTCCCGATCCCGGGATACCAGACTATGATTCTGAATTCCGGGATAGTGAATCCTTAGGTTCCCTAAGTTATTCAACATTAACAGCTCCTTCCATTCGTTCAAGTTCTTCCTCCTTTTTCCTTCTTCCTCACCTATGCCGGCAGTCGACCCATTACCAAATGAAGAAAAAGAGGAAAAGAGGCCCAACCGCAGATGATCAGTCCATAAAACGCAAAATAACTAGGATTGTTAATTCGACAAAACCATCAAACACCAGCCAACCATCGACTCCAGCCTACAATCGTAAATACCTTTCATCAGATTTAAGACCTTTCGTAGTGCACATTTCTAAGATTGAAAGTGACCCATCTTCAGGAGTATCAATTCATCCTGTTAAATTTGGTCAGTTCATCTTTAAGCATAACATTCCACATATCAGTAAAGACGGTATTAAAAAATTAGGCCGTAACAGGATAGTTGTGGAATTTACGATCGCATCTGCTGCAAACGATTTTCTCGAAAATAGTCTCGTGCTTGAAAAAGGTTATTAAGCTAAGCTTGTATCCCATCTTATCAGATAACTCGCATGGGAATTACCCGAGGCATTCCGACAGATTTATCTAATGAAGAGATACCAAACTTTATAGATGTCCCAGTAGGTTGTGGAACGGTAGTTAAAGCTAGAAGGCTTAATTATAAAGTAAAAAATGAGACGTCCTACGAGTGGCGTCCTAGTCAGTCAGTAGTTCTGACTTTTGATGGACAGCGGCTCCCTCGCTACGTTTATTGCTTCCATAACTCTCTTGACATAGAACCCTATAAATTTCTAGTGATAAAGTGTTTAACTGTTGTCGTTTCGGCCTTGTTAAAGAAGCCTGTAGATCAAAGCCTCGTTGTCATAAATGCGGTGGACCTCATTATAGCAATAGATGTGATATTACCGGGGACTCTTTATCTTGCATTTTTTGTTCAGGTACACATACAGCCTTAGATAAGAATTGTCCTGAGCAACAACGTCAAAGCGAAATCAAAACACGTATGTTAGAGGAAGGGATATCCTTTCAGGAAGCAGCAAAAGGCATTGCTATCTCTCAACGTCCATACTCTGAAGTCCTTAAAAAGCTCTCGTTACAAGAGTGCCCACGGAAAATCCAATAAGTCGCAAACAGACAACTTCTTACAAGAAAACTGTGTTCTTAAAAGCAAAACCTAGAACCCCTACACAAAGGGGTTACGACAAACAAGCCCCTGAAAATTATTACCCGAGAATTTAATATGCATACTTCTGAAAACGGTTGTGCTCTGCAGAGTTTTAAAACAATTTCAAACTCTACAGTTGTCTGTAAAATATCAGATATCCTTGATCTTCTACAACAAAGCTTAAATACGTATGTAATCGTCAATCAAAGATTACCGTACAACGTTGACGAAAAACCATTCGAAATTACCCAACTTTTAATCAATCAAAACGGAAACCGTTCTATAATGGAATATCAGGAGCATAGTTCTTAAAAAAAAATTAACTGTGCTGTTTGATTAATAAACATGAACCAGCAATAGTTGCAATATTTGAAATATGCTTTAAGCCGTCAACGCCTTGTTATATACCACAATACGCCTGTTTAAGACACGACCGGCTGAATGGATGGGGCGGCGTAGCCCTATTAATCAGGAATTGCCTAAAATACATTCAAATCTCTTTACCGTTAATTGATAATGTTTATATGCTAGCTGCCACTCCGTATCTAAAAGCAGGGCCTATGCCTGGACCATAAGCTACATCAGCAGCTAGTAAGGGCCCACTACCAACTTCATACTCAGTGGGAATCTCTGGAGCATAAGCTAATCCAATGCCGGTGCCCAAACATTGGCTGAATGCAGTCTGAAAAAAATTTAATTTAACGAGAATATTTTCCAACAAATAGTTTTTAGCTAGTAAATTTTAATAAATTCTTAAGCAACCTGAATCAATAAAGTTTGGGTGCAGACGAAAAACATTGTAAACTTGTTCATGATTTTGCTTTGTTTGCTTTGTTTCTTTAATGGTATTTGAATACGCTTATTGTCTAGGATTAAGGTTTTTATATTGAGGTCTAATAAATTGCTTCATTAGCCAATGATAATGTATTAAGTTTTTTACGTGTGTATTAATAAGTCATAAGACCGCACACGCAATATGTTATTGCAACTTATTTGTAGTAATTACGACCTCATAACGTGTAGAAGTTTCTGTAATTTTTGACAGCAACTGCAATCACTTAATACACAATACCAAAATAACATCTATGTTACATCAAAGTTGTAAATTGTAATTTTTTTAATTATATAAAAAGAAAGAGCATTTTGAAGGGTGATTTCATTCAAATAAATTTAATGTTTAATTTAAAACATGTCTGTTTCTATTGTCAACTTTTGTGCGCATGCGTTAATAATCCAGGTATAAATTAGACTGCCTCCGTAGCCTAGTGGTATGGGCGTGTGCTTTAAAAACCGGAGGTCGTGGGTTCGAATCCTGCGGGGACTCAACAAATTTTCATTGTTGTTTCCTAGTCGGTTAGGACAATTTGGGCCGTTCACCCAATTGTCTGAAAAGTAAGATGATCCAAGCGTCGTATGAGCATGTAAAAAGTCGGTCCCACCACCAACCCGCATTGAACCAGCGTGGTGGGGTACGGTCCAAACCCCCTAATGGATAGGGGTGTATCAGGGGAGGCCTATGTCCAGCAGTGGACTATCAGAGGCTGATGATGATGATGATGATGATGATTAAATTAGATTTTATGAATCGCGGTCTTAAGCGCTTTACCTATTGCCTCGATCGGAGTTTCTGTTGTCTCTAACAATGTTATCGAAGGCATTCTCACTGTTGGAGAAGAAATGCCGTTCAAGGATACCGTAGGTTTAGAAAGTGTTCTGATCAGCGAAGACATCGCCGCTCCCGCTTGGGGCTACCCCGCCGCCGCCGGTTTAGCTTACGGACCCGGTTTCGGTGCCGGTCTCGGTTACGGACCAGGCTTCGCCGCCGGTATCGAATACGGTCCCGGTTTAGCTGGACGCGCTTTCGGTGGCTGCGGATGCGGTATCTACTAAAAACTTTCACAAATAGACGATTTTTCAATGAAAATACAGAATTTCAATCTCATTCATGCCTGTCTTTTTTACTATCCTAATTTACAAACATTACTTTCGCTTCGATAGTCCGGATGACTTTTTGATGAAACACGTCATCGAATCTCGAGTGACGAAACGTTGACATCAAATCAAAAAAAGCAACCGAGCAGCTAATATGATTGCATTTCAGTTAACATAGGCTCTAGTCGCTTCGTTTTTATGAATCGCTTAAGTTACAATTGTCGAGGAATCAGCGATCACTAGAAAACTTTATATTTTGTACCATAATAAACATTCATAATCCCATCTCGTCGAAGAATAACCGATCGAGGTGCCAGACACATTAAGAGCCCGCGAGTAAAATCAATCAAACAACAGACGCATGCCACCTAGTGCTCTGTAGATCTTCAAACATTAGCAACAATCGCATTCGGGAAGACTATAGACCAGAGTATACGTTGCGATGTTCACTTTACTATCTACTCTGAATGCGTGTCGCTTTTTATACCTACATATATCCTACGTATGTATATATGTGGATATTAACAGTTACAAAATTAAACTGTACTTTGGATGATGATCTTTTTCTATATTCTACGTTTCATAAGTATTTTATTTTATTTTGAAGTTAACCTGGAAGCAATATTCTAATGTGTCATCATTGATTTATGGTTTGGTTACCGGCAAATAAAAAAAAAAAAACCGGTAACAAATCACCAATGATCACTTTATCACTGATGACCTATTTGTCTTTTTTCTTTTTGACACTGTCTGCCCTCGTTCAAAGTCAGCAGATTCTAACAATATTAATTTTTACTTATAAAAGCGTTGCTAGCGAGTTACAAAATTGTTTTTATCATCACACGACAATTTGAGCCGTAGGTCAAAATAAGAATTTAAATTTACACTTGTATATTCTAAAAGACGATCACGTGATGGATGATTTTTAGTGTCTGCAAATCTTATGTTATTCTTTATATTTTAGTAGACGTCAAAATATTTGAAATATATAAATATGTGAATGTTTGAGTATTAAATAATTATAGCCATTACATACATCAATATATGATGAAAAATAGTCGCTGTATACCTACTTTAAGAATTTTTCATTTATCTATCAAGTATCTGACTATAGTGACACCGTGTGACACACCGATGCGATGTTTATCGAACCCGTACCTTCGACATTCAAACATTATCAGAATACAAACATCTCTTAATTATCCACAAAGAGGAAATTAAGATGAGCTTTATGTACCTCTAATCATATTCCAGTCATAGAATACGATCCTCATAAGCAAGCTGAAGAAAACCACGAAGACTGGCTTTTGATGGAGAGACAGGGGAAACAATCGCAGTGGCGGGTCGATTTGTCGCGAGACAGCAAAATACAGAACTCAATAGTCTACCTCGGACGAGACTTACACACTCAGCGCGTCCGTACCATGTGAAAAATACTTTTATTCTAATAAATTTACAATACAAATGGTAAAAGAACATCCTTATTATTTATTCCTTCAACGGTTATTTTAATGATTTCGAGTATTTTATACTTTTACATACTTTTTTTTAATTTAACGGCTCACGATTTTTATTTAAAAGATTTTCGTGACCATATAAATTCTGATATGATTTCACTTAGCTTTTTGTTGCCGTCATAAAGACAAATGAATGAAGCGTTCGTACATGGTGTTGGACGTTAAGGCAAAGAAAAAATACAAAAATGAAAGGTTGTTAATTTTGTCATTTACTTTCATGAACAAATTCGATGATCCGAGTTAAGTGTTTCAGTACAGGTAGGCACCGTTGCAGCGCATCACTCGGCGCAACTTCCAGCGATGGAGACGACACCGCCGGCTGGGACTTCACCGCCGAATCTGACGGCACCGAGGATGGGTACCTGACCGGCGACCAGGGTGGTACCGGCGACGCCCATCTCACCAGCGACCGCGACGTCTCCGACACCGGTGCCTCCGTAGGCTGGGCCAGCGATGGCGGCGGGGCCGGCGAGACCGACGGGACCGATCAGGCCAGCGGGCCGGCAGAGCGCCGTATCCGAGACCGAGTCCGGGTCCGTAAGCAATATCACGGCAAACCGGTTCCGTATCCGAGTCCGTACTCACCACGATTCCGCACGTAGCCAAGGCCGAGACCGGCTCCGAGGCACTGGCTGTATGCGCTCTGAAAACGAAATAATTATATCAACTCATAATTCATATCCATGCTCAATTGAAAATTAATTATTTCCAAATGTGCATGTGGCTTACCTGGATCAAGCAGGCTTGAACGCAGAGAAGTAAGAAAGCGAAAGGAGACATGTTTAGGATTTTTTCCGACTGTTTAGAGTTCAGATTGATTCAACCACCGAATGCGTGTGTCTTATATATCGTTTGTGTCGTGTGATTTTTAAATACATTTCATAAGAGAGTTAAAGAATACGTGATGCAGTGTTGATTCTGTGCGCTCATTCGAAATGTTTTTTTCTTATATCCAGTATTCCCAGATTATTGAAAGTTTGCAACTTAATATGCATTGATCCATAAAATATGTCCAATTGATTTGGGACACATTTTAATTAACCTTTATCGTTTGTATATCATTTAAAAAACTTTAAGAGGACCCTAAATTGTTCATGTACTTTCTTTATTATGATAAGCAATATGTACACACCGTACCTTCTGTATGTATGATACGTAATAGAGGCGTCGCTAGGGATAAAACCGACAGCGGAAGGATAATTAATTTTTGGCACCTATAGAGAAATATCATTTTCACCGTAGTTACACGTATTGAAACTATAACGTTTTGGTCACGTATGGGGAAAAAGCGAACCTTACGATATTGCTCAATGGCTATTTCGATAGATCTCAATTAACACAGAATCATGCACTATAAAAAGTATTCGAACTGATCGTCGTTCACACTTGTTTTTAATAAACACAAGAAATATGTCCGCCAAGGCTATTATCCTCTTCTGCGCTCAGGCGCTTCTGAGTTCAGGTGAGATATTTGATCATTTTATTTTATGAGTCGATGTTTATATTTCTAATAATAAAATAACGTGTTTAATGTTACCGTTTCGTTTCCTCAGTCCATCTCGGCCTACTGTGGCGCTGGATTGGCTTACGAAGCACCTTTGATCGCTGCGGACCCTGCAGGTGCTGCCGCTCCCTGGACTGGTTACGGCGCCGGTTGCGGTTACGGTCTGGCTGCCATCCCGACATCGAGCGGTGGCGGTTTCCCGGTCTCCAGCGCTTCCCCATCCACCGTCGGTGTCCGTACTCTCCGAGAACGAGATCGGAGGTATCCTGGCCATCGGTGGTGAGCTGCCTTCCTCGGAACCGTCGGTTTGGAGGGTGCTCTTCCATGCTGGTGCTGGTGCCGTGTCCTACGGCTGCGGCAACGGTGCCGTGGCATGATCAGCGAAGACATCGCCGCTCCGCTTGGGAGCTACCCGCCGCCGCCGGTTTAGCTTACGGACCCGGTTTCGGTGCCGGTCTCGGTTACGGACCAGGCTTCGCCGCCGGTATCGAATACGGTCCGGTTTAGCTGGACGCGCTTTCGGTGGCTGCGGATGCGGTATCTACTAAAACTTTCACAAATAGACGATTTTTCAATGAAAATACAGAATTTCAATCTCATTCGCCTGTCTTTTTACTATCCTAATTTACAAACATTACTTTCGCTCGATAGTCCGGATGACTTTTGATGAAACACGTCATCGAATCTCGAGTGACGAAACGTTGACATCAAATCAAAAAAGCAACGAGCAGCTAATATGATTGCATTTCAGTTAACATAGGCTCTAGTCGCTTCGTTTTTATGAATCGCTTAGTTACAATTGTCGAGGAATCAAGCGATCACTAGAAAACTTTATATTTTGTACCATAATAAACATTCATAATCCCATCTCGTCGAAGAATAACCGATCGAGGTGCCAGACCACATTAAGAGCCCGCGAGTAAAATCCAATCAAACAACAGACGCATGCCACCTAGTGCTCTGTAGATCTTCAAGAGCAATTAGCAACAATCGCATTCGGGAAGACTATAGACCAGAGTATACGTTGCGATGTTCACTTTACTATCTACTCTGAATGCGTGTCGCTTTTTATACGTACATATATCCTACGTATGTATATATGTGGATATTAACAGTTACAAAATTAAACTGTACTTTGGATGATGATCTTTTTCTATATTCTACGTTTCATAAGTATTTTATTTTATTTTGGAGTTAACCTGGAAGCAATATTCTAATGTGTCATCATTGATTTATGGTTTGGTTACCGGCAAATAAAAAAAAACCGGTAACAAATCACCAATGATCGCTTTATCACTGATGACCTATGTTGTCTGCCCTCGTTCAAAGTCAGCAGATTCTAACAATATTAATTTTTACTTACAAAAGCGTTGCTAGCGAGTTACAAAATTGTTTTTATCATCTCACGACAATTTGAGCCGTAGGTCAAAATAAGAATTTTAAATTTACACTTGTATATTCTAAAAAGACGATCACGTGATTGATGATTTTTTAGTGTCTGCAAATCTTATGTTATTCTTTACATTTTAGTAGACGTCAAAAATATTTGAAATATATAAATATGTGAATGTTTAAGTATTAAATAATTATAGCCATTACATACATCAATATATGATGAAAAATAGTCGCTGTATACCTACTTTAAGAATTTTTCATTTATCTATCAAGTATCTGACTATAGTCACACCGTGTGACACACCGATGCGATGTTTATCGAACCCGTACCTTCGACATTCAAACATTATCAGAAATACAAACATCTCTTAATTCTCCACAAATAGAGGAAATTAAGATGAGCTTTATGTACCTCTAATCATATTCCAGTCATAGAATACGATCCTCATAAGCAAGCTGAAGATTAACCTACGAAGACTGGCTTTTTGATGGAGAGACAGGGGAAACAATCGCAGTGGCGGGTCGATTTGTCGCGAGACAGCAAAATACAGAACTCAATAGTCTACCTCGGACGAGACTTACACACTCAGCTCGTCCGTATCATGTGAAAAATACTTTTATTCTAATAAATTTACAATACAAATGGTAAAAGAACATCCTTATTATTTATTCCTTCAACGGTTATTTTAATGATTTCCGAGTATGATTACCATACTTTTTTTTTTAATTTAACGGCTCACGATTTTTATTTAAAAGATTTTCGTGACCATATAAATTCTGATATGATTTCACTTAGCTTTTTGTTGCCGTCATAAAGACAAATGAATGAAGCGTTCGTACATGGTGTGGACGTTAAGGCAAAGAAAAAATACAAAAATGAAAGGTTGTTAATTTTGTCATTTACTTTCATGAACAAATTCGATGATCCGAGTTAAGTGTTTCAGTACAGGTAGGCACCGTTGCAGCCGCATCCACCGGCGCAACTTCCAGCGATGGAGACGACACCGCCGGCTGGGACTTCACCGCCGAATCTGACGGCACCGAGGATGGGTACCTGACCGGCGACCAGGGTGGTACCGGCGACGCCCATCTCACCAGCGACCGCGACGTCTCCGACACCGGTGCCTCCGTAGGCTGGGCCAGCGATGGCGGCGGGGCCGGCGAGACCGACGGGACCGATCAGGCCAGCGGGGCCGGCGAGGCCGTATCCGAGACCGAGTCCGGGTCCGTAAGCAATATCAGCGGCCAAACCGGTTCCGTATCCGAGTCCGTACTCACCAGCGATTCCCGCACCGTAGCCAAGGCCGAGACCGGCTCCGAGGCACTGGCTGTATGCGCTCTGAAAACGAAATAATTATATCAACTCACAATTCATATCCATGCTCAATTGAAAATTAATTATTTCCAAATGTGCATGTGCTTACCTGGATCAAGCAGGCTTGAACGCAGAGAAGTAAGAGCGAAAGGAGACATGTTTAGGATTTTTCCGACTGTTTAGAGTTCAGATTGATTCAACCACCGAATGCGTTGTCTTATATATCGTTTGTGTCGTGATTTTTAAATACATTTCATAAGAGGTTAAAGAATACGTGATGCAGTGTTGATTCTGTGCGCTCATTCGAATGTTTTTTCTTATATCCAGTATTCCAGATTATTGAAAGTTTGCAACTTAATATGCATTGATCCATAAAATATGTCCAATTGATTTGTGACACATTTAATTAACCAACCTATCTTTATCGTTTGTATATCATTTAAAAAACTTTAAGAGGACCCTAAATTGTTCATGTACTTTCTTTATTATGATAAGCAATATGTACACACCGTACCTTCTGTATGTATGATACGTAATAGAGGCGTCGCTAGGGATAAAACCGACAGCGGAAGGATAATTAATTTTTGGCACCTATAGAGAAATATCATTTTCACCGTAGTTACACGTATTGAAACTATAACGTTTTGGTCACGTATGGGGAAAAAGCGAACCTTACGATATTGCTCAATGGCTATTTCGATAGATCTCAATTAACACAGAATCATGCACTATAAAAAGTATTCGAACTGATCGTCGTTCACACTTGTTTTTAATAAACACAAGAAATATGTCCGCCAAGGCTATTATCCTCTTCTGCGCTCAGGCGCTTCTGGTTCAGGTGAGATATTTGATCATTTTTATTTTATGAGTCGATGTTTATATTTCATAATAATAAAATAACGTGTTTAATGTTACCGTTTCGTTTCCTCAGTCCATCTCGGCCTACTGTGGCGCTGGATTGGCTTACAGAAGCACCTTTGATCGCTCCGGACCCTGCGGTGCTGCCGCTCCTGGACTGGTTACGGCGCCGGTTGCGGTTACGGTCTGGCTGCCATCCCGACATCGAGCGGTGGCGGTTTCCCGGTCTCCAGCGCTTCCCCCATCCCACCCGTCGGTGTGTCCGTACTCTCCGAGAACGAGATCGGAGGTATCCTGGCCGTCGGTGGTGAGCTGCCTTTCCTCGGAACCGTCGGTTTGGAGGGTGCTCTTCCTACTGCTGGTGCTGGTGCCGTGTCCTACGGCTGCGGCAACGGTGCCGTGGGCATGATCAGCGAAGACATCGCCGCTCCCGCTTGGGGCTACCCCGCCGCCGCCGGTTTAGCTTACGGACCCGGTTTCGGTGCCGGTCTCGGTTACGGACCAGGCTTCGCCGCCGGTATCGAATACGGTCCCGGTTTAGCTGGACGCGCTTTCGGTGGCTGCGGATGCGGTATCTACTAAAAACTTTCACAAATAGACGATTTTTCAATGAAAATACAGAATTTCAATCTCATTCATGCCTGTCTTTTTTACTATCCTAATTTACAAACATTACTTTCGCTTCGATAGTCCGGATGACTTTTTGATGAAACACGTCATCGAATCTCGAGTGACGAAACGTTGACATCAAATCAAAAAAAGCAACCGAGCAGCTAATATGATTGCATTTCAGTTAACATAGGCTCTAGTCGCTTCGTTTTTATGAATCGCTTAAGTTACAATTGTCGAGGAATCAAGCGATCACTAGAAAACTTTATATTTTGTACCATAATAAACATTCATAATCCCATCTCGTCGAAGAATAACAGATCGAGGTGCCAGACACACATTAAGAGCCCGCGAGTAAAATCCAATCAAACAACAGACGCATGCCACCTAGTGAAGACTATAGACCAGAGTATACGTTGCGATGTTCACTTTACTATCTACTCTGAATGCGTGTCGCTTTTTATACCTACATATATCCTACGTATGTATATATGTGGATATTAACAGTTACAAAATTAAACTGTACTTTGGATGATGATCTTTTTCTATATTCTACGTTTCATAAGTATTTTATTTTATTTTGAAGTTAACCTGGAAGCAATATTCTAATGTGTCATCATTGATTTATGGTTTGGTTACCGGCAAATAAAAAACCGGTAACAAATCACCAATGATCACTTTATCACTGATGACCTATGTTGTCTGCCCTCGTTCAAAGTCAGCAGATTCTAACAATATTAATTTTTACTTATAAAAGCGTTGCTAGCGAGTTACAAAATTGTTTTTATCATCTCACGACAATTTGAGCCGTAGGTCAAAATAAGAATTTTAAATTTACACTTGTATATTCTAAAAAGACGATCACGTGATGGATGATTTTTTAGTGTCTGCAAATCTTATGTTATTCTTTACATTTTAGTAGACGTCAAAAATATTTGAAATATATAAATATGTGAATGTTTAAGTATTAAATAATTATAGCCATTCTACATCAATATATGATGAAAAATAGTCGCTGTATACCTACTTTAAGAATTTTTCATTTATCTATCAAGTATCTGACTATAGTCACACCGTGTGACACACCGATGCGATGTTTATCGAACCCGTACCTTCGACATTCAAACATTATCAGAAATACAAACATCTCTTAATTCTCCACAAATAGAGGAAATTAAGATGAGCTTTATGTACCTCTAATCATATTCCAGTCATAGAATACGATCCTCATAAGCAAGCTGAAGATAACCTACGAAGACTGGCTTTTTGATGGAGAGACAGGGGAAACAATCGCAGTGGCGGGTCGATTTGTCGCGAGACAGCAAAATACAGAACTCAATAGTCTACCTCGGACGAGACTTACACACTCAGCGCGTCCGTACCATGTGAAAAATACTTTTATTCTAATAAATTTACAATACAAATGGTAAAAGAACATCCTTATTATTTATTCCTTCAACGGTTATTTTAATGATTTCCGAGTATGATTACCATACTTTTTTTTTAATTTAACGGCTCACGATTTTTATTTAAAAGATTTTCGTGACCATTAAAATTCTGATATGATTTCACTTAGCTTTTTGTTGACGTCATAAAGACAAATGAATGAAGCGTTCGTACATGGTTTTAGAGGTTAAGGCAAAGAAAAAATACAAAAATGAAAGGTTGTTAATTTTGTCATTTACTTTCATGAACAAATTCGATGATCCGAGTTAAGTGTTTCAGTACAGGTAGGCACCGTTGCAGCCGCATCCACCGGCGCAACTTCCAGCGATGGAGACGACACCGCCGGCTGGGACTTCACCGCCGAATCTGACGGCACCGAGGATGGGTACCTGACCGGCGACCAGGGTGGTACCGGCGACGCCCATCTCACCAGCGACCGCGACGTCTCCGACACCGGTGCCTCCGTAGGCTGGGCCAGCGATGGCGGCGGGGCCGGCGAGACCGACGGGACCGATCAGGCCAGCGGGGCCGGCGAGGCCGTATCCGAGACCGAGTCCGGGTCCGTAAGCAATATCAGCGGCCAAACCGGTTCCGTATCCGAGTCCGTACTCACCAGCGATTCCCGCACCGTAGCCAAGGCCGAGACCGGCTCCGAGGCACTGGCTGTATGCGCTCTGAAAACGAAATAATTATATCAACTCACAATTCATATCCATGCTCAATTGAAAATTAATTATTTCCAAATGTGCATGCTGGCTTACCTGGATCAAGCAGGCTTGAACGCAGAGAAGTAAGAAAGCGAAAGGAGACATGTTTAGGATTTTTTCCGACTGTTTAGAGTTCAGATTGATTCAACCACCGAATGCGTGTGTCTTATATATCGTTTGTGTCGTGTGATTTTTAAATACATTTCATAAGAGAGTTAAAGAATACGTGATGCAGTGTTGATTCTGTGCGCTCATTCGAAATGTTTTTTTCTTATATCCAGTATTCCCAGATTATTGAAAGTTTGCAACTTAATATGCATTGATCCATAAAATATGTCCAATTGATTTGGGACACATTTTAATTAACCTTTATCGTTTGTATATCATTTAAAAAACTTTAAGAGGACCCTAAATTGTTCATGTACTTTCTTTATTATGATAAGCAATATGTACACACCGTACCTTCTGTATGTATGATACGTAATAGAGGCGTCGCTAGGGATAAAACCGACAGCGGAAGGATAATTAATTTTTGGCACCTATAGAGAAATATCATTTTCACCGTAGTTACACGTATTGAAACTATAACGTTTTGGTCACGTATGGGGAAAAAGCGAACCTTACGATATTGCTCAATGGCTATTTCGATAGATCTCAATTAACACAGAATCATGCACTATAAAAAGTATTCGAACTGATCGTCGTTCACACTTGTTTTTAATAAACACAAGAAATATGTCCGCCAAGGCTATTATCCTCTTCTGCGCTCAGGCGCTTCTGGTTCAGGTGAGATATTTGATCATTTTATTTTATGAGTCGATGTTTATATTTCATAATAATAAAATAACGTGTTTAATGTTACCGTTTCGTTTCTCAGTCCATCTCGGCCTACTGTGGCGCTGGATTGGCTTACGAAGCACCTTTGATCGCTGCCGGACCCTGCGGTGCTGCCGCTCCCTGGACTGGTTACGGCGCCGGTTGCGGTTACGGTCTGGCTGCCATCCCGACATCGAGCGGTGGCGGTTTCCGGTCTCCAGCGCTTCCCCATCCCACCCGTCGGTGTGTCCGTACTTCCGAGAACGAGATCGAGGTATCCTGGCCGTCGGTGGTGAGCGCCTTCCTCGGAACCGTCGGTTTGAGGGTGCTCTTCCTACTGCTGGTGCTGGTGCCGTGTCCTACGGCTGCGGCAACGGTGCCGTGGGCATGATCAGCGAAGACATCGCCGCTCCCGCTTGAGGGCTACCCGCCGCCGCCGGTTTAGCTTACGGACCCGGTTTCGGTGCCGGTCTCGGTTACGGACCAGGCTTCGCCGCCGGTATCGAATACGGTCCCGGTTTAGCTGGACGCGCTTTCGGTGGCTGCGGATGCGGTATCTACTAAAACTTTCACAAATAGACGATTTTTCAATGAAAACAGAATTTCAACTCATTCATGCCTGTCTTTTTTACTATCCTAATTTACAAACATTACTTTCGCTTCGATAGTCCGGATGACTTTTTGATGAAACACGTCATCGAATCTCGAGTGACGAAACGTTGACATCAAATCAAAAAAAGCAACCGAGCAGCTAATATGATTGCATTTCAGTTAACATAGGCTCTAGTCGCTTCGTTTTTATGAATCGCTTAAGTTACAATTGTCGAGGAATCAAGCGATCACTAGAAAACTTTATATTTTGTACCATAATAAACATTCATAATCCCATCTCGTCGAAGAATAACAGATCGAGGTGCCAGACACACATTAAGAGCCCGCGAGTAAAATCCAATCAAACAACAGACGCATGCCACCTAGTGAAGACTATAGACCAGAGTATACGTTGCGATGTTCACTTTACTATCTACTCTGAATGCGTGTCGCTTTTTATACGTACATATATCCTACGTATGTATATATGTGGATATTAACAGTTACAAAATTAAACTGTACTTTGGATGATGATCTTTTTCTATATTCTACGTTTCATAAGTATTTTATTTTATTTTGGAGTTAACCTGGAAGCAATATTCTAATGTGTCATCATTGATTTATGGTTTGGTTACCGGCAAATAAAAAAAAAAAAACCGGTAACAAATCACTCAATGATCACTTTATCACTGATGACCTATGTTGTCTGCCCTCGTTCAAAGTCAGCAGATTCTAAAATATTAATTTTACTTATAAAGCGTTGCTACGAGTTACAAAATAGTTTTATCATCTCACGACAATTTGAGCGTAGGTCAAAATAAGAATTTTAAATTTACACTTGTATATTCTAAAAGACGATCACGTGATGGATGATTTTTAGTGTCTGCAAATCTTATGTTATTCTTTACATTTTAGTAGACGTCAAAAATATTGAAATATATAAATATGTGAATGTTTAAGTATTAAATAATTATAGCCATTCTACATCAATATATGATGAAAAATAGTCGCTGTATACCTACTTTAAGAATTTTTCATTTATCTATCAAGTATCTGACTATAGTCACACCGTGTGACACACCGATGCGATGATTATCGAACCCGTACCTTCGACATTCAAACATTATCAGAAATACAAACATCTCTTAATTCTCCACAAATAGAGGAAATTAAGATGAGCTTTATCTACCTCTAATCATATTCCAGTCATAGAATACGATCCTCATAAGCAAGCTGAAGAAAACCTACGAAGAGTGGCTTTTTGATGGAGAGACAGGGGAAACAATCGCAGTGGCGGGTCGATTTGTCGCGAGACAGCAAAATACAGAACTCAATAGTCTACCTCGGACGAGACTTACACCTCAGCGCGTCCGTACCATGTAGAAAATACTTTTATTCTAATAAATTTACAATACAAATGGTAAAGAACATCCTTATTATTTATTCCTTCAACGGTTGTTTTAATGATTTCGAGTATGATTACCATACTTTTTTTTTTTATTTAACGGCTCACGATTTTTATTTAAAAGATTTTCGTGACCATTAAAATTCTGATATGATTTCAGTTAGCTTTTTGTTGACGTCATAAAGACAAATGAATGAAGCGTTCGTACATGGTTTTTGACGTTAAGGCAAAGAAAAAATACAAAAATGAAAGGTTGTTAATTTTGTCATTTACTTTCATGAACAAATTCGATGATCCGAGTTAAGTGTTTCAGTACAGGTAGGCACCGTTGCAGCCGCATCCACCGGCGCAACTTCCAGCGATGGAGACGACACCGCCGGCTGGGACTTCACCGCCGAATCTGACGGCACCGAGGATGGGTACCTGACCGGCGACCAGGGTGGTACCGGCGACGCCCATCTCACCAGCGACCGCGACGTCTCCGACACCGGTGCCTCCGTAGGCTGGGCCAGCGATGGCGGCGGGGCCGGCGAGACCGACGGACCGATCAGGCGAGGGCCGGCGAGGCCGTATCGAGACCGAGTCCGGGTCCGTAAGCAATATCAGCGGCCAAACCGGTTCCGTATCCGAGTCCGTACTGACCAGCGATTCCCGCACCGTAGCCAAGGCCGAGACCGGCTCCGAGGCACTGGCTGTATGCGCTCTGAAAACGAAATAATTATATCAACTCACAATTCATATCCATGCTCAATTGAAAATTAATTATTTCCAAATGTGCATGCTGGCTTACCTGGATCAAGCAGGCTTGAACGCAGAGAAGTAAGAAAGCGAAAGGAGACATGTTTAGGATTTTTTCCGACTGTTTAGAGTTCAGATTGATTAACCACCGAATGCGTGCGTATTATATATCGTTTGTGTCGTGTGATTTTTAAATACATTTCATAAGAGTTAAAGAATACGTGATGCAGTGTTGATTCTGTGCGCTCATTCGAAATGTTTTTCTTATATCCAGTATTCCCAGATAATTGCAAGTTTGCAACTTAATATGCATTGATCCAAAAATATGTCCAATTGATTTGGGACAAACTTTAATTAACCTTTATCGTTTGTATATCATTTAAAAACTTTAAGAGGACCCTAAATTGTTCATGTACTTTCTTTATTATGATAAGCAATATGTACACACCGTACCTTCTGTATGTATGATACGTAATAGAGGCGTCGCTAGGGATAAAACCGACAGCGGAAGGATAATTAATTTTTGGCACCTATAGAGAAATATCATTTTCACCGTAGTTAACGTATTGAAACTATAACGTTTTGGTCACGTATGGGGAAAAAGCGAACCTTACGATATTGCTCAATGGCTATTTCGATAGATCTCAATTAACACAGAATCATGCACTATAAAAAGTATTCGAACTGATCGTCGTTCACACTTGTTTTTAATAAACACAAGAAATATGTCCGCCAAGGCTATTATCCTCTTCTGCGCTCAGGCGCTTCTGGTTCAGGTGAGATATTTGATCATTTTTATTTTATGAGTCGATGTTTATATTTCATAATAATAAAATAACGTGTTTAATGTTACCGTTTCGTTTCCTCAGTCCATCTCGGCCTACTGTGGCGCTGGATTGGCTTACGAAGCACCTTTGATCGCTGCCGGACCCTGCGGTGCTGCCGCTCCCTGGACTGGTTACGGCGCCGGTTGCGGTTACGGTCTGGCTGCCATCCCGACATCGAGCGGTGGCGGTTTCCCGGTCTCCAGCGCTTCCCCCATCCCACCCGTCGGTGTGTCCGTACTCTCCGAGAACGAGATCGGAGGTATCCTGGCCGTCGGTGGTGAGCTGCCTTTCCTCGGAACCGTCGGTTTGGAGGGTGCTCTTCCTACTGCTGGTGCTGGTGCCGTGTCCTACGGCTGCGGCAACGGTGCCGTGGGCATGATCAGCGAAGACATCGCCGCTCCCGCTTGGGGCTACCCCGCCGCCGCCGGTTTAGCTTACGGACCCGGTTTCGGTGCCGGTCTCGGTTACGGACCAGGCTTCGCCGCCGGTATCGAATACGGTCCCGGTTTAGCTGGACGCGCTTTCGGTGGCTGCGGATGCGGTATCTACTAAAAACTTTCACAAATAGACGATTTTTTAATGAAAATACAGAATTTCAATCTCATTCATGCCTGTCTTTTTTACTGTCCTAATTTACAAACATTACTTTCGCTTCGATAGTCCGGATGACTTTTTAATGAAATACGTCATTGAATCTCGAGTGACGAAACGTTGACATGAAATTAAAAAAAATCGAGCAGATAATATGATTGCATTTCAATTAACATAGGCTCTAGTCGCTACTGGAGCCTTGTTAAATTATAACATTAAAAATTAAACATATCACCAATTGAACATTCAGTGGCATTTTTATGTACCGCTTAAGTTACAATTGTCGAAGAATCAAGCGATCACTAGAAAACTTTACATTTTGTTTGCACAAAAATTAATACATAATCTCATCTAGTCAAAGAATAACAGATCGAGGGGCCAGACACACTTTAAGAGCCCGCGAGTAAAATCCAATGAAACCACAGACGCATGCTACCTAGTGCTCTGTAGGTCTTCAAGAGCAATTAGTAACAATCGCATTGGAAGACTATAGACTAGAGTATAAGTTGCGATGTTGACTTTGCTATCTACTCTGAATGCGTGTCGCTTTTCTGTACCTACATATGTACATATATAAATATGGATATAAAGAGCTACAAAATTATGAGCAATAAGTTTATTTAACAATTGGAGCCGTAGCATAAAGTAACATTTTTAAATATGTATATTCTAAAAAGACAATTTCGTGATAGTTTTTGAGTGTCTGCAAATCTAATGTCATTTATTACTTTTTAAAAGACCAAATAAATATTTGAAATATACAAATATTTGATTGTTTATTAGAGTTAATATTAGAGAAAAATTTTCGCTGTATACTTTAAGAAATATGTCAATCTGGTCAAAGCCGATACGTCGTATTATTTATGCTAAGATTGAAATGAAAATTTGACAAATGTTAAGGGCCATACGACAAATGTTGATCATTTTCCAGGCGCTTAATAACTTTTTTCTTGCATGTCCGTACTGTGAAAAATATGTTTATTGTATCTTGTGAATTAATTTTGGGTATAAGTGAAAAAGAGCTTTTTAACGTACAATTTTATCAATTACTTCTAATCTCATTTTCGCTGAAATTTTGTACAGTGTTTTTGTGCCGAATATTGCAATTTTATATTAAATCTCGTAATTGTGTATGATACTTCTTACAAAAATAATATTTGTATAATAATTAAATTTACATTTAAAATTAACTTCTTTGATGTAGAATCGAATTTATTAGATATTTTGTTACGCAAATATCTATTATTAACATAACTTTTATAGAAAGTAGTGCCTAAAACACACTGTTTTTTAATACAGTTATTTAGTGTAGTAAATTCTCACTAATAATCCTCGCAAATAATTTCTGGTGAAAATGCTTATTGGCTATTAAACTTCTGTGGCAGAGTAGCAGGATATTCTACCTTATTTGTCTGTTCAGGAAAAGTGTCTGCCTTCGTACCAATTATCAGAGGAGTCACGTACAACATGGAAATAAGCTAATCTATACCGTCTTACAAATATAATATCCCTCAGTTTGTTCTAGGAACCCTCCTATACCCATAGATTTTATTCCTATAGCAGTCATAGTTATATTAAATAACACATAGTTGATGTGGAGTGCCGTCATGTAAAGTATATAGCAATTCGTGGCCACATTTTATCTCAGAGGCTATTATATATATAAAAACAGTATCAGTACAAGGTGTTCCAATCAGAAAAGTGGTACTAGAAAGTGTTACATTAATCTGCAGAATCTGCACAAATTCAGCAATTTACAACACCCTTACACTTCGTCAAAATGTTTCGGCAGATTGTGCCGAGCCCACCTTTCAAGGCACATACAAATATTATAACATTTTTAAAACGTGCCAATTGAAGAGGAGAAAATTAATTCAACCGTACCAAAAGTACACAAGCTAATTTTTAAGCGGAATACGGATGCACTAAAAACTGATTGTAATGAGTTTAAAATACATAAAAGTAATATAACTTGATTTCAAGCTTTATTTTAAGATAAATTTCACAAGTTAATACTTATTTATTATGTCTGGTAGAAGAAAACAAAACAGATTCTAATACTAAAAATTTACTGAGGTTTAAATTTTTGTAAATATTTTATTTAAGGCGAGTCAGTAGATGAATCGACACATTTCTATTTGTCGATTCAACTACTATCTAGTGAAATAATTTCAAATACTTTACAAACAAATATAATATATTACTCAAAATTTCTAATTAATATAACCTAAAAATAATATTCAATATAAACTAATGACATACTTAATTACCGTAGATGGCAAAATCAACACTCAGTGCACGCCTGATTGCGATGCTTATTTTTTTAAAACATAACTAAAATACTACTTATTCTAATATACATTACAAATAATAAGGCTTGCGATAAAGTAACATCACTTAAGCGTCATAATTGCTTAATACACAACAATAATCTGTTTACAACAATCGTTGATGCATTTGCTTGCATGTAAATACAGTTAAGTAATGAATTTTCTGTATAAATACAAGTTATACCATTTTTATATTTCATTGTTTACTGTAGTGGTCGCAGTGTTATAGTTAAATATTATTCGATTAATTATTATGATGAATCCCAAAAACCTGTTTTGTTTTATTATACATTTTTTCCTCTTTGAGGTAATTTCACGATACAGTTGTTATATCCTAATTAGTAATAATTATATTAAATTCGTTATCAGCAATTAATAAGCGTTAGCTCTTTTCATTAATAAAAAGTTTGAATATTTCTTATATAGATATTAATGAATGTTGTATTTTTACAGTCAATCACTGGATATTGCATCGAAGGTGCCTGGCCTACTAATTTACCTGCTACGGAAGGCTTTAGTTGGGCTGCTCAGGGATATGCCTCAGATACTCCAATAATAATGGCATCACCATACACTACTGCATCAATTGGAGCATATGATCTTGCCGCCTTTCCTTCTAGTTACGGTGGTGGGTTTGCCATCTCCAGTGCTTCACCAATGTCACCCTATGGAGTCTCTTTAATATCTGATAATGCGATCGAAGGTATCCTAGCTGCGGTCGGTGAGGTACCGTTTTTGAGTACTGTGGTATTGGAAGGAGTTTTGCCAAGCGCTGGCGTAGGTGCCATTTCTTATGGCTGTGGCAATGGGAATGTGGCGATGATTAACGATAACACATTGCCGATGGCAGCTACTAACGTTTACAGTTGGCCACCGTCAGCTTTGAATTATGGTCCAGTGACAAGTGAATACGGGTACACCACAGCCTGGGCTTCCCCTACCATAGAATACGGATACGAGTGTAATAGAATGTATTAAAGAACAATAATTAATTAAGATGTAAAATTTTTAATAATTAAATTATGATGTATTAGACATAGATTATTGTCTTATATATGTTACATATTGATTTATAATGTTTCAATAAATAAAAGGTAAATTAAAAAAATGACTTTCATTTACATATTTTTATTAAGAATTCGAAGACTAACTATACTGTACAATAGTTTTTTTAGTTAAGTTATAACAATATTATCGGTCGATGCTAAGCTAGCATTATGTAGGTACTTCTGTACAAAGATGCGCAAATACTGATTCAAAGCCGTGTTTCGTCTCCGGATCACAAACCTGTGATCTAAAAGCTAATGCTTACTATGAATAAGGAGTTACAAAATCATGACGAAGAAGTAATGCCGCGATCCTGCTGTTTCCTACATTCCAAAAAATCTTTTAAATATATATGCGATGAAGATAAATCCATGCCATAAAATACTTTTAAACGTGTTCTACGTTACTCACATTTTGAAATTCAAGTAATTTTAAAAACTCACAATTTACCTACGCACATTTACGAGACTAATAAGTAAGTCAATAAGATACAATTATACGAGTGACATGAAAATAAAAATTTGTACTACCTTAATGAAGTTTGCTTGAACGGAGAGGAAACCGAACGGAGGCATGTTTAATTATATTCCCGACAGTTTTCAATCCAAACTGATTAAACCAGAAGCGTTTATGTAAGGTATATATTGTTCGTGTCGTGTGATTAATAAAAAAATAGTTAGTAATAAGTAATACATTCGTAATTTAGTGCTCACTCTATACTCCTTTAAATTTTTTGCTGTATCTGTTAATGCAACATAAACGAGACATAGTATTATGATAATTGTGTTTCTATCTTTTTCTTTTTAAGTTGTTATTGTGATTTTCTTATTGTTTTTCTGGAATGGTAAATTATACCATGTTTGCAACGTTCGTGGACTCATTGAGAGAGATATTTTATAATATTGACGTTCGGCATCAGTCTGCTATAAAAAGGTTTAGATTTGAACTACAGATCCCATTTACTTAAGTTTAAGATCACAACTGACTTTGGCACAGTTATATGTGCATTCAAAATTGAGAAATGCACATCGATACATGTATAAACAATACATAAAAGGAGCTAGCAGCGCAGAGCTGGAAGCAAAGAAAATCGTATTTCTTCTTTAAGCGTTATAAACTTACGTAATCATAAAGTGCGGAAAAGTTATTTGGATAAATCTCAATTTGCAGTAATTCACCATCATCATCATCATACATCATCAGCCTGTAATAGTCCACAGCTGGACATAGGCCTCCCATAATACACCCTTATCAATTAAGGGGTTTGGACCGTATCTAAATCATTTATACAACATTTAAATAACCGAATTGCTTTCAAGTTACTGGTGACTTCTGGTATCTTAGACAAAATATAGTCCACAGACTCCATAGTTTAAATTTAGAAAGAAATAACTAACAAAAAAGTAACGTTTTTTGAAAGTAAGTAGTAATGCAGCAATAACAATTGTTGTTAATCTATGAATATGGAATTGAGAAATTTAATATGAATAATTCATAAAGGTAGTCAAATTTCGGAGCACTAAATTATGTTTTTAAAAACTAAATGCCGATATTGAGGCTTTAATTCAACTTAACAATATAAGGTGTTGCCGATATGGGAGCACTAATATTAGTGACTTAAAATTAGTTCACGATTAATAATGCCGCTGCATTAGCCTGGGAACGCTTGTTCAGATTCCTCAGAAAAGTAACATAAACGTTACTATGCTTTCTCACGGTTGAGGACTGTGAGAAAGGCTCAAATGTCTATATTCAAAATTGCTGAACAAGCCCTCTCTAATCCAATACAGAAGGGTGAGGGATGCAACTTCTCCTCCCTAAGAGAGAAATTATCGTAATTCCTACTTTTGGCATATTCCGATGATTTCGTGCAGAGTCTATAAATTTTAAAATCTTACATCTAAACACATAACATAGAAACATCAAGAGCATTAAGATTACAAACATAAAGTATTATAGGCTAAGGCACTGAATTTAGGATCTGTCTTTGATGATATAACACTGTCAAACACTTCACTATTTTTTAATGCATTTGACATGAATTTTATGTCGTCAAGATTAATTTCACGCATGTTAACTGTACGTGCGCTAGATAGGGTTGTATTCGAGTGCAGGAGGTAGATTGATGACCGGAATTGGTGACACCGCAGCTCCCTTCTCTGTGTAGACCCGGTGATGCCGAATCCGAATTCCGTTGATGTCTAGGTCACAAGGCTCGTCGACAGTGATAAGATACGTCTCAAATACCGAATATTTGGTTAAATCTCCGTTACATTGTTTGGTTATTGTTGTTCTTAATTTGGTGAAGAGGATCCAATTGTCGGTATTTAATTTCTGGACCTTGGTGTCTTCAATATGAATAGGATGCTGTTTGCAATAAGTATGATTATTAGCAACTTCATTAGCTGTTCTCCAAGTTTGTCCCGGATATAAAACTCGGTTATCCTCAGTACACAGGAACTGATCTCCAGCGGCGAGCGGACGACATGGAGCTATGACTGGCAGGTACTTTTCAGCTTTTGCCAACAGGTATGGAAATTTGGGAAATACGGCTAGGGTTGTGTTTTTAGGCTCAAGGAAAATAGGTGAATACATTTTGAAATAATTGATGTCAATTATCCGTAAGTGGAACTTCCATTATATACGTGATCTGGTTTTTCTTAATATAAGATTTGACAGAAATTTTTCTTCCAATTTAACTAAATTTGATTCGTTAGGTTCATACACTAACTTTCCGGATTGAGATATAAGTTTTAAATGGTATAATAATTCGGTAGAATTTACAATAGATTGTGTAAAATAGAACTCTTACTGAATGCTAGAGCTGTCTCTACTTCACTTAGATGAGTGAATATTGTGTGAAAACTCTCTACAAAAGCTTATAAACCTAATATGTATGAGGATGATAACCGATTACTTTCTTTATGTTACCAATTCGCCTAAGGCGCTTTCAACTTTCTTTAAACGTGTGTCAAGTATTATGCCATTTTTGCTTATAAGTTCGATAGTGTTTATGAAACTGTCTAACATTTTGGATACAATGATTATTTTTAGACACAACTACTTGGTCATGACTTATCTTAGAGTTAATCTATCGTATTTAAGAGCGTCATCGTGATCTAAGTTACCCGTTACAATTTTATAATGGATCCCTAGTGGATTTATGAGACCTCTTTGGAACGTCGTGGTATTAGTTGACGATATTTATCGACAGTAATATCAGCAGGTGTTGCACGTGCTAACATGCCAATAGAATCCTGAGGATAAGGTTGTCTAAGATTCATTGGTTTTGGAATTCGGAAAATTTTGACATTAATAATATCAGATCATCGTAGATTCTTTGTAAGCTAATAGTCTTAATGATAGTCCAGCTGTCTGTTTGTACATACGCTTGGCCTCCTAACGGGTAGGAGTCCGGGTTTCCTTCAAGTAATTGTAGTTGGAGAGTGACTGTTGTCGCTGCTACTGTCAGAATACACCACCTGTGGAGGGCGTTTATTATTTTTAATGGGGGCTTTGTATTCTTCCTTTCGGTAATTACTTAATTGGGATCACATTACGTTTAGTCTCACCCGACCTTCGCTTTCTTATATCTTGGTTTATCTTTGCTTTCGCTTATTAATATCTTTAACAAAACTGTTTTTCCATTGGTAGTTCAACATCGTTTTCCCTCCTTGCTTTTGCCTAACCCTTTGTTTATTAGCTGCCATCTTTTCCGCACAGCTGTGTATATAGAAATTTAGTACGCTTTTCATGATCTTTAACTAGTTGTTGGGTATACGCTTTTTCAAATTCTGTGCTGAATGGATTTTCGGAATCAGTGTGGCAAATACTACCTCAAAAGGAGTTAAACTGGTAGCTGAGTGAAAGTATGGTTACATGCCATTATGGAATATGTCATGACGGAAGATGTATCAGTGCACTTTTGCTCGTACTTAGAAGTCTATATATCTCTGTAATGGTTGAGTGAAAGCGTTCTATTAAACCCATAGAATTTGGATTGTTTATTGTTCCTACATGACGGTCTATTTTATGCAATGAAAGGAATTCTTTCATGAGCTGATTGTTGAATTCCTTGCCTGGGTCGGAACTGATTCTTTTGGGATGCCGTAGAATGAAAAATATTTTATCAGTGCTCGAATAACTTCGGGTGTAGATTTGTTGGAAATCCAATTGCTTGTCCTAGTTTACTAAATGCGTCTATTAGTGTTAGATAGTATTTTCAACACGAAAGACGTATTTTCTAACACAATAGATATTTTTATAGATTTGTTTTCTATTGAAAACAAATCTATAAAAAGTGTCTGAAAGGTGCATCTTGAGTCTGCGTTAATTGTAAAATGGTTTAAGTGGTTTCCGTCATATTTCATTGATCGACAAGCATCACAGGCATTTATGACAGCAGCAACTGTTTCCTCCATTTTTTCCAACAATAATTTCTTCGTAGTTTGACCAAAGTCTCTTTTATACCCCAGGGCATGTTTTCCTTGGTGATATTGCAAAACAATTTGTCTTTGCTCACTTTCATTATCCACATACACGACTGTTCTGTACATTCATATAGTCGTACCATTTCCTTTTTAAATAATAGCTAGGACTAACTTACTAAACTGTTTTCGATGTTCTTCTTCTTCAAAATGAATAAAATATCTAATTTTGGTCCAATGTATTCTTCTCAGAGTTTTTATTACTTCGGTGTTGTTTATTGGCAAAAATACTTCTAAAATTTTCTGTTTTCTCTCGATAGGTCTCTTACTTGCATCTCATTTTTAACACGAAAATACAAGTATTTGGTTTGGCTTTTATCTATGGCTTCGTGCAAGATAGGAATGCCTGTGTCTTCTAAACCAGCGGCTGAGTGTACGGTTTGCGATTTGCTGCTTTTGGATTGGACATAAACGGGTTCTTCAATTGGAAGGCCTTCCTAGATTGATGTTGTCCTTTCTGATGAATTATCAGAAAACGTAATGGGTGACTTTGTGCTATCATTATCTGAGTCAATAGTGACAATTCTTCCTTTTTTCTAAATTTACAATCATGGAGTCTGCGTCCTCGTCATCGTGACGTACTCGACTCGTAAAGCATTAAGTTTTATCCTGCTGAGTGCATCGAGCGTTGGTATTTTGTTTACCGTTTTATATATGATTTCGAAGTCAAAATCTTGTAATCTTAATTTCCAACGAGTTAATTTGCTGTTCGGTCTTTTAACGAATTGAGCCATGCCAGTGGTCGGTGGTCTGTGTATATATAAAACTTGCGTCCATAGGTATGGGCGGAAATGTTTAGTAGCCCATATTATAGCGAGTAATTCACGCTCTATTGTGCTGTAGCGGCTTTCGGTATCGCTTTCAGGTGCGACTTGCGTACGCTATAGGCTTGTCGCTACCGACTTGCCTTGGGATAGAACTCGCACCTAGCGCTACATTTGAGGCATCTGTCGTTAGTATGAATGATTTTTCAAAATAGGGATACTGTAAGAGAGGGGCGTGAGTCAATAATTCCTTACATTTGTTAAAGGAATCAATATACTTCTGGTCTATAATGATCTTATTCCTTTTCTTTAGGCAAGATGTCAGAGGTTGAGTTATTTTTGCAAAATCTGGAATAAACCGCCGGTAATTGTTGCTGTGGGGCTGCGGCATAGAATTCAGCCTCCCATCTCTTCTCTTGGGTGTCGTAAGAGGCGACTACGGATAAAGCTACTACTGCACATCTATTCAGTGGCGTCCGATAGATGGCGGGATAACCATCTCCGCTTTCAGATCCTAAAATCCCGAGACCATCAATGGGCAGCAGCGTTGAAGGTGCAAAGGATCGGAAAATGACTGCGGTTGCCAACCCGCTTGCCAGAGCGTGGCAACTATGGCAAAACCCCCAATGAAGTGTGTCGTGTACCTGCCCCCCATGTCCCCGTCAGCTCTGCTATTCCTGGCTACGGTAGCGGTCATGGTAACGGCAGGGCAGGGGGTGCTAAGAATCCCTGGATGGGATTCGGCTACCAACAACGACGACTGGACCTGGCAACATACAACACACGGACATTGAGGATCGACGAGAGAATAACGGAGCTGGAAGAGGAGGTAAACAAGTTGCGATGGGATATAATATGATTATCCAAAGTCCAAAGACAGGGGGAGGATACAATAATCCTTGAATCCGGCAACTTGTTTCACCACCGCGAGGGCGGCCAACTGTCCTAAGGAGGTGTCGGATTTATCGTCCGCAAGTCTCTCATTAGCAACATAGTTAAAATCGAATGTGTGTCGTCAAGGGTTGCTTACCTTATATTCATAATATCGAAACGGTATTCGCTGAAGGTCATACAGGTTTATGCACCAACATCGACACACTCCGATGATGAGATGGAGGCAATGTTGAGGACATCTCACGAGCCATACATTCCTCTAAAACTCAATATATGGTGCTGATGGGGGACTTTAACCAAAACAGGCAAAAGACAAGACGATGAGCTGCAAGTGGGCAATTTTGGAGTAGAGCAACGGAACCCAAGGGGGCAACTGCTGGCTGACTTCATGGAAAAAGAAGGAATCTTTATGATGAATTCTTTCTTTAAAAAGCAGCCCAAGGAAGTGGACCTGGATCAGCCCCGATGGTTCAGTCAAAAACGAGATTGACTTTATTATAACGACCAAACGCCAAATATTTAATGATGTTTCTGTGATCACAAGGTTAAAACCGGCAGTGATCACCGACTGTAAGAGGCACATTAAATCTTAACATCAGGCTGGAAAGGTCTCGTCTGATAAAGTCCACGCCACGTCCGTCTCGTGCCCATATCCTAAATGCCGAAAGCTTTCAGCTCGAGCTTAATAATCGCTTCCAATGCCTAGACACTTGCAGCACTGTGGACGAAATTAACGCTAAGCTCGTGGAAACTGTCCGTACTGTAGGCACTAGGTTCTACAAGGCACCGCAATCCTAGAACCCAAAACTCTCTGATCACCTCTGAACCTTATGGAAACAAGACGAAAATGCGTACAGTCTTCTTCTGACATGTTAGGCTACAGGCAGCTAAATAGACAGATTCCAAGTGTATGCGGCATGACTTGCGCATCTTTAATACACGTCGTATTAAAGAGGCGATTGAACGAACAAGGTTCTAAAGTCTTCGCCAGAGATCTGTCTGTTGGCAAAGCCAGCTAACTAAGTTGAAGACCGATAGTGGGAGCCGTCATCTCCGGTAGACCAGAAGTTTTGAGTGAGATCGAGAAGATTCTATGGACAGCTGTACACATCGTCGTCGGAACCGCTTACTGAAGCGAGTGACGACCAAGAACAAAAGCATACCCGGACATTCTCCGAAAATATCCCGAGTCTGTCTGAGCGAGACACGAATGGCTCTCGCAAAACTTAAGAACGCAAAGCACCTGGTGAGGACGGAATTACAGCAGAGCTTCTGAAAGCGGGTGGAGAACCGATACTTGTAGTCCTTCAGAGGCTCTTTAATTTCGTCCTACAGGATGGTATTACGCCAGAAGCGTGGAGCAGAAGTTTGGTGGTGCTGTTCTTCAAGAAAGGTGATAATAGCCTCATTGAAGAACTACAGACCGATTTCCCTTCTGAGCACGCGCTTATGTCCTGTTCTCGAGAGTCATCTTGAATCGTCTCGCCCAGACAGATACCCAGCCCCCGAAAAGTGGTTTCGAAAGGTTTAGTACCAAGACCACATTTTTACGCTGCGGCAGATTAACAGAAAGGGGGTATAATCTGCCTTTATGCTTGGCGTTTTGGGACGAAAAGCCTTGACCCTTGTCGAAATTTAGGTGGGCTGAGGCCCTTCAGCGGAAATTGAAGTCGGTATTCGAGGTTCAGGTTTTAACAGCAAAGCCAAGTCCGTCCGAGACAATCCAGGAAGCTATCCAATTGCGAGGTGAAGAAGGGTGAGAACCCCGAAACTCTTCACCGCGGTTGGAAGCGCCTTCCAGAATTGGAAAGGAGGGATCCCAAAGGCAGTGTTTATCCAGATTTGGACGATATAGCATAAGGCAGCGCGGAGGACCCAAATGCCCAATGACCCCAAAGGGTCTCCAACACGTGGGCCGGAGCGGACAAGACGAAAGGTCTAACGGTCATGTCATGCCCATGCCGGTGGTTGTGGGAGGCGGGCCGGTTGGGAAAATTTAATTTACCGGGACAAGAATCCGATTGGTGTCCAATAGCCGAGGTCCATCGAAGAACCAGCCGGAGGGCAGCGTTCAAGCCGGAATCTCGTCCAATATTCTCAAGCCAAAGACAAGGTTTTACAAAGGTAGTGTACCGGTCTGAGACGGTCCTTCATTGCCGTATGGGGAAGCCCGTCATAGGAGGGGGCGGCTTGCGTATTTCCGCGGATAAAGTGCAACGCGCCATCCGGAAGAACCATGGAACACAGCCCCAAAATTTGGGCGAATGGCAACAAACAGCCGGAGAACCGATAACCGTTGGGGAAGAAAAGTTCTAGTGGCAGCCCTTTTGGCCGTGGGGACGACCACCGGGAGGACACCTGCAAAGGCGGGAGGCGGGGGGGCCAGGATCGCCTTTGGCGTTTTGGGGAGCCCGGTCAAAGTGGGCTTTAAGGTGAAACGACGACGAGAGGAAATAACCAAGGCCCAAGGGCTTTTGATCCCGTTGTTGTTTTGGTATAAAAGAGACAAAGGTTTATTTTTATCATTTTTTTAGCCATCTTTGGTGACGTTGACCCAGATGAAATATTTGGCAAAGAAGATTTTTAGTTGTACCAAATTAGTTTGGGAGCCTGTCAAAAATAGTCGTAATTTTTGAAAATTCCATATAGAAAAAATGAGCGTCTAAGATACCCAGTGTAGGGCCGATTAACCCGCAGACGTTATCCATGGTTCGCTGGAAGGTAGTGGGGCGCTTTAACTGGCATTCTGAAACTGGAAACCAGATTTTGGCTAAGCGCTTTTACCTTCTTCGGATTCAACCTGGCCCATGGAAATCATCGGAAAAAAACGCTCCCCAATTATAAAACACACGTTAAATATTGGCTACTTATCGTCGATGGTGAAAGGTTTGCCTTCAAGTCATGACCGCGGTTTAATTTCACCGGAGGAATCCATCTTTGGGCACGGAAAGGCGATTCCATGGAGAAGGGTTTTGGATTTACTTGTCTTTAATTTTTCAACTTGTTTGTTTTTTCAGTCGTTTGAGTTGGGCCTGTCGTGGTTTTAGTAAACGATTTCATTTTTGTTTAATTTTGGTTTCCCGGATTTTGAAACTGAGGAACTGATCCAATGAAATATGTCTTTATATTCCTTAATAATTTTTAAAAAACCTGTTCTCATTAGTGGGCTTAACTAATTTTTTTGGGACTTTCAATTGTTCGATTTTAAAATTGTCGGTTGTACTTCGTGGGGTAAAATTAAACCTGGCCTTGATGTTGAAAACCTTTGGGGTTTCAAGAAGATTTGCCTGATGAGTTTTGGAAACCGTCGGCACCCATTTGGTGCAATTAACTAATGCATCATCCACGCCCCCACCCTATAGCAAAAGCTTCCCAGAAACTGACGATGGGGAAGTTGACCAGTCCCGCGCGGTTGAATTAAAAGTAAGTCGGTTCTTATTTATTAAGGAGCACGCCCTCCTTTACTTGATGCTTTGGGTCGATTACGTTTCAAGGGAAAGAAGGCTTTCCCTGGGACCATCGTACCGTTTACGACGCAAAAACGGAATTTATTCCATTGGCCCAAAAAGTGGGCATTAGTGAGCCCACTCCAAAACTGGGCGGAGGGACAACCTTAGGGTTCTTTGTTTAGGGGCCCAAAAATACGCTTTTGGGGCTTAGAAAAGATCCTACCCGTTTAGCATCATTTTCCATCGATTTCGAGGTGCTACGGAATTTGGGTTGGATCACAAATTTTTTCTTCGGTCTGAATGGAGGGGGGAAAAATTTCATCTTCCCCAAATCGATCGTGGTGTTTCCCAAAAACATCTTTCGCAATATTCACCAACGGGAAGCTTCCATACGCGCCTTTTCTGGTTCGCAGAGATATTCATTGTAACATTATTTCCTTGTGACTCAAAGCAAAAAACCCTTGCGAGGCGTCGGGTGTTCCCTCATGGTTACACGGAGATTTAATTTGGGTTTTTACACCCAAAGGGTCGTAAGAAAGTTCGGAGGGGCAATAGGAAACGGTTTTAACCGTTGGTTGAAAGGGTTTTTTGGTCAGAAATTGTGGACGATAGCCCAGCTGTGGGTTAAGCCAAATTCGGTCGATATCCCTTGGGATTCCCCAAATTGCGGGTGCATTTAAATTGATTTTGTTCAAATTGGTTGGCGATATCCGAGTTGGGCGATAACCCGCCCCAGGTTTGTGCAGGATTTATATGGTTGAGGAAATTTAATTTGTGTTCTGAGGTAATGGGATGTTTTAAACCACTTTTGTGTGGTCCCTTCCAAATTTAAATCTTGCCCTTGAGGATGGAACTATCGGTTTTGAGGAAGTTCCGTTTAAACATTTTATTTCCATGTTGTATTGGTCTTGAAATTTATTTCCCGAGCACAAACCCTTTGGCAGCTTCTAAGGTGGAAGGTGATTTTAGAATTTTGTTAAATTCCCGGCAAGTTGTAAAAACATTTAGCGTATTTTATAAAAATTTTTGCTTTTTAAACCGGTCGTCTTAAACATTGACCTTGGAGATAAGGAGGACCATGTCTGTTCCATTGCAAAAGTTAAATATTTCCGGTTTACCATTGATTCAATTAAATTTATCTTTTGTTCTGGGGTCCCCAAAATGTTTAAAGAAAACCAAGATCTGACCAAAAGAAATTTCTTCGGTTCATAACAAGGGCACCGTCCTTTAAACGACTTGTTATCGAATGGTTAAGATAAATTTTGATGTCCGGACCCCAATCTTCGATCACATATTCACTTTTTTAAAAGTTTAACTGTCTCTTTATCCCCGCCGAAACCGAATTAAATTTGGTTTCTCGTGGAATGGCTACAACCTCGTCACACATTTTACAACTTATTTTGTCCAAAAAAAATACGACGAATGATAAAAATAAAGCAATAACGATAACGAAAGAAAAGCAATTAAAATCTCAATATATAACGCTTAAAATATTTAAACTATATTGTTTTCCAATATTATTATATTTAAGAATATAAAAAAATTTTGTTTTTAATGCGTATTAAAATTAATATTTAAAATGTTGAAACATTAAAATTTTTAAACAAGATACTAAAATTACTTAATAATTTAATCTTAGCTTAGAGTTGATAAAACAACCAGATTTTGTTACAAAGGAGATTTAGCCCATAAACAATTAATTAAATTTTGGGGCGTCGAGGAAGAGGGGAGGCAAAAGTAGTACCACCAGCCGATCAAGTTCATCCCCAGCTGTGTCCGTTTGACGAATTTATTTGTTGGTTTGTTTTTGGTACGGCCTATTCGCGGTTCCGATTTGAGGGCAATTTCGCACCCAACGAAGAAATCCCAAAAGCTATAAATTTGGGACAAATTATGTTTTTAAACCAAAGCCGATTTGGGTTTTAATTAACTTAAAATATAAAAAGGGTTGATATGGAACAAATATTAATGATTAAAAAAGTTCACATTAAGGGCTGCATTAGCCTGGGAACGCTTTGATTCCTCGAAAAGAACATTAAGTTAATATGCTTTCACGGTTGAGGACGGAAAAGGGCCAAATGCAATTGCGAAATTGCGAACAACCCTCTAATCCAATAAGAAGGTGAGGGAGGGCTAAAGGTAATTATTGATAAAGCGCGTTTGTAACAGCAAACAAACAAAAAATTGTAAATTAAAATTTTTAAGAATTTTAATAAAGATTACATTATTTGTTCAACGTTTAATTTTTTTATTTTGTTATTATTATACGTTTTTAGTAAACACCAATCCATCCAAGACCCCCGGTCCAGCGAGGCTGACCATAGCCGTTCCACGAGTCCACGGCCGTAGCCCAGACCCGGCGGGGGCCCCAAGCGGGAGCGGGATGTCTTCGCTGATCGCCCAAACCGTCGCCGCGCCGAGGAAACGATACCCAAAGCAGGGGAAGGAAATTTAAACCGACGGTACCGAGGGGCAGTCACCACCGACGGCCAGAATACCTCCGATCCGTTCTCGGAAGGACGGCACGCCGACTGGTGGTATCGGGGGAAACCCAGAGGTCAACCGCCAGGAAAGGGAATGGACCAAAACCCCAACCGGCACCTAAGGGTCGGGACCGGCAGCACCACGGTCCTGCCTCGATTATGGGATTCAGGCCATTCAACCACAAAAAGCTGAGAACTGAAAAAGTACAAAATTTCATTTATTTTAAAATTTTTAAAATCTGAGACCATTAGAAATACAAAAAAAAAAAATTTGTAAAAGAAAAGTTACGTGGAATTAAATAATAAAACTAATAGTTACCTGAGCCATAAGGTTTGAAGAAAATAAGACGAGTTGGGCCAATTTTTGAGAATTTAAGATATTGGAAAAAAAATACTGCTTTTTTTATAATGTGGAAAATTTTATGAAAAATTTTCCTTTACTAAAAAATATTAATACAAGAGCTGGACAAAGCAATGAAGTTTAATGTGGTTTTTTTGTACGTAGCCCGACTGTTGTAATATTTAAAAAATAATAGGTGACAATATCCACATTTTTAACTTCACGTATTCCAATACAAAACTTTTTTAAGACTTTGCAATATCACAAAAGGGAGGATATTAGAGCTTTATTAAAAATAAAAATTTCTTGATCCTTATATTGAGGAAATTTTAATTTAAAAAATAGTTCTAATTATGCCTAGTTAAAGAACAGATTATTAATAATTAATAATATTATAACAAAACAATAACAATTTAAATTAATGCAAAACATAAACCAATCGGTTTACAAAAAAGTAGATTTTTAATTTATTGTTTTACAAAAAACCACTTTTATCTATCTATATTTTTTCCTAGTTTTAAACATTATGAGACTTAAAATAATTGTAAAAAATTGTTTTAAAATCAAAACTGAATACCGTTTGGGGGTTGATATATATTTGAGGTTGTGGAAACAAAATCAAACTGATTGTTGAAAAATATTTTTGGAAGCACTTTAGATTTCAGCATTTTGTCCTTCGTCTTCAAATTAAAATACCACGGATGTGCTACTGGCTAAAGTAAAAAGTTGGGGAACCGTTAACCAATTTCCACTAATTTTCGTATTTTTTGGCGTTAAATTCAGGTGAAAAAATCCTTTGCTTTTCTGAAAGACCACATTTTGAGTTTTTTCCCAATTGAGCAACACATCCTTCACAACTGACGTCAATTTATCGTTGGGTTAAATTTTCTTTAATTAAACCTGGCAAACTACCGAATATTTGTAGGTTGGATGTTATGACCTCGTAACTTTAAATTAAAAGGTACAAAGCCATCAATAAAAATCGTGTTTTTAAAAAAATAAAATCTTTCTGAAAATAAATTAATTTTAATTTAAATTCGTATAAAATTTATTATACTAAACAACGCCACTTCATAGATTTTTTGTATTTATAACGTTCATTAATTTGGGATTTTTTGCATGCAAAGTTAATTTTTAAAATTTATTAAATAAAATTTTTTTAGGATTTTATCGCGTTTTTTTTACATTTAAATTCCCGGTTTCGAACACTTTCCAGCGGCGGGTCCGGGGACCGTAGACGGGGTATGGGGTTGGTCTTAAAAAAACGCGATTAAACCTAAAGTAATTTTATTTAATAATATATTCCGGCAAGCAATAGAAATAATTAATGAAATTTAGTTTAAAAACCACAAGACAATGCCCTGACACTTTTCCTTTGATATATTTGCAAAAAAATAAATAAATAGGAGTAAAACTAAATGTATTTTTTAAACAAAATACAAATGAGGCTCGCCGGACCCTACTTCTTATCAAAACAATTTTAACAATACGACACGTATAAAAATGCCTATAAAAGAGCTTCACTTTAAAGAGGAAGTTATTACGGAAGTCGCTTTGTGGTTTTCAAATATGTCTTTTTGGTGTTTTTTTTCCCATTCAGGCTTTTCTCGCCCAGGTGAGTTAAATTAGTATTAAAATGCTTTTTGCATAAGTTCAGGTTTAATTTAGATTTTATAAAGGATATAAAGTAAATTCGCTATAATATAATAATAGATCAAATAAAATATTTTATCAAATTAACTAAAAAAAGCCAAAAGGTATTTGAAAATCCTCGCTATAGACCAGTAGACTATAAAATAACACAAAATTTTATTTTTACCAACATCGATCAAAGCCGAATTGGCTTTTGGGAAAATTTATTTTATTTATTTTTTTTAATTTAAGCACTAATTGTAATAGGGGACTTAATGATAGGATTTTCCTTTTAACCCAAGGTGGGTGGAAAAAGTGGGGAGGGGCACAGATAAATAAAAAGAAAGGGTAATTTAAAGTAAGTTAAATCAAGAGTTTAGATTAAAAGATAATAAAAAACGAATATATATATTATATATATATATATATATATATAAATATATATATATATATATATATACAAATATAAAAGTAATAATAGCATTATTTATTTTTTTCAAGTCCATTGATAGGTGCTCTTTGGTTTTCGGGTAATATAACTTTGGCCATCCTGATTTTAAGGTGCCATTCCAAAAGATGGATAAAGAAAGATGCATGGAGTCAGAACGGGAACAGGAAATTCAAGTAAAAGATTTGTGTCGATAAAATTTTTTACTGACCTTGTGAACAAGACATGAAGATATAATTAGGAGGTTAGTGAGAATTTGAAAGGAATAAAAGTGGTCAGGGCTAAAGGACGCTGACGAATGGTAACCAAAAATTTGGGAACGATAGAGAAATTTCTTTTAAAATTTGGAAAAGAATCGAATGAAGTTTTGAGAAGTTGCGTTTTTGGTGTCTGATTCAGGCCGGGTATGTCCCAAATTTCAAAGCGGCAAAATTAAGGTCTGTGAGATAACTTTTGGTCTCAAGGGCAAAAGTTTTTAAAAGATAAAGGCAGAGAACGCCCGTCACTTTCCTTAAACCTTTTAACTTGAGCATTCCAATTAGCGTTGTCAAAAATAAAACCGAGATTTTAACCCGGGCTGAGGGAATACCGTCAAAAGAAGAGAAGTGATGCGAATCCCTTTGGGTTTCCCTATCTTGAACCTTTAAGAGGTTTAACGGTTAACCAAACTTCCACACCATATTTTTGATAGCCCGATAAATCGTTATTTAGCTTTGATCCTTCGAGTTTGCAATTGATTGTTGGGGTAAATTGTGTAAAAAATATAGAATAAGGTAAAGGAAAGAATGCCGCCGGAACGCCAGATTCGATGTTTAAAACGCGATGATATTCATCCCATTAACCGATTGTTTGGGACCTGAAGAGAAGAAATTAATTCATTAAGCACATTCAAATTTCTTTATCAACTCATATGAAGGAAAAAAACTATATTTTAGAAAAATAAGTTTTTAACCCACTATATTTTTAAAGATAGGATTTGGTATAAAAAAGACTAAATTAGCAAAAACGGTTGTGATATATCTAATCAATAATATATTTTGCATTTTTAGAATTAAATGATATCACAAAGGATAACTATTTCTGAAATTAATGATCAACAAAGCAAAAAGTAGTTTATTCATAAATTAATTTTAATTTTAACTTCTTCTCAAAACCGCGCAAGATGAAAAGATAATAACATTTTTGTAAAAAAATACAACAAAGAATTCATTGTCCTCAGAACGTCTATGCCTTTGGGCGGCCGCACGGTTGGTGGGGAGCGGTCTTGGAGGGCCAGGCCGGTTTGCTGAAAGGGACCGTTTGGGGAGCCGGCATTGGTTACGGTGCTGGTTTAGGCTATGGGCCTGGTCTTGGATACGGTGGCCTTGCTGGCTCGGCATAAGTTACGGCGGGAAGGGAGGGCTTGGAGGGGGTGAGATGGAGTAGCGGATCATGGGGCCGGCTCCAACATTTGCGTTGGGGGTAGGTTGCCCTGAGCCGTCACGATGCGGAAGATGCGCTGGGAGGAGGGATGTGGGTGGTTCCGCCCAATTAATGATTCGCGATGACCCCAATGAAATATTACGAATTTTCCTGTATAATCTTTAAATAAACAAAATCTTATAAATTTTTTATTAAAGGAGCATGTTATTTAGAATAATCCGATGGGATTGTTCAATTTTGGAATTTTGAACATTTGTTTTAATATTTTTTAAAAAGACAAAACATCAGTTCCAAAAGTTTTTTAAAAAATGAAATTTGGTATTAATCTTAAGTCCTGAATATAAGATCTAAAAAATCAATTGTTTTAATACTTATTATTTTTAAAAAGACATAAAACTATCATGTTCCTAAAAGTTTAAAAAAAAATTGGATTAATCGGTTGAATATAAGATTTAAACCTTAGTTTAAAATCAACGTGCAGTAGGCTAAAAATTACATGTATCACCAGAATAACGTAAGAACCTTTGATACTAAGTAGTCCAAGAGCTCGCGTTGAAAATAGGTGTACTAAAATTTAAAATACCAACAAAGTCTTAGTACTATAAAAATTGGTGTTAAATTTGAGGGGCAGTAAGTCTATCTTGGTACCATATATGTATATAAAGAAAGTGCTCACAACTGAACTATTCTTATTTTGAATTTATTACACTTCGTCAGAGTATCAAAAATGTGGTGCTAATTGTTTGGGCACGGCACCCTAATTAACGGACCACGTGGGCCAAAGATTCAGAGCGATGAATGGTTCAAAAGAAATATTGTCCCACGATTTCGAAAAAAAAAAGAACACTTAAGAAGCAACAATTCACGTTGTTCATCAAAACATTGAAATTTAAAAAGTACAAGGGAAATTTAAACAAACTTCATTTTAAATATTTAATATCTTTTCAGATATTCATACTCGTAATATCGTCTATGACACATTATATGTGAAAACAATAAGGTTTTTTTCAATGCAATAAGTTATATATGAACCTAAACTGTATTATCTAAAAGAGTTTAAAGTGATTTTTTTTTTGATGTTTAATTTAAATTATTTTAAATCCACGGAGGATATGTTTAAGATCAAAGCATGACAATCCCTCAAACAGACTTTATTGTGGTCAATTTAGGTAAAAATTATTAGAATATACTTTATCTACCTTTTAAAGGTTTTATGCGTAATTTAATGGAGAGGTCTTGATTTTAATGAAATTTTTTTAACAGTGGGACCAAACGGCAAACCGATCATTTAAGAAAATAATGAACTCAATCGGAGTAAAGGGACAAAGGGACATATTTTAAAAAAGACATGCCCAATTGGTAATTCTCCTTCAATTAGTCAAAATGTAAAGAAAAAAAAAAAAAGAGAGGTTTAATGGAACAAAACTATATAAAAATTAAAGGGGGGAAATTGTAGTTTTACAAAGACATTATTACATTACCCGTTTTTTGGGAAGGGGTTTAACTTTGGGGACGTTTGAAAATGGAAGGTTGGTGGGATTTTTATTCTCCAACAGTTATTAGGCATTTCAAGGAATTTACTTAAGTTTAAAGAAAAAGGGTCATTGTTTTGGTTTTTAAAAAACCAAAAAATTCACTAGAAAAATCCTCACCACCTTTTTAAGCTACCACCAAACAAAAGAAAAACCCGCCAGGACTTTAAGGGGTTTTTAAAAGGTTCCGGACTCTGCTCCGGAAAACCAGGTTTTCGGGTGGCTTTCTTTTTAAAAAATAGGGGAATTTAAGGAAATGCCGGCCCATTTTTAGGGGAGGGAATAAAGAACAAAATAAAAAATTAATTAGAATCCCAGCTAAAGGCAAAAACCAAAGGTGAAGTTAAAAAGATTTTAAATATTTTACATTATCATGTCATATATCATACGGCTAGGAAGAAGATGGGTTCAGAAACGCCTCATTGAAAAAAGGGCTTCTCACATTTTTTACTCTTTGTAGGAATTTGGTGCAATTTGCGGGATGAATTGATGAATGTTAATTTATTAACAGGTTAAAACAAGAGTAATGAGGAATGGAACATTACACTCCCCAAAATCTCAAAAATACCAATCAGCCCAAATTAAGGCAAATTTGAACAAAAAATTTTTAAATCATTCAAAGATTTGATTTTACTGTAAAATTTAAAACCTTTTTTCGGACAGTAGAAGCCCTAACCAAATTTCTTGGGTTTAATGTTTAAATAAATGTTAAGATAAAATTTTTTACGATTTAAAAAAAATACAAGAAAAACGGGCGGTTTTTACAAAATGAAACCGCGTGCAGAGTGGAAAAGAGTTTTTATTTTAAAAAAAATTGATCAGAGTACCTTGTTTTTATGAAAAAAAATGAACGTTTAAAGAAAATCGTTTAAAGTCCTCGCCCAAAAAAATATTTGACTTTTAAATTGAAATATTTCCAAAAAAATTTTTACTTGATAAAGCATCCTAAAAAATATCGAATTTTACCTGAAAATTCGGGAAACCATTTTAGAGGCAGGGGGTTGACGGTCCGGCCACCTATTTAAACCATAAAGGAAAATTTAACCATTTAAATACTCCAACGAATTAGGAAGCCATATTCAAAATTAACTCAAGAATAGAAACTTACTAATAAAAGTGATTAAACTGCCCCTGGAATGGACGCTGGAATGGCGAAACTTAAAAACCAAAAATGCCCAATCTGGAAAAACCGGGCAATTAAAAATAATCGTAATTTTTCATGAACTTTTGTTTTTTATGACTTTTATTCTTTTAATTTAAAAACAAAAATATTTGCATCATTTTAAATGAATATATTTTTCCAAAAATTTTTAACGTTTTGTAAAAATAAAATATGACCCCCACCTGGGGGCACCAAAGCGTCCGCCGATAGCTGCCGAGCCATTGGAACAAAGGGAATAAGGAAAAAGGGGCCCCAAAACGGAGCCCTTTTCCTATGGGCCCAGGGGCCCCGCCCACCAAGGAAATTTTAAAGCCCAAGCATAAAAAACTTAAACCGATGTCCGAAAAGGCACTCCCAAGGCCGATATGATCTCGTTTTCTGGAGAAAGAACCAAAGGGTGGGATGGGAAGGCCTAGGTGAAAAACCGCCCCGTTAAGGGGTCGAAAAACCCCATTTGGAGCCTAAACATCCAGAAAAGGCCCAAGGAAAAGGGCCCAAAATAAAGGGATTGCTTAAAGAATCCAGCACCACGTAGGGGATGGACTGGAAAATAAAAAAAAATTTTTTACCCATTTGCCAAAACAATTTTCTTATTTTTTATGGGTTTTTTTACAATTTTAAAAATAATTTCAAAATAAAACTGCCAAATTAAATAAAATTTAATAAAATTTTATTTTCTTAATGTTTGGAAAAAGGTTATTTTACCAAAATTTCATTTATCTTTCGAGCCCAAAACTAGGGCGTGAGAAAAAGAAAAAACGGCTTGGAGCCTTTGATTTTCAAAGTTGTTTAAATAATGCTTAAAAAATTTTTTAATATTCAAAAGAAAATAATATTTTCAAAACATATTTAAAAAATATTAAAAAAATTATTCTAAACAATGGAAATTTTTTAAAAAACTTGTTTCAATTTAATAGTTAGGGTATTTTATTAGAATGAAATAATAAAATACACAATATAATTTTTTTTCTCCCAAATAGCTTTATAATTTTTATTAAAATTTTAAGTTTTTAAACTTTGCCCTTAGGTTTTAAAAATTAACTTTGACAAAGATAATTTTTCGTTTAAAAAAAAATTTTAAGTGACGAATAAAAAATTCGGACCTTTACTAAGGACTTTATTGTATTATAAATTGCCCTTGAAAAAGGAAAAAATATTTTTTAAATATTTTAACTTTTACCAGGAGTATTTAAAAGGACAAAAGACCGTAACGGCTTAAAAGAAACATATTTAAAACCAAAATATAACTTCTTTAATTTTAAAAAAAAAGGTTTATTGTTACTTTACAAATTAAATTTTATAAAGGGTTTGGGCGTTGGAATAAATATTTTCGCAAAACGGTGTTAAACAATGTTCCGAAACCTACCGGTATTTTATTAAAACAATTCCATCCAAGTTATTAGCCGTAAAATATATTGGTTTCAAATTTGGCCACTTTCCCCAGGTCCCACCCTGCAAAAACTTTTGGAGATAAATGAAAAAAAAAGCCCACAAACGGTTAATTTTTGTCTCCCAAGTTTTAAAAAATAAAATGTTTAAAAAATGGGTCCTTAAATTGTAAATTTCAATTAAAAAATTATAATAATTTTTTATAATCATTTAAAATCGTTTCGCGTCTTCTGATTCTAAATTTTCACTTAATACATTTTTGGGTGTTCTAAAAGCTCGTTGATTTTTAAATTAAAAATAATTTAAGTTTATTAAAAAAGATAGGGATAATAATAAAAAGTTTATCAAAAAACTCAAAACTTTTCTTCTTCTTCAAAAAAGGAGCCTTTCTTAGTTGAACGGTTTGAAATTCCTGTCAAGTTAACCCCTTTTTCATTTTTTAAAATAATTTGGAACAAATTTAATAAAATTACAATCTATTAAAAATGAATTTTGATTTTAAATAAATTTATTAAATAAACTTTTTTTGGTCAAAAAATTCTTTATAACAAAATTACTGTTCCAAACATTATAGTAAATATTTAAAATTTACCTGTTAATAAATTTTATTAACGCTGAGCATATATTTATTTTTAAAAAAAAAAAAAAAAGATCCCAGATTGGTTAATTCAATGGAATCTAATTTTGAACGGTGGAGTAATGACGAAATGAAAAAGTTTTATTCGCTCTTTCCTAGTCCTTGGTTAATTTGGGGATCTCGGCAAATATTTAACTACAAAAACAGGCGTTACAAACCCAAATCTTTCACGGAATTAAATGTTTTTTAAAAAACTGAAATTTAACTATAACAATTTGAAAAATATTATTACGGGAAAAATTTCATATGTTTGTAAAAATTATTACCCAGGGGCAATTGAGCCGGACCGAAATTTTCCCAACCAAAAACTTTATGTTAATAGTATAAGAATTAAAAAATTAAATGTTAAAAAAACTGAATGTTCAGTTTCGTCAAAACCATAAAAAGTCCAAGATTGGAAATGTTTATATTCTGGTTGAAAACCCTTTAACCAAAAAATTATGGCAAATTTTTAAATCTAATTTTAAAAAAAAGGCCCTTTAGAGTTCCCTTGTTTTCTTTCCCTTAAAACAAACCGGTAAATTAATTTTTAGTTTACCAAAACAAAATTGAATAAAATTTTTATTTACTTTACTTTTAAAGGGAAAAATTATGAAATTTAAGTAAAAGATTTGAAATCCTCAATCCTTTAAATCCTCGGGCTAATTAAAACATTTTCACCAAAAAGAGGTTTAAGCAAACCATAACCTGGGCCTTAAAGAACGTTAAAAAAACTTTGGGAAATCAAAGAGACTTTTTTGTTTTTTAATACTTTTGAAAAAATATTATTTTTGTTCCATAAATTTAATAAAAATAAAAATAAAATCAATTATAAAAATTTGTTCAGTAATTTCACACTAAATAAAATAGAATAGATAATTTTTATTTTTTCCAAAAATACCAAGAACAAAATTTTTTTAGGGATATTTATCTTTATTCTTTTAAAAAATTAAAAAATCATTTATTATTTGTAAAAAAATTTAAAAAGTTTTTGTTTTCACTTATAGGTAAAACCCTATAAGTAACTTTTTTTAAAACTTTATAAAGTATTAAAAGATTTTATAAAAATTTGAAACTTTTTAAAAAGTAAAAACCCTTTAGTTTCTTACGTGGTTTTTTAGGTAGATGTTACATTTGAAGGTGGAGATTTACCTAATTAAATTCAATAACCTTATCATCATATAAAATGTTGAAATTATGGGCACATAGCTTTTAGGTACGCATTTTCTTTCCCAGAATGCCTATAGTGATGCCCTTATGCTGGCACCCAAGGCTACGGTTGTGAAGGGGTCTTGGCTTCCCTAACGGATTAGGCTACGAAACCGGTCTTGGTTGATAGCTTTTGGGTTCCAGGTATTGGTTATGGTCCCTGCTGGCAGGCCACAAGCCGGTGGTGAGGGAGTAGGCAAGTGGGAGAAGGGTGAATGGCGTAGATTAATACCGAGGTCGCTGGTCAATGCCCCTTTATTGGCGCCGTTGGTTTCGGTGGTGGTCCCGCTGCTGGGTTGGTTTCCAATTGCTGGTGATGCCTGGGGATGGTTGGGTGGATATCTTTACTGATTCATCCATTGCCCTTTGGTATAAACCAAAATGCAAACACGAATAAAATGCAATTTGATATAATTAAAATTTGTTTTATTAAAATTTCCAACTGGAAACCAAAATTAATTTTGATGATTTGAAGGCAATTTTTCCAATCCAAAACCAACCTTTGACAAATTTTTTTCCAAAGAATTGCCAACCTTTGAGGTTAATTTTTAATAAACATTAAATTAATTGTTATCTTATTCAAAATAGGAAATCATACTAAAAACGTTAAAACAAGACTAAAGAGATAAATAAAACAACGTTTTTTCAAACATTATTTCCAAAGTTAAATAATTAATCATAGGTGGTTATAATTTATTTTTGTAACCCACTCATGATTATGTTTTTTATTTTTAACAACGCCTTTAATTAACCATTGAAAACCGTTATTAATATTTTTATTTTTAAAAAGATCGATTAAGCCTTTAAAACCTCAAGAACTGAAATCGAAAATAACGTCTTATTCAAGAAGAATGGAAAAGAAACACGGAAAGTCAATACAAAAGTCATACGCAATGTATAAAAAACATCTTTATTATAAAAATCAATGTACCCATGTTCAGAACAAGGTATTACACGTATCTTTGTTTGTCAAACTGAGTAAAAGGTTTATTGATTAATGTTTCCTTAATACTACCTCGGAAGCCGTTATTTATTGTTATCTGATTGTTATCCAACCTATTTTGTTAGTTTTTAACGTTGTTGTAACATCCTGATTAGTGCTAGAAAATTAAGAAGATTTTTTTTTATTATCCTTGAAGTTAAAGCCCAGACAAAGTTCCTTGGTAAACTTTATTTCACCACTTTTTGGCAGGAAGCTATCGTCCCGGCGAACCAGGGGTATTGACCTTTTTGTGTGCGGGTAACACACGCAGAAGGACGGGAGTAAGGGAAATTTTAAGGGTCAAATGGATTGTCGGCGATTGGTATACGGGCCGGGACGGCGACGGTCTTGTGACTCTTAATCGATTGTTGGAGGCGGTTGGATCCGTCCGCAACGCGGGTATCTAGTGTACTGAGGTTTAAAGAAGAACTGACCATTTTTACCGAATAGATGGGTCCTTATTTAGAAAATCCGTTTTTTTCGGTGGAAAAAACGGATGTTTTGCAAATTTAAATTTGGGATGTAATACAACTTTAAAGAGGGACCCATCTAATTTGGGTAAAAAAAGTTCTTCTTTCTTTCTTCTTGTTTGGAAAAAATATTTTGCGATAGAAAAAAAAGTATTAGTTTTTATATTATATGTATTTATATAATATATTATTTTTATATATATTATATATATATATATATATATATATATATATATATATATATATATATATATATATATATATATATATATATATTTTGTGTAGTTAGTAAGTATATGTAATATGTAAATTTATTTATGTAATAAGTAATTAATGTTTGAAGATATCTATTTTTACAGTTCACATTCCCAAACCAAAAAACCGTTTATCCTCATTTTATTTTCACCCATGACCTACCTAATTTTTCTTGGTACCACCCCAAGGTTGACTGGGTAGATAAGCCTTAGGATTGTTGCCCTTTGTAATTTCTTGATTGTTTTTAATAACAAAAAAATAAATAGCTGGTAAATTTGCGTAAAAAAAGATTCTTGGTGGACTTTTCTGACAGTCGACAAAAATTACCGAATTTTGTTCCCATACCCTATTTTTTTCGTCTCCAATCGAAATATTCCTTTTAAAATTTAATATTGCTAAAATAGAGATAAAACACAAAAAATAAATGTGCTTTGGATTGTTTTGGAGGTAATACCAAACCAATCATCCTCCTTCAATTTAATGGGTTAGCAAAATTTTATCTCCCCAATCTATGAATTTCCCAAATTCAGAAGAATTTATTCCAAGTTTTATGGTTAAATTAAAAAAAAAATAAACCAGACCTTTAATATTCCCGGTAATAAAAAATAACAAGTTTTTGGAAAGTGCTAATGGAAATTTTTTTTTTTAATATACATTTTTTTTAATTTTAAACAGATTTTGGTTTTGAAATATTCCTCGACCAAAAGGTTCACAAAAAGAATATTGCCATTCCAATAGATTTCGAAACTGTTTAACCAATGTTCCAAATTTGTTGGGGATTTAAAAAACCGTTATTTTTTGGTCCAAAAGCGGTGAAACCGCCTCCCACTCTTTAGGACTTTTTTGATTTTATTAGCTATGGTACTATTTTATGTTTACTGATTATATTATTATGTTAATCGGAGGTCGAGGTTGAATCCCCAGGGGAAAAATATATTTTTCATTGTTGTTTTATGAGTTAGGCAATTTTTGATCAAATTGTCTGGAAAAGTAAGATGATCTATGCGTCGGATGGGCATGTAAAAGTCGGGCACCCAACAACCCCATTTCCAAGCGTGATGGGATACGGGTCCAAAATTCTTAAATTGAGAAGGGGGCGGAAACTTGGTAGGAGGGGATCGATGACCTCTAACTAATTCCAACTTAGAGGTGTCCATGTGGAGACCCAGACTTTTGAACCTTTACTAAGTGGGATGATTAAACGAAAGTTACTAAATTAAGTTTGGTGGAAATGTATTCATTAAATATGATTCAAAAGCCAGTTCGAACGATTACAGCTTAGCAATTTGATGGGTTTAGTGAATTGACTGACTTGGAATTTAAACCATTCAGATTTTTGGTGGACCTTTGCGTAATTGAGCTCATCGACGCACATTAAAGCAAATGTAAAAGTTAATAAATATAGGAAACAAATAGCAAATGGGTTGGTTTTTGGTATATTAGGGTTTTTCAACAACAAAAAAGAATGATCCAAAGCTGTTTTATTTTAAACCTGCACCTGATTTTGGTTATGCGCCTGTGGGAAAAAAAAAATGGAGTCACCAATCATCATCATCATTAACCTGTTTTAGCTCACTGCTGGTCATAGGCCTTCCACTGCACGCCTCCATTAGGGAGTTTCTTGGACCGTATCCCCACTGCTTGGTCCAAGGGGTTAGTGGCCAATTTGTGATCGGGCCCAATTTGGCCCCAACCTAATGATTTATCTTAAAATGATTGTACCCGTGTTTTCGTCATTTCCAATGGCTGATGGGTACCAATGGAACGTCACCTTTATCAATTTGTACCTGCTTTCCTTCTTTTCTGTTGGTGTAAACATGGTATGCACGTATATGTATCTTCTACCTTCTGCCCATCTTGCCAATAAATTCTTGCTTATTAATTCCAGTCTTCTTTTGCAAAATGACCATGTCATGGGCCCTCTAATGATCTCCGGTTTCCATCTTAGATGGCAGCTGCTGCTCTGCGCCTTTGTACAGCAATCCATTGCGCACGTATAGTCCTTTGTATTCCATACCTTCATTTAAAATCTTCTAATAGCGTTCAAGCCTTCATCTCCCTTTGGGTGCGTTGGATGTCGTTGTGAAAATTAGACGTGATCATTGCTACGTATGGGTTTCTGCTCAGCGCGTCGGCGTGCCTCATCCTCGTACCCTCGCGGTGTTCAATCGTGAATGTATAATCTTGTAGCAACAAACCCATCTCGCAACTCGTGTAGAAAGAGCCAAATCCTTTTTGTTCAATGTTAGCTGGAACGCTTTGCAATCAGTTATAATTTTAAAAAATCTTCCATACAAATAATGCCTGAATTTCTTCACACCTTCTATGATAGCCAGCGCTTCTAATTCATAGCTGGTGTACCGGCTTTCAGCCTCCGTTGTCTTTCGACTCATGTAGTAGACTGGATGAAACTCACCATCGTGGCTTTTCTGCTACACTGCTAGCGTCTGTATTGCACTGTGTCTCGCTCCTGGATTGAAAATCTTAAGCACTGGTCCAGTCGACAACTTCATCTTAAGCTCGTTGAAAACTCTTCGATGCTCTTCGGTAAACATAAACTTCGTTTCCTTCTTCATCATCTCCGTGAGAGGTCGTGCAATCAGTGCAAAATTGGGAATAAACTTTCTGAAATAGGAACAAAGTCCTACGAAACTCTGTAGCTCTTTAAATTCTGTGGTTCAGGAAATTTAGTTACTGCATCTGTCTTTCGGTGATGGCATTACTGAACCGTCTTCTATCACATGCCAAGGTATTCTACTCTTCTGACAAGCAGTCAGCACTTCTTCCAATTGATTTGTAAGCCATACTCGGATGCAATCTTCAAAACTTCTGCAGGCGCTCCACTGCCTGCCGTTCGTTTCCGCTGGAATTGGTACATCATCAATAAGACAATAACGACCCTCGTTCAATTAGTTCCCTAAATATGATGGCACTTTGATGGGTTTACTGAATTGACTGGACTTGCGAATTGCTACGTCTAGATTTTGGTGCAGCGGTGCGCGTATTACTGCAGGTCATCGACGAACATTGGGAAGCAAATTTCATAAAGTTAATAAATATAGAAAAACAAAATAGCAATGATGGGTTGGTTTTTGGCAAATTAGGTTTCCTTCGACAACAAATAAAAGAATGATCCAAAAAAGCGGTTAATCTGGACCCAGCTTTGAAGGCCAAATCCAAATTAAAAGGCACATCAATTACTCAAAGAGAGTTCCTGACACGGGTAAGACAAGCTGTTTTTACTTAAACTCGCACTGATTTTGGTATGCGCTCTGTGCGGATAAAAAAGCGAGTCATCATTATCATCATCATTAACCTGTTTTAGCTCACTGCTGGACATAGGCCTTCCCTACTGCACGCCTTCTCCATTAGGGAGTTTCTGGACCGTATCCCATCATGCTGGTCCAATGCGGGTTAGTGCGTCAATTGTGTGATCGGCCCAATTTGCCCTAACCATAATAAATGGAGTCATATTCATTAAAACTTCCTTCAACAACTTTGACAGCAAAAAATCCACAGGTGTTTATAAAATCACCTAACAAAGCCTACATTGCTACCTCGTCTTGAGTCTATTTAAAATGTGTTAGAAATTGAAAGCAACAATGTTTTTATCACAATAAATAGTAAAATAGACGTAACATTTTATAAAATTAACAAAAAAGTAATAATGACATGATTTATGAAAGTGACTTTAAAATTTATATCGGTTGAACGTGGGGAAATACAACATTATACACAAAAAGGGTCTTCAATGAAAGGCCATCGCTTGTACATTAAAAATAAACATTATTTTATAATATGTACATAGCTTTGAAACCTATACAGGAATCCAATGTCGTAAGAGATATTTCAAAAACTAAGAGTTTGCTTAATTTTTTAAATTGATAGTGCTAGTGAGTAGTATGTCGACTGGGCATGAATTAGCATTTACTATGTAAAGCAAAACATCTCAAAGCTCTTGGTGCAACAATGTTTATATCAAACTTTTATTTACCATATTTGGATGAAGCTGCTGAGCCCGAGTGTGTTTTAAAGGTTACGGTATTATGATTGTGAGTCAGCTTTAAGGTAGTAAAGGAATAGACTATACTTATAGATGGATTATCAAATTGTATTATTCATTAATTAATCAATTGAATTATTTGATCATATACTATTAAAGAGAAGTCTCTATTATTGACAATATTTTAAAGCCAGTGAATGCCGATGATGCACCTAAAAGGACGTTCTCAGTTGTCCAACCAACATACCCGAAAAGAAGAAGGCTTCAAAGCTAGGTCGCTAAAATTGCTACTATGTCACCACAGCTCCGCCAAAAGCTACGTAAGAAAAGGGTAAGCGTTTTTTTTAGTGGTGGTATATCCACCGTTATATCTGGGTAGGAGAATTCCACATTCCTCTGCCAGTCCTTATATCAGGCGACGAGGGAACCTTAAAATTGAGTTACGTAACGGAAAAAAACGAAAAAAATGTCCCTTTTTTTCTGCAGTGCAGTGCACTTAAGCACCTATTATGCCATTGAATTATTTTACCAGAATATGCACAGGTAAATGTAGTTAAACGTTCTACCAATAATATTTTAGAAATCTCGACACAATTATTATTAACGACAATAAATAAAACTCAAAAAAAATATTTTATGTAGTATAATAAATTATAGTTGTATTGGAAAGAAAAGATTGTAGGGATCTGCAGCCGGTTCCAACACAAAATTGGCTGCTAGGGCAATCTACAATCTGGGTTCACGGGAATATTAACGTAATGTTTTTTATTGAAATAAAACTGACATTTTATTATATACCTCGCTATATGTCCATATTATGTACGCACGTAAAAATATTCATGTTTGCTGATAAAGATATTAGGCCGCGAAGTGATCAATTGGAGCCCCTAGAGTAACTCAGGTGATGACTTAACAGAACCAAAATATTCTTCTTTTATAATGGTATAGGAATGTACAATAAATATAATGACGGCCAAATGCAACTTAATGATTCGAACTTTCGTAAAGTTGTCAAAACCACGCATATAGAAAAGCTTACTATTCTATGATAAATTATATTGAGGACCAAGTAAATAATTGCAAATCCTCAGTTAACTAAAAAAATGAGTATTGATCAAATTTTGTAAATGCTAATATTTAAAAAAATAAACATATATAAATATATAATGCTGGACGGGTCTGAGTTTGTGAACCGGTGGTAAATTTTTGGCGTTCATAAGTGTTCAGTAGAGCCTAAACTGAATAAATAATTTTGACTTTGGACTTTTTGTCTTTGAATTAATAGTAAAAAGGATAAGATTTATATATACCTTTTCTTTTTCAAGAATGTATTTTAAATTAATTACGTGCATCGGAATTCTTTTAAAATACAATAAGAAATATATTTTGAAATAAACAAATATATCATTTTTTTTTTGGGGGATATGCCCAAAAATGACAAAAACCGTTTCTTTCAGCCATCGTGTTGGTTGATAGTCATCATCGTTGTCTAGAATTGCTGAGAAATCATCGTCATTGACTACGTAAAAGGGATGACTATCATTAAGCAGAGATATTGTATCGCTTTAATATTGAATTGTTGGAATAACGATCATAATAATTTCACCTAGCCATTATTCCAATTTATCATGGGGTCGGCTTCTTATCCATCATGATTTACTTAAATAACATTTTTTACGCCGAGCGATTGGCATCTGACCTCCAAAACTCAAATGGTTAACTGCATTCTAAGGATGAATTAGTTGTCAGTAAATTTTGAAGGGACTAACTTCCCATAACGACTGTCAAAGATGATCATGACAACCGGGACCAGCTTTTAGAGACTAAACCCACATATGAATTAAATGCCTAACAAGACAATAAAAAAATTAATAATTCATAAATTAATTAATATTTTTAATTAATTATATTGTAAGTTTAGGCCTACTATCAGGACGTTTCACAGATTTTAGCCGGCATACTTTTTGTCGTAGAAATTGAGCAATATATCAGGGACTTCGTAACATACAACGGAACTACAGAGTTCGCATCATCAGGAGTAGAGATAATAAATAAAAATAACATATATTACAAATTGAGTACGTCTTTACGATTGACTGCCTCCGTAGCCTAGTGGTATGGGCGTGTGCTTTAGAAACCGGAGGTCGTGGGTTCGAATCCTGCGGGACGCAACAAATTTTCATTGTTGTTTCCTAGTTGGTTAGGCAATTTGGGCCGATCACCCAATTGTCTGAAAAGTAAGATGATCCATGCGTCGGATGGGCATGTAAAACGTCCACCCACCAACCCGCATTGGACCAGCGTGGTGGATACGGTCCAAACCCCTAATGGATAGGGTGTATTAGGGAGGCCTATGTCCAGCAGTGGACTAACAAAGGCTGATGATTGTGTATGTGTGTTACGATTGACTGTAAGAATATAAGGTTTCTTATGTATTAAAATATATTTTATTGCGTTTTAATTTATTGCCTTTTAAAATTGATGTAAAATTTTCATGGACCACATTTTACAATACGTCATTTAGTAACGGTATCCACCACAACCGCATCCTCCGGCGCATCTTCCAGCAATAGTGACCAACCCCGCAGCTGGGACTTCACCACCGAAACCAACAGCACCGATAATAGGTACTTGACCGGCGACCTCAGTGATACCTGCTACTCCCATCTCACCAGCTACTCCAACATTGCCTACTCCTTCACCGCCGTAAGCTTCGTAGCCGTAACCAGCCAGACCACCATAACCAAGACCGGCACCATAACCCAAACCAGCGCCATAACCCAAACCTGCTCCATAACCAAGGCCAGCTCCGTAACCGAGACCGGTTTCGTAACCTAATCCGTAGCCAAGACCTAAGCCAAGTCCCGCTTCACAGCCGTAGCCGATCGCAGGGGCAGCGCCAAGGCATGCACTATATGCATTCTGGGGAAAAAAATCGTCCATTGTTAGTTATGCACAACTATCGTACAGTATGTACATTTTTCAATTTTAAATGATAATTTCAAAATACTTTTGTTTTAACGCAGATCTATGGAATGCAAATCCTTGTCTTTCGTACATTTCTCTTTCTCAAGCTGTGCCTGGTTCCAATCTAAGCGTATACATGAATTATATTTGAATGAATAACAAGAGTTACTCACCCAATAAAGATTTAATGCAAAAAACCTAAATTGCATGCACGTGAGGTTTCGTTGCGTGTTAGATTTTGTTTCGTTTTAACTTTATGAACGTTTTATTGTAGATGTGCAGGTATTTGATGTGATTTTACCCATATTCGGGAAATTCTTATCATAGATAAGCAGCACTTATTATTAAATAAAGTAATTAAAACATTTAAAGTAAATAAAAATCTTGAGAGTGAGAGAACAATGTGGAAAATCATTTACCTGGACCAGAAAAGCCTGAATGCAGAAAAACAACAAGGTGAATGCAGACATGTTGGGTTTCAGAAATCTATTTCCGTAATAAGTTCCTAATTGAATGGAAGCCCTTTTATACAAATATTGACATTATTGTACGTGTTGTTTTATTACGGTGTATTTAGATAAAAATTGTCTCACTTGTCCTCTCACACATTTTTTATGAATAATTTTTAGTAAAATTTTTAAAGAACATATGAGCAACGCAAGTTTTGCAAGAAAGTTATTATCGGTAGCAATCATACAGTTAAAATGATTATTAAAAATATCTATAAAATGCATAAATTTACTTTGGTTTTTTTTTACCATGTCCGATATAACGTTCGCAAGTCTTTTTTTCAAATGAATTAGCTAATAGTTTTAAATATTATTTTTTAATTATTGTATTATATACTTAAGTGATTTAATTTCATTTCGTTTAAAACATAGTAAAGCTTATTGGCAAGGTACCATCCAAAGAAATTTAGTTTTATATTTTTATGTTTAATAGAAAACTATTTGCTAATATTGCAATTAAAAAATGACAAATTAGATGCCGGCGTTTAGCGAAATAATTGAAATCAAAAGGGATTACTATTTCTACAACTAAGCGTTCTGAATTAATAATTTATGTTAGTGTGAAAATAAAAATTACAACAATGATTTTAAAGCTCTTATATCATAGAAAATTAATAATAATATTTTCTCAATATGTATCCAAATTGTTGTGTTTCATTAGTCGGTAATATATTTCTACATATTTAATTTGTTTTAACAAAAATAGTTGCGACGCAGTTATTTAAGAATTAAAATGGATAATATCATTTCTTTCAACATCAAATTAAATGTCTTTTCAAACTACTTGATTAATTGGACAACCTATTGCAAAAAAAAACTGTTTATTGTTTTGTCACGTACTCTTTATGTAAGTTATAATTCTTTTAATGATTCTGATTTCATAAACATATTCTCGTTCAATATATAAATAAGTGATCGTTTTAATTCATCATTATTCTAACATAACTGAAACTATCAATATGTCAGCTAAGGCCGTCCTCCTTTTCTGCGTTCAAGCCCTGGTGGCCCAGGTAAGAAATCGACTATAAATGTTTTAAATTTTGCGTGTAAAACAACAGACTTTCCCACAACATTGAAAGGAATAGGAGGAAGTGAATAGGATTTCATACGTGAAATGACATTTTATTTTTGGAATTTCTATTAAATATTTTAAATGACATAAAACAAGTAACAATAATTTAATATATCCGTTAAAGAAGTATTAAAATGTAAATTATTTTTTATTTTCCATAGTCCATCTCCGCCTACTGTGGTGCTGGATTGGCCTACGAGACTCCATTAATCGCAGCCGGACCTTGTGGCGCTGCCGGCGCTTGGGCTGGTTATGGTGCCGGATGGGGTTTAGGCGGTGCTGAATGGGGTTTAGGCGCCATTCCCACTTCAAGCGGAGGCGGCTTCCTCACCTCCAGCGCTTCCCCCATCCCACCCGTTGGCGTATCTGTTCTTTCTGAGAACGAGATCGGAGGTATACTGGCGGTCGGTGGTGAGCTGCCTTTCCTCGGTACCGTCGGTTTGGAGGGGTGCCCTTCTTACTGCTGGTGCTGGTATCGTGTCCTACGGTTGCGGAGACGGTGCCGTGGGCATGATCAGCGAGGACATCGCCGCTCCCGCTTGGGGCTACCCTGCTGCCGCTGGTTTTGGATACGGTCCCGGTCTTGCTGCCGGTATCGGTTACGGGCCAGGCATCGCTGGACGTGCTTTCGGTGGTCTCGGAGGTTGTGGTTGTGGTCTGTACTAAGCAAATTGATAAAGGATGATTGGGGAACATTACACAAATAAATACGGAATATCTTAAATATCGCTACAATTTTATTTTTAAAACATGTTAAGCTTTTTTTTTATAATACCAACCAGCTTTAATAATAACGAAATTTGGCTAAAGGCAAAAAATTATGAAAATTTCAAAAGCAAAAAAAGTAAATCCATCAAGGGATTTCTCATATTGTCCCTGGCTATAGTCTGGCCATACCACTGCAATTCCCAATAAATATTAAATACAATAAGTTGAACAAGGACAATTACTTCACATATACACATATTATTTTTGATTATTTAATTATTTTTGATTCACACAAGTTCTTGGTAGGTTCAAATTCAAATTCAATTCAAATTCAAATTCAAATATCTTTATTCAATATAGAAGTGTAACACTCGCTTATTGATTGTCAAGGACGCTACCACCGGTTCGGAATAGGACGCCTCCGACCTGAGAAGAACCGGCGAAAGAAACTCAGCGGGCTTATTTTGTCATCTTTTAAAATAATCAAATATACACATATAAATTTTCTTATGAGCTACATACAGTACTATCATACGTATATTATACTTGAAAAAGCCTGGAGCGAGCATTCCATTACCAGGCTGTGTTATCATTTATAAATTCATTTATGTCATAATAACCTTTAACACATAAACGTTCCTTTACTACTTTTTTAAATTTATTAACAGTTAAATTCTGAACGTTTACTGGGATTTTGTTGTAAAAGCGTAAGCGTTCCTTGGGGCCCAGGTTATAAACCGCTCGAATAGCTCGTTTTTGGAGGACAAAGATCGTATTAGTATCCGCCGCACTTCCCCACAGTAGAATGCCATAAGACATTACACTGTGGAAATAGCTAAAGTATACTAACCGGGCCGTCTCCACGTCAGTTAATTGTCTGATTTTCTTGACAGCATATACTGCAGAGCTGAGTTTATTCGACAGTCTATTAATATGAGGGCCCCACTGCAATCTGGTATCTATTGTTATTCCCAGAAACACGGTTGACTCAACAACGTCTATCTCTTCCTCATCTATAAACACTTCACATTTACTCAGTCTTACATTCGAGTCATAAATTTAATACATTTTGTCTTCTTCTGGTTCAGTAGCAGATTATTGACACTAAACCAGTGCGCCACTCTGAGAGAGTATTATTTACATCGTCAATTATTGATGTGTGTCGTTTTACTTTAAAATTAAGGAAGTATCATCAGCAAAAATACTATCTCGTCGTTTTTATTAATAACATATGGTAAATCATTTATATAGATGAGAAAGAAAAAGGCCCAGAATAGACCCTTGTGGGACACCCATATTTACCGGGGCCCCTGGAGATCTTATACCATTCACGTCAACCCTCTGAGTTCGGTGGCTCAAGTACGAAGACAGAAGATTGAGTGCGTTCTCAATTTAATGAAGGAATGTTAAGGGACATTGATATCAGACATGTAGGCATTTAACCAGGATTATAAAATGGTAATTTACTTGTTAGTTTCATTCTAAAACAAAACGAGTTAAAAAATAAAAACTTCAAGTTACCTGATTTTTGCTAACTCATTTTATTCAGTTAAAATATATGTAAATCAAGTTCTTAATTTTACCACTAAATGATGAGAAAGATTGATACATACATCAAAGAAATGTTAGCCATGAGTTAGCGAGACAGACAGTAATACTACTTTTACCATAGTCAACAAAACTAAATAATTCAATCGAAATGCCCAATACATCCAAAAATTTCTCTGGTTAGAAATCGACATTCACAAAAATGAATGAATAATATTTATACATTTTCCAAGAGTAGCATGTTAGAAGTCCACTATTAATACGAGAAGATAGATCCCAGTATCCGTTTAAAATCCCGCAGTAAACCTGCGGATCGGAATTTCAAATGGCAAAATAATTTACCCTTTTTCAATTTTTTTGAGAATCCTTACAATTAACTCATCTATTATAGGAACTAATGTGATTGACTTTCGGAAAAAAGATGAATTGTTACGGCGGCTATTGTATCAATTTATTATCGAACCGTTAGAAAATTAATAAAACCCCCAAAAAGTATTCTTTTATAAAGACAAATCTCGTTGCACACCTTAACAATTCTAATAATAATAATTTACGTTTTGGGCTTTGAGGTGGTGATTTACATGCTCCGTGTTCACAAAATTTTTAAATTTTTTTTTCAAACGAGAATTGCAAAGCAGGTGTCAATACTATTTCGCAGACCCAAACATCTAGTTGATGTCTGCAAAAATATATTTTGGGAAGTAATAAAATAAATTGGAAAGTTACTAAAGATATGTGAATAGTGTAATTTTTTGCTTAAAGCTCTTCCAATTATATATTTTTACTAAGCACTTATTTTTATACTTGAATGCCTAATTCTTTAACATCTGCTTAAAATATAATATCGTATAGAATAATTAATACTTTTAATTATTTAACAGATTTCGGTTGGCCTATTTTTTGTTGTTGGAATTAATATTTATAAGTTATTATTGCACAACTGAATAAGATTTAGACCACCAGGAGTAGAGCTCCTGGTGATCTGAAATTAATTTGAAGAAAAAGTAAAAAAAATAGGTTTTGGCCGTTAAAAATGGATAACTTTAGTTATTAAAACAAAGTATATTACGTTTTATTTTATTGCCTTTTTAAATTGATGTAAAATTTTCATTGACCACATTTTAAAATACAAAATTTAGTAACGGTATCCACCACAACCGCATCCTCCAGCGCATCTTCCCAATAGTGACCAACCCAGAGCTGGGGACTTCACCACCGAAACCAAAGCACCGATAAAGGTACTTACCGGCGACCTTCAGTGAACCTCAACTCCCATCTCACCAGCTACTTCCAACAATTGCCTTCCTTCACCGCCTGGCTTCAGGTAACCAGCCAGACCACCTATAACCAAGAGGCAAACCAAACCCAAACCAGGCCATAACCCAAACCCGTAAAACCGGCGCCCTGTAACCGAGACCGGTTTCTGTAACCTTAATTGCATGGACCTGCTAAGACCCGCTTCACAGCCGTAGCCGATCCGTAAGGGTTAGGAAGGAATGAATTGCATTCTGGGGAAAAAAAGGTCCATTGTTATTAAGGCAAAAACTATCGAAAAAGTTGAATTTAAAAATTTCTTGTTTTAAGCAAATTATTTCGCCAATTTTTTTTCCTTTTTGTACATTTTTCTTTCTCATACATTGTCTGGTTCTATTCTAAGCGTAAACATAAATTATGTTTGTGTTAATAACAAGAGTTACTCAACCAAGAAATAAGAACTTTATGCATGAAAATCTAGCCAGTAAGCTCGAAAGGTTTCTTTGCGTGTCATATTTTGGTTTGTTTAACTGTATAATTTTTTTTATTGTAGATGTGCAGGTAAATATCTGTTGCCTGTAAAAATGGCTGTTTTTATTTATTTTGAAATTTTTATTTATTAAATTTGGAGAAATTTTAAATCGGAAGCAGACAAATTTCTTAAACGAAGTAATTAACAATATTCAAAATAAATAAAAATCGTGAGAGTGATAGCGAAATATGTTAAACCATTTACCTGGACGAGGAAAGCCTGAATGCAGAAAAATAAAAAGGAAGCAGGTTACGGTTTTTTCAGAAAATTATTTCCGTAATAAGTTCCTAATTGAACGGAAGCCCTTTTATACAAATGTTGATATTGTTGTACGTGTTGTTTTGTTATAAACTCTATAATATTTTGATAAAAATGGTTTCACGTGTCCACTCGATCTTTGATGTTTTATAAATATTTTTAGATGATTTTTTTTAATAACAATATGAGCAACAGCATATATTACAAAAAATTAATTAATGAGTAAAAATTATAGGTTGTCATCATACCCGTATGGTATGGTTGAAATAGTTGTGAAATAATGTATTTAAAATGCCTAATTTACTCAGATAAATATTATGTAACTTATAGTAATCGCAAAATTTGACAAGTTGGACAGGCCCATTTTCAAAAATGTTCAAGAGTGCCTTGGCAAGTGCTATCAAAAGTTCGCGTATTTAATCAGGAATCTATAATGGTACAATACCTGTTAGTTTCATACAAAAAAATTAAAAAAAAAATTACTAAAACTAAAAGCTTAAAACGTAAAACTACAAGTTAATCTATATTGCTAACCAATTTTTATTCAGTTAAAATATTTTTGATTTACTAAAGTTCTTAGTAGGTTCTCATTTTTATGACAAAATTATGGAAGAGATCGGTTTTGGCCATATGAGCCATGATTGAGCGAGACAGATTGTGATAATGCATCTGTTCCCAAAATTAACAAAAGTAATTAAATCAATCAAAATTTCTTATTCATCCATAAAATTCTCTGATCAGCTGAATGGACATTAAAAAATCATTACAGATCAATTTTAAAGCTCTTGTAGCATACAAGTTAATAGTAATATTTTCTCAATACTTATCCAAATTATTGTATTTGATTAGTTGGTAAAAAATTTTACATATTTAAATTGTAGAAGTAACAAAAATGTTGCGACAATGCTTGAGATGTGAGAAAACTTTCTTTTTTTATCAAATTCATTGAAATGTCGTTTGAATACAGTATTGCAGCTTAAATTGGGCAACGTATTGCAAAAAAAAATGTTGACTGTCCTATTTTACATTGTTTAGTCACGTACTTTTTACGTATGTTAAAATTTTATCAATACTTTATATTTCATAAACATATGCTCGTTCAATATATATACAAGCGATCATTTTAATTCAACATTATTCTAACATAACTGAATCTATCAACATGTCTGCCAAGACCGTCCTCCTATTCTGCGTTCAAGCCCTGGTGGCCCAGGTAAGAAATCGACCAAATATGTAAAAAAATAGAAATAACTAATTTTGCCACAACGTTAAACATCAATAATTTGTTAACATTTTGCTACAAATATAGGAATAACTATTAGCCAAATAAAACAAAGAAAAAAGAACTTTCAATGCGATTAAAAAAACAACAATAATTTAAAATATACTATGAAGGAGCGATCAAATGAAAATAAATTTTTATTTTTCCATAGTCCATCTATGCCTACTGTGGAGCTGGATTGGCCTACGAGGCTCCCTTGATGGCTGCTGGACCTTGTGGCGCTGCCGGCGCTTGGACCGGTTATGGTGCTGGATGGGGTTTGGGCGGTGCCGAGTGGGGTTTAGGTGCCATTCCGACTTCAAGCGGAGGCGGTTTCCCTACCTCCAGCGCTTCCCCCATCCCACCCGTTGGCGTGTCTGTTCTTTCTGAGAACGAGATCGGAGGCATCCTAGCTGTCGGTGGTGAGCTGCCTTTCCTCGGTACCGTCGGTTTGGAGGGCGTTCTTCCTACTGCTGGTGCTGGTGTCGTGTCTTATGGTTGCGGAGACGGTGCCGTGGGCATGATCAGCGAAGACATCGCCGCTCCCGCTTGGGGTTACCCTGCTGCAGCTGGTTTTGGATACGGTCCCGGTCTTGCTGCCGGTATCGGTTACGGACCAGGCATTGCTGGTCGTGCTTTCGGTGGTCTTGGAGGTTGTGGATGTGGTCTGTACTAAGCGACTTAGTAATGAATGATTGGAGAACATTACACGAATAAATACGGAACATCTTAAATATGTCTATTATTGCATTTTAAAAATATGTCGAGTTTTTTTTTTTTATAATGACAAAATTTGGCTAAAGGCTAAGGCAAAAAAGAAAGTAAATCATTCTTCTTCATTAGGCGGTCTCATACTGCCGCTGGCTATGGTCTGGCTCGCTCCGGTTTGCTTTCTTAAAAGGGGGTACCGGGTAGAGGTGGGTCGTTACCTCACTTTTAAGAAACGAAACGTAACCAGTTACGTGGACGGCGTCGCTTGTTTTAAAAATAGTTATTTTTATAACTAGCTACCTTCATTCAGCTACTGTGCATATGTATGCACAGTGTATGAAACTTATGTAAGTTTCATAACTATACGGTTACGTACGTTTCTCAACTATACGGTTACATACAAATCGAAAATAACGGTTTCGTGTTTGATGCCCAATAGTTAAATCAATATATTTACTTTTCTGCATACTTTACTCCGGTTTACAATTATAAAATGTTTTATTGATTAATTATTGTATACTACGAAACTATGATTTCTATAAAAATATTACTACTGGCTGTTATTAAAACTAAGTTTTATAGTTGCAATTTCGATGATTAATATTTACTGTTTATTTTCAGTTTTGTTGTGTTTACAATTTTGAACGATTTTATTATAACTATCTTTCACTCTTATATACACCGATCAGTTACATTGTTTCATCATCATCAGCCCTTTTTTTTTTAGTCCACTGCTGGACATAGGCCTCCCCTAATACACCCCTATCCATTAGGGGGGGGGGGTTTGGACCGTATCCCACCACGCTGGTCCAATGCCGGTTGGTGGGTGGACCGACTTTTTACATGCCCATCCGACGCATGGATCATCTTACTTTTCAGATAATCGGGTGATCGGCCCAAATTGTCCTAATCATCTAGGAAACAACAATGAACATTTGTTGCGTCCCCGCAGGATTCGAACCCAGGACCTCCGGTTTCTAAAGCACACGCCCATACCACTAGGCTACGGAGGCAGTTAGTTAGTTACATTGTTTGTTCAGTACTTAAATAAAAATCTTTATTTTCTTTTATTTTACTTTTGATTTAAATTGTATTGGTCATACCAATGAAATCTAAATGCGTCACTCACAGCGAGTGACTATTATTTAGTCGGCTCTCGTTTACTCGGCCAGTCTCGATCTGCCATCTCTCTCGCTCGACCCGTCGGTAGGCAAGATGCGAAAGAAATATATCGCTTTACGCTCATTCAACTGACGAACGAAGACGACGACGGCCGAGTTCGCCCGAATAACGTGTTTACAAAAATAACTACTTTTAATTTGACACGAAACAGTTATTGCGTTTCACGTCGCGTAACCAGTTATTGTAACTGATGATCTGAAACAACGCTCACGCCTAATACCGGGTGAACCAACACACCAGGAGAAGCCTTTAAAGCTTAGTCGTACCGGGGTCACTGAGAATTGTTACCATTACCCCACGGTCCCCTCAAAAGCGACGTTAGAAAAGAGTAACTGTTGCTTTTTAGTCGCAGTATAACCACCGTTCTAAATTCCACACACCTCTGTCATTTTATTTATCAGGCGACTGGGGAACCGTTTAATGGGGTTTTCCCACAGAAAAAAAGTTCGTTTGTTTACGCAGTTAAGTGCCTATTATTTATGTAATTGAATTCAGTTACTAGCACATGCCCACGTCAATGTAGTTAAAAGTTGTATTAATATATCTTTAAGATCTTTAATTTTAAATAAAAATGTAATAAAAAATATGTGGGTCAAATCACGCCAAGTAGACGTGGAGTGGGTGGAGTGCCTTTTACCACATGATGACAGTAAGATTATTGAAATATATTTTTCAAAAGTAGGCATTCCTAATAGTTATTAATAATTCCCTTAAAAAGTTTCTAAAAATTTTTAACATAACAATTTTTTTTAACACAAACATTTTTGGTATTAATATTTCAAAGAAACTATTAAAGGTAAATTTACAAAATTTTTAGCGGTTATAGTTTATTATCTATATTTTTATATAAGATTTACATATTCTATAAAACACTTTATATAATATAATAATAAAATCAATAAATGCCTTGAATCAGCAATGTTTTTCTTCATTATTATATTAGCACAACTATATTTATTATTTTTCACTTTTGGAGAAAAGCTTTGGATGTTTCAACAAAATTCAGCTTCATCAAAACTCACAGTATATTGGTGCGATATGTATGCTATGGACAACCCCGAGCTTTAGCTAAGTCGCAGTTTGAAAGTTTTATTACAAATCTAGACTTTGGGTTTTGTTTTTAAGACTAGCATGCTTCCCATGAAGCTAAGAAAATGGCTTCATAAAAGCAGTTGCAATACAAAATGCGCAGTATGTAATGTTTTCGAAGGTGTTGAAGAAGACTCACTTAAATTCAAAATTTTCTCCAAAAATGAGAAAGTAAAAAGATATAGTGCTTAAAAACAACACAACAAAATAGCTTTATGTTGAGCTAATTAAAAGCATTTATTGTTTTTATTATTATAATATTAACTACCTTTTAAATAAAAATCATACTTTAATAATTTATTATGCAAAAAATTAAATATTTAAGATTATTTATCAATTTATCGTGTTATCTGGAGCGATCTTTAGCATTAGTGCGCAGCACTTGCACCGCTCGCCGCTGCGCTATATAAATAAATCATGTTATTTAAACTAATTCCTGGCAGTGAAAATTTATTTAGAAATTAAGAATTTAAATATATAACGCATATTACTTATAAAGCATAATTCAATTATCGTACTAAGAAGTTATTAAAACTTAATTTTGTTTAAAAAATGCGATGATAAAGAATGAAAATTTGTATAATAATTTTGTATAAAAATATAGCTAATAAACTATGACTGCTAAAATTATAATTTATCTTTAATTATATAGTATACCAAAATTGTGATTAAAAAAATATTGTTAAGTTAAAAAATTTCAGAAACTATTATAAGGGATGATTATTGGGAATGTCTACTTTCTAAATTCCATCATCATGTGGTAAAAGGGGGGTCAACCTGACGTTATTTGACCCATATGCAATAAGTATACATACATATAATAATGAAAAATACATAGATTAAGGTAACTTTCTTTTTTCCTATATAGTAAACACGATAAAGTTCATCAGAATACCTTTAAACTGCAAAAAAACAAACGACAAAATATAACCGCTTGTAAAATAAAGCAGTGCATTCAAATATTTTTCGTTATTATTAGCGACGCAAAATGCCGTTGCAAATCATTTAACGCCGTAATGTAAATCACTTAAAACTTGTAAGACATTCATTAAAGTTACACGTAGCAAATGGTTATTTAATTCTACATGATAAAGACGAAGCGAAAATTATATTTAATTTTGATCTATCTCTTGAGGTAAAGCCATTATATATTGCCATTATAAATTTGATAACAACATGCTATTCACAAGAATATGTCTTGCCAATTCCCGTCACCACAATTTAAATCTCTGATATGTAAGACACAGGTGTGACGCCTAAACAAATATAGATATCTAACGACAGCGTAATGGAGGTTAAAAATTTAACATAAAAATTTATGCATGTAGGTCCTTTCTTGTTTTAACTGAATTTAAATAGTTTAGATTAAAAGTATACACTTAGTACAGGATTATTTTAAATAACAAGAGATTATCTCTACTAATACCAGAAAAGTCAGAATTTCTCGCCGGTATAAATTAATATTTTTCAGTTAAGTTTGCAATTTTATAATTGATTAAGTTGTTTCAAACCTAGTAGAGTAAGCACATCTGATGCTCCACGTGGTGGTGGAGGTCATCAAATGGAAGTCACTACTGATAATATTGTTGTAGATACCCATAAAACATAGCATAGCCCCATAGGCTAATACCACTAAGCACGTACAAAACGTTAAAATTCTGCACAAAATTTTGCTTCAATATAATTATTCTTCAAAAACCATTATTTTATTGTATTACAAAGCTTGTTGCTCACCTTAACTATTCTAATAGCAATAAATCACGTATTGGGCTTTGAGGTGGTTACACATGCTCCGTGTTCAGAATTATTTTAGATTTTTTTTTAAATGAGGATTTCAACGCATTTGTAAATGCTATGTCGCAATCGTCTAGTTGAAGTCTGCAAAATTATATTTTGGGAAGAAATACAAAAATTTGGAAAGTCACTGAATTAAGTGTGTTAATAAAAGATAGTTTACTTTTTGTGCATTTTCAAACAAATAACAAAAAAAGCTCTTCTATTAATTTCTTTTTATTAAATACTTATTTTTATGATTGAATGCCTAATTCTTGTACATCAGCTTAAAATAGAATGTTGTATAGAATAATTCATCATCATCATCATCATTATCAGCCTCTGATAGTCCGTATCCGTTTGAGGGCTTAGACCGTATGGCCACTACGCTGGTCCAATGCGGATTGATGGGTGGACCGATTTTTACATGCCCATCCGACTCATGGATCATCTTACTTTTCAGACAATTGCCCTAGCCAACTAGGAAACAGCAATGAAAATTTGTTGAGTCCCGGCAGGATTCGAAACCACGAACTCCGGTTTCTAAAGCATACAGAGGCAGTATAGAATAATCAATATTTTTAATAATTTATCTTGTGACAGGACGTTTTGTAGATTTCAGGTGGCTTATTTTTGCTGTTGAAATTATACCATTTATAAGTCACAATGTACCAAACAATAGAATTACAGAATTCAGACCACCAGGAGTAGAGTTAAGTATCGGTAAACAAATAAAAAACATAGGTTACGAATTGAGTATCTTCTTTTTGACTGACTGTTAAACTATAGGGTAATTTTATTTATTAAAACAAAGTATATTGCGTTTTAATTTATTGCATTTTTTAAATTGTTAAAAAATTTCATTGAAGACATTTTGAAATACGTGAATTAATAACGGTATCCACCACAACCGCATCCTCCAGCGCATCTTCCAGCAATAGTGACCAACCCAGCAGCTGGGACCTCGCCACCAAAACCAACAGCACCGATAATAGGTACTTGACCAGCGACCTCAGTGATACCTGCTACTCCCATCTCACCAGCAACTCCAACGTTACCAACTCCTTCACCACCGTAAGCTTCGTAGCCGTAACCAGCCAGACCACCATAACCAAGACCGGCTCCATAACCCAAACCAGCTCCATAACCAAGGCCAGCTCCATAACCAAGGCCAGCCCCGTAACCGAGACCGGTTTCGTAGCCTAATCCGTAGCCAAGACCCAAGCCAAGACCCGCTTCACAACCGTAGCCGATTGCAGGGGCAGCGCCAAGGCATGCGCTATACGCATTCTGCAAAAAAATTCCGGCTGTTGTTAGTACCCGCGCAGCTATTGTACACTATGTAAGTAAATCATCCAAATTTTGAAGTACGTGATATTAAAATTGCAGATGTGCAGGTGATACCAGTGGCTAGTAAAAATGCCAGTGTGTCACGTGGAATAAAATATGCTCTAATATTTTGTGGAAGAACAATGTTAGATGTATCATTTGTTTAGGTGGTGCCATAAATAAAAAGGCCCACAACAGATAGCATGTGATGTGATTTTACCTATAATTTTTTAACATTTGGAGCACTTCATATAGTTGATGAGCAGCACAAATTCTTAACAAAGTAAATAAAAATATTTAAAGTAAATAAAAAAACGTGAAAGTTAACGAGAAATATGTAAACTATTTACCTGGACCAGGAAAGCCTGAATGCAGAAAAATAACAAGGCGAATGCAGACATATTGGGTTGTCAGAATATTATTTCCGTAATAAGTTCCTAATTGAACGGAAGCCCTTTTATACAAATGTTGACATTATTGTACGTGTTGTTTTGTTATAGAGTTTTTGATAAAAATGGTTTCACGTGTCCACACAAACATTGATGTCTTGTGAATATTTTTTATTAATTTTTTTTAATAATAATATAAGCAAAACAAATTTTGCAAGAAATTAATTAATGGGCAAATATTATTGGTTGGCACCATACCGTGAAGTTGAAATGATTCTGATAATATATCTTTAAAATGCATAATTTACTTTGATAAATATTTTCTAACGTATAACAATCACAAGTGTTTTCTTAATTACTTTGCTAATTATTTTATACAGAATGTCCTAAAACTCAACGTCCAAAAAGTAACGGAGTGACAGAAGGTAACCATAATGAGAAAGATAACAAAAAAATTATCCCATTTAGTTTAAAAATTATGACCATTTCAAAGAAATCTCAAAATTTAGTCAAACAAAAACCGAAAATAGTCACACATTTTCGGTTTTTGTGGTCAAGTGCTATAATTGTTTTCATTAAAGTTGTGGTATCTTTGAATAACATGTCTGAATACTAGTCAAAAATACTGACTGAGACTAATTAGTTAAACTATGCCTTTAAACTATTTAAATTTGGTCAATCAATTTTGAAAGGCCTTCTTGTAAAAAATATGTTCTAGAGTGCCTTGGCAAGTGCTATCAAAATTTGCCGTATTTTATCAGAAATCTATAATGGTACAATACTTGTTAGTTTCATGCTAAAAAAATACGAAATAAAAAATGTCAAGTTATCCGATATTGCTTGCTAATTTTTATTTAGTTAAAATATTTTTGATTCACACAAGTTCTTGGTAGGTTCTTAATTTTATGACAAAATGATGAGAGAGATTGATTCTGGATATATTGGCCATGATCGAGCGAGACAGATTGTGACAATGCGTCTGTTCCCCAAATTAAAAAAAGTAAGTAAATCGATCAAAACCCTAATAAATCCAAAATATTCTCTGATCAGATGAATCGACATTAAAACAATTATTACAGAACAATTTTAAAGCTCTCGTAACATAGCAAGTTAAATAAGCAAGTTAATAATAATATCTTCTCAATACTTATCCTAATTATTGTATTTCTTTAGTCGGTAATATGTTTCTACATATTTAAATTGTAGAAGTAACAAAAAATGTTACGATACGCTATGTAAGAAAACTTTCTTTTTTTTTATCATTTTTCCAATTCAATTTAATGTCGTTTGAATACAGTACTACAGCTTAAATTGGGCAACGTATTGCAAAAAAAAAGGATATTGTTTACTGTCATATTTTACATTGTTTTGTCACGTACTCTTTATGTATGTTAATATTTTATTAATGCTTTAGATTTCATAAACATATTCTCGTTTAATATATATAAAAGCGATCGTTTTAATTCAACATTATTCTAACATAACTGAATCTATCAATATGTCTGCCAAGACCGTCCTCCTATTCTGCGTTCAAGCCCTGGTGGCTCAGGTAAGAAATCGACCAAATATGTAAAAAATTAGAAATAACAAAATTTGCCACAATATTAAACATCAATAATTTGTTAACGTTTTGCTATAAATATAGGAATAACTATTAGCCAAATCGAACAAAAAAGAACTTTCAATTCGATAAAAAAAAAAACAACAATAATTTAAAATATACTATGAAGGAGCGATCAAATGAAAATAAATTTTTATTTTTCCATAGTCCATCTATGCCTACTGTGGAGCTGGATTGGCCTACGAGGCTCCCTTGATGGCTGCTGGACCTTGTGGCGCTGCCGGCGCTTGGACCGGTTATGGTGCTGGATGGGGTTTGGGCGGTGCCGAGTGGGGTTTAGGTGCCATTCCGACTTCAAGCGGAGGCGGTTTCCACCTCAGCGCTTCCCATCCCACCCGTTGGCGTGTCTGTTCTTTCTGAGAACGAGATCGGAGGCATCCTAGCTGTCGGTGGTGAGCTGCCTTTCCTCGGTACCGTCGGTTTGGAGGGCGTTCTTCCCACTGCTGGTGCTGGTATCGTGTCTTACGGTTGTGGAGACGGTGCCGTGGGCATGATCAGTGAAGACATCGCCGCTCCCGCTTGGGGCTACCCTGCTGCAGCTGGTTTTGGATACGGTCCCGGTCTTGCTGCCGGTATCGGTTACGGGCCAGGCATTGCTGGACGTGCTTTCGGTGGTCTTGGAGGATGTGGATGTGGTCTGTACTAAGTGACTTGGCAAATAATGTTTGGAAAACATTATACAAATAAATACGGAACATCTTAAATATGTATATTACTTTATTTTAAAAACATGTTAAGTTTTTTTTTAATACCAACAAGCTTTCATAATTATGAAATTTTGCTTAACGCTTAAGCAAAAATTATGAAAAATTTATAAGCATAAAAAAGTAAACCATTAAAGGGATTCTTCAAAAGCGACGTGAGAAATAGAGTAAATTTTGCTTTTTAGTGGAAGTATAACCACCGTACTAAATTCCACACACCTCTGCCGCTCTATTTATCAGGCGACAGGGGAACCGTAATAAAGTTTTCCCCCCCAAAAAAAGTTCCTTAGTTTGCAGTGCAGTGCAGTTAAGGGCCCATTATTTATGTAATTGAATTCCGTTACTAGCAGATACCCGCGTCAATATAGTTGAAAGTAGTATTAATTTATCTTTAAGACACATCGTTACAATTAATAATGTCAATAAGTAAAACGAAACATTTTTCATTGTAAACATAAATATAATAAAGAATAAATGGGTCAAATCCCGCCAAGTAGCCGCCTTTTACCACATGATAATGGAAAGATTATGGAAGTATATTTTTCGAAAGTAGGCAATCCTAATAGTTTCTTAAAACAGTTTCCGAAAATTTTTAACTTAACAACATTTTTAACACAAGCATTTTTGGTACTTATATGTCAAAAATAATTTCAAAGAAACTATTAAAGGTAAAAAATACTAAATATTCAGCAATTATAGTTTAATACCTATATTATTATATAAAGTTAACAATAACAAAACACTTTTATACAAAGTAATGATAAAATCAATAAATGCCTTGAATCAGCTATATTTTTTTCATTGTTATATTAGTCCAGCTTTATATTTTTGCTATTTCATTTGGAAAATTTGTTGAAAGTTAAAATTTAACGTCATCAAAACACAGTACAATTTTGCACTATGTATGCGATGACCAACCCAGAGCTTTTTTTGTTTTTAAGACTAGCTTGTTTCCCGTGAAGCCAAGTAAATGACGTTATAAACAAGCAGGCGTAATTCAAAATACGCGTGTATTTATTGTTTTCTCCAAAAATGAGAAAGTATAAAAAATACAGTACTTAAAAAACAACACAACAAAATAGCTATATATTGGGCTGATTCGAAGCATTTATTGTTTTTATTATTTTATTATATAACAAGTATTTTTATTAATTTATTTGATTAGCCACCTCTTAAATAGAAAATTATACTTTTTTTTGTATATTGTAATTGAAAAATATAAATCTTGATAAAAAAATAATGAATATGGAGAAAATTAAATATTTAAGATTATTCATCAATTAATTGTGTAATCTGGAGCGGTCTTTAGCATTAACAGCCAAGGTGCTGCGCACTAATGACCTTGGCTCTGCGCTATTTAAAAATTATATTATTTAAACTAATTCCAGGCAGTAAAAACTTTATTTAAAAATTAAAAATATAAATATAAACGTATATAACTTATAAAGAATAATTGAAGTGTCGTACTGAGAAGTTATTAAAACTTAATTTTGTTTAAAAAAATCCGATGATAAAGAATTAATATTTGTATTATAAATGTGTAAAAATAAATAGCCAATAAACTATAACCGCTAAAAATTTTAACTTATCTTTAATTATAGTTTCTTAGTAATGTTTGTACCAAAAACGTTTGTGATAAAAAAAAATGTTGTTTAGTTAAAAAAATTCAGAAACTGTTATAAGGGATGATTATTGGGAATGCCTACTTTGGAAAAATATATGTAAATAATCATTCTTACATCATGTGGTAAAAGGACCCATATGTAATTAATATTCATACATATTATAATGAATAATACATAGATTAAGATAGCTTTCTTTTTTTTCAATATATCAACCACGATATTGTTCATCAGAATACCATTAAACTGCAAGAAAAACAAACGACAAAATAAAACCGATTGTTAAATTAAGTAGTGCGTTAAAATCTTTTTCGTTATTATTAGCGACGCAAAATGCTGTTGAAAATCATCTAACACCGTAATGTAAATCACTTAAAACTTGTTGGACATTCATTAAAGTTACACGTTGCAAATGGTTATTGAATTCTACATGATAAAAACAAAGTGAAAATTGACATACATGATAAAGAAAAAGTATTTAATTTTGATCTCTAAAGGTAAAGCCATTTTTCGTATCAGAATTTGATAACAACATGCAATTCGCAAGAATAGGCCTCGCAATTCCCGTCACCACAATTAAAATCTCTGATCTGTCAGACACTATTTTTTAACATTTTTCAATTTTTAAAATCGCAATTAAGGCTTTTTTTTACGGCGAGTTCAAATATCAAAATTTATAAAAAAACAGTGCAAACACAGGTGAGACGTAGGCGTCTCACCTGTGTTTGCATTTAATTAGGAATAAAAATATAGAAATCTATCGACAGCGTAATGGAGGTTAAAAATATGTCTTAAAAAATTTATACATGTAGGTCCTTTTTTGTTTACAAGTTTATATTGTTTTTGATTATTCGGCCTCGAAATTTAAACAGATTATGATTAAAAGTATACATTTTATACAGGATTATTTTTAAATAATAAACAAGAGATTATTCCTACTACGACAGAATTTCATGCCGTTTTAAAATATTTTTCATCAAAGTTTGCAACTTAAGAATTGGTTAAGTTATTTCAAACCTAGTAGAGCAAGCACATCTGATGCTCCACGTACAGGTCATTCGATCGAAGAATTACTGATAATATTGTTGTAGATAACCATAAAACTAAACTAATACCACCAAGGAAATACTTCAAATTCTACACAAATTTTTGCTATAACGAAGCACGATATGTTACACGTTATTTCATCATTATTACATACCGTTTGTTGATGATTGAACGAACATGCTAAAGATATACAGGTTGTCCTAGAACACAATGTCAAGCGTTAACGGGGTGGCAGGATTGGCCGTAACTATTATGGGATAAAAAAATCTATTCCTTGTACTTTGAAAATTATGGCCATCTTAAGGAAAACCGGGAAAGATTGTCAAACTGTAACCACAATACTAAAATGTGGTTAATTTTTACCATTTTTGTCAAATCCTCAATTAATACGAGTAGACAGACCCCAGTACTGCTTGAAAGTAAACCTGTGCACCGGAATTTCAAATGGCAAAATAATTTACGGCCTTTTGAGCTGTCTGAGAACTTTCGGAAATTAACCAACGTATCGTAGGAAATTAATAAGAAGAATATTCATGAAAAAAGAGATGACCATTGATACGCAGAGTATTGTATCAATTAACTATAGAATTGTTATAAAAACGAATATAATTATTAGAGATGCAACGGATATCCGGTTGCTATCCTGTACCCGGCCTATCCAGCCATTATTTTGCTATCCGGCCGAATACCGTATAGTTGCGCTCTATCCGGGCGGATACCGAATAGTGATTCTGCTTGGTATTTAACTTTGAGAAATGGTTAGTTAGTATACAAGAAACAACAACAAATAATCAATATTCGTTTATTAGTATTACCTTTAACGTACAATGTAAACTTATCAAAAAGCAAAAATTTGAAGTAGTTAAGATGATCAGCATTAGATATCCATTCAACCAATCGTAGCGTATCGTAAGTTAATTTGTAATCAAATAAAATAAGTGTTATCTAATAAATAAAAAGAGAGTTTAATATTCATAATTAACTCACGGCAAATTGTGTTGAATTTCTGATTTCTTTCGAGATCCTATTTTGTTGCCCACCATGCATTACGGTCACTCTGTCGATGACTCTGTCTTTTTCTATTTCAAAGTAGTTCCAGAACGAAGATCGTTTAGGAACTATTTTAAAATAGAAAAAGACTAAAGATTCGGACAAATAAAATAATCACAGAATGAAGTACAAGTTCACAATCACGTATACGCTATTTCTTGGCTAGAAAACGGTCCGCGCGAGCCTACAATACGTAACAGGTTGAAATAAAACCCGCACGACGCGCCCGCCGCCAAACTAAAATGTAGGTATCGTTTGGCCGTATAATCGGCGGCCGGGTACTGGATATTCGGCAGGTGATGAGGCCGAATATCCGGTATCTGGTATCCGGCAAAACAACTATCCGTTGCATCACTAATAATTATTCCCTAAAAAAGTATTCTTTTATTGTATTACAACTAAACTATTATAATTGCAATAATGCTCCGCGTTCACAATCATTTTTGAAATATTTTTAAATGATGATTACAACGCAGTGTAAATGCTATCTAGTTGAAGTCTGCAAAATTAAATTTTAGGAAGGAATAAAAAAGTTGGAAAGCCACTGAAATAAATGTGTTAGTAAAATATGTGTGAATAGTGTTTTTTTTGTGCATTTTTAAATGAATAATAAAAAAAAACCTCTTTCATTAATTTATTTTTATTAAGTACTTATTTTTATACATTAATGCCTAATTCTTGTACATTTGCTTAAAATAATGTTGTATAGAATAAGTAAGATTTTTAATTATTTATATTGTGACAGGACGACTTTACAGATATCAGGTGGCGTATTTTTGATGTTGAAATGAGGCCATAAATAAGTCACTACATACCAAACAATAGAATTACAAGTTTCACACCATCAGCTAAGTTATCGGGTAACAATAAAAAACATAGGTTCCGAATTTAGTATCTTCTTTTGATTGACTGTTAAACTATAGGGTAATTTCATTTATTAAAACAAAGTATACTGCGTTTTAATTTATTGCATTTTTTAAATTGTTATAAAATTTTCATTAAAGACATTTTAAAATGTGTGAATTAGTAACGGTATCCACCACAACCGCATCCTCCGGCGCATCTTCCAGCAATTGTGACCAACCCAGCAGCTGGGACCTCGCCACCGAAGCCAACAGCACCGATAATAGGTACTTGTCCAGCGACCTCAGTGATGCCTGCAACTGCCATCTCACCAGCCACTCCAACATTACCTACTCCCTCACCACCATATGCTTCAAGGCCATAGCCACCAAGGCCACCATAACCAAGACCGGCACCATAACCCAAACCAGCTCCATAACCAAGGCCAGCTCCATAACCAAGGCCAGCTCCGTAACCGAGACCGGTTTCGTAGCCTAATCCGTAGCCAAGACCTAAGCCAAGACCTGCTTCACAGCCGTAGCCGATCGCAGGGGCAGCGCCAAGGCATGCACTATACGCATTCTGGGGAAAAAAATTGGCTATTTTTTAATATTGTACAGTATGTAAGATCATCTTCTAAATTTTAAAGCACGTGATATCAAAAATACTTCTCGTTTTAACGCAAATATCTTGTCCATGCTCAATCTTAAATTTCGTTTATTTTTACCCTGCATGGGGCATTGTCTGGTTCTAATCTAAGCGTATACATAAATGATGTTTATTTGAATAACAACAGTTACTCAATCAAGAGATATGAACTTGATGCATAAAAATCTAACCCGTAAGCGCCAAAGGTATCTTTGCAAGTTATAGTTTATTTTGATTAACTGCATGAATGTTTATATTACAGATATAATATAAACATTCATGCAGTTAATCAAAAGTATGTTACATGGAGTAAAATATAGTAGCACTCTAATAATTTGTGGAATAACTTTGCCCACAGCAAAATCAGATACTTCGCGAATCACTTCAATCGACGAGAATTGAAAATATTTATCATTTTACAAATTGTTCTGATAGCATTTCACGTGATTTTACCTATAGATTTCTGACATTTGAAGAACTTGAAATCGTAGATGAGCAGCACAATTTCTTATATGAAGTAATTAAAAGTATTTAAAGTAAATAGAAAATCGTGAGAGTGATGCCAAATATGTAAAATCATTTACCTGGACCAGGAAAGCCTGAATGCAGAAAAACAACAAGGCGAATGCAGACATGTTGGGTATTCAGAAAATTATTTCCGTAATAAGTTCCTAATAGAACGGAAGCCCTTTTATACAAATGTTGACATTATTGTACGTGTTGTTTTGTTATAAAGTATTTTGATAAAAATAGTTTCGCGTGTCGACTTAAACGTTGATATTTTTTTATAAAAATATGAGCAAAGCAGTTTTGTCAGAAATTAATTAATTGGTAAAATTTATTGACTAAGACTAATTAGATAAACTTAATGGCTTAATTTAAAACTTTTAAAATTTTGTGAAGTTTGAAAGGCCCTGTTGTAAAAAAAAGTTTTAGAGTGTTTTGACAAGTGCCATCAAAATTTGGCGTACGTTATCCAAAATCTAAAATGGTGCAATACTTGTTAGTTACGCACTATAAAAATACGAGTTAAAAATAAAGATGTCAGGTCATCCGATATTGCCAACCAATTTTTATTTAATTAAAATATTTTTGATGCATACAAGTTCTTGGAAGGTTTTCAATTTTACGAAAAAATTGTGGGAGCGATTGATACTGGACATATTGGCCATGATTGAGCGAGACAGATTGTCATACCCCTGTTCCCTGAGTCAACAAAAGTGAGTAAATCAATCAAAATTCCTAATTCATCCCAAAAAATCTCTGATCAGATGAATCGACATAAAAAATCATTACACAATTATTTTAGAGCTCTTATAATATAGCAAATTAATTATAGTATTTTCTCAATATTTATCCAAATTAATATATTTGATTAGTTGCAAAATATTTTTCTACATATTTAAATTGTAGAAGTAACAAAAATTGTTGCGACAACTCTGTGTGAAAACTTTCTTTCATCACAATGTTTTCAATTCAATTTCATGTCGTTTGAATACAGTACTGCAGCTAAATTAGGAAACGTATTGCAAAAAAAATGTTTACTGTTTTATTTTCCATTGTGTTATCACGTACTGTTTATTATTACAATTTTATAAATGCTTCGGATTTCATAAATATATTCTCGTTCAATAAATATTGAAGCGAACTTTTTAATTCAACATTATTCTAACATAACTGAAACTTTCAATATGTCGGCCAAGACAGTCCTTCTTTTCTGCGTTCAAGCTCTGGTGGCCCAGGTAAGAAACTGACCAAATATGCAAAAAGTAAAAAACACCAACTTTTCCTAAAATATTTAAAAAGCGAACAGAAATTACATTCTATAAATAAAATGTTAATTTTTTGGTAGCTATTTGTTATAAATATAGGAATTACTATTAAATTAGTCCCATCAGACAAACAAAGGAACAATCAATTAAAAAAAATAAAACAATAATTTGAAATATACTATGAAGGGGCGATCATATGAAAATATTTTTTATTTTTCCATAGTCCATTTATGCCTACTGTGGAGCTGGATTGGCCTACGATGCTCCCTTGATGGCTGCTGGACCTTGTGGCGCGGCCGGCGCGTGGACCGGTTATGGTGCCGGATGGGGTTTGGGCGGTGCCGAGTGGGGTTTAGGTGCCATTCCGACTTCAAGCGGAGGCGGTTTCCCCACCTCCAGCGCTTCCCCCATCCCTCCCGTAGGCGTGTCTGTTCTTTCTGAGAACGAAATCGGAGGAATTTTGGCTGTCGGTGGTGAGCTGCCTTTCCTCGGTACCGTCGGTTTGGAGGGTGCCCTTCCTACTGCTGGTGCTGGTATCGTGTCCTATGGTTGCGGAGACGGTGCCGTGGGCATGATCAGCGAAGACATCGCCGCTCCCGCTTGGGGCTACCCCGCCGCCGCTGGCGTGGGCTACGGTCGTGGTCTTGCTGGAATCGGCTATGGTCCAGCCATCGCTGGACGTGCTTTCGGTGGTCTTGGAGGCTGTGGATGTGGTTTATACTAAACGACTCCTTTAAACTAACAAAATTGGAAACTATCACCTAAATTAAACAGTCCTTCTATATCTCTTTGTTTTTTACAACAAAAAAAATTAAATTTTTTTGAAACCAACATGATATAAAAGATTTTGTAAGCATTATAATAATATTACATATATTATTAGGTACATATTTAACAACTTATTTAAAATAACTGCTATTAGGTTTAAAAAAACAAGACTTATTAAATCGATGTTGGCAAATTAGCAAAACTATCCTTCAAAGTAGTACTTTTTCATCAAGATATATATATATCCCTATTTTTTTCAAACAAAATTTTAAGTGTACAATAAATTTTCTATAATTATTAAATTAACATAGATCACAGAGACTTTAATAAGATAGCAATAAAAACCACTAAGGTTTGTGCTTATGCTAAAATCAAGTTAACATTACAGTATTAATTTTAATTTATAAATAGTCAAATTTAATATGCACAGTAGAGTGTGAGTTTCGTTATAAGAATATTACAAAGGTTTTCTTTCCTTAAGAAATATTCGTAAAAAAGTGGAGAACACAAAATCGTACTACTATTTTTCAACAATAAAAAGTAAACAATTAGTTATACTATTAAATTAACTACAGATATAGTTAAAAGAAAACAAAAAGAAGTAGAGAACTATGCATTATAAAGCTTATGTCTATTATTCTTTAAAAAAATACCTTAAGAACAGGCTTAAAATTGCATTCTTTAATTTTATTTATAACGTCGATGAGTTTTTCATTTATTACCCTGATATAAGGTAGGCATAGAACTCTAATAAAAAAAAATTTAAAGGCTCAATAAATATGCGAAACTATTTGATAAAATAGTTTGTTCCAGTTTTATTTGTATATGTACCATTAAGTCTAGAATTATTTAGCACATTTTGGTGTTAAAATTATTGATTATACAGAACGCCTAATACATTTAAAATTTTATGCGACAATGATCGATGTATACAAAATATGTCTATGAAATATCCATGATATTTCAAAATAATTATATCGCTTGCTTTGAGTAGAAAAGTTACATAATTTAAAAGTGATATAGGATATATATGTATTAAAATATCATATCTACAGGTGGTAGGTCCCCTTTTTACGTCGGAAGGGGATCATCTGGGTTGTACAACCGCGGTGCCTATTTCTGCCGCAAAGCAGTAGTGTGAAAACACTGCTGTGTTTCGCTTTGAAGGGCACAGCAGCCAGCGTATTTACTGGGTAAACGAGATCTAACACCCAACGTCTCACGGTGGGCGGCGCGTTAGTAATACCACTAGTGTTGGCGATGCCTATGGGCGTCGGTGAACGCTATCAGATGGCCCGACTGCTCGTCTGCATTGGCAATAAAAAAATAATATAAATAAAATCGCCAAACATTGGCAATTTTGAAAAGTATACATAAGCAGGTTTTTGCTAGTAGATATCAAGGTCTGGTATTTTTTTAATATTTACATTAAGTATAATGATCCTTGATTTTGAGAATTTGTTTTGCCAAGATATGCAATATGCTAAAATGAGCTTAAATCGGTAAATAATAAAATAATTTTTTATTGAATCGAACTTTGACAAAAATTCTAAACGTACGAAGGACGAATGTCATATTTTAATTGCGACTTTTAATCGTTTTTTATTTATTAATGGCTTCTCTTACGCAGAAATCACAAGAATATTTTTTTTCACCAGCTATTTTTTTTGTCCAAAATATTTCTCTATCACGCAATTTTTTTGAGATTTTACAAAAAAAAACATTTTTTCGGTCAGACCAAATTCTGGGAGAATACAGTCCTCCCGCACCTCCTTTATTTATTGTACTATAGATCTAATTGGAAATCGTATATTGAAGTCTTAAAGATATCAACTCGATTTGGTTCATATATTTGGATGCTGATGTCGCCTAAATGGATGGAGTGATTCGCGCAGTGTCCGGATGAGGGCTGGAAGAGAACAGCCGACGATCGGAAACGGTGGCGTGCATTAGGGGATAAAGTAAAGAGAAAAGATTTGTTTGGTATTTTGTTATGAATAGACTCCAAAACTACGAAACCAATTTCAAATATTCTTTCATAACTATAAAACAACAGTATCCTGAGCTACTTTTTCACCCTAGTAAAATCTATTCCTTAAAGCTAGATTCCTAGCTCCCGGAACTAATATTACATAAAGTGTTATAAAGTTAACAAAATTATTGACGTTTAAATGCATCTACGAGAACACAAAAAATGGACGATAATATTTTATTGCAAAAGGATTTAAACTGTAAATATTTCGTAAGCTTTGTGAGAGACTGATTACTTTTTGACTATTTACAGAAAGAGGGAAAAGCCCTACTCAGAGCGCTTTTTGCTCACCGAGGCAAAGGACACTACTTTCTTTTGCTTCCTATTTTATTTAATTTTTATTAGATGCTCACACCGTCCTAAAATATCGTGTCTGCACCTAAGATCGATTTTCGTATTTTTTTTTAGGAGTTCATTAGCATGTGACTCGATTCTGGTTACTATTTTGTTTCATCACCTTGTGCAAGTGATTTGAAAACGCTGACTTAACCACGAAAGGTAGACGAGAACTTATTGTAATTAAATTGAAATGTCGCAAGTTGTCAATTCAAAAACGTCCTGAATTTATTTACAAATAGCTGTTACGCGCGACTACTTCTGCGTGATAATATAAAAAAAACCCAATCCATCTACATCAGCTATCTTCCAGTAAAAACCCATTCATGATTATGTTACAAGAAGACACTCCAACTTTCTTATTTGTAAAGATAAAGCCAGTGTTGGCTCGTATCTATATTTTAAGAATATTGTATAATAATTGTGTATTATTAATTGACAATAAACTACATAAGAATAACTTACAATATTAATATTTGTATATACTTAAAGTAATTTCACGTAAACATAGTGTTTTGTTCGTATCCTAGTTTTTGAATTTATATATATGTAATTCAATCAACAAAAGCCAAAGTAGGTAAGGTATTTTTAGACATGCAATATTTTAATAAAGGTTTTGCTAAGTTTTATACTAACTGGGGTTCACTAAAGAAATATATAAAAATAATTTCTTCATTTTAATTTTTGTCTTTCAAATGTATAGTGTTTCGTTAATTCGATTGTAACTTAAATATAATCAAAGATATCCACCACATCCACATCCTCCAGCGCATCTTCCAGCAATGTGACTAACCCAGCAGCTGGGACTTCGCCACCGAAACCAACAGCACCGATAATAGGTACTTGACCAGCGACCTCAGTGATGCCTGCTACTGCCATCTCACCAGCCACTCCAACATTACCTCTCCTCACCACCATAGCTTCGAGGCCATAGCCAGCGAGGCCACCGTAACCAAGACCGGCTCCTACAACAGCTCCAACAACCAGCCCGTAACCAAGCCAGCTCCGTAACCAAGGCCAGCTCCGTAACCAAGACCGGTTTCGTAGCCTAATCCGTAACCAAGACCTAAGCCAAGACCCCTTCACAACTGAAGCCGATCGCAGGTAGCAGCCAAGGCATGCACTATAAGCATTCTGGGATAAAAACAGATTTTTCACATATATATAATTAAATATGTTACTAAGTAATCGCTTCTCGTGTGTACGTGCGGTCCATGGTCACGAGACAAATTATTTTGAATATGTCTTAATTTTAATTTTTGATCAAAACCACCGAATTTTAATTTGTTATTTTTACATATACTTTGATCATTTTTATTTCGAATTTAATTTTGAAACATTTTGTATGGATCTCTTGGATCCATAATTTCACTATCCCCTGGACCTAAAACGTATATGCATACTGCCACTACTAGGTAGGGATGTTTGTTTTGCTGATTTAAGAAAGGGAAAATTTTACCTAAAACCGTGCATGAGAAGCTTATATCACAAATTCAGCATGAATTAAATATATATATATATATTTAAACCTTCTTAAGCTAGACTGCACAGATTCCTTAATATAATTATTTCGTAAACTGATGATAAATAAATAGTTATATAGGAGTAATTAGCCACTTATAAAATTTATCACCTGGACCAGGAAAGCCTGAATGCAGAACAACAATAATGCGAATGCAGACATGTTGGTTTTTCAGAAAGTTATTTCCGTAATAATTTCCTAACATAGCGGAAACCCTTTTATATGGTTCTAAAATTTTTGTACGTGTTGTTTTGTTATGAAGTATATTGATAAAGGTTATTGTTTAAAGCGTCCACATAAACATTTTCAAGATTCATATTTACTGCAATAAATTTACAAAGATGGTTTAATATCTTTGCAATTATTGTTAAATGACTGATGAAGAGAACAAAATCGTTAAATAATTATTTTAATACACAGCTGGTCACCTTAAATTAAATATAATTTTAATGTCATTTAAATTATTTACATGATTTAAGTTTTAGTTTCATGTTAATCTTAGCAATTGCAAAAGGGTGTATACCGTACTCATTTAATTAGCATTATAAGCGACTTATTACATTCTATGACTAAAGTAACCATTTACTGTTAATTTTTCTAAAGTGTACCAAGTATGTTACCGTATACTAATGTAATTTATTGTTAATACACTTTAGTAGATCAACTTAAGATGGAGCATTCTATAAGACATTTCGGTTGTACATTACGCGGACAACAACATTACTCTAAATTACCGTAAAATTGACAATTTTTAAAATAAGTTGACATGCCTCACTATAAATATAACTCACAAGAACTTTCTGTTGCTAACGCAAATACTGCAAATAATAAATAGATTTTTATGACTCTGACGGCTTTTGATTATTTTACAATTATTTCAGAATTATGTCTTACGTTCTAGACCCTTTACAGAGTTAAAATATAGTAACACTCGTCTGGCTGTTGAAATTTTATCCTGCCTCCGTCAGAATTAACATCAAGAACTGATTCTTGATGTTAATTATTTATAAAATTTATGCATATCAAGCATAAATTATTCATATATTACTAACCTGGATCTACTAACTAAGATCTTGCAGTGTTAGAGTGCTCAGTTTTAATTTTTAAAATAATTGTATCCCAAGAAGGGTATAACTTTGATATCATAGCTAATCGATCTTTATACAAACGGTGTTCTTTTGCGAGGATTTGTGGTTTGTCAATTATTTAGACGGACAGATAGATCCTAAAACTGTAGATTTTTTAACCCGTCGGTGCTCCGCATCAAGTTCTTTATTATAAGTCTTGGTCGATCTCTTTGTATAGCCTATTTAAGAGAGACCATATTTACAACCAGCTTGTTCACTCCTAGGTCATGCAGAGGGTTCTTACTTATGATTGAAGGCAAAAAGGTCTGCCAATGTCATCTGTACAAACGGTATCTATGAGGTATCATAGACAATATACAAAAAGCCGGTTCGACTATAAAATTATAGATATAACAAATTTCTTAGTCTATTCCATGACCATAGACTATTGGAAAAGTCTCAAACATAGGCTGAAATTTAAGAACATTTGAAAAATAGTTTAACATTTACCGGTGTCCCCTTTTTACAGGAGACCGTCTGGGTGGGTACCACCGCGGTGCCTATTTCTGCCACGAAGCAGTAGTGTGAAAACACTGCTGTGTTCCGGTTTGAAGAACACCCAGCCAGCATATTTACTGGGTAAACGAGACTTAACACCTATGTCTCACGGTGCAGGCGCGTTGGCGATACCACTGGTATTGCCAAAGTCTATGGGCGTCGGTGACCACTTCCCATCAGGTGGCCCGACTGCTCGTCTGCCTGCGTATGCCATAAAAAAAAATCAGTTAAAGTGTATTTATAAAATAAAAAACCTTCACTATCCCCAGGAATTTTTAATTTTTTTATACAAGCGTAGGAATTTCTTTACTGTAACAAAGGGTGCCGGGTGGAAAACTGTTTTTAATTATCAAAATTCGTTAATGTTAAAATATGTATTTTGGTTCATATCTTAAGAACGGAACGCATGAAGATTGCGCAAAATAACATCCAAACAATAAATAAAATTACTTTTGTTAAAACATCGCGCAATTATTGACCATTGTTAGTTTTCAACAAATGTTAAAGAAAGATTTTACCGCAACATACTTGCGTATGAAAAGTCGAGGATATTCTAATAACAAAAGTACTGTTTGCGACACGCAGCGGATTGATAGGAAACCATTTTTTATCATGACAACTATTTCAACACTATTTCAAACCACACATTAGTAAGGCGGAGAAATGGTCAAACGTATTTCAGTTTTAATCCAATTTTAATGTTTAAGTTTAAGTCAAAAAATTATGAACGTAAAAGATAAAATTATAACATCGCATATTTTAAATTTCTTATAACATTGAAAGACATTATTGTATGATATTGTTTATCAAATTTGTTTGAACCAAATATTACTATGTAACTATATGACAATTAAACAAACGAAATTTACAACAACAATAGTTCTTGGGACGGCGGTACGTGTCTCTCTCATAATGTAATTTCTTACATGAAATTCAATACCGTTTGGATAAAGTACTACAGGTGAAATTAGGCAATGTATTGGGAAAAAATCATTAAAAAATGTTAACATTGTTAATTTGTCACGTAATTTGTATGTGTTTTGTGCTTTAATCATTGCTTTGTATATCTCTATTATTTTCACCTGGGATATATAATAAAGCAAATATTTTGTTTAAACATTATTCTAGCACTATTGAAGCTATCAATATGTCTGCCAAGACCGTTCTTCTTTTCTGCATTCAAGCCCTAGTGGCTCAGGTGAGAAATTTAAAAAAGGATTAAAAATCTTGTCAAAAGCTTAGTTTTAGTAAAGCTTGTCAAACTTCAGAATTAATAAACTAATTTATATTCCATATATTGATACAATTTTGTACTTTAACTAAACCTTTTTACATTTTCACATTATGGTCATTAGTCAAATATTACAAATAAAGACAATAAAATATAATGCTTGAATAGATGATACGTAAAATAATATTTGTTATTTATATTTATTTATTTTTCCATAGTCTATCTCAGCCTACTGTGGCGCTGGATTGGCTTATGAAGCTCCCTTGATCACTGCTGGACCTTGTGGCGCTGCCGGCGCTTGGACTGGCTATGGTGCCGGATGGGGTTTAGGCGCCATCCCAACTTCAAGCGGTGGCGGTTTCCACCTCACGTTCCCCATCCACCTGTCGGCGTGTCCGTTCTTTCCGAAAACGAGATTGGAGGAATCTTGGCTGTTGGTGGTGAGCGCCTTCCCGGTACCGTCGGTTTGGAGGGCGTTCTTCCCACTGCTGGTGCTGGTGTCGTGTCTTACGGTTTGCGGAGACGGTGCCGTGGGCATGATCAGCGAAGAATCGCCGCTCCCGCTTGGGGCTACCCTGCTGCCGCTGGTTTTGGATACGGTCCTGTCTTGCTGCCGGTATCGGTTACGGGCCAGGCATCGCTGGACGTCTTTCGGTGGTCTTGGAGGTTGTGGATGTGGTCTGTACTGAGCGACTTAGTAATGAATGATTGGAGAACATTACACAAATAAATGAACATTTTAAACATGTCCATTATTTTATTTATTACCTGTGTTTTTTTCAAATAAAATCAACTAGCTCGTATAATGACAAACTTGGCAAACGATAAACATTACAGAAAACAAAAAAATAAAAAGGGCCAAAATTCAAGGATTTCTGAAACCATAGTTAACAAATAAACACTTTCCAAGTCTTCTGATCGTGCCCTCATCAGCGCTTTTCATCTCGGCTCTCGGTCGTTTTATACATAGGCAGCAGATTATTTATTAAACGCTCTGACGCTAGGATATTCGGCAGCTTTCTCCCACAGCCCATTTATATCCCCGCAAGCAACCCCTGCTGAGTAAAGGAGGATACGGGGAGCGGCATGTACCACTTTGAACCCAAGCTTGTTCAACCAGATTGATGAAGCCTCTGCGGTCAGTTCTTATTCGGATTTGCTAGATTCAATTTCGAAATCCATAAGGATGATAATTATTTTTACAGATACTGTCTGCCAAAACCGCCCCAAAGTTGTCGTAATAGCTTATTAATACTGACATAGTTAGTATTAATAGGCTATTACGACATAGTTCTTCTGATGTTGCAAAGCAACTCGTTTTGTACTTACCGCAACAACTGCACAAGTCATCAGACTTAAAGTTTGAACATTAATTGTCATTCTGTGGCTTCACATGTCCTCTGTTAATTATCTCGTAATGGAAACCTTTTTAACATTAATAAACATCCAGCGTACTATCTTTTTTGCTTTGTGCGATACTGTCTATAAGGAATTAATGTTTCTGCACTTATACATGAAACTATTAAAGCCCGTGCAGATTTTAAAAGAAGAAAAATTGCATTATAAATTACCCACACCATAAGCTAAACACGGTTATTACAAACATTTTTAATTACTTAATGAAAGGATTCCTACTACAGTAGTATAGAAATATTTAAACATAAGCTGATCAGAACTATATTTAGATATCTAAACTTAGGATTTTTTTAAAGGGTTTTGTAAGGATTTTTAGGGATTTAATTTTATTAAACTTAGAAGCGAAAAAACTCTTGTGAGTTTCTTTTGCCGGTTTGACTACTTTTTGTCATCTTTTACAATATAATTGAAACAATAAGCAAACAAATACAAACATAAAACTATCATATCATTGAGACAAGACATTGAAAACAGTATTACAATACCAGAGTGTTACCACTTAAAAACTCATTTACATTGTAATAATCTTTAACATTCAAAAGTTCCACAAAAAGTTATTTTAATTTTACTTTGTAAAATTATGACGTTTTCTGGGAATATGAGTGAAAGCGACAACATTGTGCTAGAAAAAAGTTAGATATTCTTTACAGTCTAATTGATCATCATCAGCCTGTGTAAGTCTACTGCTGGACATAGGCCTCCCCTAAAGCAGCCTGCATTAGGGTTTTTTTCAGTCTAGTTGCTGCAAGAATTAATTATGTATGTTTCTAGTATTTATATGATGTAAATTACAATGCCTTAAAAATCATTTTTCTTTTTTGCACATACATAAAATTTTAAAACTATATATGAGAACGGTCATTATTTAAATCCGTGTAAACAACTCTCGGAGAGATTTTTTAGGGACCAGGTTATGGACTGCACAAATAGCTGCTAAACTCGCCCTTTTTGGAATTTTAATTAGGAAAATAGTATTTATATCAGCCCCATTTCCCGATATTATACTGTGGAATTAACTAAAATATACCAAGCGGGCTGTCTCCACGTCAGTAATTTGTTTAATATTCTTTACACCATATTCAGTCCATATATATGAGGCTCCATTACAATTTGGCGTCTTTATTGTAATGCCGAGAAATACAGTAGAGATAACATGGTCTAGCGCTTTTTATCCAAAGACCCTTGAAAATTACCACATTTTACATTAGGGGTCATAAATTTAATACATTTTGTATTTTTGGAGTTCAAGAAGAATTTTGGAGAAAGCCTTATTTACATCGTCATTAATTACTGTATTACGTCTGACTTTAAAAATCAAAGAGATATCGTCCGCAAATAATTCCTTCTCATTGTTATTGCTACTATATACTATAGTAGGAAAGGATTTTGAGATGCTTTTGACACACAATATCAACTGTACATCTGTAAATATACTTATCATCCTTATGGATCTTTGAAATTGAATCTAGCAACTCCGAATAACAACTGACCGCGGAGGCTTCATCAATCTGGTTGAACAAGCTTGGGTTCAAAGTGGTACGCATGCCGCTCCCCGTATCCTCCTTTACTCAGAGGGGTTGCTTGCGGGGGATGTAAATGGGCTGTGGGAGAAAGCTGCCGAATATCCTAGCGTCAGAGCGTTTAATAAATAATCTGCTGCCCATGTATAAAACGACCGAGGCCGAGATGAAGGCGCTGAGGAGGGCACGGATCGCAGAAGACTTGGAAAGTGTTTATTTGTTAACTATGGTTTGAGAAAACCCTTGAATTTTTGCCCTTTTTTATTTTTCAGAATTTTACGTAATCTTTATCGTTTGCCAAATTTGTCATTATACGAGCTAGTTGATTTTATTTGAAAAAAAAAATTAACACGGTTAATAAATAAAATAATGGACATGTTTAAAATGTTCCGTATTTATTTGTGTAATGTTCTCCAATCATTCATTACTAAGTCGCTTAGTACAGACCACATCCACAACCTCCAAGACCACCGAAAGCACGTCCAGCGATGCCTGGCCCGTAACCGATACCGGCAGCAAGACCGGGACCGTATCCAAAACCAGCGGCAGCAGGGTAGCCCCAAGCGGGAGCGGCGATGTCTTCGCTGATCATGCCCACGGCACCGTCTCCGCAACCGTAAGACACGACACCAGCACCAGCAGTGGGAAGAACGCCCTCCAAACCGACGGTACCGAGGAAAGGCAGCTCACCACCAACAGCCAAGATTCCTCCAATCTCGTTTTCGGAAAGAACGGACACGCCGACAGGTGGGATGGGGGAAGCGCTGGAGGTGGGGAAACCGCCACCGCTTGAAGTAGGGATGGCGCCTAAACCCCATCCGGCACCATAGCCAGTCCAAGCGCCGGCAGCGCCACAAGGTCCAGCAGTGATCAAGGGAGCTTCATAAGCCAATCCAGCGCCACAGTAGGCTGAGATAGACTATGGAAAAATAAATTAATATAAATAACAAATATTATTTTACGTATCATCTATTTAAGCATTATATTTTATTGTCTTTATTTGTAATATTTGACTAATGACCATAATGTGAAAATGTAAAAAGGTTTAGTTAAAGTACAAAATTGTATCAATATATGGAATATAAATTAGTTTATTAATTCTGAAGTTGGACAAGCTTTACTAAAACTAAGCTTTTGACAAGATTTTTAATCCTTTTTTAAATTTCTCACCTGAGCCACTAGGGCTTGAATGCAGAAAAGAAGAACGGTCTTGGCAGACATATTGATAGCTTCAATAGTGCTAGAATAATGTTTAAACAAAATATTTGCTTTATTATATATCCCAGGTGAAAATAATAGAGATATGCAAAGCAATGGTTAAAGCACAAAACACATACAAATTACGTGACAAATCAACAATATTAACATTTTTTAAAGATTTTTTCCCAATTCATTGCCTAATTTCACCTGTAGTACTTTATCCAAACGGCATTGAATTTCATGTAATAAACTTCATTATGAGAGAGACACGTACCGCCGTCGCTAGAACTATTGTTGTTGTAAATTTCATTTGTTTAATTGTCATATAGATACATAGTAATATTTGGTTCAAACAAATTTGATAAACCTTATCATACAATAATGTATTTCAATGTTATAAGAAATTTAAAATACGCGATGTCATAATTTTATCTTTTACGTTCGTAATTTTTTGACCTAAACTTAAACATTAAAATTGGATTAAAAGTGAAATACGTGTTGACCATTTCTCCCGCCTTACTAATGTGTGGTTTGAAATAGTGTTGAAATAGTTGTCATGATAAAAAATGGTTTCCTATCAATCCGCTACATGACGCAAACAGTACTTTAGTTATTAGAAGTCCTTCGACTTTTCATACGCAAGTATGTTGCGGTAAAATCTTTCTTGCACATTTGTTGAAAACTAACAATGGTCAATAATTGCGCGATGTTTTAACAAAAGTAATTTTATTTTGTTTGGATGTTATTTTGCGCAATCTTCATGCGTTCCGTTCTTAAGATATGAACCAAAATACATCTTTTAACATTAACGAATTTTGATGATTAAAAACAGTTTTCCACCCAGCACCCTTTGTTAAAGTAAAGAAATTCCTACGCTTGTATAAAAAATTTAAAATTCCTGGGGATAGTGATGGTTTTTTATTTTATAAATACACTTTAACTGATTTTTTTTTATGGCATACGCAGGCAGACGAGCAGTCGGGCCACCTGATGGGAAGTGGTCACCGACGCCCATAGACTTTGGCAATACCAGTGGTATCGCCAACGCGCTGCCTACCGTGAGACATAGGGTGTTAAGTCTCGTTTACCCAGTAAATACGCTGGCTACGGTGTTCTTCAAACCGGAACACAGCAGTGTTTTCACACTACTGCTTCGCGGCAGAAATAGGCACCGCGGTGGTACCCACCCAGACGGTCTCCTGTAAAAAGGGGACCTACCACCGGTAAATGTTAAACTATTTTTCAAGTGTTCTTAAATTTCAGCCTACGTTTGAGACTTTTCAATAGTCTATAGTCATGGAATAGGCTAAGAAATTTGTTATGAAGAATTTGTGAACCGGCTTTTTGTATATTGTCTATGATACCTCATAGATACCGTTTGTACAGATGACATTGGCAGACCTTTTTGCCTTCAATCATAAGTAAGAACCCTCTGCATGGCCTAGGAGTGAACAAGCTGGTTGTAAATATGGTCTCTCTTAAATAGGCTATACAAAGAGATCGACCAAGACTTATAATAAAGAACGTGATGCGGAGCACCGACGGGTTAAAAAATCTACAGTTTTAGGATCTATCTGTCCGTCTAAATAATTGACAAACCACAAATCCTCGCAAAAGAACACCGTTTGAATAAAGATCGATTAGCGATGATATCAAAGTTATACCCTTTGTGGGATCAAATTATTTTAAAAATTAATACTGAGCACACTAACACTGCAAGCTCTTAGTTAGTAGATCTAGGTCAGTAACATAAGCATAATTTATGCTTGATATGCATGCATTTTGTAAATAATTAACATCAATAACTGACGGAGGCTTGATAAAATTTCAACAGCCAGACGAAGAATCATCATCATCCTCATCAAACTGTGTTAGTCCACTGCTGGGCATAGGCCTCCCCTAATACACCCCCTATCCATTAGGGGGTTTGGACCGTATCCCACCAAGCTGGTCCAATGCGAGTTTGTGGGTGGACCATCCGACTTTTTACATGCCCATCCGACGCATGGATCATCTTACTTTTCAGACAAATGGTTGATCGGCCCAAATTGCCCTAACCAACTAGGAAACAACAATGAAAATTTGTTGCGTCCCCTCAGGAATAATACTATAAGACGAATAATACCATATTCTAACTCTGTAAAGGGTCTAGAACGTGAGATATAATTTTGAAATAATTGTAAAATACTCAAAAGCCATCAGAATTTGCGTTAGCAACAGAAAGTTCTTAAGAGTCCCTGGGCATGTCAACTTATTTTAAAAATTGTCAATTTTACGGTAATTTAAAGTAATGTTGTTGTCCGCGTACAGTACGGACAAAATGTCTCATAGATTGCTACATCATTAGTAGATCTACAAAGGTGTATTAACAAAAATTACATTAGTAAACGGTAACATTCTCTTGGTACACTTTAGACAAATGTACAGTAAATGGTTACTGCAGTCATAAGAATGTTAAGATGCTAATTAAATCGCTATGATGTTAATTTGCTTATGATGCTAATTAAATGAATACGGTATACATCCTTTTGCAATTGCTAAGATTAACATGAAACTCAAACCTAAAGCATGTAAATAATTTGAATTATATAAAAATTATATTTGATTTAACTTGACTAGCTGGGTAATAAAATAATTATTTATCGAAATTAATTCCTGAATAGTTTTGTAGTCTTCATCAGCCCATTAACAAAAAACTGCAAAGACATTAAACTATCTTTGTAAGTTTATTGCAGTAAATATGAAACTTGTAAATGTTTATGTGGACGCTTTAAACAATAACTTTTATCAATATACTTCATAACAAAACAACACGTACAAAAATTTTAGAACCATATAAAAGGGTTTCCGTTATGTTAGGAAATTATTACGGAAATAACTTTCTGAAAAACCAACATGTCTGCATTCGCGTTATTGTTGTTCTGCATTCAGGCTTTCCTGGTCCAGGTGATAAATTTTATAAGTGGCTTATTACTCCTACAAAACTAATTATTTATCATTAGCTTACGAAACCATTATATTAATGAATCTGTGCTATATAGATTAAGAAGGTTTATATATATTTTATAATACATGCTGAATTTCTGGTACTTATATCAGAAAATCATCCCTACCTCGTAGTGGCAATGTGCATTTACGTTTTAGGTCCAGGATATAGTGAAATTATGGATCTCTTAATCTGAAATTATGGATAAAATAACAAATTAAAAGTCTGGTGGTTTTTGAGATACTTAAAAATTAAGACATATTCCAACAGAATTTACTGGACCACCACGTACACACGAGAACCTATTATTCAGCATCAACTTATATATTTGAATAATCTGTTTTTTGTCCCCAGAATGCGTATAGTGCATGCCTTGGCGCTGCACCTGCGATCGGCTACGGTTGTGAAGGGGGTCTTGGCTTAGGTCTTGGCTACGGATTAGGCTACGAAACCGGTCTTGGTTACGGAGCAGGCCTTGGTTACGGTGCTGGCCTTGGTTACGGTGCTGGCCTTGGTTACGGAGCTGGTTTGGGTTATGGAGCCGGTCTTGGTTACGGTGGCCTCGCTGGCTATGGCCTTGAAGCATATGGTGGTGAGGGAGTAGGTAATGTTGGAGTGGCTGGTGAGATGGCAGTAGCAGGTATCACTGAGGTCGCTGGTCAAGTACCTATTATCGGTGCTGTTGGCTTCGGTGGCGAAGTCCCAGCTGCTGGGTTAGTCACAATTGCTGGAAGATGCGCTGGAGGATGCGGATGCGGTGGATATCTTTACTGAATCATTTAAGTTAAAACGAAATTACCGAAAACACTATTACAATTTGAAAAGACAATAAATTAAAACGCAAGAAATTATTTATTTATTTATTTATACTTATTTGCACAATTAAAGTACAAAAGGCGGACTTAATGCCTTAGGCATTTTCTACCAGCCAACCTTAGGGTGGTTCAGAGATGTTAATGTGGGTGCACAAAAATAATGAAAGAAAATAACAGTTTCGAACTAAAAAAAAACTCAATAATAAGGAAGTACATATATAACCTTTATATAAATAAACAAACATATCATTAAATAATATAACATAATATATAAGAAATAATTTATAAAATAAATACATAAAATACATACAAATTATACAATTACATATATACTTATAAAGTTGTCATAGAGATAGTAATTCTACCGACGCCTCATCCAAAAGGTATTTTTGGACTTTTTTTTTAAATTCGAGAATTGTCTTAGCTCATCCTGATCTCCAGTGGTAGCGCATTCCACAGAAGAATGGATTGAATAAAGAAAGACTTATGAAGAAAATCAGAGCGATGTGAAGGACAAAGCAGAAGACAGTTATGTCTCGAACGAAGATCTTTTGTTTACCATCACTAAGAGGTTTAAAATGGGGACATATGTAAGAATTGAATAAGAGTTAAGTAACGAAAAAAGTGTGGTAAGAGCCCTAGACGTTCGTCGTTTCCGAATACATAGCTAATGCAGTTGTAAACGATGTGACGATACGTGATCATATTTACGAAGGTTGAATATGAATCGAATGCAGTTATTCAGAAGCCGGTCAAGTTTATTGCGTTGATCTGCATTCAGGTCAAAGTAGCAACGTCAGCATAGTCGATTAAAGGAAAATTAAGGACTGCACGAGCGTGACTTTAGTTTGAATCGGAAAAAAGTTTTTAAACCTGTACAGAGCCCTGAGGATATTCGTGACTCTATAAGAGACCCTGGAAACTTGATCTTTCCAGCCTAAAGTAGTATCCATAATTAAGCCCAGGTTATTCACACTTTCACTGAATGGTATAGGACAGTTGTTAAATACAAGTGGTGGTAACTTATGCATGTCAACTTTTCTGAGGACATGGGTACTCCCAATGACAATTGCTTGGCACTTAGTCGGATTTACAGTAAGACCAAATTTGGCAGACCATTGTAGTATAGAACTTAGATTTTCATTCAAAATGCAGATCATTTTAGGGAGATTGTCAATAGTATCATGCAGGTAAGCTGTAAACCATCGGTAAAGATGGTACGAACATCGAAGATCAGAAGGACAAATTGTAGGAAAATAGAAAATAGAATTGGAGAGAAATACCGCCTTGAGGCGCCACTAGTAATATCGCAATCTGATGAATCTTCACAGTGAAACCTGTCTGTTGGGTCCACGAAGATACGAGGAAAACCATCCCAGTGCTTTATCAGAAACATTAAATAAGAGAAGGCTTAAAAGGATTTCGTAATTGAAATTGAAAGCAATTGGAAAAATCACAATCACAAAGACTGTTAATTTGTTTTTAATATTTATTAAGTGAACCCAGTTAGTATAAACTTGAAAATCTTTTTAATGTACGTGTCCAATAAATACTTACCTTACTTTGTTTTCTGAGAATAATGAGATAAATTCAGCGTCATTCTTTAGTGTGCAAATGTAATCAGCGCTCGTTAAAGAAAGGTTCAGGATCGTAAACCACATCGTTAATTGAGTTGCCTGGTAATAAATAAAATTGACGTGATTGTGTGTATAATATCAAGATTTTTTATGATGTCACAACATTTAAATGAAAGGACATTTCTCTTATTCAAATATTGTTTACAGTTTTGTATTTTTTCTGCACGTGGGAGATGCATACGAACACCCACCCTAGAGGTAGAAAGAATAGGTTATATTAGATTTGCCACGAATTCAATCCGCATGTTCGTAGCGCATGAATAGTTTAGTAACAGGCTTCTGCATCTCTACCAGTGCAGGCCGCCCAAGCGTCGTGCCCGAATGCAGAATACAGCGACAAGGAGTCGCGTATTAAGTTTAGTTATAAATAATTGATACATATCATCATCATCAGCCTGGGTTAGTCCACCGCTGGACATAGGCCTCTCCTAATACACGCCTTCGCTATTGGGTTGGGATGGCGTGCTTTCACATCTATTTTTTTACTCTCGCCAGTAGACCAGCAGTCGGGCTACCTGATGGGATAACACAAAGAAGTTTCGCCGCGGAATTCGAACCCACGACCTCCGGTTTATACCAAGGGCTAATAAGGCTCGGCTATGGAGGCAGTGAAGTAAGTTAAATTAATGAAACAAAATATTTATTCGTTATAATAGACGAGTGACTTTGTTATCCGCAAATTAATGTGATTTCATCTAGTGTTCAAAAATTCAATCATGTGATTGGAATCGTTTTCATCTTGCATTCTATTACTTTTCCTCGTATATCTCCGTATAAACCCTCGCTGGGGCAAAAATAGGTTATTTCGGCCTTGTACCAACTAGACTTACCTATTAGTTCATATTAATAATTATACAATGTCATTTTACGTTCAACTACTAATTATTTAAGTTTATTTACTACTTTTACATGAAATTTGAGCAACATCTCAGAGAACTAGGCATCAGTAAAATAAGGATTGGCCAACTTAATAAGCCTTAGGCGCTTTTAGTGGATAATGCATTATCGTCTTAAAATATTATTTTTTATAATGAATCGTAGATCATTAAGCTTATCCATTAAAACTAGGAAACAAAGACAGTTTGATAATTTATTAACCCCTTTTTCTGGTAAATGGCATTTGCACTGGCAGGCGCAATGTTTTAGATAAAGATGTCCAAAATTTAGCTAAAAAAGAAGAGATTTGACACTTTTACTATTGATTTAATAATCACTTATCGCATATCACTTTTGTGTCGTTTCAAAAAATTGTAACTGTCAACCTACTTCTTGCTTATTACTGTTGCTTATAAATACTAATAAATAATAGTTTAGAAAATTAAAAGATTAGCTGTTTAAGAAAACTAAACAAGAAATAAATTTCAATTAAAAATAGTGTAGTAAAAATATTTTATTGTGAACAAAGCGTGGGGTGCATGATATCAACAGTTACAATTTCTTTATGGACAGACATGAGTAGAAAGGTTATTTTAATAATTTACTGAAAATTATGAAAATAACCTCGCTTTATTACTGTAAAATAACTTTTTGCTACACTATCTTTAATTCAAAAATTTTATTTAATTAAATATAAAAATTGATTTCATTTCATTGAACTTCCCTTCTTGGTCTTGATGCAAGTACTCCGGATCTCAGGAAAACAAAAAATCGCTAACCTTATTATCCTAGAAAGGATATCGGATTTATTCCGACGTTTCGAATGGGGTCAAAAATCATATTCAGGGACCCCTAATCTAATAAAAGTGTATTAAAATTGGAAAGTGTTTTATCTCTGTCTCTTGCTCTACTTTACAAAGCTTTAAACCTCAAATCGAATTAACTCTAAATATTCTTAAGAAAACGTAGAAAATTATACTCAGTTCAATCAAATAAATAGAAGCAAAAATGCTTCTATTTATTTGTAAATTATATCATCTATGAATTATTACAAAATTTTACCATATTATGATACAATTTTTCTACGAAGGAAGGTGTGATTTGCACACCTTTTTAGAGGATTGTTTTGTTATTGTTTAATAATCTTTAAGTGTAAAAATGCTATTTAACTCCTTTGGTTGATGTTTTCTTGTTGTAATGAATTCATAGGTAATTACTAAAATCTATTTATTAAAAAATAAATATTGGTATCATATCTTCCTCTAACGTAGCAAGTAATCACCACTTCCTTTATTTTGTTTTTATTTTTTTGTATAAATCGTTATGTTTATATTGAAAATATTGTAAAGCGAAATGTTTTTCTAAATATATTGTATTTCTTAACATTCTACGGGCTCGCAGGTAGTTAGGAGACACGAGTTATAAAAATGGCTGGATCTGACATGATGGCGGAATCAGCGGGTAGAAGTAGTAAAATAAAAGGTAGTATTGATTTGCATTTGCGATTTTAATCGTCTTTGATCATCATTGTAAGGTTTTAAAATATCATATTGTTATATAAATTAGTAAAGAAATGCGCCAGCGCCGCATCCGCATCCTCCTGCACATCTTCCTGCAATTGTGACCAAACCAGCAGCTGGGACCTCGCCTCCGAAACCAACGGCACCGATAATAGGTACTTGACCAGCCACCTCAGTGATACCTGCTACTGCCATCTCACCAGCCACTCCAACATTGCCTACTCCTTCACCGCCGTAAGCCTCATAGCCATAGCCTCGACCACCGTATCCAATGCCAGGTCCATAACCTAGGCTAGCACCGTATCCTAAACCGGTTCCATAACCCAAACCACCTTCGTAGCCCAGACCGTAGCCTAATCCCAGACCAGCTCCACATCCGTAGCCAATGGCAGGTGCAGCTCCAAGGCAGGCGCTGAATACATTCTATAAAGTTATACATTAGAGTGATTAGAAATCAAAATAACAGACAACTTCTATGCATATTATACCAACCGCCTCCGTGGTCTAGCTGTATTGGCCCCTGCTGACCACCTCCGTAGTCTGGCGGTATTGGCCTTTTCTTTATAAACTGGATGTCAAACACGGTAAAACAACTTAGTTTTATTGCTGTTTTTTGGTTGGTTAGGACAGTTCGGGCCGATCATCCAATTGTCTCAAAAATGTCGGATGGACATGTAAAAGTCGGTCCACCCTACCCGCATTGGGCCAGCGTGATGTGATACGGTCTAAGAACCCCTAATGGAGAAGGTGTGCATTAAGGGAAATCTATGCCCAGCTGTGAACACAGGCTAATGATGATAATGATACATATTATTGTAGGTGTACAAAATATACAATAATTAATTTTATACAACATCGTCACTATAATTTGCAACAAAATTATGATACAAACAAATAATTACAATACAATAAAATCAAAATATTTAAAATTATCATATTTTATATTTAAAAACTTCCTTTGTAAATAATGTCATTACCTGAACCAAGAAAACTTGGACACAAAAGAAGAGAAACGCGAATGTTGAGGACATGTTGCTCAAATTATGATTTAAGAATAATTAATGAATAAAAATGAATCCCTTTTATAGCACAAAAAATTATATTTTATCCAACTCCATTGTAAGATATCACTTTACTTTAGAGATCCATTGAAAATAATAATACCGCAATTGATTTTAAGACTTTAATCTGCAATTAAATGTTTTCACTCTATTTACAAATGCTCTTTTTATTACAAATTATAAGATATTTAATTAATTCATACAATCACACTAAAAAGATTAGAATTTAAGAAAATCAGTTTAGCTAAAAGCATTATTTAATTTTTTTTTTTATAAATATACGGAACCTCAATGAAAGTGGATACATAATGTGTTTTAGAATTACCCAATTAACAAAGCTTCGTAAACAATAAAACGTGAACTAAGATATAGATGTGTGTCAAGGTTTTATTTAGAAATCAAAATGTCATTCTCCACAATTTTACTAGTCAGTTATATTTTCACAAAATGAGACCCCAAAAATATTTTTGACATGTGTAGTTTTATACACTATTTAGCTTTAAGTTTAAGTTTTTATAGATATAGCAATTATATGCATAAATATATAAATTTTATGCAGTTTTTTAACGACTCTCATTACCATATGCTATTCGCATAGAGCCAGGAATCTATCATGAAAAAAGCTTTATCGTTTGAAGAAATCGTTAGTATAACACAAAGATTATTTCTAAGATTTGTTAAAATATTCCTAATTGATTATTTTCGTCTAAAGGTGTTTGAAATGGAATTAAATTGGAACTATTTTAATAATGTTTTTTCTAAAATGTTAGAAATTAAAACAGGCATAGATGTCGCTAGTTTTAATACTTTATATTATGTTTCTAAATATGATTTAAACCAAAAGTTATTATCTTTATCTTTACCAATGTTACACTTCTTTATTTATCTATTCCATACAACGGAAGCGTTTTTCTCAAATCGTTCGACACGAGCAAGGAGCTTTAATAGTTTTCTAAATTACGGCTAATTTTTGCATTGTAACTAATTATAAAATGTAACTGCCTCCGTAGCCTAGTGGTATGGGCGTGTCTTTAGAAACCGGGGTCGTGGTTCGAATCCTGCGGACTCAACAAATTTTCATTGTTGTTTCTAGTTGGTTAGGCAATTTGGGCCGATCACCCAATTGTCTGAAAAGTAAGATGATCCATGTGTCGGATGGGCATGTAAAAGTCGGTCCACCCACCAACCCGCATTGGACCAGCGTGGTGGGATAAGGTCCAAACCCCACCCCTAATGGATAGGGTGTATTAGGGGAGCCTATGTCCAGCAGTGGACTAACAAAGGCTGATGATGTATGTATATGTAACCAAAGGCACTTAAAAACTATGGAGTTAAAATGCCTTCCAATAAATTTTTTCGGGTTCAAGCCCCGACGCTAATACTAATATTAGTAGCCTCCGGTAAGCAGCTGATGTACAATAATATTTATTCCACTAAATTATGTTAGTTCTTGTTTATGTAACTTATGTTGATCTCAAAAATAAGTAATATTAATCTCTCAGGTATACTAAATATTTTTCGACGAGATTATCACTGACTCTATGTAATGTTTTCTTATCTTATGCAGAAATGATAATTTCACTTAACTCTGCTACATACAAAACTAAAGTATCATCAATAAATTTTATTCTGCATTAAAATTTTGGTTTAATGTATTCAATTATATCAAGCTCTATATTTAAAAAAAAATATAAACAAAGCCGTCAGTATTAAAAAATAGCGAACTTTCATTTCTGCTAACGATTTACACATAACATTGTGTAATTCTTCGAGGCCGGTATCAAACCAAAAAATAAAAAATGCAAAAAAATCAAGCAAGGGCAAATCTGTATACGGTAGCTATATATATTTAATTGTTTATTTTAGTTTGAAAAGCAAAATAAAACGAAGTTAATATTCTTATTAAGAAATACCATATTATGGTTGACTATTTCATTATAAGCATTAATGCTGATAATGAAATAGTCAACCAAAAAAATAGAAATAAAAATATAAATTCATGTTACAACTTTAAAAAATTATCTTCAAAGTAATAAACTTTTTTTAGTTATTCGTGAACAAAATAATGATGTCTTTGATAAAAATAGAAAAACACGTGGGTCTATAAATAAACACAGGTCTCCACGCGTTTATTTGTTTAATTGACTGTTGAGATTACATTGTTTTCTTATCCTTATGAGGTCGTGATATTACTTTTTAGTCACGTTTTGTTTATTTCGTTATAAAAGCTAAAGTTTGTTTTTACAGGATCATTCCAACATTGGTGCGCTTGTGTAACATCCACTATCTAAACAACTTTCATAATGATGCAAAAATCTTTTTTTATCCTTCAAGTGCTCGTCTTGTTCAAGGTAAAACAATGCTTTATAGTCTAAGGTTGAATGTTAGCCGTTTCAATGCTTTTAAAAATTTTAAAGAGTAATATCTTAATTTAAAACAATTTTCCTGCTAAGAAAGTGATTAGTCCGAGACTTAAAACTATTTATTGAAAATAAATGTAATCACTTTTCAGGCGATTGCAGCATATCCATGTGGCCCATGTTCTAGCCCGTTAGCAGCAGAAATATTGGCCCTTGAGGAAATTGCAGCTACTTCTGGTGGTGCTTTTATTGTGACCACTGGATCTCCGATTCCACCCACTGGTATTTCAGTACTGTCTGAGAACAGCTTTGAAGGAATGCTCTCAGTAGAAGGTCAACTGCCATTCATAGGAACTGTAGGCTTTGAAGGTGCTCTTCCGACAGCGGGAGCAGGCATAGTATCGTATGGATGCGGAAACGGAAACATTGGTATGGTGTCAGAAGACATTATGCCTACTGGGTTTGCTGGACGCGCATATGGTGGTCGTGGTATAGGTTGCGGTGCTTTACTTTGATTTACGAAAAAACTTGGATGACGCTGGTAAAATACACATGCCGATTGGAACATTTTATTCAAATTTGTTGTTTTTTTTAATCCTTATTGCTTATTCATCTTATGAATTTATTCAGATGACAGCTGTTAAAAATATAAAAATATAGGCTAAACTGAAGTAAAATCGATATCAATGTCGACTTGTTTCGGACATATCCGAGGTCTTTTATCAGGACGAGTGGGATAACTTCACGGTCCTTCACGGAAATTAATACTCAACGTTTCAGCCTGTCAGAGCCCACTGTTGAACATAGGCCTTCCCCATAAGGTACGATCCTGTGCCACCTGCATCCACCGACCTCCTGCACATTTGCACAGGTTGTCACTGCATCTAGTAGGGGGGTCGTCCGACACTGCGATGGCCAGGACGAGGTTGCCACTCGATAACCTTTCTTCCCCAACGATCATCGGTCCTACGAGCTTTATGGTCGGCCCATTGCCACTTCAGCTTACTAATTCTGCGGGCTATGGTTTTTCTGCGGATGGCTGCGTTACGCTCTTTGTCACTCAAATAGATACCAAGCATAGACCGCTCCATAGCTCGCTGAGTGACTTGGAGCTTTCTCATACGACCGGCAGTGAAGGAAATTAATACTACTTATGTGCAACTAGCTGTTGTCCGCAAATTCGTCATCATGGTAATATGTAAAAAAATCTTTTAATAGTTTTTCGAAATACAGTAACAAAAGTTATCCCCAGTTATGTCAGCTATGTTTTAGAAAAAGTCCAGAGAAAATTGGACCCGCCATTCATAATATTTTTCGGTTCAATTGTGGAAAAACAATGTTCTTAAAATTGTTAAGTTAATCTTATTACAGCATTAATTATATATATGTTGCGTATTGCGGAATAGTGCCAGCCCAGAAAATATTTCAAAAATTTATTAGAAGTGATTCTGTGTGAAATTCGTGAGTGCATCTTCTCCGTGCAATTTCATGTATTAAAAATTTTTAAACAACTTTTCGCAAAATTGTATCATACAAATTAAAGAAATTTTATTATCATTCGTGGTTGATGCCTCGATAAACGCAATGTAATGCACGTCCACAATCTACGGTTGCATTAATCGCTGTCATTTATTCTTATCCCATCACGTAATTTAATTGTTATTATGCAAGCAAATCTAATCAGTTTGATATAAAACATTTTTACATGGTAAGATCCGTCAGTTTCTATTCAGATTTCTTCGAATTATTTATTAAAATCTAAAATCATGGCAAAAATCGTATTGCTTTGTTTTTTGAGTTGCTTCCTTGAGGTAATTTTCTATTAAATCTATTCTCCTTTAAATTATATATTCTTTAAAAAAATAGCTATATTCATATACCCGTTGTTTAAACAATGAGTTAAAGTTGTCCAATTCACGCAATTAAATTAGTAATAATTACAAAGTAACTACATACTAAATGGGAACTCACTGGTTGCTCTTAAATAAATGTTTAAATTTTCATTTCAGAATGTGTTCTGTCAAGTCATCGCCAATTCGCCATACTACGCGAATACCGTTGCCAACGCTGTTCCTGCAGTGAGCACAATGGGCGCTGTTCCTGTCAATGCTATCGTTGGAAATGGTATAGCGCCTAATGGCCTCGCTATGGCTGCAAGTCCAGTATATTCTGCTATACCAGGCGAAGCTGCTATAAATACTGCAGCTGCTACAGCGATCGCTGCAAATGCTATGACTGCAGGAATCACGGGCTTGGAAGGTTTCTCTCTCGGCGGATTACCTATGTCCGGCGTATCACCTATGGGTTATGGCGATGTGGCAGTTATCGGTGAACTACCAGTTGGCGGGTCAACAGCAGTCGCTGGTAACGTCCCAGTTATCGGATATGTTACATTCGAGGGTACCGTTCCCGCTGGTGGTACAGTGAGCCTTGCTAGTAATTGCGGCTGCTCTAGCCCTACTGTATATTAATTTATTTGTATATAATTATACAACTTATTTAAGTGTTCACAAAAATACCTCAATAGTTTGTTAATAAATAAACGGTTCTAACAATTACTCTTCTTTATTTAACATAGATTTCAGCTAAGGTATTTGTCATGAATACCAATAAAACGTTTTGCAGTTCAACGATTAGTTTTGCTTATATGATTCTACTAACTTGTTTAGTAAAGTTAATTTCTCAAACTTGTAAAAATAAAAAAAAGCAAAGGTCAAAAAAATCATGGTTATAATACATGTTTCTAAATGCAATGTGATAACAAAAATATTTGAAACAAAATTCAACGATTTAGATTTTAATAAAATGGAGAAATAAACCGCAAGTGGTGGATTCGAATCCGATAAACTTTAAGTTTAAACTTAAGAATTATCTTTGTTTTCAAGTTGGTTAGGGCAATATGGACCGATCACCAAATTGTACAAAAAAAAGATAATCCATGTTAGACAGGTAAATAAAAAGTGGATCAAATTGTCAAGTATTGAAATACACAATATATATAATACACAATACAACTAGTTTGTCCTACGAATGCACTTTATCCTTTATGTTGTGGAGGTCAGATGGCAGTCGCTCTGCGTAAGTAGTATTATTTAGGTAAATTTGAAATGTGATTAAAAGCCGAAGCCTATTATAATTAAGGGAACCGAAGGAGATCTAGGAGACTCAAATGTAATTTACATTTCCGTCTCCTAGCTCTCCATCGGTTCGTTCGTTTTTTATGATGGTCCTAAGTAATATTCATCTAATGATATATGTATTTATTATATATTTTGTTAATCTAAATATATGAAGAAATTTATCTAACGTATCTTATGTATGTACATTAGATTCTCTACTCTACCGAATTGTGTTAAAAATTGCACAATCATAATACTTCATAAGACGGTATCTTGTAACTATCCTCTAAGAAAAAGTTTACTAAGGCTACGATTCTTAAAAATTGTTGTTATTATTATGTTCTTTAACATAAAAATTTCGCAGACACGTACTAATTTGCGGAATAATCTCATCATAGCGTCATCTACTTTAAAAAGCCGTAAATATATATTAAGTTGCTCTGTAGCATTTTTACTAAAAAAAGGATTTGTTTGTGTGTGTAAAAAACACTTGGAATTCAACTGTGTTCCCGTTTACTTCACACATAAATAAGGTGAGGTTTTGCACTTTTTTTACGCAAATTCCGATTTTACATGAAAATAATTACTATCAAAAATAGTAAAAAAAAGAATAAAGTTAGATTAAAAAATAGGCAGAACTAGTCTGATAAAAACAGAGGCAGAAATAGATATAAAGGTTGTGAGCACTCTGGTCAAACATTGTAAGTCAATGATTTCATAGGAATAACTGCCTGTGAAACAGCAATCGTCTACAATTCCAAGAACTTACAACAAGTAGTATCAAGATTTGAATTTTATCTTCACCGTGTGTTGTTTTACCAAGGATCGACTATGCCATAGTCATACTGATTTAGGCAAACAGAAGGTTGAACTTGCACTTTAAAATATTGAACACCTTTCTAAATCCAGTGATTTTTTTTCGAAACAATAAACTTTTCGTGAAATGTTGACACATGAAAAAATTCCATTGTATTGACCTGTATATAGGCTGTTTTTTTAAAGTGTGAAATGGCGAGATAACGAAAGGTACGTCCCGCTTGGACGGTACTTCATAGTTAGCAATACACCGTCAAAGTGATTACGTTAACTAAAATTCTTTAAAATAGAACATAGTATGGTTTGCATAAAACTACTTTAAGGCACAAATGTATACCGTGGACCACCACGAGGCAAAGCAGGCGGCCAGTGGGGAAGTACCAACTTTCCCCCGGCCTGGCCCCCTGCAAGAGAAAAACGAGAAACAAAAGAGATCAACCTTCTAAGGCTACACGCAAAAAGACAAATTACATTCGCGGCCCTCTTTTATAATCTACCACATATCCTTTGACTTTATTTCCTAGTGGACCATCAGCACAATTGCTATGTAGCTCGGTTAGATAGTAATGCCAACTTACCCACATTACTACTTCACCCACTTTACAGAGTATAGCATTATTCGCAGGCCCTTCAAATCTTTCAAGTTCTCTTACCATTTTCTAAAGCATGGACAGTGAAGCAGTATATGCTTCACTTATCCATATGTACTCTATATTAAATTAATATTTCTCAGATATAAAGTTATAAAACCGACATATTAATATAATATTGTCTTCAAACTCTTAGTATTCAATTTTAAAGATTTCATATTTTATATTAACGTAGGGTTTGTTATTAAAAAATAGGATTTATTTTCAATTTTTATTTATCATCATAAACAAACTATTCTTAAATTATGTTAATATTATCTACTTAACTATTAATAAATAAATAAATAAATTTTTCTTTGGCTATTAATTAGAGTATAACAAATTAGAAGGATTCGCGCAGCTATAACTTACTGAAGCCATTCCATCCGTGGGTATATTTCCATTTATGCCCACCATGCCGTAAATCGGTATTTTACCATTTACCGCTACAGTTCCTCCAACCTCCAGAGCATCAGCCATAATTTGAACACCAATCCCTTGAGAGCCCGGTGATCCACTAGTTACTGTAAAAGTATTACCATTATTTCCGAGGTAAAAAGTGGCCATGTTTCCATTCAAAACAGGCGATGGGTTGTTAAGTTTTATTTCTTCTGCAGTGGCCAAAGCATTTTCATAGGCATTGATAATATTGTTTGCAGCGTTGTCTGCGGCTATTATAGCATTAGCAGTACTTACTGCGTTGGCCATGGTATTTGCGTTCGCAATATTTGCAGCGACATTACTTGCACCAAGATTACTGTGAACCGGAAGACTTATTTCATTATGCTCTACATTGGGTACAACTATTTTAGGATTAACTACATGTGAATTCGTCATTGCGCTGGCCGCGTTCGCATTAGCTAGATAATTTGCAGTTTGCATATTGGCTGGACTTTGAGCATAAACAGAAGAATATTGCATATTGCTTGGCTGCATATGACTCGCCATAGATCCGCCGGTGGTGATAATGTTTGGTAGATTACCCGCTGAGATCGCTCCGTTTGCTCCTGACATTGGGTAAGGCACCATTTGCGTGGATGTCAACTAGAAAGGAATTGAAATGTTACAAATATAATAATGAAGATGATAGTTAATTAAAAGTAATAAACCAAATTAAAAAATATACTTACTGTGAAATAACCTAAAAATGATAAACATAATATGATCTTCATCTTGAAGTGGTGATACGTAAGAAATGAATGTGTTAATTAAAACGTATTGATCTTATATACTATCAACTTTTATCTTTCCGAAGCTATATTTTATCAACATATACGAAATTCTAATACGTGACAGCCAACGATGTTTTGTAATATTGATTGTAAGATAATAATTGACCACTGGAATATTTATTATAACTTATTTCGATTATTCTATACAGTAAATTTATACGTATATTATAATATGAATCTTTGAATTAATTATTGTACAAATTATTTTGAAAAAACATACAATAACTTTTACCATCAAATCGTCTAAGATTCACTTTCGCTGATTCTTATACATATACGATAAGCAGTCCGCACTGGCTTGGAATGAACTAAATTGCTATGTTTTATACCCTACGACTTCCTATATAAAAGGCTATCCAACACTAAAAAAAATTTGAAATACCTACGTCAAGAAGTTCCTGAGATTAAAGGGTTTAAGCAAGTAAACAAAGCAACTATTTAGCTTTATGATATTAAAGTGGTCAGCCTCGACTTTGCACAGGTAAAATTAGCACGTAGGTAAAATAATAACAGTATGCTATCGCGATTATTTTTTGTAGAGATAGTTTTTGTAGATATTATAGCTTCTTTAATGTTGTATTAAATATTTTTTTTATATTATAATAGAAGGGTCTTTACTACATTAAGTAATAAAACTCAAAAAGTGCCCTAAAATGTCTTTAGTCGCAAGCGTGCCGGAAACTATTGATAACTACCAATAATTATAACCTACGTTACTCATGAATTATGGCATTTTTAAATAAGTGCATCTGTGTTTGTGTGTACATTTGTGCACTAATATATCTCCTGTACTGGTGGTTGATCTCTAATATAGATCGGCTGCAAGCGGAATCGACTAGGATAGCATAATTATTGTATAGGTATAGATTAGCAATTGTGGAGGGTTTTATAAGTAACTGTTAGTAATTTGGGTAGGCATTTCAGACCTAAGTCTTTACGAAATCGGGCAAAAGAAATCTCAAAAAGTAAAAAGATGAACCTATTTAAAACTGCGCTAAGAATAAGTGGATTGCTGATGTCTAATGCTTTTTTCAAGATGGTTGTTTTATAAGATCTTGAACATACGTATATCATATATAATTAAAATCATATTTTTTGCGAAATACCAAATATTTATTAAGGATATTAAAATTTAATCTGTGAGACCTACAGTCCGAAATAAACGTATTAATACATATGTGTTACGGCAAAAAATATGTTATTTAAATAAGATCTGGTAATGATGACTGGTAAACGTCAAAATCTTCAATCAGCACTTCGCAAGTCGCATTTCCATCCATTAGCACTACAAATAAGTAACATTTCATTGTATAAAATTCAAGTTTCAATAATGGTTGTACTGAAAAAAAAATTCTTACTCGTAATTTTTTTATTTATGTACGACAGTATGATGACTATTTGTAATACATATAGAATACAAACGGACATCATAATATTTTAATATTCTCTTATAATATCAATGATAATAACGTCCTTCTAATCGACTCCGACTACGGTGACCGATCTATATTAGAGTGCAACATGCTGCGCAGAAAACAATATAGTGCTCAAATGTATGCCCAAACACGGGTGCAATCCGTCTTTCTTTACTCTCATATTCCGATAGAACCGATAACCGATACGACTGGAGATAGGCCAGTCGCAGGACCGACTTTTACATGCCCATCCGGCGCATGGATTGTCTTACTTTACATACAATCGGGTGATCAGCACGTCCCCAAATATATTACTGTTGTGCAAAGTACAAAATAGAGGTAATAGTAATAGTACCATGCGATATGAATCTTAATTCAGCATAGATGCTGTGTTGGCTAAAGATATGTCAAAGTATAAGTATATAGTAAATTAAAGATCATTAAATTTCTGTAACTTTATTGTAAACAAAAGCATTGGTACAAAAGCTATAATTTCAATCAGTCTATATAAATATTCTAATATAGTCAAAGTTAAATATACTAATAAAATATATAAACATGAAATATATCAGAATTTTGCACATATTCTCACTTTTCCAGTGGCAGGAACTCCTCCACCGAAGTGTACATTTCCCATAACTGGTACCTTACCTTCCACTAGAGTTTCCCCACGCACGGACACTTGATCGCCCTGCGCTTCTATATTACCATAACCTATAATGGTTTCCGAACCAGAGCTGAGGGTACTAGGGAAATATGAATATGGATAACTTGGTGATGGATACATCATTGAGAGCTCCATTTCGGCGAATATCCGAAAGTAGGCAGCATTGGTTGTGCTGAAAACATACCAACAGGTTTAAAAGTTAAGTTTCAATTAATTTCAAATTATTTGTCGTAATTTTTAACGCCAAGGAATCTGCAATAGCACGTAGAACAACAACTTATAAATAATAAGGCTTACTTTTGCCAATTATAGTGACAGTCCCAGCCGCACGTACAGGTCCTCTAAAAGCGATGTTTCCAGTAAGTGGAACATTCCCCTCGACTTCTGTAACTCCATCGAAAATAACTTCATCTCCCTCCACAGTGATCTCACCTTCCAAATAACTTTCCACACCCTCGCAATTAAGCTGATGTGAATTCTGATAATGAATTAACACAAAATCATTACGAACTTATATGATAATCAACAAGAAACTAAACACATATATTTTTATTTTAGAACTAAAATTCAAAGCAATTAACCAAATAAATAATGGGCAGTAAAGATAATAATCGAGGGACATCTTCTAATCGAGGATTAAATTCATGACGTAGGCTAGTATTCATAACTTTAACACACAACTGACTTACACATGACAACAGTAATAATTGTCCTAAAATGCACACAAACTTAGCACAATGCATTTCTCCCGTCAAAGTTTGGGTTTATTAAAAGCTACATGTAGAATGAATGGTATTGAATGGTAATATATCTGGGTTATATTTAAATACTCGTACTCTTGTTTATTTATGTTGCCATGTAAGGTTAGAAACAATAAATATATTACAAAACAATTTCTACTTTTTTTTCTGTACGTTGCTTCGTAACATTTTTCAGTCGGAACGCTTAGGTAAAAATATCTCATATCTTAAAAATAGAAAGGTATGGTAGATTGGTATGTCTTACATAATATCATATTTATAATCGTATATTTAACCTAAACCAATTAATTTTAAAACATTTAACACTATCCGATATTTTGTATTAAGCAAACAGAGTCACGGTATAAAACTTTACTAATTGCCCATACTAACGACGTGACCGGAAACAATGGGCTTAAAAGAGTTTATCGAAGTTTACCAATAAACGAGTTTTTTACCCGACTACACTAATTGTATTTAAAAAATATTTTGATAAAAGTGTGTTGAAATAATTGAAAGGTGAATAAATAAAAGAATACTTTTTATTTAAGTTTTTTTTGTTTCTTTTCAACCAATTTAAGATGCTGTATGTTTTATATTCCGAGAAAACACTTACTTGATTTAAGTTTTGTTATCTCAATTTCACATCATGTGCCCCAAATAATTGAATAATTCTTTATTCGATTATAGTCATGAGCAGCAAATTCTACGAGCAAGAAAATAATATTTTTATAAAAGAAACTGATCAAGTGGATGTCAATTTTGTGCGTCGCGGGTTCTGTAGTTATCTATTTACTAACATCTTAAACATTGTAACAGTGTATTTTTAAGAAGTAATTTATGTGCGTGTAAATTGGTTTGGTATATGTAACGCTGTTACGACTAATTAATTTGGCGCAAATTATTAAAAAAATTTTCAAAGGGAAATATCGTAAAGGCTTTTACTGGCAAAATATTTAGAAAGAATAAAATATTAAGTAAAATTTTGATGACTAAAAGTTTTCGCGAACATCTTAATTGACAATCACTATATGGTTAAAATAAGTACTTATAGACAGATGGACAAGAAATATCTTTTAAAGATTAATTTCTGTTAATGTTACTTTTAAGGTACAGGAACTTTAAAAAAGATAAAGTTATGTACTGTCATCGTAAAAAGACAAATGAAAATAAAAATACAAAATCAAGCTGGGTTAGTTATTATTTAATGAGAAATTGAAGTAACTAGGAGATAATTTCTGTTATTATTTTATTCGTAATAATATAAATTATCATTTGTATTTGTATGGATGTCAAAAACATCAAAAATTTCATAATTCTTCATCGTCGTCATCATAATGTGTAACTTCTGTTTCAATGCAGGCGTCGTAATCTAACTTGACTAGATCATCCAATCTATGCATCCTATGCAGAAGCTGAAATTTCTTTTCTTTGTAACGTGTTTTTTGCGCATCCTCGTTCTGAAATGGAGTCAATAATATATTTTAATCATCTGTATTTTTCTTTTATATAGAATATTACACAGGTAATTGCTTCTAAAAAGCACAGATATTTTAACCTCTTGTTTATTAACGCAATTTTTATGTATAATCAAAAAATCAAGCCGTATAAGACCTGGAGTTAATATAAACTTGTCTAATTTCAAAATACAATAGCGCTAAAATCCTAAGCGTTCTTATTGGTCTACTGCTTCCATAATCATAATCACGCTATTTTCAACCAATGAGGATGCCCGTACATTTTGGCGCCAACAGAGGTTGACATAAGACTTTGTTTGCATAATTTTCATACGTATCTCATAGACTTTAATACAGTTTTTATAAAATATCTACTATTAAAATGAAACCAATATTTCTTACATTTTCATTATATCTTCGTCGTTACTGTCAAACATTTTAAAATCGACGGGGTGCAGTTTGGTTTTCACGCTCAAATAAAACGGAGAGTCGCCTTGTTTCCTCTTAATTGGTGGCAGAGGTTTGCTGGTTGAACTCTTCTTTGGTAAAAAGGGTTGAATCAGCTTCCAATTTTGAGCTGCCTGTTTACAAACTCGGTTAGCCCTCTCCAATAGAGAATTCGAAACGGTCTGCAGTATCTGTAGTTAAAATAAGCATTGTCAGCTATCAATGTTTTCTAAAGAGTGTTTAAATAATCAAAGCCCCTAATTATCGTAAAAGCCCTTAACATATCCGACTAGATATGTCTAAATAAATATCCTGTGAGTATTATTAAAATATTTTTATACATATATTAATATGTCTAAAAATATTATAATATATTATTTTATAAAATTGTACACACGGTACATGAGAACAATCAATAAAACTAATGAGTAATTTGAGTTATTTATTCAACTCAACTTATTTACTCTTTACTCAAATTACTCATTTATTTATCCATACTCGTAGTGAATAAGACATCGAATCTGTCCGAAGCCTAATATCAAATCTAAAACGTAGAGAGATTCTAATCAAATAATTTAATGAAAAGCTGCCATTGTCATCTACTGTGCAATATTTGACAAGAAAAGTTCTTATTTGGCATCTTCAGACATGGTTGACACATATTCCATATGAAATTTGGTAAACTAATTAAATATACACTTTACAATGGCTACATCATCAGCCTGTGATAGTCCACTGCTGGACATAGGCCTCCCCTAATGTACCTTCCATTAGGAAGTTTTGGACCGTATCCCACCACGCTGGTCCAATGCGGGTTGGTGAGTGGACCGTACAATGGCTACATTTAAATCAAATGAACTTTGATTGACTGGTTAAAAAATTAAAAATAAAATTGCACTTTTAATAACAAAAATGCTATCTCTATATATTTTGAAAATAAAAGCCACGAGTATTTTTTCAACTAATATGATTCACTCACTCACACAGACACACACAAGAAAAAATAAAAACTGCTTTGATGCCATTTTGGCAGCTATGACACAGAAACGACTAAAGTATTTTTTTGAAAACTGATATTCTTTATACGTCCTCTTTATCATAAAAATTAGCCTGAGTGACGTGACCTTCTTGTTTTCCTTTGTTATGTGCAAAACAAAGAAACATGAACGATTAAAATATTAATTGTTACAGGTATCTCTGCAGGTTTGGTTATAATCGCAAGGTGTGACAGCTTTATTTTTTTGATATTTAATTATATTACTTTGTTAGTAGTTTATACCCGAATTGCAGATATTTTTGGAATGTAACCAGCACCAATTATATATAACAGAAAACCATATAGATCCTGATAACGTTTATTACAACTATCCAAAAAAAATATTTATGCTTCTGTTACTTAGTTAATTAGCAAAATTTATCACAAAATTTGACTTTGTTGAAGCGTTATTTACCATGTTTGGTAAAATATCGGTCACAAGATAGTATTTTTACAAGTTACACTGAAGTTAAAACTAGCGACAAGTGAAAATTTGCCTTGTAGTAGTAGCATGCTTGCCACTTTACTGCCATACTTTTGGCTAATAGAATGGCAATCCCAATTCAAATAACAAATTGTCCTTTTTCTTTTGTAAGCCTGCAATACTAAAGGCGCTCCGTTTACTTGAAGTGCAACCATAGGAAAGCGTTATGTACCTAGAAATATAAACAGTAGTACCTTTGAATCCTTAAACTACATCAACGAAACCAATACGTAAAATATTAAGTAACATGAAGTATATTAATGTGTTTCAAGTTAATAAATATATTATAAATTAATTTTTTATTGGACCACATATAACTTTTAATTTATATTTAAAGGGGCGGATGGGATCAAATTCCATAAATTAGAATTTCTTATAATAGTTATATTAAAGTAATAGTTTGGTGTAAAGTAATAAGAAACGAAATACACTCCCAGTTTAGTTTAGTTTCTTGTCTGAAGTACAACCAAGACTGTAATGACTGTAATTCATATCATTCTGTAAATCGTAGAAAATTTGAACATTCTTACTATAATAAATAATGGAGTCCTCTTGATGGTCCTACTTTCGTTTCGATTAGATTAAACGAAAAACTTTATAAAGTTATATTTTTTCCGGTATGAATTTGTGCCAAGCCCCCAAATTTTACACGTCACCCCCCAGTAAATATCCAGGGTTCTTTTTTCAAAAAAGATATTAATCGGAATAAGCTAAAACGTAATCATTTTTATAATTATCATCAGCATCAGGTTTTTGCGTAGAAATAAGACAGAAATACGACCGTAAAAATGTCTAGTAGTTTAACATAGATCTGGTTCACAACCAATGAGTTTACACAATGGGAATAAGAAAAAGGGAATTAAAACAAATTAGTATATTTGCATATTTAAATTCTCTTTAACATTCAATAATAAATTAATTACAACCCTTCCTATACTTCATTATGAAAAATTTAATTTTAAATCAATAAATTATAATTAAATAAACACAAAAAATGTACATAAAATTTAAAGTGTAATTTTAAACTGAAAATAATTGTTAAATTCGAACTTATTATTGAGTTAGAGCGCTAATAGCGTCGAATCGTAAGTTATTGCTGAATTGCAGAGACCACGTGTAAACATGTTACCATTCTTCTGTATATTTCTTCGTAATCTAATCGGTACATTCACATTACCGGAGTTTGGTAATAGCTGCATTCCAACGTCTCCCATACCCATATTTGGTAGGTTAACATTATATCCGATAGTACCAAAGTCACTCTGTATTGGTACCGACAAACCCAGCAGATTCTCTTGATAAGCTGGTAACACTGAATATAAACCATTCAAGTTGTTCATTGGTAATACTTGCATACCATTTAACGTAGTGGTGGCACCGATTGCTCTCGTCATTCCGTTTCCAAGAACCATCTCTCCTAAAGTGCTGATTGGCAGAGAATTTGCCACGTGTCTAATATTGTTCTGATAAGCCATATTTGCGGAAAGCAAAGGTAATTGTGTATTCGTAGCCAGCGGCACCTCGACACATCCACATCTTAAACCCAACGGGACTGTGCTAAGTTGTGCGGTGGCAATCTGAAATGTAAAGAATCAAAATATAATTCAAACACGCGCAAGCTAAACGTACTTAGTACGTTATGGTATTTCTTATTTGCCCAATTTTAAGTATTTATTGAAGGAGGAAACAGATGAAAGAGGAACTAAGGGGATTTTTTAATGATTCATATACGCCCTGCTGTTTAGAAATGCGCCGTAAAAGATTAACTAGTACGCTAGAGAACATCTTCATAAAAAGGGAAATATGTAACATATGATTTTTAATTTACTTATTTTTTTATTAATTCAAAGTCTTTAACAAGCAAAATCTAAGGAAAGCGAGAATGCAAGAAGATACGTCAGAGCTACAATAAAATGAGGAACCTATAAATCATCAATTAACCGTTTTAACAACAATTGTGTTCAAAAAACTGTTACAAAAATTGTATTAAATATACCTTCATGCAGAAAAAAGTCAAAATGAACGCTCCTAGCAATGGTTTCATTTTATTAACACCCAAATTCTAAGCACTAAAATACGTTAATTCTATAAACAATGCAGTAATACATTAGTATTATTTTAATTTATCTTTTTATAGTGATACATCTATCCGAAACGCACTCTATCTTGATTTTCTTATAGATAAAGATTATATTCCAAGAAGAAATAGAAATATTTACGTATTACACCTATATCGAATTGGATCTGAACCAACAGATGCAAAGCAACTAATGGCGTCAAATATCAGTAAATTATCGCTTATTTTGTGACTTTTGGTGACATTGAACTAATGATAACGCTTGACGTAGTGCCTCATTTAATTATTGCAAGTATATATATTTTAGATTTTATTCCATTCATATATAGTATGTTGTAGATAGTATCGTAAATATTCTTTAATAAACCTTGTCATCAGTATTATTTATGAGTTAACTAATTTACTACAAATATTTTGGCCTTTCACAAAGTCAGAAAGCATAATTTCAACCATGCATTATTAATCGAGTTTCTGCGGTTTCTGAACTTCGATTCATCATCATTATCATAATCGGCCTGTATTAGTCCACAGCTAAATAAGGCTCCCCTAATGCACGCTTTCTCCATTAGAGGGTTTTTGGACCCTATCCCACCACGCTAGTTTAATGGGTCGTGATTGCTGGTTCGGTGGGTGGACCGACTTACATGTCTGACTTTACATGTCCATCCGACGCATGGATCGTCATACTTTTCAGACAATTGGGTGATCGGCCCAAATTGCCCTAACTTTCTAGTTGGTTAGGGTCAATAATGAAAATTTGTGAGTTCCGGTTCCAATCGCAGGATTCGAACCCACAACCCCCGGTTCCTAAAGCACATACTCTTATTATTAGGCTACAGAGGCAGGCAACTTCGATTATCACTAAGTAATTGTTGAAATAGTTATATCTAGGATTTAAGGTGTTTTATTATCTTTACATAGCTAAAACATATAAAGTAAGAACAATAAGTTATTGTAAAATATAGTAACTAAGCCGTATTGCTATTTACACGCACATATTAAAAAGGAACATGAAAATGAAACATATAAATGACAAAATAAGAACCTTACACTTTTAAAATGTGTACTTTCAAGCAACAAAAATTTACAATGCAAAACATACGTACATGTGTACAAAACGTATTTCAACGTAGGCATTATTAAAACTGTCGAATGCTTATGCAATATATTTCTTTCATAACATGCGTAATAATAGTACGTCTATTTTACGCAACTCTTGCAACTTTCGTTACATAGAAAATATGACACATATGTTGTGTAACAAAATATTGGAATACAGAAATGAGTTAGGATTCATATTTGCCTGTTTTTATAAATTTTCAATAATTTCTTTGTAAATTTTAATACTTATGAAGATTACTATGTATATTAATCGTAGTTTAATACGATCCTTAGTTCGTCCACGACTTTGCTAATGTTATTATTAGAATTTTGAAATAGATGTTCCTGGGGTAAAAGTAAGCCTTTGTTAATTAAGGATTTAAAATCGCTTTAGTAGTTTCGGAGCGTTTTCAAGACAAACAAACTTTTTATTTACGTAGTGTTATTCTATTTCCACCAGAAGAAAGCATAGAGAGAAAAAGGCACCATATTACTTAATATAAGTATTATTAAGATACAAATCGTTAAATCTTTGTAAGTACTTACCAAAACCCTAATCCTGTCATGGTTATTAAAGATAATTAAATGTCGTACGTTTATTTAATGTAGTAAACAAGACTCCTATGATTTATAAATAGGTACAGGACTTCTATTATAGATGTCAAGAATTTTGTAAAATGTAAATTAATTAAAAGAGAGGTAATTCCATAAATTAAATACAATTCTTAATATTGTTGAAAATAGATAACACTGCATATACTGCTATAATGTTGATCCTAAAACGAACAAAAACATTTGACAGCGGTGGGATTCGAACCCACGCCCTTTCGGACTGGTGCCTAAAACCAGCGCCTTAGACCACTCGGCCACGCTGCCGCTGCCTGGAAGTTTTAATATTTTAGACAAATTTATGCAACAACTCCGATTACGTCCGTAAACATATGGAAAGAAACAATTATTTATTTAAAACCAAAGTCCATTAGGACGTGTAATCTATTGCGAAATAATGACTGCCGGCTGTAATAATAAAAAAAAATATTTTGAATACGTCGGAGCACAGACAAAAATTTTTTTGCAATTTAGATCTGGCATTTCCGCTTCACTACTGGCAACAAGACGTATAACATATTATTTTACTTCTCTTCCTTACAATAACACTCCTTTCGGCCTGCCCTCCTCTTCCCTTTTTTTTTCCTTTCTCCAAAAAGAAATACTTTTAAAAGTGAATACTTCGCCAAGCAGTCGGCGGCAAGTGTCGTTACAGTCGCATTTTGCTTTCCGTAGTTCCTACGCAGTGCATAGTTTTACGTAAAGTCACGCAACGCGAATGGCCACCGCTTCACTCTAATACTTTATGTTTACTGCGAACCAAACCAACCGCATCGAGGAAGATACCTGCAGCGGTGCCGCTATCAGACGAGGTATTTATCCTTTTCTTTTCCCGCTTTTCTAATCCATCTTCATACCCACGTTGTCCGAACCGGATTGGGCACATGGTCTTTAGAATCGCATTCTCGCTTCTAGTCCTTAAATAGGATCTACCATATTGCGGTCACTCAAGGTACTTAGTCCAATAAAAATTGGCCGACAAAACTTGAGTGACCACGCGCCCGCGCGGCTAGTAACTAAGATATATGTTGCAGGTTTAACATAGGTTTGTCCAAGTATAATCCCAACAAAGTAGTCCATATAAGAGCTGAACAAACACTTTCTTTTGCAACTGTTTGTACAAAATTTTCTTTTCCAACCACATAACATAAAAAGGTAAACAAAGATGATATAAATACTATCCTGATTGCCTGGGCGGATATTTTGCAGGAATAATTTGTTACAAATTATGAAAGAAATTAAATAAATTACAAGAAGACAAAAGATTCATAATTTATTTTCCTATAATCTACAAATAAATAACAAACACTAGAAGCTCGCTTTGAAAGAGCTAATTAATCCTAAAAACAGTTTATTTACGTAACCGGCCACTCCGGATAACGTTCAAGGGTTGTTTTCCCGTTTTGCAAGAATCTACAGCCGCTAAAATATTTTGTACGGCGGATAACTTGAGTTTATTCGCCAAAGAATCGTTTTTTGTCATACGTGCCACCCTGTTTGGTCCGTTTTGCACAGCGTACACCATCCTCTTAGGCACTTTCACCACTTTATACTGTGACATAACGTTTTGTGGTAGCGCTCTTTGTTGCACGCTGTAAATCTTCGCTGGTGCCATATTCTTCATGTTCTGCACGATGTATCCCTCAGGTGTAATGTATTGGGCAGCGACGTTCTGAAAAAATAGCCATTACGTTACTAATTATTGTACGTTTCCATCTTCAATAGAGCTAAATATGTTTATAATGTTTTAACCCTATTTAAGGTATCAGGGAGTTTCTAATATAAGGAGAATTACATTACGTTCAAACGATGAAAATGTCATTTCGCAGAAGCATTTGATCTTATTTGCAAGGTTGGTTAGTGCACGTAATATAAAAAATTTGAAGGCATGCATAAATCTAAAAACGGCCGTCCTTGATACTAGGACAAGTTACATGACTAAATTAAGAAATGTATTTTTCAGCAAGGCAAGTACGATAAAAGATTGTTACTTTCGGAGATTAAACATATAAATTAAAGAGCAATGAAATGTTATTAATATCTGTGTAAGTCAAAAAAAAAACAATCGTCGGTTATTGCATCTTAAAGATAGTTCAAATGATAAAATCAATCGCTCTACATAATAATGTTTAAAATAATACCGTTAAAACTGCAGCAATTACTAACAATTTTACTTTTGACATATTGAATTATTACGTTAAAACTATATTAAACTTATCGATGGATGAATCGAAAATATAGTGACAAATGAGCATATTCAATTAGTTTAAGTACCATTTATTTATCTAAAAGAACGTGTTTTATCATCCAAAAATCTCGTCATCATACACGAGTCTTAGCAGATGTACAGACAGATAAGCAGAAATTAATGAGATTATTGAAGATAACGTAAAAACAACTATTACCCAATTATGCCTTGGCCCTCTAGTGTCTTCGTAGATTAAAGTCAAAGACTAAAATAATATGTAACAAAGTATTTATAAACCGAAATATCGATACTCTCAGAGCCTAATTTTATACAGTTTCTACCAACAAATTGAGTTGTCAAAGCTTGAACAAGATTAACAAGAATAAATATTTATTTGCTTTAGAAATCTACGTTACCGCCTACATAGACACAAACAAAATTGCCCCATATTTATACCAAATACTCACAATTTTTTCCCTTAACTACCATACTCTGAAGGTGCATGTCATCTAAATAAAAGTCTTTCGGTCGTTTTTGCCATTAAACCATAAATACCAGTCGACGTGGCTCTTTCCACTCGATATATGAAACGGCCTAGGTGCTTACGATTGGGAAATATTATATAAAAGTGTTCATATAGCCAAATTGATGAATCAAGCAACACTGGTTTTAAAGGTATTTGGCCATATGACACTAAATAGGAAACTTTGACCATGGCTATATTTCTTAGACATGAATGAGGGCAATTGATACGCCCAGTTTATTTTCGACAAAAAGTTACAGTAGTCTTAAATAGTACCAATGTACGTGCACTCAGTAATGCTGACCATCAATGCTCCGTTTTCTTCATCATCATCATTAGCCTGTGTTAGTCCACTGCAGGACATAAGCCTCCCCTACTGTACGCCTTCTTCATAAGGAGGTTTTGGACCGTAAGACGCTGATCCAATGCGAGTTGGTGGGTAGAACGACTTTTTACATGCCCATCCGACGCAAGGATCATCTTACTTTTCAGACTATTATGTGATCGGCCCAAATTACCCTTACCAACTAGGAAACAACAATGAAAATTTGTTGAGTCCCCGCCAGGAATCGCACCCACGACCTCCGATTTCTAAAGCACACACCTTTACCACTAGGCTCGGCAGTTGCTCTGTTTTAATATATCACAAATGAAAGTATTTGTTATACTGAAAAATTGCTTTGCAATTCACAATAAGACCAGTTTACGTAGCACAAAAACCTCGTTGGCATTGACATTGAAAAAAACTGTTCAGCGAAATCCATCGAGTTCTGGGTCACCATTGTAAGTAAATACTTTGCTGATGCATTAATACGTCAACAAAAACACTTTTGCTACCAATCAGCAATTCAATATAAAGTTCAAGGTTAGATAGTGTTATATCATATGGTAAGACGAAACGTGTCGATGTATGTAAATAAAAGTTTAGCATTATACGTATATATGAAGGTATAGAACAAAATAGAAAAACTATTTAGCACCTGCACTAAACTGCAGAATATTTTATCCATATTCTTCATTCATGTCAATTAAATATTGCTTTGATCACGTACCGAGTAAGAGAAATAAATCGAGATTAAATGTAGGGAATAAATATATAATTATAAATAAATATATTATTATTATTATTACACACTAATTAGTCAAGAACAGGATTATTACTTAGATAGGATAGAGAGTAAATAAAATATATGAAACCCTAAAATGAGCACGGATCGTTAATTAGCAATAATTCTCAATATTTAGCAACCTTTGTTACATATTTCAGATAAGACTCGTTCTAGATACTTACACATTAAAAATAATACCATATACCTATCACATTAAAACTCTCGGACGCATCTATCTACCCACTTACCATCAGCAATAAATGATACACATAACAGAATTAAAAGATATCACTAAGATCTGCTTTTAAATGATCTCTTGACTTTAAATATTAATACGTAGTAGTAGGAATTGGGTTGGCTACTTTTTAAGTAAATTTAAGCAAAAAGGTTTGTAATAAATACCAAAATACGCTTTCAGGCACAAAATAAACAGTTAAAATAATATCTCGACCGATAAAAAGTATTTAAGTACGTTGTTCAAAAGTGATGTCAGTAAAATAATAGCACTGTAACTTTTATTAATATAATTTATTTTAAAATAACTCTTATGCTTCATCTCATCTCTTCTTTAATACTAAATTAAATAGACAGCTTATATAAACGGCGGTGGAATTGCTATTTTCTTCAAGAAATGGCACGAACACTCCGATGATAATGTTGGGGTTACTATCGAAACGGGTGAGGCGGCTGGAAGAAAGGGACTAATTGGGGGACAAGCTAGTTCCGGCATCGTTAAATCAGTGATGGTACTATAAGAAGATAGTATCGGATCTAGGCATCCTATTATATCGAACACTGGTTCGGGCAAACAAGTAGGCACAACGAATTCAGTGGCGCAGGTGACTGCAGGCTCTAATGGGAGATAAAACGGTGAAATAGTAGGTGCACAGGATGGTAGTGTTTGTGGTAATATCGGATTGGTCATCGAGTACTCTAAGGGCATGACTATTTGCTGCTTTTGTAAGCAAGGTTTTGCTAATGAAGGGCAAGTAGGAGATATCGGAGGACTTGGCGAAGCTCGTATAAATATTGGCGGCGACGCAGAGACGGGAACACCTCTTTGTTGACACGAAAGCGAAATCGGGCACTGTTGTGAGATTACCTGAAATAATTGCAAATAAATAATAAAAAGTTAAATAATTTTCTTATTTTGTATCAGTATATAAGATAGTGGTTTACTCACTTTTGTAATGCATATAGCACTAAACAATAATATTTTCTCTAACATCGTCCTAGTTTTGTAGTTACAATTCACTAATGAAGTGATTTCAGATTGTTTCGCCTTTTATGCATTAATTACATACGTGTTTCAGAGCTATTAAATCTATTTCTACACAAATACATATAGAAATAACATTTCGTTAATAATTACAAAAATAGTCCATATTGATAACAACTGAAATTTTGGTTACAGAATATCATGATCATTGCTTGGGTCATATAAATATATTAAAAGAAATATAATCAATTAGGGTTTATTGTTAAGAAATAAATAACTTAAACCTATGCATAATGTTATTTAATAAATAGTTTTTTTTTGTTTTCAATAAATTAAAGTGTCGGTGGAGGTATTGGAATCTTTCTCAGGAAATGTCCTCTAGATTGGACTGACGTGGCAGGTGGTATTAAGTTCGAAGAAGGTTGTGTCCAAGCAGATATAGGGGAGGCAATAGGCAAATACGGGTTTAGCAAAGGCGTAGGGGATTCTTTTACAACACTGATCGGTGGGTCTCTTGCAGCCATAACCATCACAGGAACATTAGATATCGGATATGTTTGCCTCATTTGGCTTTGCGTTGGGACTGCGTTAGTAGGTATAATTTCTGGAATATTCTTTTGGTAATTTGTAGGAGCGCTTGGTGTTTGCCTCATTATGTATTGAACTGGAACAGGCGCCGGCCTCTTCATTACACCCACGGGCACAATTTTCTTTTCTTCAGCACATTGAGTGTTGCCAATTTGCCGATTTGCTGCCATTTGTATTATCTGTATTGCTTTCTCCGTATTCGCTGGAGATAGGATGCTTTGCAAAGCATTTGCAATTGAGTTTTGTCTTGGATCGAAATGAGCGCAATTTATTATATTTACTTGGATAAAACTAATTAAAAATAAGAGGAACATATTTATGACCCTCATTATCACCTAAAATATATAATAGACAATTTTCTCGTGTATAAGCAGAAAATAGACTTAACAAAATTTTGTAAAAAGGTAATAGCAAAAACTACGATACAATGTTGCACCTTATAAGTTGTTTATAGTATAATGTACAATGGGAAATGCGTTGCCTTATAAAAGGAAATGTCCGGTATGTGCGCAGAGTTTTACGTAATTAATGTTAGCACATTTTTATCGAAAGATATGGTGATGAAATGTTGCAGTTTATCAATGCAAGATCTTTAAACGTAAAATTTTGTCATCAAGACATCATGTGGCAACATAGAATAACAAGTGTGAAAATTTACTAAAGGCAGAATAGTGGATACCTCCCTATATTTAGGTAAAGCTAGTTTTGAAAATGTATCAAGTTTTCGGATAAAGAATAAGGCTTAGTAAAAACCTGATCTTGCACAGACTAAACCCACAACGATATTCCTCTTCGACGTTAACATAGTGAGGATATACGGACCTGATTCTGTAGTCTTTTACAACCCTTATTACACTGGCTGTCGAAGCCTTTTTGGCCTTATTACCTTATTGGGTTAAAAGGCAGTCTGTTGTTTCTATAACCTATCGCCTAAGGTCCGTAGGAGCCAGAAAGCTCATTTCTCTGCATCAAAAAATCTTACCCCTCCTAAGTTTGTGCTGGCACCCTTGATGAACAGTGATGCAATTACATGTTTAAGGTCGATGTTCCCGTACTTACGTCATGGTCACGGTCTAACCAACCAATAAACGGTAAATGTTGCTGCAAAAGCTAAAGGATGAATGTGAGTATAGCTTGAAGACTTGAGAAAGGCAGTAGCGCAACATAGAAAGCTTAACTTTGACAAGACTTGTCTAGAATCGAGACTTATATAAAATAAAAAAATCCGACAGAAAGCAAAAGTGATCTTTAACACTTTCCACTTCAGACAAAAAAGGCCATAATGTAACTTATGGCCAGGCTCAATACACCAAGATTGATATTATGATTTTTTTGATTTCAAGTATTTAGAAACAATACAAGACGATGGACAGTGGAGTATAGTACTACAAACATTACTGGGTTTAATAATATACAATTCTGTTCACCATTTTAACAAACTTCAAATAAATGCTTCAGTTGCAGACATGTAAGCAATGCATTGTTTGTATATGTACTGATACACAGCTTCAACCATATTTTACAGTACTTAAATAAAAAAGAAAACAACATTCAAGAATTTTTATTCACTCCTAAACTATAAAAAAAGCAAAAAATAAAAATGCAACATAACAGGACTATTCATAGATAATAAATCCTCCCTAAATTTCATATTGAAACTATTACTATATGGCCCTTACTATACAACAGTGTCTGGTTGGCACAATTCTAACACAACATTAAAAGCAGTAACAATGGTTACATACATCATTAAGACAAAAAAAAGTAAGAGTGATCCTGTACATCAATGCAAATGGTATGTGGGTTATAATACAATTTTATAAAGCCACACACTTGATTTACAAATGCTAGTAGGACAAAATAACAATTAAGAGATTTTAACAATATAACAGACAAATAAATGAAACGGAAAGTTTTACAGAAATAGTAAATGCAATATTTAAAAGTATTACTTGTGTAGTGCCAGCCTTTTACAAATCGAAATCATTTTACAAAGTGAGGTATTTTTGGTTTATCAATTTTATTCATATGCGCTTAGAAACATTGTCTGCACAGATATATTAAGAATGATAAATACTTTAATAAAATGATTTAATAGCATAATGACATCTTGTAGATGTCACTTGAAAAACGGTACATTATAAGAGCTTTATAAAATATTGTCTATTCACATATATTATATACATGACTGCTGTCACATTCACTGTTATATTTGATCACTGTTATCATCATTTTCTTCAAACTACATACTAACTAAGATTAAAGTCATTTATCCACACAATGCTACACAAAATAAGCAAAACGTGTGGTCATCTCTCCCTAGTTGTGCATCGCTGGAGGTATTTTGCCGCTGGCCAGAACTGACTTCATAGTCTTCATCATTGATGGGATCAAACCCATATGCTTATCAACACATCTTACAGCGCACTTCTCAAACTCTATGGTGCATTTATCAACCTGAAAATTAATATGGATATAATTTAAATTGTTTGTTTGATTTGTGAAGTATAAAAAATCAAGTTAATACTGTTATCACCGTAAGTATATAAAAGTGTTTTAACTTCAGTGTAGTGTTTAATAAATAGCAGTGAAGTAAATATTATACAAAAAGCTTTTATCTTTTAATTATCAATTGACATACTGCAACTTTTCTTTCTTGTGTTTTGCACTTGAGATTATGTAGCAGAAATAAAAGTTTAACATTTTCAATCACTTTAATTTTAAGCTATTCCAGTCATACAAATCCATTAAATATATTATAAGAATAACTCACACTAAGGTTTTTACATATATCCAACTCTGAATAGACAAAAATAAAGTAAACCTAAGCAATAACATAGTGTCTAAATAAGTCAGTAGCCAAATTGTTCTCTGCAATTTGTGTAAACTAATACAATATCAAGAAAGTAATAACATGTTTATTTAAATTATGTACATTCATCATCATCATCATCAGCCTTTGATAGTCCACTGCTGGACATAGGCCTCCCCTATCCATTAGGGGTTTTGGACCTATCCCACCACGCTGGTCCAATGCGGGTTGGTGGGTGGACCGCCTTTTTACATGCCCATCCGACGCATGGATCATCTTACTTTTCAGACAATTGGGTGATCGGCCCAAACTGTCCTAACCAACTAGGAAACAACAACAAAAATTTGTTGAGTCCCCGCAGGATTCGAACCCACGACCTCCGGTTTCTAAAGCAAACGCCAATACCACTAGGCTACGGAGGCAGTTTTATGTACATTAGCATTATTAAAAAAGTATTCTCACCGTCTCTTGACTTGGATTTGCTCCTAGCCTGTCTCTTGCGGCATCATTGCAATCCATAACACATCTTTGTAATCTATTCTGGAAATGGTTGATCTCAGTCTGAAAAAGTAAACCACATTTCTAGAAATTTCGCAATATAATTGCAGTTTATCTTGTATATTAAATAAACACAAACTGCCATTAATAAAAAATTACAATGGTATTTAATTACAATAATTACTTATATAATATTACAGACACAAAAGATACAATATTAACACATGTAGTATCTTATGTTTTTTAAATTTCATATTTCAAAATTTGGTAATCATCACATGACATAAGGTCGCAGGCTCAAATGTTACAATCATACAGTAGTGTCTAGATTTTATTACAGTTACAGAAATAAAGCTGCTAGCCAATTTTTTTTATTTTTTAAAGGAGTAATGTATCGAAAGATCTTACCTGGACATAATCATTGGCCTGATTAAGAGTTATAGTGCACTTGTCTATGCACCCATGTACTCTCTCAAGTGACATATCATTGTCGTCACAACACCTGGCTGCACATCTGTGCATATCACCCTAGAAAATGTAACAAACATGTTACTTAAATGCTCTTAAAAGACGTCAGAATGATGTTTTCATAACAAAAGCTCTATATTATAAAAATATTAAATATATGAAACAAATGCTTACTTAGCAATATTTATCATTTTTAAAATCTGTTTTATTAAAACTGATTAAAACTGAAATTCAAAATTTTTAGTACTGATAGAATATAAAGAAATCATTTTGATTCAAGAACAACTTATAACTATATTTAATATTTTTTCTACTAACACTAGTATTCATTATTTCCTTATCTAACCATCTTAAATTTGAGCCTTTATAAATAACTTTTACAGGTTTTTTAATTTAAAACTAAACTTATTAAGAAAATAATTAATAATAATAAATATTCAAACTGTTATAACTCAAGTTTAAAAGCTTATCTTGTTAAACTAGAATTACACAGCTATCAATACAACAAATTGGTACAAAAAAATGTTTAATGTATGGACAGTAGAGTAGCTAATCTTTAATGCCAATTGAGTCCAATATTTTATTTGCCTGTGTATATTATTAAGATGAGCCCGCAAGAAACTTACAGAATGTATAAGTGCTTAGGCAGTAATCACTACATTTTACATCAATTCATGAACTGTAGATATGCAACATGTAAAATTGGCTTTATGCTAATCAGACATATGCTTTATGTTGCTGAACGGGAAATTAAATAATCAACTTAACTTGTATCCCTGACTAAATATTGAGAATGATTCAGACTGGCATTTTTTCGTAAATAAAAATAAAAATCCTTGTAAGAATTTATTGAGATTATTAATATTATGTTTCATAAAACCACTGCAATACGATTAAAACTTTAGGACTAAAAAATATCACCTTAGAATAAATAAATATTACATTAACAAGATGTAAGATATTTATTTAAATTAAAATTGCGACATATTTAAAAATGCCGAAGCTAGTAATAGGATAGTAGCTCAGTTTTCTTTAATTTAACTATACAATAGCAAAAATAATAAGTATCACTAAACGAAGCTGTAAAAGTGTTAATTAAAACTGTATTAATAATGTATTAGGTAAGACAGGATACTAAAATCTAAGATAACCTATATAAACATATCACCTGCATTTTTCGTAAGTAACTTTTGTCCAACTCATTGACTAACGTCGTCATCTCCTGCTCAATTCGATACTTTTGTGCTTCGACCATTTTTATTTTCTTTATACAATAAGTCACGTTTTCTCAAAAAATTCGGCGACCGAAATCGTTGTCAAGTTCTAATGAAAATGACATTAATAATTGACATATCATATACAGACAATACAGACATAGCAAAAAAATTTACAATTGTATTAATATTGATAATATTTTTTCTTATACAGTACGATTATTAATGTTTTGTAGATTATAGAATAAAAAAAATATTTGAAACCCTTCAGTTTAAAATTTTTATTATGAATAAATTAAAAAAAATAAAAGGTGCTTTTCTGTGACTTTACTCATTACGTTGTACGCATTTCGCGTTAGTTAAGCGAACTACTATTAACTATATCAAGCGATTAATAAACGCGAAACACCTAGGTCATGGCTATGTACTATTTTATTTTAATACTGACAATGCATAACAAGCCGACATAAAATCGTATATACATATGTACGAAAACAAAGAAAAACTGGTTTAGCACAGTATCGTTAATCACTTGTCTAAAGTGTTAAACTCGTAAATAAGACGTAAATTTAAGCTAAGTTTAGCAAAAGATTATTTGTTAAATCTATAGTTGATCTTCAAAAATTTAGAGTCAAGTCTCAGTTCTGGCCCAAACTGTTTAAACTTAATCAAATTCTGAACATTCTTATGGTAGTTACAAAGCGTTACATTGTATAAAAGACCATTTTAATGGTAACTGTTTGTCTGCACGTATAAGATCATATTATGTGGTTTGTACATAGATAAGCTAATAATAGACAACGAAGTCTTAAAATATTAATAGCCAATTGTTATATCCAGTCAGTGGTTATAGAAACAAGCAATTTGCTAAAGCTTGTTAATGTCAATATTTAAAACAGCATTGTGAAAATGCAGTTATTTCCAAATTGCCTGATAGCATTTTATCGAATAATATTGAAAGTTGTTAGTCAACTTGAAGTATGTATTTTCTTTGATAACACACGATTTGGAGATAGCATTTACATACATATAGGCAGTAAAACTTTATTTAAACCAAGAAACAATTGTTTTACTGCAAGTAACCTGACTCTCACGGTTACACGAAATGGCGACTAAATTAATTACAATAATTTGTTTTACAGTTGCTCAATACCACGTAGGTCAATCTAAGATTATTAATAAAATATTTATTTAGAAAAACAATATTGTGACAATTAATTTTAATGTAACGACATACCTTATATTGGTATACCTCCTATTACACATAAAACAATCAGCAGGAAGAAATAATGGAATTGTTACAGCTTCGAAAGTTTAGTAATATGTACATTATTTCTTTCAGATTACAAATGGACAATGTGTTAACAGACAACCTACGTGCAGTGCCATGAACGAAGCCATCGTAGAGACGCCTAGAAATGTAATTCCCCAACAGATGACAACAGCGTTTGCGCCACAAAATACAATTGTCGAGGCTCCTTGCATTCATCAAATACCAAAGGCAAACGCGTTACCTGGACCAGTAACAATAATAACCGATTATTCTCCAGCTATGTGTAAGAATTTAGCAGATACTTTGCAGTTAATGGTCGTCTGCAATTTATTACAAAACACTAAAGGGGGCTCTGACGTAGCTTTAAAGCTTGCATCGCCTATTATAAATGAAGTACTTTCCTCTCCAGCTTTCTCTTGTGGTTGTACGAACCCTCTGTATTCGAACACAATGATACCGAACATGGTAACTGCACCGACTATAAATCCAAACTTTATTACTCCTAATATTATTTCAAGCTTTCCACCGACACCATTAGCCACACCATGTAACAAAGGTATATTATCTAATATAATGAGTTTATTGAGCAGTTTAAATTGATCTTGTATTTTAATTAAGTTGTAGTAAAATAAATTAATTTATTCTTATATTAAATGCATTTTAATTAAAAAAGTTTTTTCACTAACTCGTCAATGAATTATATGATCATTTGACAATGAGTCAAAGTGGTTGATACGTCGGGTGTTTAAAATATATTTTAACATGCGAATAATCGCTATAAAATCTATTAAGATATTTCATTTCGATTATGTGTAGTATTGAAAGAGGTCTCTTTGTCGGATGAATAAAGAAAGTCACTGATAAAGCGTAAAGGATTAGCTCGTTGAAGTGGCAGTGGGCTGGTCACGTGGTCCGAAGAACGAATGGCCGATGGGCCCATAAGGTTCTAGATTGGAGGCCATGTTGGCCAAAACTAAGTGTTGGTTTACCCCCGACCAGGTGGGATGGCAATCTCCCTGCCGGTTCAAGTTTGCAGTGGGTAGCAGGGGATCGGCCGTCTTGGCGTTTATTAAAAAAGGCCTATGTCCAGCAGTGGACTGTTAGGGGTGGATTATTATGATGATGATATGTAGTATTAGCATTTTTTTATAAAATAACTTACACATTTTTAAAAAGTTATTTTTTTAAATTATCACGGCTTGGCTTCTAATCGATCCCAAATTTACCTAAATAACAGTTTTTATGCAGAGCAACTAGCATCTTACCTCTTCAAACCAAATGGTAATGTGCAATCTATGGTTGAATTAGTTGTCAGAAAATTTGAAGGCACTGACATCCTATAACGACTGCCAAAGATTATTATGGGATTCGAACCTATGACCTCCGGTTTGTGAAGTAAGGGACAACACCGCTAGGTCACGCTATAAGTTATAAAGATAACCTATAAAACTGTATATAATATAATTTTTTGTAACTTTTCATTTGGCAGCGATAGATAATATTTAATAGATATAAAAATCCTGCAACGAAAACGAAACTCCTTGATGTGAAACTAAGTCTAAAATATACAGTCGGGTTCACATATCATGTTGAAAATCGGTTAAATTTAAATGATTATATAACTGTAACCACGGCAAACAAACATATGTAAATTTATATGTGGCCTCGCCTCTAGCTAATACCTAAAGTATCATGTCTTCAAATACTTGACTGTTCCGTCCATTTGTAATATCCCATTAATGTCAATGATAAAAAAGATCGATTATCTTAATATCTGAAAACGCTCTCGATCTCTATCTAAAAATACTTGACAAATTCATTTACACTTAACGTTGATAAATTAAACTCCACAATAGAAATAGCAAATTTTTAATGAATATAACGAAAAATTTCTTAAGGTCTTGAGAGTTTATGTAGAAGTACCTGTGTTTAAGTATTTTTTTTTGATTATGAAAGTTCCTTTATGAATATCTTGACGATTCCGTCAATGACAGCGTTGTAAAAAAATGTTTATTATTGATAATGTGACAGTTCTAAATTTAACCCATGTCTTTCTAATCGTTATACAGGGTGTCCCATTTAGAATGGATAATCCTTGAGCCGCAAAGCACAGCTACCGCACTCGAAAAAATACAAAAAAAAAAATTCCAACTGGTACTCAAGTCATGATTTTTAAACGAAAATCCATTTTTATGATGTTATTGTCAATTTATGGCACAGCGACGCCAAATTAATGAATTTGCTTACGTTTTGGTGTTATATTACTCCTCACAGACTATACTATTACAAAAGTAATAAATAACATGAGTATCTATTGTACTTTTTAACAAAATATATCAATTTTAATTTTTAGTATGAAATTTGATCACAAAATAATTTTGACAAAGTTTGAGAGTGTTTCATGTAAAAAAAGTATGGAAACCAAGTGGCCAAGTATTTAAAAAATGCGCAGTTAATACAGTTTACAAATGGTATAATACATCATTTTATCTAATACTATTACGAACTTATTGCTATTGAGATGCAAAAGGGTAACTAAGACGAAAATTGAAAACAATTACCTAGTCTTAAACAGTAACAAAGGGTCACTTTTTATTGCACTAGGACGGTGTAACAATACTATTTACTACCTGAGCGTGGCCCAAGCCGTCCATTTTTTGTTTACACGAGACAAGGATAGGTTGATTTTGTAGAGTATGAGTGAGTGAGAGGAGAGTACTATGTTCAAACATTTTACACTGTAGACCGGTTTGGTCATCATCGGATCGGTTTCAGTGCACATAGCAAAGACATTTACTTAGTGCGTCTCTCGACTTGTTCGGTAACGCATGTGTGCATTCCTTTCTCATTTCTCCGTGAGTTTGAATCAGTGTTATAACGACGACTTCTGGCTACTTTATTGGACTACCCGTTTTGCTTACTGATTTGGACTTTGTTTGGTAATTTTAGACGCCTTGGCTTTGTATCTGACTCGATCTCTAGGAATCAAAATGCCACGCATTCAATACACGGCACAAGAATACGCCAATATGCACTTCATCTATGGTAGAGTGGGGCAACGCAAGTGCCGCTGCAGCCCTTATAGGAAAGGTACCTAATGCGCGTCATCCAGATTACCGTGTTTTCACAGAGTCCACAGTTGTTATTCGGATGACAGAATACCTGGCAGCGGCATTGGTGGTACTGAGCTCCGAAGACAAGTGAATATTAATACTCAAGATGTTGTGCTTGATGAAATTCAGCAAGACCCATCTACCTCTCAAAGAGCAATATCACGTCGCACCGGAATCCTAAAACGACCGTGCAACGTGCACTGAAAAATAAATAAATCATCCTTACCATATTAGACGCGTCCAAGCTCTGCAACTGAGAGATTACTGAAGATTGTTTTTGTCGACAAATGCTTGACAAAATAGAAGAAAATTCACAATTTTTGAAAATTCTATGGAGCGACGAATCTACATTAAAAAAGACGGATACTTTAATATGCATAATCTGCACTAGCTGGCAACTCTCAAATCCAAATCTAATGCGAGAAGAGAAGTCGCAATACCAGTTCAAAATAAATTATTGGACTGGTATATTAAATGATAGTTATTGGTCCTTTCGAACTGCTGGAAATTTATCTTCCCAAAGTTACTTAAACTTTTACAAAATGATCTCCCAACCTTATTGGGAGAAGTGCCTGAGGAGATATAGAACCATTAGGCTACAGAATGATGGCTGTCCTGCGCATTATGGTGCAAACGTCCGTTCTTATTTAAATGCCACATATCCAAATAATGGATTGGTCGTTTGGTCCCATTTGTAGGCTCCTCGATCCCCAGATTTAAACCTCTCTTGACTTTTTTTACTGAGGTTTCTAAAGGAAGAGGTGTACTTCGAAAACGATTTCAAATTTGAGGAATTACGCAGCCGTGTTCAAGAGGCCGCTTCAAAATAAATGAACGACGCTACGCACGCTTTCTTAGTAGAGCCTTTATTAGAAGATGTAGAGCGTGTATTAGAGTCGGTGGCAGACAATTTGAACACCTGTTATAAATAAAGATTGTTTTATGTACACCTGCAATTTCTTATTATTAAAATTTAATATATATTTATCGTTTCTTTTTAGTCGTATTTACCCTTTTTACATCTCAATAGCAATAAGTTCGTAATAGTATTAGATAAAATGATGTATTATACCATTTTGTAAACTGTATTAACTGCGCATTTTTTTAAATTTGGCCACTTGGTTTCATACTTTTTTTTTACATGAAACACTCTCAAACTTTTGTCAAAATTATTTTGTGATCAAATTTCATACTAAAATTAAAATTGATATATTTTGTTAAAAAGTACAATAGATACTCATGTTATTTATTACTTTTGTAATAGTATAGTCTGTGAGGAGTAATATAACACCAAAAACGTAAGCAAATTCATTAATTTGGGTCAAGGTACATAAATTGACAATAACATCATAAAAAATGGATTTACGTTTAAAAAAATCATAACTTGAGTACCAGTTGGAATTTTTTTCTTTGTGTATTTTTTTCGAGTGCCGGTAGCGTGCTTTGCGGCGCTCAAGGATTATCCATTCTAAATGGGGACACCTTGTATATTATTCCGCAAATATTATAAATAATAATTCAGGAATTATACAAATTTAATGTCAATTTAATTTTAATACTATAATTTATTGATTGTCATGAAATGAAGCCAAGTTATGTATTAAAATATATATATTTTCCAAGGCGTGGCTTGAAAGCGAGGTTGATGTTGTTTTTTTAAGAAGGGAGGCAATGTCTCCTCAAGAATTACTGACCTGATCTCACTTTTAGCACATATACAAGCTTGTTCTCGAGAGTCATGACGAATCGCCTCACAAATAAGTTTGATGGATTCCAGCCACCGGAGCAGGCTGGTTTCGATTTGATTTGGGACCATAGATCACATCTTCACCATAAGGCAAGTTGTACAAAAGACCTATGAGTACAATCACACTGTGCCTGCCTTTGTGGACTTGAGAAAGCTTTTGACCTCTGAGAAACCTGGGCTGTTCTGGAAGTCTTCAACGGTGTCAGGTCGATTATCGATACGTCGAGGTGTTGAGAGGTCTCCATAGTGCCGCGTTTAGTCTGTCCTGATTCCGGGGGGTCAAACGAGACAAATCCAAATGCATCGAGGAGTTCGACAGGAGGATGTTCTTTCCCCGAAATGTTATAACGACTGACTTACAGTACTTTATTGGACTACCCTTTTGCTTCGTTTGCTGTGTGATTTGGGATCGCTTTACTGACGTTTTAAAAAGGCCTATGTCCAGCAGTGACTGTTGGGTGATATATGAATGATATTGAATAGCATTTTTATAAAATAACTCCATTTTAAAAGTTATTTTCCAAATTATCAGGTGGTTCAATCGATCCCAAATTTCCTAATAGTTTTATGAAAGGCCTAATAGCATCTCCATCTTAAACCAAATGGTTACTGAGTCCACGGTTGAATTAGTTGTCAGAAACGATTGAAGGCACTGGCATCTCAAACGACTGCCAAATTAACTATTGTGGTTGAACCTATGACCTCCGGTTTAGTGAAGTAAGGCACGAATCCAACGCGGTCACGCTATAAGTTATAAAGATAACCTATAAAATGTAGTCATAATATAATTTTTGTAACTTTTATTGGCGCGATAGATAATATTTAATAGATATAAAATCACTTGCAACGAAAACAACTCTTGATATGAATACTTAATCTAAAAATACATTCGTTACTACAATCTGCTAAAATTGGTTAAATTTAAATAATTATAAAGAGTGTAACCAACAGCAAAAAAACATAGTATAATTTAGATATGGTCTTCGACCTCTAACTAATATCCCTAAAGTATCATGTACTTCAAATACTTGACTATTCCGTTCATTTGGAGAATACCCATTAGAGTCAATGAATGCAATGATAAAAAGATCGATTAATCCTTAATATCTAAATCAACACTCTCGATCATCTTCTAAAAATACTTGGACCAAATTCATTTACACTTTACGTTGATAAATTAAACTCACAATAGAATTTAGCAAATTTGTAAGTGAATAAACATATGGTTAGGGCAATTTGGGCCGATCACCCAATTGTCTGAAAATAAAGATGATCCATCGTCGGATGGGCTTATGAAAAGATCGTCACCACAACCGGCATTGAACCAGCGTGTGAATACGTGTCAAACCGCATTCTATATGAAATTAGGAATATATTTAGTTTTTTAGGTATTTACCTTGTCCAGCATAAGTTGAGACTTAGAAAAGGCTGATGATGATCATTTGAATGATGAATGGCATTTTTTAAATATGCACTTGGTTAATAACTTTCTTTTAAGAAACCTCTAAACTTTGTAATATTTGTGATCAAATTATACTAAAATTACAATTGATATTTGTTAAAAGTACATAGATACTATTTTTTGATTACTTGTAAAGTATGTCCGAGATAATTAAACAAACGTAGAATATCATTACGATTGTCCGTCACTAATGCAAGTAATCATAAAAATGATTTACGTTAAAATGATAACTTGGACAGTTGAATTTTTCTATGGTATTTATATTCATGCGGTCTTTCGGTATCAAGGATTATCCATTCTAAATGGACACTGTATATATTCCAAATATATAACAATAATTCAGGAATTATACAAATTTAATGTCAATATAATTTTTAAACTATAATTTATTGATTGTTATGAACTGTAGCCAAGTTATGAAAATATATATATTTTCCAGGGCGTGGCTTGAAACCGAGGTTGTGTTGTTTTTAAGAAGGGAGGCAATACTCTCCTCAAGAATTACCGACCGATCTCACTTTTAAGCCACATATACAAGCTGTTCTCGAGAGTCATGACGAATCGCCTCACAAATAAGCTTGATGGATTCCAGCCACCGGAGCAGGCTGGGTTTCGGATTTGATTTAGCACCATAGATCACATCTTCACCATAAGGCAAGTTGTACAAAAGACCTATGAGTACAATCAGCCACTGTGCCTTGCCTTTGTGGACTATGAGAAAGCTTTTGACTCTGTAGAAACCTGGGCTGTTCTGGAAGCTCTTCAACGGTGTCAGGTCGATTATCGATACGTCGAGGTGTTGAGAGGTCTCGATAGTGCCGCGTTTATGTCTGTCCTGATTCCGGGGGTCAACGAGACAAATCCAAATGCATCGAGGAGTTCGACAGGAGGATGTTCTTTCCGGCGAAACTGTATCACATAATGCTATTGGAGGATGTCTTCAAGACCCTAGACTGGGCTGGATGTGGCATAAACATCAACGGCGAGTACCTTTCACACCTCCGTTTTGCCGACGATATCGTTATATTGGCCGAGACCTTGGAGGACTTGCAGGAGATGTTGCACAGTTTAAATCAGTCCTCCCGACGCATTCACCTCGCCTCACGCCTCAGGATGAACTGGGAAAAGACAAAAGTCATGTTCAACGAACACGTTCTCCCGAGGCCAGTCAATGTCGATGGTGTTACTCTCGAAGTTGTCGATGAATATGTCTACCTTGGTCACATATTGCAGCTGGGAAGACACAGCTTCGAGAGGGAAGCAGATAGGAGGATTCAGTTGGGCTGGGCAGCAGCAGGAAGCTGAACCACATTTTCACGTCGCCGATACCGCAGAATTTAAAGACGAAAGTCTTTGACCAATGCATACTCCCCGTGATGACCTACGGAGCCAAATGCTCTGACAGTTAGTCCACAAATTTGCCGTAGCTCAACGGGGTATGAAGCGCACCATGCTTGGAGTTTCTTTGTCGGATAAAATTCGTAACGAATTTATCCGTCAAAGAACTAAGATCACCGACATAGTGTATAGTATTATTAATGGCATTCCTCATGTAAAAGAAATGCATGGCAAAAGAGTAGTATTTTTGGTTCTTGTTTGAAACTTGTCGACTCACTGACATTCTGTAATGTTATTGTTCAGAAAATCTAGATCTCTGGTTAAATAAATAGACATACTGCTCTATCGAATAGGTTATAATTAAAGTAATTCAAAAAGAAAAATAGTATTTTGTATTGTCATTTAAATTTAATTACATTAATTTTTAAAACAATTATTATCTTGTAAAAATATGAATCTCTATAATAGTTATTTCTAGCATAATTCTAAATAAGAAAGTTGGATTCGTTTAATTTGAATCACAAGAACAAGGATCTAGGTAAATCTGTTCTACATATTCGTTAGCACAGTCAATGCAGTGGTATCCGACAGTTAAGGTGACAATATTCAGATGGTAATGTCCCATGTTGCGTCAACTGGCTGTATAATATCAGAGAATCCATTGTAGCAGTTCGGCACAGGCATTTGAACCGGGCCACAATCGTTCAGAATCCATATAACAGTTCGACGGATTGACGGCACAATTCAGCCATAATTAGTTTCAATGGCATTGTGATGTATATATTCAAACATACCATTACAGTAATTTGGTGTTGCGGGGAAAGTAGCTAAATTTGTTACAGGCGGTAAGCAATCGCCGTAGAAATTTGGCACTGTTTCAACGTATGGCCCACATGGCGGTACAAAATCGTACATAGGTTGGCAAGGAGGTGCATAGTCAAAGATCGGTGCACATTGTGGTATATAATCATAAACAGGTCCACAAGGAGGCGCGAATTCAATTACCGGACTGTACTGCATCGGAAAATCGTAGGTCTGCACACAGGGACTCATAAAATCTAATACTGGAGTAAACTGAGGTACAATGTCTACTACTGGAGCGCAAGGAGGTGGCAAACATTCTACTACGGGTGCTATTACGTCAATGGTGGGTGTGTAAACTATCGGTTGAGGAAGAGCGGGCACTGGCTCACAGATCGTATTACATGGAGTGGCTGAGCGTAATCCTAAGGCTGTATTTAAAGTTGATTCAATCAAATCGCTAACAATAAGTAACTGCAGTACATTTGCCAGTGCAGTAGATAGGGAGTTATCGACTATTGTCGTTCCAATGGCAGGTGATGGGATTATTGGTGTAGGCATCAAATGAGGCGTTGGGAGAACTTGTGGGGTCGGTAGCACTTGTGGGGCTGGTATCAATTGTGGCGAACATGGAGCAGTTGGCAGAACCGTCGGATATAGGAGCTGATCTCCGCACCCACAATATTGAGCCCACGCCTGAAAATAAAAATGTATTTTTTTTAATAACCTAAAATGGAAAGACAACTATGTTATACTTACAATTTGTATAGAAACCAAATAAAATATAACGCAACAAATAACTTAAAAAAGAAGATATTCAGACCTTTATTTTTCAATAATAAAGGTAAATTAGAAATTCTTTCTTAAGAAAAACAAAATAAATTGGACTTGCTAATTTAAGTAGTGGTTATTGCCGTAATTTACTTAAATATTCAAAAGTATGAAGATGTGTTTCACTTGACAGTTTTTAACGATCTTACCTCGTATATAAACAAGACAAAGGCAAAAAGAACAGCGTTAATGTTCATTTTCAATTATTTAGTGTGAAATTTTATAAATATCGACATACTTTTATATGCTCGCTTTGATGGTAATAAATGTAATCCGCCATAATGTCATAATAATTTACAAAACTCAGATAATTGTTTCAGTACCTGGAATGAATGTTATAAAGTTATTACCGAAGTCACTGACATATTTTTTGTTATGTAAGAACTATTTTATTTGCTGTAATGATTTTTATAAATGAAATCTTTAAATTTGTTCCGGAAAAATTATAATTTTATGTCAAAACAATATAACGTTTCGGATGTGTTCATGTAACGGTAATCCATTTAGTATTTATAATGACTGTTTTCATAACTATGTGTTAAACAGATTTTAATCTATTGTGTAAGAAATTCTCAAAATCTATTCTTCTCAATGATCTTTTATCAATTTTTTATAAGGTAAACCTTTTATATAACGTTTTGCAAGTTGAAATTTAGAACGAACAGCTTTCTTGGTTGAAAGGTGGACTATCGCATAATTCTTCATTTTACACTGAATTCGATTCCTACAAAAACTTACTCTATTTTTTAGGGACTAATGCAAGTGGTATAACGGTATTTGTGCCAGAAACGTTAGTAATATATCGAGGTTTAGTTAAAAAAATATGTCAATCATCAAATACAAAATAAGAAAATCATTTTATCAAATTAAGAAAAAAGGTATATTTTTTAAATCTATAAGAATATTAAAATATAGATCTGATATCAAGTTCTTTTAAAAATTAGACGAATAGAATATTAGTAACAATTATACCAATACAATAGAATTGCTTGCAGATATACAAGTATGTATGCTTAAAAACCATTACTGAGAAAGAAAATGTATTATTTCATCATCATGACGCTAAAGGGAGCTAAAGAAGATAAAGCTTTTATTGCTGCAGGTCATGAGCTTTTGGTAGCGCTTGGTAAAATGGTACTTTTAAACGTATTACAGAAAATGGAATTAGCCACTAAGATAATGTTGCAGGTGGAATAATGATTAGTTTGTGATTGTGTAAATTATTCAACGTGGGAAAACGACAACGAATCAATCATCCTTTGGCTGAACCGGCAGGTACTGTACCCCATCACCAGAAGATAGTGGTTAGCTGTTAAGAGGCACTTGTGTATGTCAGCAAATGCTTGCAGAAAGTCAATATTTCGATTTTGTTTTTGGGTAGTATGTATTTTAGTTTTTCGTAGTTTTGACATCAGCCAGAATTATATTTTGCTTTATAAGATATAGAAAATAAAGAATCTTTTAGATATGAAACTAACAGAATTTAACAATGCTCTTCAAAAAATTAAATATTTAGGTGTCAACTTGTAGTCATTGTCTTACTCCTTGTAGTATACAAAGTTATGATTTTTCTTTCATTGAAATTTTATTTTGTTAACTATTGCCATGGTTAGAGCTGTTTTCTCGTATTATCGTGATTACGTCATTTAAAAAATATAAAATAAACTCCCAGTAAGCATCGAAAACGTAGACCGGCAGTAAATAGTCATTGAAAATCCAAGAACAACATTAGAAGTTTATATATACGATATATAGTTCGGAAGGTATCAGCACAACATAAATTAGCCTAAGTTAATACCAGTCAGCTATCTTTTAGTGAAAGGCCCGTCCTGATCGGACCAGCTATTCCAGCTAAGCCTTCTGGCTTCTGGCCAACGAACGGATCGACAGACAAAAATTTAAAAAAAAAATATTTTTCATATGGACCGGTTATATATCATAATAAACTTATTTAAACGGTTATTTAAATGTTACAAACAGAGACTCAATTTTACTATTAGTATAGATATAACTGAGTAAAGGCGCCACGATGTCTAAAAGTGTTAAACTGCAGCTTTCTGTGATTTCTCAGTTCTCATCTTTAAATTTCAGAACGTACTGATTACCATCAGAGGAATGTTTTGCGATAGCCGAAATTGAAAAAAAAGTTATTAAAAACGACTGATGAGTATATACGACCAATTATTGACTTAAAGAGTTTACTGAATTGTTCTGCTTTAAGTTTAACGTGAGTCATTATATTACGGAAACCTTACTACAACGAATAATCAAATTTCGTGACGTAGTTAACTTTATAAAACATTGAAGAATTGAACTAAAAAAATATATTTTTTGTGTTATTTGTTTTATTAATTTTTTTACTACCAGTTTGTTATATTTTTCCATTTAATAAATTTATTTAATGGTTTTTAATCTATCATAAAATATAAAAGTAAACACTTGACTTTTTTGTATAATTGAGATGAACACCTTACATGATGAAGTATACAGATCTATAATTCTAAATCACAAGTAAATATTGGAGTGCACATGCATGCGGATTTGAATGATGTTCTTTTTTCTTAATCTTCTTTTCTTCTTAATCTTATGTTCACATTCAAAACGCATTGAATACGATAAAAAAAAAACCTCCCATCAGGAGAACTCATTAACCAAGAATTGATTTTAGTGATATTTATAGACTGCCTCCGTAGCCTAGTGGTATAAGCGTGTGCTTTAGAAACGGAGGTCGTGGGTTCGAATCCTGCGGGGACTCAACAAATTTTCATTGTTGTTTCTTAGTTGGTTAGGTCAATTTGGGCCGATCACCCAATGGTCTGAAAAGTAAGATGATCCATGGGTCGGATTGGCATGTAAAAAGTGGGTACCACCAACCTGCATTGGACCAGCGTGGTGGGTTATGGTCTAAAACCCCTGATGGATAGGGGTGTATTACGGGAGGCCCATGTCCAGCAGTGGACTATCAAAGGCTGATGATGTGTGTTTGTGATATTTATAGTGGACGTTAAGACTCCTTATAATAACCTTAATAACAGAAATATTTGTAGGTGTAGCAAACCTTGCCCACTTTTATTTATTATTCCAACATAAAAAAAATACTTATTCAATGTAAGCCACCAAAAATAAAGGAAGGATAATAAAAAAAATTGTTCCTTGCTAAAATTTTATTATGTATATTATAACGGTTTACCATTAATTTGTATAATTTAAAACGGAGATTTAATGATATTGTAATGGCAATACCTAATAAAAGTAATTAACACCGGTGTACGGTATTGATTCTACATTAGCGTAGGTAATAGGCGGTGGTAGGCATCCACAAGGTCCGGGAAGACTCGGAGGGAAAATGAGCTCAGTGACTGGACCGAAGTTGCCTAAAGGCCCGATCAGCTCGGTAAGACCACCGCAGAAACTAGGACTCAAAGACATTTGCATCGGTCCTGCAAACTCTGGTACACACACAGGACTCGTGAATGATGGTGCAAAACTGGGGATTATCTCTTTCAGCCCACATCTGTTGGGAGACAACACTGGTGCGTTGAACACTGGAGGCAGAACCTCAGTCACACCGTAGTAATTTGGCAAAGGCTCACAAGAGCATCGTGGTCGGAGCATGTCTATCACAGGAGCACACGGTGGAATGTATTCCGTTCTTGGTGCGATAATGTCAACCGTAGGATACATTAAAGGTGGCTCGCAGATCGGCGATACTGCAGGAAGCATGCATGGTGCAGCCCGTGAATTTAGAGTTGATGCTATTACATCACTAACTACTAGCAATTGGAGCACGTTCGCCAAGGAGTTTGAAACGGAATTGTCGACGACTGCAGTGGTGAGTTGTGGCCTGATGATCGAAGATGACACCAGTTCCGGAGCGGACAATAACTGGGGTGGATTCCTACCAGCTGTGGAACCCCTCCACAGCCGCATAGCTGTGCTTGAGCCTGGAAGCAGACACAATATATAGGAGTAACTGATGGATAATATAAACGTTGCAGTGGTACTCTATAAGTCGGTCAACTGCAAAGTATTTTCAGAAGAGGTAAAATTATATTCATTTTAGTTTGATAAAGCTTACCTTACAGATGACGAAAAATATAGAGACATATATTATTTCTCTTGCCATTTTGTTTTAAATGTATAGTTGGTTGTAAAGTACTGTCCTTATATATTACTTAGTGATCCTTATTAGTAATCTTTTATGCAATATAATTAATGAAATTTTGATAATTGTTGACCAACTAAATTCAAACATTGCAACAAATTTTTATCTATTTAAATTTAATGAAACAGTGAAGGATGATAACGGTTCAATTATAAAAATTACTTAACTTAATAGCAATGAAGTTGCAAAAGAAAGAAAATGTTGAAGATAAGTTTAAATAATGTTAAATAATCCTCAGGACCCTCTACAGGCTTAAAAACTTATCCCTGCTATAACTAAAATTGCTAGTGCTAGTTTGGTCTGAATTCAGATCAACTCAAGAAACCTGACCGTTTTTTATAATCTGCATTCGATTGAATATAACCTCCGTAAATATAATCACGTTTTTAATTATTATTTATTGTCTATTACTTCTTATTCTGTTTGGAAATGCAATCTTTTCGTCAGTGAAGGTCAGATATAGGTCTCTTTTATTATTGTATTGCCATTTTCTCCAAACATTTGTCCAATATCTATCAGATCTCACCAAAAAGCTTTTCATTCAGCTCCGTCTTCTTCTTTGTCCTTTGCATCACACTGATTTATTTCATAATTGTTTCTTCGTTTAATTTATTCCTCTATGGAATTAGGTACTCTGGAAGTTAAGATGGCTTAAAGTTACCTACAGTTAAAATAACTTAAATAAGTTATTTTAACTGTAGGTAACTGTATTTTTTGTGCATTCTGTCTTATAAATGAATGAATGTAGAATGTTAAAGTAAATTATTTCTTAATGGGCTTAAAGGCTACAAGGCAAGTGTTTAAAAACAACACTATTCTGACACAAATAGCCACCAGTGTTGCTTCCTCAGTCAGTCCCAATTAAAAAGAAGATTAACCACCTCTAATTCTGACTTTTACCAAGTTTTTTTAAAAAATAATGCGGTATAACAACGATTATCTTTATTGTCATTTAATACAATCAGATTGAGATTTAATATCGAATACAGATCGTTCATGTGCGTTTGCTACATAAGTGCAAGTTAGTTGCCAGCATTAAAATTGTTTCCAAAAATAACTTTAAACAATTACAAATTGCACAAATTTTATATTCAATTACGGATATATGTTTATATTTCAATATAAATTAAACTTACAAAATGTTACGAGTAAAACAATTCTTCATAATATTTTAGAGATTGGGACAAAAAATTAGCTTGGTTTTATAAGTAACAAAAATTTTTATGTTGGGGTTAAGTATTTAATAGTCACCTTTTCGTTGGGTTTGAGCTATGACTCAATTTATCGTATTCCTGATACTGCTACCTGCTCAGCCAATGTTTAAAATTTACTAACTTATCAACCGATATAAAATTATACATACTCAGTTCATTCTGTAACATAAATTGCTGTGTTAGATATTTTTTGTGAAAAAGGTAAAGTTTTTATAACAATTATGGCCGACTTTAGAATAAAAACCTGTATTAAAGTTTTTCACGTTCTCGGCGACATAATGCTAGTTTCTTTTGCTTCAGTAACATGTTACTAATAAATTGTTACTGCTATTTACAGCACATAGTAATGATCATATGCGATTATTATGTATATATATTATTGGAAATTGGTTTTAATTAATAACTAAATGTTCTTTGACTGAATTTGATCTCTCTAACAAGTTTTAACATATAGTTTTATCCAAATGCCTTTTAAAACAATTTTTACATTTTTAGATGCATTAACTTGCATCAGGACTGACACTATGTAGATTTTAGTAAGTATATTAACTGTGTCGTCATTAATCTGATTGCTTAAGGTTGTTCATAACACATAGAAATATTCTCCCGCAGACTTAATAGTGGATCAATTCAAGAATTGAAATATTCTTAGCCTTATTTTATTTACTCAAATTATCATAGGATCGGCTGCACATGACGACCTGCTCTTGTCCAAGATGGTCTCGACAGCCTTGACTAACTTATTGCATGCGTCCGATTTGTTTTACTTAAAATTTTTGCTAATAAAATAATGTTTAATTTGACATTACGGTCAACGTTATGATGTCAATTGAAACCATTAAAATAAGTTACATAACATTCAAAACATTGAGATAAGTATGTGATAATACTAAATGTAATATAGAGTTTGATATAAGAGATAAGAAAATTTTCATTTCATTCTCAGAAAATGCTATCTTTTCATGTGGTCTTATGAAACACTATTGATATAAAACGCTTCATTCTTTTTAGATACTAAATCTATTCTCAGACTTTATTCAATATGCTGAAAGACATTTTAGCAGCGGCGTTGCTTTTAAAGGTAACGTTTATTTTTCATCTCTTTTTTTAAGTATTTTGCTATAAAAATCATCATCATCATCATCAGCCTTTGATAGTCCACTGCTGGACATAGGCTCCCTAATACACCCCTTTCCATTGGGGGTTTGGACCGTATCCCGCCACGCATAAAAATAATAATTATATTTAAAAAAAAAGCCTATTAAATATCAAATAACTATTAAATCTTCAATACTTGATGCTTCATAGCATAAAGCATGGATAGTATTTGAATATTACTTTTGAGAAGCCTAGATTTATAAAATATAAACAATAATTCCACAAACATAGGGTATGCATTGTGAAGATACGTTAACGATTAAATAACGTAATTCTTCTTATTAATCAGGACAATCCATATTATTTAAAATTCAGCAAGACCACAGTTGATTAATGCTACACGTGTTTACCATTTCAAATAACTAATCATTTTAGTATCGGTGTATTAAAATAATAAAATAATGTAGACTGATGTGTTTTTTTTTATAGTAATCAATTAAATTTTTTTGATAAATTAGTTTAATAAGGGATGGAATTCGATTTAAAATAATTTATTTCTTCATTTGGTTCCTTTAAAATGTATTTAATTGTGATTATGTCCACTAGAATTATATATATTTGAAAGGATATTTTTTTGTATTATTAGGTTCTCATACAATTATTATCTCTTATCCACCATTATTTATTTCAGATGGTCTCAAGTCAATGCATACTTCAGAACCACTTACCACGGACACCAATAGAAATAGCGACAGCTAGGATCCTTGAAACGTTCACCGGAAGACAAACACCACAAGTTCCGGTTCCGTCAACGCCTCTAGAAAACATTGTGCTGTGCAAAAACTTAGCCGCGCAAATCGAGAGCAGAGCATTGGCTAAGTTAAGACGTAATGCAGTCAAAAGGCCGGTATTCGGTCAGATAATAGGTCCACTTCTGGATGAAATAGCTCTGGTGTGTCAGTGTCCCGTGTGTCAAAATAGTCATCAAAACGCTGTGCTACCAAACACACTGGGAACAATAAACAACCCTAACTATGTATACCTCAATAGTCCAGTATCCACGCCGAGTTACAACTTAAATCAATTCCCACTTTCGTATTATTGACATTGCTGTAATGAAATATTACTTAATTGGTTTATTAATTTATTTTATTTATAAATATGTTCTATTTAATGTACTTTTCTAATAAAGATTATGTCAAAAACTATGAAACTGTAGTGTTTATTTTTTTTCTATAAAACGCTGTTGACATTGTTTCCAGTTTTCTTTCTATTTTTCTGTATACTATTTTTGTGAAATTCATATTATGATAGGCAGTATTTTTAAAATGTTGGGGCAGAGAAACGGGAGAATGAAGATATAATTTGATATAAAAAAGGTACCAAAAATGTTTACATGTAACGCGCAATCTTTTATACTAAATTAATTTATAACAAAAATAATTGGTTTAGGACGGTATTATTATTGATTCCTTTTGTTTGGAAAATAAAATATACGTTAGCTCTTAATATACATTTGAAAACTTAATGTCTTTGCGGATAAATATAAATAATTTCCTTATATCAATGTGATGCACGTGACATAAACAACAAACATTAATAATAATTCTTCCAGAAAGTAGACAGCGAATGACTCAGAAGAGTATACTATTATAGAACACTATACACAATTCTTTAACAAAATCTCAAAAAACGTTAATAATTTAACAATCAATAAATTTAACAAGTTGTTGTGCTTGAAAAGATTATGTTTTAAATGTTTTTACAATTTCTATGTCAAGACAGTCTCTTAATGGATTGCTCCAGTGTCTTTTTTACTTAAAGAGTACATTTTGTACAGCGAAAGATAAAATAAAAAAATTGGTAGCTATGCCCGGATTTATCAGGTCATCATCAGCGTGTGTAAGTCCACTGCTGGACATAGGCCTTCCCTAATGCACACCTTCTCCATTAGGAACTCTTTGGACCGTATCTTACCACGCTGGTCCAATGCGGCTTGGTGTGACCGAATTTTTACATCCTCTTCCGACGGTTGGATCATCTTACTTTACTTTCAGACAGTTGGGTGATCCACCCAAATTGTCCTAACCAAAAGAGAGAAAACAACGATAGCGCAAAGTTGTGTCCCCACGGGATTTGAACTCACGGTCTCCGGTTTATAAAGAAGGGCCAATACCGCTAGATCACGGAGACGGTTATTATCAGGTTAGCAGCGTCCTATACTGAACCCGTGGTAGTGATTTGACACTCGATATTCAACTGAAATACTTCAACTAATTTATTGAATCAAGTCATCTGAGCAGATATTATTTTAAAAACATGGATGCCTTCCATCTACCTTCATTTTCATAGTCCAATAGGATTGATAATCAACACGGTCGAAGAGGGTTCAGGCACAAGTAAGGTGACTATCCTAACCACTTTTTCATCCTACTCAAAGAAAAATTAACCAACAAAAACGCAAGTCTGAAAACACTGCACACTGCAGGGTTAATAAACTGCTGCTCTGTGGCTGAAAAAGGCATCGCGTTTGTGTCTTTCTAATTGATTTTTGGGAGATGGGGAACAGTAAATTTACTAATAGTTCTGTCAGTTTGTAGCCGACATGGGCATATTAGCAATTTAATTTACCAGTCAATATAAATTAAAAATAAAACTTTGCAAATCATAGTAAAAAAAGTTTTAATTACGAATATTTTATTTACAAAAATAAATTAATTTGGTGTTCTTATTTATATATGTACATTTAATAAAAATCCACTGAAAATAAGTCCTTATAATTTTCAGCTGCGAGGATAGCTGCGTATGGAGATTGGAAATCAGGTTTTCTATAGTCGACCGGTGAAGCAGGAATAGTGTCTGAGACTGATGCAATTGCGTCATAGGGTGATTTTAGATTCAAACCCGGTCTAGCCTTAGCAGGAGGGACTCCTAAGGAGCTTAGCATTCCACCAAGATTATTGGAAGAACCTAAATATGTGGCACTAGGTAGATACTGATTTATAGATTGTTCATATGGTTCGGCATATGGCTGATATTCTGGAACTTGAGTACTAGGTGGAGTACTAACACTAGTATATGTTGGCAAATTCAATGATCCAATGTACGCTGAAACAGGATCGACATTACGAATTGCACCGTATTCATCAGCAGTTTTAGGAATCGGTAGCAGGTTGCTAGATTTTTCAGCTTTTTCTGGTGGAGGCATATTCAACAAATTACTCACTATTAACAATTGTAATGCGATTGCTAAATTGTTTAAAATATTTGAATCGAAGGGAGGAGAAGATAGTGCAGCACCTTTCAAATTAGGTACAGAATTCGTAGTAGGTAGAACCAATTCTGTGGTGGGAACAGAAGACCTGTAAGTTTTATCTTCTGTTATTGGACTTGAGTGCTTTGGTGTTGGATACGCGGAGTATTCATAGCCTGTCGCAAGGGAAGAATGATACGCAGGAGATGGAACTGATGCATAAGAAGATAACGATGATCCAGGAGACGCTGCCACTGGAAGCTGATAATACTGCGGACTAGGTACTTGTATATACCTCTGTCTTTGTGGTTGATAAGACGTAAATACCTAAAAGTAAAAATTAAATAGTTTTATAAATATAAGCAAGTATTCAAAGTATATGTTGACATACACGAACCAAAAATGCAAAGGTAAGATGTAGTAATAATTGTAAAACATACCTCGTTTAACATTATTTCAATAAGCAGTAATTTCAAAATGTTGCCAGCCATTGTGTTACTCGATTTACAGTGATAAATATCACGTTTGTTTCATTATTGATATAGATTCATTTAACATAATCGATATCGTCGCGTTTCATAACTTTTATCACTCTTATGTGTCTTATAGTTTCGATTCTATCGATATTTTAAAAGAATCAGATCTTATCTATACTTTCCCTTCTTCTTATGTAATTTATGTTGAATTTCTGTTACTTATGATTTTTCATTTCATTAAAAATATCTGGAATTTAAAGATTACAGTAAAAGGAATAAGAAAATTTTTCAATGATTTTAATGATTTATGAGTCATCTTAATACATAATTTTGCAAAATTATAGAACATTTTTGTAATATTAATTTTCATAGAAAGACTTATATATCACAAACAATTAGCCTCACTCGCATATATATCATTAAAACTTTGCCAAAATAAATAAACTAAACTATATGAATAAATTAAGTATTTTGCGTGACTGGTATTCATAATTATATAAGGGTTATTTAAAAAAGTTGAAAGGTCGTATGTAAATTGTAAATAAAATTTATATATATTAAAATATATGTTAATTAGAAAACATAACAACAATAACCAACTTAAAGTTATCTATGCTTAGCATAATACTGTAGCTATGCTTGATGTGCCAACTTTTTGTATAACACTTCATTCAAATATTTTCCTAAAGCAATTTTAGACAGATAAAAAAAATTTACCTTGTATTTAGATGCTGAAAAAGTTTGTCCATGCTTAGACATATATGTATATATATTATTCCTGCATTTTTTTGTGTTAATAGTCATCATAAGATCAGCATTACGGTATCCACTGCTGGACATAAGCCTCCGCCTTGAGCCGCCAAAAGGTACGATTGTGCTCCATCTGGCGGACTTCCTGGACATTTGCACGGGTCGTCACTCCATGTCGTGGGGGGTCTTCCCATTGTATTGTGTAACCAGTGTTATTAACGCTCATAATAAAATATAAAACATTCGAAAGTTTAAAATTTACGGTTCTATCAAAATATTTAACGTCTTGTTTGGAACTGGAAGAATTCAGAGTGCAAGTGCCTACAAATATCCGCAACACTGGAAGACTAAAGAACATGAAAACAAATGCGTCATGTCATTTAGAAAGTTTTACTACTTATTTATAGTGATTATTTGAGTATTTCCAATGTATTATGTTAAAATTATTTACCAAACTGTGAGACATTTATCTTCTTCTTTTTCAAGTGCCATCTCCTATCGGAGGTTGGCAACCATTCTGGCACCTTGGACTTTTGACTCTGCTGCTCTAAATAAAGAATGTCTGCTCTTCTTATACCACTGGCGCAGGTTTTTAAGCCCAGATTTAGGTGTTCTTTACGGATTTCTTTTTCCTTGTATCTTAACTTGTAGTAATTCATAATTTTTGCCTTACATCAAATGGCCAAGATACTCCAACTTCTCCTTTTTTACTATTTTATTTACTATTTCCAGTTCCTTCCCCGTTTTTTACAACACTACTTTATCATGTTCTTCGTCCCTCCAAGTTATTCTTAGCATCCTTCTGTAAATCGATATTACAAAAGCTTCAACCCTTTTGCACATGGCTCATGGCTCTGTCAAGGTTCAAGCTTCAACGCAGTGCTGAAAGATGGAGAAGGTGTAGCAGAGTGCAAGAAGGGTTCGAAGTTGAATGTTCTGGTTCTAATCACATACAACTTTTCTCATTTTGTTAAAAGCTCTCCGTGCCTGTTTAACTCTACATCGAATTTCATATGGGTGGTTACAATATAAGTTAATAGTCGTCGGTGGAAATTTTGGTACAACTATATGCTTAACCTTTTTGATGTTTTGCTATCAGATAATTATGTAATAAATTTTATTATTTGTACATCGCTAGTCAGGCGGAGCTAAAATTGTGTTTACTGTCTATATTTGCTATATCACCGCTGTACATTTTAGCTAATTTAGACTCTGAATAAATGAAAACATTATACAAACAACAATAAATGAAACAGACCCATAGTGACCAAACGCCGTCAAACTTAATTGAATTATATCTCAATGACACTCGGCTATAAGAACGCTAGATGTGTGACGCCTCTTTGGTGACATGGGTTTATATGAAGATGGTCTTTTGATAACAGGAACAAGAGATTACTTTAATAAATAAAATTGCATAGCATTTTTTGATCTACATTTTTTATAGTTGATTGTGTGTGATACACCTTGCCCCTAAGATATACAACGTATGGCACCTCACATTCTTTTACCGCCCTGGGACATTAGACGTTTCGTCTAGATTACCTAGTAATTGACCTGACTACGGTACCGTTCAAGCTGGACATCTTCCAGTTTAGTATGGTATAGTTTATTCAGCACTGGTTTGCAGCAGAAATAGGTGCGGTAGAACTGTCTCAGACGGCTCCTGCAAAAAACCTACCACCTTAAAAATTTCTTTGTCTATGTCCCATTTATTTCCTCCTCTCAACATAATATACTTGTTCAGTAGATAAATAAACAGCTTTTAAAATGAATCGTTACGTTTTTATTTATTTTTCGTTCCACGCTTCACTACAATGGCTGCGAATTCAACATGAAGTAATCCCCGAGGGCGCATAAAAGAGAATCCGTGCCGCCCCAGTATATGGCCTGGAGTTGAACGTAAAAATAAATTGTGTTAGTCCGTGTCCAATTTAAGCGGCCATTAAATTTTCTATAGTACATACGAAAACTGTTGTCGAGTGGGAGAGCTTGTCAGCTTTGTTTCATACAAATTTTATGTAAAACAACACATTTGCATACTTTGCTCAATAGTGTGACATTGGATTTTTTTAGTTATTAATAGATTAGTTGATTGTTCAGTTACTAATAGTTAGTTGAAAAAAACGCTTCAGGCCTTTTTATAAGAATTATCGCATATCAATTAGCGTTTATCAATAATAACGCAATGGTGTTTATGTCACTTGTGTCTGAATTTGAGGAAGGAGGTATTTCTTTGCATTATTTTTTTAGAATATATGCTGGCCAATAAGTACTATTTTAGTTTGATCAGCATAATATGATAGTTTCCGTACAGTAGTTTTTAGAAATTAAAAGCATCGTTAAATATCATAACCTTTTGCGGTAAATGAACACGCCTCCTAAAACAAACTTTGAGAGGAACAGGAGAAATGTGAAAAATGTGTATAATTGGAATTAACCTATTGTACGTTTAATAACGGTGGCATCTCTGTTATTTCGATAATTAACCCATAACAACCCTTTTAAAATTAGTTATCTCTAATATATAATAAATTACAAAAACAAGTTAATTCAATCTTAATGGTATAGATAAATTTAAATACGTTTACTAAATAAATTGCTCATTCACAAGTTTGTTTTAATTTCTTAAACCATATAGTTAAAGTTTAAGTAAATACGACGCATTTAAAATGAGATGCCTCAAATCAAAATCCAGTGAATATCGCGGCAGTGACTTTCGTGGGATTTCCGTAAATATTTTACAGAATAATTTATCTGTAGCAGGTCCTCAAATATGTTGCCAGGTTTTTATTATATTTTCAATTTAAAGGATTAATTTTCATTTTACATTACATTTTAGTAGATTACATCTTTGTAACGAGTTATTACAGCCTCCGTAGCCTAGTGGTATGGGCGTGTGCTTTAGAAACCGGAGGTCGTGGGTTCGAAGCCTGCGGGGACGCAACAAATTTTCATTGTTGTTTCCTAGTTGGTTAGGGCAATTTGGGCCGATCACCCAATTGTTTAAAAAGTAAGATGATCCATGCGTCGGATGGGCATGTAAAAAAGTCGGTCCACCCACCAACCCGCATTGGACCAGCGTGGTGGGATACGGTCCAAACCCCCTAATGGATAGGGGTGTATTAGGGGAGGCCTATGTCCAGCAGTGGGCTAACAAAGGCTGATGATGTGAACGAGTTATTATAATATATTCATGCCACATAATAAGATATAATTAATCAATTTCTAAAATGGTCCTAAAATTAGACGTAAACTTTACACAATATTATTAAAGTAAAAATTAGAAAGCACAGAAAACATATATAAATCGAAACAAGAAGTTCATCTGTAATTCAACTGCGATCGTCGTTTAATATGATTATAACAAATAAACAATCAAAATTTTAACAAAACTTAAGAATCAAGCAATGAAATATAACCTACTTTTTGCACAAAACCACTATGTGATTTCTGCTGCCCTTTTCAAATTTTTCTGTTCGAGGGGCCCCTGCGGACCCTTTCGGCACCAAGCCAGCTATTGGGGAAGATGGGTGCGAGTTATTGTTATCGTGCAATATCTCGTTGACTGGCGGATCGTATGCTGCCACGTCCAGCGCCAGTCCCAGACGTGCCCCGGCGAACGCCAGGCAGCGGTCCTATCCCCTTTTGCAGATGCTGGTCGCAATGGTAGTCCCCTTAACAGGGGGCCGACTGAGGCGGTACCGCCGCGGTACTTATTTCTGCCCTTCAAACGTCCTATGTCTCACGTAGGCAGCGCGATAGTGATACTATGGGCATTGCGGATGTCCATGGGCATCGGTGCTCGTCTGCCTTCGTTGGCAATAAAAACGCTCTTTAAAAGGGACCACATGACAGCTACTACCTAATATTAAAAAAACATTCAAAAATAGATTATTCTGAGCGGAGCAACGAGATAACAATTAAAAAACATAAGCTCCGAATAGAGTACCTTCATCTTTAGGGAAGTACGTCAAAAAGCACACTGTTTGCTTTAAGGTCGGTTATAATATTTGATAAATATTTCCGCTACATTTTTAGTAAAAAATCCATATCTTGTTTTACACAAATACACATTAAAGTATGGATGATAAAAACAAAACAAATTGTACCATATGTAGATATTAGAAAAAATCGAAATAATGTATTTTATTTTATACCGCTTGCGTATTTTTTGCTGAGAGAACATTCTCGAGAACGCTTTCATGTCACGTATCAATGACATCGCAACGGAATTGAGTTTCTGAAAGAAATCACCTTATTTAGGATGACGCAGGTTTTAATCGTTATATCCTTTTCTTATAACAATGATAACATTTTGAAAAGAAAACAAACCTTCAAAAAGGATCGATATTGAAAGATTATTAATTAACTTGGAGAATATAATTAATAAAACAATTTGGATCTTTGAATAAAAGCCGTCAATATGACGGCTATTAACAATATCTATCAAATTAACTTCAATAATTAATAAGAAACCAGTTACTAATACTACGATAACAAACAAAACAAACAAGACACACTAATCAACTAAGTATTTTCAGTCGAGGAAGTCCATTAGTAGGAACTGTATCAGTGTTCATTGATAAATGATTGCTTTATAAACCGGAGGTCGTAAGTTCGAAATGAAGAAGGCGTGCAATAGGGGAGGCCTATGTCTAGCGGTGGACTAACACAGGCTGACGATGATGATGATGATAAATAAAGCATAAGATTCATAATTATTATGTCCGACTTAAATTTATTTTTGGGTTTCAAACGTTTTACCATAAAAACCCAAATTACTCATTTAAAAGCACAAAGGAACAGAATAACATGTACAAGAACTTTAAGCGACACCATTAGCCGCAATTTTATACAATATTGTTTTCTTATTTTGTGACAGTGTCGTAATTCCATACATCCATCACATTTTCACGGCGCAAATTTCTCGTAATAGAGCTCTGACGTCATCAGGCTGACCTTTCGCATTTGGATTGACGTTTCATGAAACAAGAGTAATCGTTATAAAGGTGCGCATATACCAGGCCAACCTGCAAACTAATATGTTCGGAGTAGACCCGTATAAAGTTTGAAGGTTGAAATTTTTTATTTGCTTCTTTTTCATACATTACATTTCCATTACCGGCTCGGCTAAAGTGTCCGCACTTTAAGGTGTGTTTTATCGTGACAAAACTAAAGTCGTAGTAGTCACTTGTCGTCATTTACGTCACAGAGAAACGATTATTTATTACATAGAAAAGGGCAGGGTCAAGGGACGGTAATAACGCGAATATGCTATAGGGATTTGTCGAAAAAACAAATAAATGTAAAAACTTGGTAAAACTTCACAACTTTTATTGTACGACCTTTTTTATGTGTCGCATATGTTGTTAAAAGTTTTATTGTTCCATTTGTATTTATGTTATTAATCGTTATGGGTTTTTTTTTGTTTATTTCAGGATTTTATTGATTTTATTTTTAATTATTAACGTGTGATACTTAAGTAAATGAAATAACTACTGTAATTACAGCTAAACATTTTCTCTTATCTTAAATAAATACAGACAATGCAAGTTATTAGTTTAGTTATTGATAGCTACGTATAAAATTTTTATCGGAAATCCATTCCAATTTTAAATTAAATCTTTATTTAACGTAGATGTTTCTCAGAATTTTACAGAACTGCTAACTCATAATTAATCAATCAATAACACCTTGAAGTTCACAACTCTGAAACTAAATTACTTGCCTTCAGCTTGTTATGAAGTTTTGTAATTAACGGGAGCGTAAAATCGTCTCGATTCTTAATTAAATTGTTTTAATCGATGAAGAAGTAATTAATACTGTGAATTAGGTTAGTTATTTAATTTGTGCTTTGTTTCTTTTATGGTTAATTAATTTGCTAAAAGACTAATTTTCTTACTATTTACAATAACTAAATACATTTTTTTTCAATTGGCTCTGTTTTTTAGATTTGTTTATGTTGTCTAGTAAATAAGTTATATAAAAAGTTGTTAGCTTTTAATTTAAATATATACATAAATTTAAATATCTTTTAACTTAAATATTTATTAGTATGCAACAGTATTTTATGTTTGTAGTTGTTAAGCATTTTAAATAAATATTTTGACATCGAATATACTACAAACATTATTAATTTGGTGTTTTTTTTATAATTAAATACAAAATCTTTTTAAAGCAATTTATTTAAATAAACATATCTTTACATTAAATAGACATTTGTAACAATTAACCCCAACACATGATTGCTCCAAACTGTTCATTCAACTAGTAAAGATAATTATACCCTGGATAATTGTATGGAGCGTAAGGGTTAATAAGACCGCCACCTATCATTTCAATGGGTGCGAAATTAGGAAGTACTTCTAATGGCGCCAAGGCAGGACCAAATACTTCGCAACCAGCACTGGGAAGAGTACTGCTCAAAAGATTGCTCACAACAAGCAACTGCAAGGCATTAGCTAGACTGTTCGCTACACTGCTGTCTTGAATGATTGTTGGCGCAATCTCCAAAGGTCTCTCAAATATCATAGGTGACATAGCTGGTGTATTTATCATCAGTTCAGGTACAACATTCTGCCCGCAATTCGGCACCACTCTATTCACGCATTGACTGTACACGTTCTGAAAATGTATATCGTTATCGTTATAGATTGTTGCAACTAGAAGCCTGAATCGAATGGAAATATTATCACGTACAGTATGTAGGGAAAGCATTTGTACACAATTAATTCTAGTTTAATAAAATATGACAATAGTTTTAAGAAATAAGACTTGAAATAGATGTAAGCATAGTAACCTATATCAAGGAAGTGACACTGTTAATAATCGATTGTCAATATGTGTTTGTCATCTCGGTAACAATTCATCAAAAGCAACGCCAAACTATATGACTGCCGCTTCGATGTGTTTTACGTCTAATCTAAACTATATTTAATAGTCTATCTAACCGTTTGTCTGTTACTGTAATTGATTTTTCGCAATCTCAGTACATTATATAGGTAATCGTAGCCATAGCATAAATTCTAACCGTGGAAAATTCTACCGGAAAAAAAATTAAAGTGGTAGTAAAGTTATTAAAATAGTTGTATTATTATAAGTAGTTTTACTTATTAATCTATTATTTAAGAACTATCAGATTTTTCACTACTATGCTTACCACCGCCAAATTATTAAATTGTTATGTTTATGTTTTAAAAAGAAAGTTTTAATTCATTCTTTGTTTAATAAGGCATATAAAGAAAAGGAGGAGTTTGAGCTTTTTATTTTTTAATATTCTACAGAAAGTAAAATTTTCAATAAGGAGTTTTAAATAAAAATATATTTAAATTGTTACATCAAAAGTTCGCAATACCTGGGCAAAAGACAAAGTTTTAAAGAAGATATATACCTTTTAATAAATGGAGGACTTATTGTATCAGTAAACGTTAACTTTGTAGATAGCATATTTTTGTGTGTAAATAGACATTGATTAAAATATGGAAAAAGCTGACAACATCACGTATTAAATGTCTTACACTAAATTAGTAATAATAATTAAATAATGGTACAATTTATAATTTTTATTTTGAAAATGAAGGAGCACCGTTAGAAGAGGGGAATTTTGGATTTAATTTAACTTGAGCGGGTAGTTTTAAAGTGTTAATTAAATTATTTTTTCACAGCTATATGTATTCGACGTTATCGAGTATTAACAAACTATGCTTTGAGCAATACTTATAAGTTGTATCAATACAAATGTTATATTGTTATCAAATGCACAACTGTTCAAAAACTTTTTAGTCACAAAGAATAAATTTAATTAAACCCTTTAGTTTCATTAAAATTCCTACCTGTTTCGTTGTTTTCAAAACGATAAAATTATTTTTAAAAAAAGATTATTATTCCTTTTTTCTAGTCCCCAATTTAACCCTTTTTAAAAAACTACGACAGCCCGTAAAAATGTTTAAAACTTTAGTTTGGTTACAAAAGATAAAAATTTTGGTTTTAAAGAGAGCACAAAATATTTTATAAGAATTTTTATTTAATTCGAATTTATATATAGAATTCCTGAAGAAATAAGTAAAAACTACGTTACAAATCAAATGACTCCGTATTATTACAAATGCAAAGTTTTAAAAAGTCGTCTTTTAAAAAACCCACCTATTCTATTAAGCAAAATTATACACCGTAATATTGGATTATAGAAAAAATTATGTAAATAATTAAACTATAACCCATAATTCAAATTCTTCAGCGGAAAATGAATTTCAAATAATTAATTGTTTTTTTTATAAAAAAATATTTCTTTTTTTCATTTTACCAGATTTTGTCATTAAAGGTTATTATTGGGGCTAATCCACAGTGCGACTTAATTTCACCTGTTAAAACCTTGCATTTAAATAGCATGTAAAAAACAAAGAAAATTTGGGTGGTTTTTCCCGGAAGAACCCACAATTTTAGGTTTATAAATCAACAATTAGCCTAATAGGATGAATGGGATACAATATGTTTATCTCCAATAATAAAACCACTTAGTTTTTTATAACCAAATTATCTAATACCTCAATTGTTTTAGCCTTAATTAAAACATTGATTTACCCTTCGTTCTTCCGCTCATAAAATGGTAAGTATAGCTTGTTACAAACAGTTATTTTAAGACCAAACCTACTGTACTTCGCATTAAGGATTTGTGTTTTTTGTATAAATCCAAATTCATCTTCAAACCTAGTATGATAATGTGTTGATCGGTGGCATGCATTACAGGCTGAAAGTGATGATGATGATGATGATAATTTGACCCTATTTAATTTAAATAAATATAATAATTTTATGATAAAAGGATAATTTTGCGTTTGACACTAATCAGGATTTCAGAAACGTGATAGATGCGATAATAGATTATTTTATAAAATAATCTCCAAGACCCCATCAGCGCTAGCCTCAGACACAATCGCGGGCCTAGGTCCTCATTCTGATTTTGTTCTAAATATCTTGAATAGATTTCTCAGTCAATAGCTTACAGGGTTTCTCGTGACGGTGTGCTGTCTAATTTTTTGCGCGCTTTTTGTTAATAATTAGTCTTACATTTTTTTCCTAACATGCCAAAAGAAGTATTACATGAAAAAATACGATGACGTTTTCTAATTTAATTTAAAATTACAATAGGATCTTCCTGAAAAGTAAGATGATCCATGCGTCGGTTGGGCATGTAAAAAGTCGGTCCACCCACTAACCCGCATGGGACCAGCGTGGTGGGATACGGTCCAAAAACTCCCTAATGGATAGGGGTGTATTAGGGAGGCCTATGTCCAGCAGTGGACTATCACAGGCTGATGACGATGATGATGGTGATGATTAGGGTCTCTATGTCCAAAAAATGCAATGATACTTTTTTCATTTCATGTACATAAAGGGTATATTTTAGCAATTTAATAAAGTAAATATGTGTGACTAAAATCGGGGAGTAGTGCCTTAAAATAGCATTGTGTTGCTTATCGTGATGCTGAAAGAAAACTTAAATAAATATTTATATCATTTGAAGTTTTTGAAGTTGCTAATTTTAGTATAATTTTTTATTTTATAGCATTGCGAAATTCAATCTAAGTTCAGTATAAATAGTAAAATGTTAGTATTTATTAGAGTCCGACCAAAACTGCTTCTCCGGCCGAAATCGAAACCGAAAGTTCGGCTGAGGCTTCAGTTTCGGCCGAAACCGAAACCGAAACTCACTTGGTCAAGTATTTCAAGGTCAAGTATATTTATTATATCAAGTATTTGTATAAAAGATTATAGTAAAATTTATTTAAGTTGGTAATATTTTTTGCATGTAACGAAATATTAAAATCAAAACAATTATTTTTTCAAATTAAATTCTCAAAGCGAAATTAACAAATTACTAATTCAAACTGTTGCGTTAATTACAAGTATTGGTATTTTAAGATCTTACTAATCAATACTTTGTTTGTATTTATAGTTCCAAGAAGGGATCAAAAAGTTGTGAGAATGAGATAGAATTTCTCTACATATTCCCCTTACACACCGGCTCTAGCATTAATTTGGTAACATAATGAAAAACAGTTAGGTGCCAGAACTGGTGAATAAGGCGATGCTCAACCAATTGGAAGCCAGCTTGCTGAATGGCAGCCACTGCTACCGCCAATCAAGTTGCGGGTGCAATATCAGGACGAAACAGTACCCTCTACGAGGTTTATTTATTTATTGACGGCCTTCTCAATTTGGAATTTAAAGCTGTAATAGTTGTTCTACGCTTAAGGTTATCAACTAACAATATAACTTCAGACTCCCAAAATATTGAGGAAATAACTTTGCCAGCCGATGCCTGAGAATTCTTTGGGGTCGGTGGGGATGGCCGTTTCCATTGCGAAGATATCTGTTTTGTCTTCTGATCAAAGGATAAACCCATGTCTCATCCACTGTTACAAAACAAGACAAAATGTTTTAAGAATTACCTTATAACTTGTTGTACAATATCTTTGAAGTGTTATAAATCTTGCGGAGCATTTTCTCATATTCAAAAATTGTGTTATGACATTTTTACAATATGGAAGCATTACACTTTCTTATTGACTGTCGAATAAACTATCACCGGTTTGAAAATGGAAGCCTATGACCTGAGATGAACCAGAGTAAGAAACTCAGCAGTACTTTTTTATTTACTTTTTTAAATAATTATATACATATAACATCATATTTTAATAGCCTGAAACAAAAAATTCAATACCAGTATGTGGTGTCTATCAAGGAGTCATTATAGCAATAATATCCTATAACACACAAACGTTTCTTCACAACTTTTTTAAATTTATTAAAAGATTATAGCTGAACGTTTTTAAAATGCCCTTTTCTAGAATAAGGTATCAGATGGTTATTTTTCGGTCGTTCAAAACAATTATTATTAAATTTGGCAGCATTTTATTAGAAGATTAAAGTCGATGGACGGCTGCTATCATATTCGTCTTCCGCTATCGTTCTCCTTGTTCTAAATTGAGAAGCTCCTCCACCTTGTGACAATAGATTACGGCAGAGCAGACTCGTCTAATGTTGGCTCCAAATCCATAATTTCATGCGTCGTTAATTTTTTTAACAGAGGTTAATAATAACAAGCCTGCATTTGTTTCTTCTCTATTTTTGAGAACACGAGCTGACAGAAAGCAAACAAATGAATTTATTTGAAAATAATAATTAGACTCAATTTTTATATTTAGATAACAAATATCTGAGCTATGCCTTTTAGTGTTTATTTATTTGACACAATGGATAACAAAGTTTCCAATACTTTTCGACATCTTGTCGTTTGATTAAATCATTATCTCATTTAGTAACTTAAGGAATAATTGAACTAAAGATAACGTTTCTACTCGATTTTCTGATGTTCTTAATACATGAAAATCTGTTTCAATTAAATAACAAAAGATCGTTATTATTCAAATATCACATTACATACAACTAGAAACAGTTTACAGATTTCCTAAACTTATGCTGAAACCATAAACCTAAAACTTTTCGATCATCTACTTATTTTACTCTAACATCATCTTATTTATTTTCAGCCATATTTTGAAAATTAAAACCAGGAAACTGTTTCATTTCTTTAACTTTTCTTAGATTTGAACGCATCAATTCATTACATACCTATGTAAATTAATTGTCTTAAAGAAACTATAGTAGACTATTTTTTATCAGAATAGAACTTATAACATTATCTGACAATAAATAAAGAGATAATAAACAGATTCATCCTTATATCTGCAAACCCATATAAATAAAACATTTACATGATATCTCTAACTCTACTTACTCTTTACTACTCTAACATCATCTTAAATTTATTTTACAAGGCTTGGCCATATTTTGCAAGCTTCGAACGAGCAAAAACTGTTTCCACATTTGAATCTTTAACCTTTTTCCATTTAGATTTGGAACTGTCATCAATTCCATTGCATACCTTGTTTAACATATTGTTCTTAAGAGAAACTGATGTCGGGTAGACTATTTCTTTTTTCTCAGAATAGAACTTCTTAAAATCTGCATCCGGATCATGAAGAACATTGTGATGGTAATAAGGCTCAAAAATTTCATTTGAGTCAATCTTGCGAGTTCTAAAATCTGGATTATCCAGTACCGGTGGCGGCATAAAGTTTACTGTTCTGTTTTCAAATCTTCGTTTGAGTTCTGATAAGACATCATTATATCCTCAATTGGACCTTTTTCACTAAAAAATAATTTGGAATTTGTATTCATGTTATGCAGTGCAAGTGCTTTTCGTTTTTTAACATAATCTTCTAAATCTAAATTTTGATTACTTACGTAATGATACTTATCACTGTTATAGATATTTCCGTAGTTCTCATTCTCGTTTGTAAGCAAAGCTTTATTATCAGCAGTGAAATCGGGATAATAATCATCAATGAAACCATTTTCAAATATTATGGGAACACTGTCCTCAACGCCAACAACAAACGGCGAGTAAGAATTGTAATTTAAAGGTTCCTCTATAAAGGTATCATTCGATTTGTCAGAGTCATCTGGCATAATTTTTATTAGGGCTCCGAATTCTAAAATTTTATCTGTAAAGTTCTTGCTTTCCACATTTTCTATTCTATCATGATTCGACACAGTTATATCTTTGGTTATTTTAGAAGTATTCATTTTTGAAGAGGAATCATCAGATGTTCTATTTTCAGAGTTTTTCCTTCTTGAATTTGCTCTTTTTTTGTTCAATCTCCGGCCTCGCACTTTTTGAAGTTTTCTGCGTTTATGAGGAACACTATTATTTTTCATTGTATTTATGTTATTCAATGGAAACGGTGGTTGTGAAAGTTGATAAAAGTTGTTATAATTAAAAGGAAATTCAGTATTGAAATTTGTGTTGGTCAATTGATAATTTGATAGTAGATCATTGATGTATTTATACATATCATTCATGTTGGGTGAAACTCCATTGGTAGAGGTTTCTGTTGGCACATTTTTGCTACCCTGTTTTTTCCCAAAAGCTGCTTTTTGATTTTTGTTTCCTGGTGTATTTATATTATTCACTTTATGATTGTTACTGCTACCTTCCTTAGTGATGTTAACCTGATGTGATTTGTCTGTTTTTGTCATATTTATTCCCTTTTTTCCTTTTTTATTGCGCTTCTGCAAACTTTTGTCTTTTTTCTGAGTGGCTGTTTTTACTATTGAAAGTTGACCATTATTTTCGAGTTGGGAATCATCATTTAGCAAATTATTAAATGATTGTGAAGGTTTTGTGTCCCTCGTTTTACTTTTTAGTTTATCTATTTCGTTGTTGCTGCCTGTAGGTGTAGATGAATGTTTTTGTCGACCTGCATTGCTACCTCTTTTGTCAGATTGATTTGACTTATTTTTTTCTTCTAAACTTCTTTTCAGCGTTCTTTTTTCGTTTGTCAGACCTTTTACATCGTCAACTTTAACAATATTATTTTGCTCACTTAAACTTATGTGATTCCCATCTTCTTTATTTTCAATATTAAAACTTTTTGTTTCATCATTGCGTATTAATTCTTTGTTTTTTTTAATATATTTATGTTTATAGTTGTCAGAATATTCGAAATTACTACTTTTTTTTTTAATGTGTTGTCTTCGTTTATATCCGGGGGTAAAATTATATAATTGTTTACTATATTCGGTAAAACTCCAGAATTTTTAAAATAATTTGAAATGTCGCCATTGTTATAGTTTTGAAGGTCTTCTATAACTTGTGCGGTCGATGGATTATTTAAAAGTTTATAGTAAAGCTGTTCAAAAACTTGTTCATTGTTGAAATAATTCAAATTCTCTGTTGCTAAATTTTGTGATAAAATATTCGGATTATCAATAACTGGTAAGGTTGTAAAAAAGTTTCTATAAGCAATTTCCTCGCAATTTCCAGGACAACTTTGTAACACCGGATTTGCTTTAACCTAAAAAAATAGATACATATAAAGCTTTTTCCATTTAATAAAATAAATGCTAATAGCACGAAATTTAGTAATAAAATGTTGATTCAAGAATTTTGTTCCTATTTTAGATGTACTTGTTATGATTATGATAATTAAGTCGATTTTAATAGTATTTCTTGCATATTATGATATGAATTCAAGTAAGCATATATCAAACAAATAAAAGTATGTTAATTCCTAATCGGAATAACATTTACAACGCCTGACGTCACTTAAGTGAAACTTGAGTAATACGAAAATGCTTACCAGTCCAATTAAATAACAAACACATAAAATTAATACACTTTTATACATTGTGTAACATCGTTTGCTAATGGATATCACAATACCGAGCTACATCAGTTAGACAAATCGATTGTTCAATACCAAAAGGAGCGTATAACAAGTACGTGACAATTTTATACTACGTAAAATTACCATTTGCTTTATGTTATCAAACTTATCTGTAACTGATCATGATTAATCACGATTAAGAAAAATAACCATGATCCATTTGGTTTAATAATAATCTAGTATGTCCCCTGGCCGAATTATAATTACCTTAATAATTATTAATATAGTACCTTCTCATAAAACTGCATAGGTACGATTCCAAAGTATCCTTATTAACAAAACATATTTTGGTATGCACTATATTCACTGATATATAGTTAATACTAAATAAGAAATAATAGTTTAGCCAATTTAGAGATTTCACGTAAACAAAGTCTTATGTCAAACATAATTAGCGCCAAAACGTCGGGCACTCTTATTGGTTAAACATAGCGTGAGCATCAAACATGGCCGCGGTTAGCCAATAACAACGCGTTTGCTTCTGGCTCCATTAGCTGGTGGAAAATAGGTATTGTTGACGTTAATTATATCTCTAATTTGGGTTAACTAAGATATTTGTACTAAATGTTTCATATACGATTATTTATCTGTCATCTTCTTATGTATTACACACCATCATACAAGCTTAATAAGAATTACTATTATCCAAAGGCTTGATGTCGCCTTTTTACAGGGGGCCATCTAGGGTGGTATCACCGTAGTGCCTATGTCTGCTGCAAAGCAGTAGTGAGATAAGTATAAAGTATTGTATAGGAGTGTTCCAGTTTAAAGAATACGTCTTGTCGGCATATTTACTAGGTAAACGAGACTTAACTTAACATCGTATCTGTCACGGTAGGCAGCTCGTTGATACCACTGGTTTACCAAAGTCTATGGACGTCGGTGACTCCTTTCCATTGGGCTGCCCGACTGCTCGTCTGCTTGCGTAGTGAATAAAAAAAGGTGTCGTAGAAAAAGTATAATGTTACTAGTTATTTTTATACACTCGCATGTAACATTTTATTCTGGAAAGAAAATATAAAGCTTTTATACTGCTTTGGACGTGAAAGGCCATAAAAAGCGGAGACATTACCTTTTAGTAATTCTTGAACGTGTGAAAAGACTTCGTACAAGTTTTATTTCTCAGATTTTTATTACTAAGAGCTCTCTTGGTTAGTGGGCGTTAAAGGTTCTAAAAATATATTAGATTAACACGTTTTTTACTTAACTCATTCATATAACTATTTGGTTGATCATTTAAAGTTACGCTTTAATTGTAATAAATCATTTTGAAATATATGAAAAAATCCTAGAAAATATACCCCTCATATTTAATCTAGGCACAATAATAATAATTAGTCGTCCATTGTCTTTAGTATATCCAGGCTAACTTAGATTTGGAAATGATGTACGCTATAGCAAAGACGGTACTTCGTACATATGGTATTGTTATTAGCCCGTCCGTTACACAAACATATTAATTTTTCAAAAATTGAAATCTAATTATGGCTAAGCAATAGATTGTATTAGGATATAAAAATGCGATATAAAATATTAAAATCATTTTATTCCGAAACTTACACGATAACACTAACAACTTGTGACTTAAAATGCTTACAATTAACATCGGACTAAATTAATAGTTTCTCGAGTTCAATAAGAACGTTCGTTATTAACTTGATCAGGCCGGTTAACAAACCAGTGCCGTCAGAAAGGCCGGTGAGAAGGCTCAAAACTAAGTTGAGCACTTGTGACACTAATCCAGTTAGAAGACAAGGAGCTGCCAACACATTTGACCTGAATAACGAGATCAAAACACTGATGTAAAGGAACAAAACTGACGCTAGATCTGTCAATGTGGCGTAAAGCAATGGAAGTGTGCACCCAAAGTAAGGCAATATAGCGGGCGTCAAGTTCTGTACGATGTTTGACAGGTTGTTCAAATTGTTATGAGGTTAATGAGGAAAGGTATGAGTAAACACGCCAGTTGGTTGGCCACTGGCAACACCGTTGATATCTCGTCAAAGGCCAACCGCAGAGCGGATACAGAATAGGCTGGTATCATTGCATGGCTGCATTTTACCTGAAAGATGAGCAATACTGATTAAGAGCTTATACTAATTGTGTAACCATAATATCAAATATTATTTTATTATTTTAAAAATATAACATTTTTTTTTTAAATTAATAACCGTATTATTATTAAAACAACTATTAAATATTAATTCCAATTCTTTAGCACTCTAACAGATACTTATAAATTAGTAAATCCTTACAGACCATCTTAATCTATTATGTATTATACTACGATTTACCAATATTTTAGCATAAAAATTATATAAAGATATTTAATATAACAGTTATTATCTTCAAGTACGAACCATAGAAATAGCCAGGAAAGAAAATAATGCATATCGAATTTTCATTTTTGCCGCAGATACTTGTCTACTACTCTAATAATTGATATGTTTTAATTATTAAAAACAAGTTATAAATATATATAAACCTTTCCTTATCTTGGAGGCTTTGTTAAATATTTGTTACTCAACAAAATAGTTATACAATTTTTGTTGCAATGAAAACGTAACGTTATCTATTGGATAATGAAATTGCGAGTATACAATGTATATTGGTTTCAAAGAAAACAAATTTTCAATTTATTGCAAAAAGACGTTATTTTAAAAGATATAGGAAAACATAAAAATAATACATTTTAAAAGCCTTTAGCTGTAAAAAAATTCAGTGGAGTGAGAAAGTTGCCACTGAGCCCTTAATCCTTTTTGTTGATTCCCTGCGAAAAAAATCCCCCTGGAGAAATCCACTTTACAAGACCCTCGCTGCCAAATGGAACCAAGCAGCATAATTATGCAGGGCTTGAGCTAGAATTTCCGCTTACAATCAATGTTTGCTCCTTACTCTCATGAGTTTTTGCAGGGCCTAGGAAAAGCGATAACAATCTTTAATGATCCCTGACTCTCTTTCCGGCCGTGAAAGAGCTCAGTGATAGGAGGACGTTTGCACGTTTGCACGTTTGTGTAGGCCACTCTTCTGCACCCATTCTCCACCATTACATACATACATAAAGCGAGCAAAGACGATGGTCCGCTTTCCATCATGCTACGTATGTCAGCCTCCATAGTCTAGCGGTATTGGCCCTTGCTTTATAAGCCGGAGGCCAGAGGTTTGAATTCCGCGGGGCAACAACATTGTGTTATCGTTGTTTCTTATTTTGGTGCATGCTGGCTCCATATTTGTTTTTTAGTCATACCTTTATGGTGGGCATGATGTAATCATATTAGATGGATGGGAACAATAAATAACTTCTAATGATGCATAAACCTTGTGACTGTTTTATTGTTAGATGAAAATAAAAAGGCTCTATAGTTGACTCGTTCGTTTTACTTTTACTGTGTTTTAGCAGTTAATTTTTATATATCACTGATATAAATTATTTTATTTTAACGTAATGATAAAAGTTGGTAATACTCTTAATTTATTAATATTTATCTTAACATGAACACGTATGGGTCGGTAATTTTCTATACATATTCCGAAATAAAAGCTTTCTATTTCAATAAAGAAACTTTTGTGGAAATATTTAATAGGAAAGTTTTCTCATAAATTCTCGGAGACTGATTTTGCTTCATGACAATATGTAGGTATACTTATTTTCTTATGAGTTATGTTTAATTTATTCTCTTTATATAAAATTTGTTTTTTCAATTTTTAATATTCATAAACTTTGACGATCTGACGGAAAAAGTTGACGATTCGGTGGAACTAGTAGTCTGGGACCTCTGACTAGAGGGTATAGATTGCATTCCTACAACAGGAAAAACCTTGATGAACGTAGCTATTTTCTTAATTTTGATATATCCTTATGATACAAAATAAATTTAATAATATATTTGTTTTAATTGACCCATGTAAAACCAACCACGCGTCCATTAAGAAATCATTTCGATACATAATTTATTACAGGTGTTTCTTATCAAAACTCTGTAACAGTTTATTTTATGTTCCGAAATAACATTACGCGTAATAGATAATAATGTTTATCTTTATTAAAAGGTAATTTTAATAGGTCTCAGGTAACTTATCAATTTTGCAACAACACATAATATATAACAAACGTATAGAATCAATTCTATCACAAAACTAGTTTTAGGCCCCGAGAGATATTATTCTGTATTCGGTAAATATCATTCTATACAAAAATGATTAAAATTAGTTTCTTATTAATGTGTTCTGTAGCTGTATTTGTTTTAACGGTGAGTTTCAAATTTATCTTGAAAATTATAATCTGATTAAGTGTTTTCAATGCAATAAAGCTTTTTAGTATACGTAATATTTTTACAAAATATCAATGACAAGGATTTTTTTGTATCTTGATTCTTAATACGCAATAGCCTAAAATATTATGATATAAATAACGTATAAAAATAAAGAAAATTAAAGTGTCGATTGTGTAGTGGGACATAAGCGTGTTTCATATCTACTAGAGGATCATAGACTTGCTTCAAACTGATTTATACTAAAAAACTTTGATGTTGTCCAATTTTATTATATAAAAAGTAAAGTTCATAAAAAAGCCAATTTTGCCAGTAAAATTGGTTACGTTTTAAGTTATAAATAGAGCCCATGAGATCATGGAAATCCTATGTACTATCAGACGTGTACAGTCCTGCTTGCTCTCTTTATTTCAATGGTTTCATTTGATTAGACCACACTCAGTTCAACCTACTATGACTAATAATTCATTCTTTACGCGAATACTAAACAGTATTGAATAAAAGGACTTTTTACGGATTTTATCGGCTTTATTTTACATTTTAAATTCCACGCGTTTCGAACACTTTCCCGCGGGGTAGTCTAAAATGAAAGCGATTAAATCGGTAAAACGTCCTTTTAGTCAATACTAATGCCTAATGTTTTAACTTAGTAATGATTAATATCTTCTCCTTAAATATCACTGGTATTATTTAGATTGACTTGTTTATTTAAATAATATACATTTTTCAGCCTGTATCAGCAACGAGTGTGCAATTGCCGGCTGTGTATCCTCTAGTCAACGTCCTACTTCCGCTGTTAAACAACGTTTACAATCTTCTACTATCGCTGTTATCCATATTTGATACGCTACCGCCGTCCATCAGTTGCATGATCCCGGTGGATTTAGGCGCTTTGGAGACCTCATTACTTAAACTGTACTCCCAAGCATTGGCAATTATTAACTTCCTGAGATCATTACCTGAATATGCGATCGGTGCCAACCCTGACACTCCTTGCACAGGGGTGGCAAACATGCAAGGGCTTCTTACAACTCTGGTCACTACAATCACGGACCTGGCGGACGACCTCCTTATTGGTATCGGCGGTGCTTTGTTGCCAGGTCTTCTTCAGCTGGTCCTCATGGTGGTTCAGGCCCTGCTTGCCTTGCTTATTTAGCGAGAGATTATATATAAGTAACGTTACGTGTAGTAGCTTTGAGGGTTGATATGTTTATATGTATATTTTCATTATTTAATAAATAAGTTGTTGTTTATATGTATTTGATATCTTTCATTGCTTTTTATGTATTTAATGTTATAAGGGACCCTTTAACTGAAACTGAAAATCTGTTCTAACTATTGTTTAATTTTTTTATTTCCAACAAGTTCCATTTTCTATCGTATCAATTTCTTTTTCGTTTACTGATATAAAATGTAATCACAAATGTATTAATTATTACACCATGTTCGTGCGTAAAATTCAAATCATAATATTTTATATCCATAAAAACATAAATATATATAGGAGATTCAGTTTTTGAACTCACTGATCACGATTGATCACTCTCTGAAGCTAATATTTGGTAAGAGTAGTTTATTTTGCCAAGTACAGATCAAGTTGAAACGGGTTATATAAAAATCAAATACAAATGGTATTGCAAGGGGCGTAATCAATAGAAAAATGCGCACAACAGCCAGATATACAATGTTGAATGCAGCAATTAAATTATCATTACTTACGAAACGTAATTATCTACCACTAAAGGCACCAAAAAAGCCTTTTTAAACAAAATACATCATCCCTTTCCCTTTTTGTAACCCATACCTTCGCTCCGTCCTGGTGCCGTTATTGGAATGGATTGCCTACATCACTATGGCCCACCTCATCACCAGGTGCATCGAGACTGGTACGAACTTCCTCTAAGCTCCATCATCCACGAGAGGACTAAGTGCACAGACTTCTCTTAATCTCTTATCGACAGGTTATAGGAGTTAGAAAAATATTAAGACCTATTGAGAAACAATATTTCCAAAACTTCATCAGTGTCTTTGGACAAATGTACGGACGTCCACGATGCTCCGTTTCCGACGAATTATGCAGAGTTGGGAGAGTGACCTACGGAATTCCAACACTCCTGCTCGTCTGCATACCCATGAAGGCTGCAAAAATCAAGAGTGGTTCCGCTTCTACTACCTTTTACCAATTCTTTAAACATTTTAAGACATTGAAGACGTGTTTAACGGGGCTATTCTTTGTGTCCTTGATTTATTGTTGGTCAATATATCGATACGAAACACACGAGTAAAGCATAAAACACAGTTCGCCATCGTCATCAATCTCATGTCATCATCACGCAATATCAAATGCATGTTAATAACATATTATATGTTATTAACATGTATAAATGGATCTTTTAATCAACAGAAAAGAAAAAAATCAAGGCGTAATAATTCAACTTTATGCTTTTGAATTATTATTAATAATGAAATTGTCCAAGTATGTAAATACATTTAAAACTTGAACGAAAAAATACAAAACATTCGAATGAAATAAGAAATTGGCAAACATTATAAGTTTTCTCGAACAAAACGAAAATTTTCTTTCTAAATATAGCGTAAAGAACATTTTTCAAACAAGTTTCCACACTCGCGCTGAGGGCCCTCTATTGTAATGGTTTTACGTCACAGTTACTCTGAAGTACTCTGGCTTGGGGTGAAATCGGAGGTGGGGTAATGGAAGTAGACGCTAATTTACACAGGAAAGGTGATATACATTGTTTAAAGTGATTTTCTACTGAATTTATAAGTGTATACGAAAATATTGAATACTAATGTTAAAGCATTAATGGACATAAACATTGACAGAGGCAGATTTGAAATATATTTTCTGCATTTGGCTTTAAAAATAAATTATGGCAGCAATAACGTACATGTATTTGGAAAACTATTTTTTTAATTCAACATCTTGGAAATAAGCATTCATAGTTTTACTGTGATTGTCAATAGCAGAAATTGATTACTTTAATGTTTAAATACATCTTTTAGCCTGATAATAATACATAATTAAAATTGATATGCATTTAAAAGCTTTAATTTTATATTATGTATATATTGGTTCTGTATCATTTAATGATCCTTTAATAGAATACTCCGCTCATTACTAACTAAAATCTTAGTACTGCTCTACATGAACATAAATACTTCCAACTAAAAATCTATGTATTTAATCCTAAACAGGGCTGGATATTACCTGTCGATTTATTCTGTACCTCTCCGTGAAAGAGAAAATAAGAAAGAAAGGATTGAGTACATAAATGACGAAAAATGGGTGGAAAATGAAACAGGGAAACGTGATGTTCTGATTCTGCATGATTGGGATATGGGTTGGTGAATAAAAAATACATATCGCCTATGCATTTATGGATCTTTTGCATAAAGCACTCTTTTTTTAAAATATTCTACGCATTCCTTACCCGAATTAGTGAATAAGATTGGCTTCAACAGTAAAGTGGATATTTAAAAAAAAATGTAGCCGTTTTCTTACTGGCAGCGAGACTGAATACATCTATAAAAATAATGGTTTTTGGCTCAGCCAGTCGGGTGCAGCATAACATTGTATGGCAGCATAAAAAAATTTTGAAAGTAACAAGTAGTTCCTACAATTTGCATGTTTAACCACACAACCAAATATACTCTTAAATTTTATAAACACTTATTAATAGGTAATGGTATATATGTATAGTTTTAAAATTTAAATGTACCACTTTGACACATACTTTCTACAGGGTTGAAGATCCCAAAAAATGTAACAATAAAATGTTGGACAAAATATAATTTTCATATATACACGTAATTATATGCCCCGTAGACGACAATAATTTAGATGATATAAATCTACAGCTATATATCCTTTTGAAGGTGATATGTAACAAAATCAAAGTTCCCAACGTATCATAAATTAATTATCCCCGCACCGAGAAGGCAATTACATGTGAAGACGACACGCTCGATATTAAAAAAGCTCCTGTTGAAACCATATTACTCGCAACACGTCCAGATTAAATAAAGTTCCTTCCACAAAACGGCCTTTTTTTCGTATTATTAAGTTTTTTCCAGTTACTCCACAATAAACTATTTATTTTTAATTGCACTAAATTTAGTATCGTTTACTAAAAACATATAAAATGCTCATACATTTATTACTAAATACTAAGGTGAACGAAAATGTTACGGTTGTCCGAAATATGCATCATTATCTATTATCACACCTATCTTTTAATAAAGCTATCATATATTAATAAAACTACCATGTGGAAACTTATAAAATATTCACCTACGCTGTGGAAGTTAGTCTTCAGTTCAGAAAACTAATACGTATATTATAATAATAGTTTGCCAGTAATGACTTTACATAACAATTTCCTCACCTTTACGTCAATTTACCCCCGCGGCACCCTCTCTTCTGGACGCGCCCTAACCTTTAGAATCCATGCGCAATGAAGCTCGGCTTATAGATCCAACAGTCTAGCAGCGAACGGGAACCAGGACGGACCATGAATCGGTAAGTGGAACAACCCTCAAAACTCGATGTAACTATATATGTATATGAGCCTTGAAGTATATTAATATTCGGCAAAGCTTTCCGAAATACTTAGCTGATTCTGAAATACTGTCTACGTTTTTATGCTAAAAGCTTTCACTTCACAGTTAAAGTTTATACAAGAGTGAAAGTTTCGCAACTTTTTCCGATTCATTGTTCAACAAACTTAAAGTCTGTAAAACGGGTTGTTTCTGTTTCTCTTGATATTATAATCGAGATTTGTATTTACGTTGTATTTATTTATTTAATTATAACGTTAATTTTTATAATCAACCTAGTAAGCTTACATCAGATTTTTTTATTTTAAAGATTTTTAAATTTCAGTACTACTCCTCAGTCAAAAAGGTTAGAAACCATAAACAAATACAGTTTAAATAACGGTAAAAAAATTGTAACCAAATTTACTTTTTTTTAATTGTATATTGTTTTTGATTTAGCCAGGTATAGTTTTGAAGGCGGTAGGTTCCCTTTATTTAACAGAAATATTTCTGACTACTAATAACTTTAAGTAGTAGCTTGGGCTATTACTACTGTTTAAGCAGAATGTGAGGAATAGTGGTAACTTACTACTTTTCCGTAGATCTTTCTTTCTTTACCTTTCTACTCGTCTTCCTTTTTTGCCATAAAAATCGGGATAAGAAAATTTACCACGCAAACAAATTTCTCTTTTATGAGAAAAGATAGATATTGATATAAATTTGGGAAAATTAAAAAGAAGACATTAAAAAGATTTTTTCCTGATCTTAGGCCCCTATTTCCATCGTATTTAAAATAGAAGATAAATATTAAAGTATTCTCTTCGCTTTTATGTATACACACATAGGCATGGAGGCGCTTTTGTGATATATTTTATCGATTAAAATTATTATTATTAAATATTATTAAAATAAACGTTAAAATTCTGAAATGATTTAAAATAATGTTTGTATATTACTTCAATCAAAAAATCAAAGATGGTTATGGTTACACTTTCTGCCGACAGCTTTTATATTCTTTATGATTTAATTGCTATATATGGCAAAAAGGGTTAAACGCTTCTCAGTTTTTGTATATGTTGTTATAACATACTATGTCGTTAAACAGTATGTTAAAACTCACATCATCCAATCGCAGAACTTGTTCCGGATTTATTAGGTTTAGAATAAAATTAGGCGAATACTAGAAAAGGTGGCGCCGTCTAAAGTTACATTTAACACAAAGCAATTATTTATCTTTGTCCAATTAGTGGAACATTGTCAGTTTTAGGAGCTTAACGATGTAATTTAGTTGACTGTAGGAGACGAATTTGAGAACTCCTAATTAATTACGTGTAAAGAGCGAGAGAAAATAGACGTAAAGCTTGAGTTAGGTCTAATTACATTTGTCTTTTGCTTGTTAAAGCTGTAGGACATTTTTAGGCAATTATCACACTTTGATATTGTGTATTTTTATGTTTTTACGACTAATTTTTTTCACTTTTAGGCACTTCCTTATATTTTCATTTCTGTTCTCTCTATTCCTTATATATTCCCTTATATATTCAAATTAAATCTAATGTCCTGAGGCGCAAAACTAATTAATCAACATTAAACATTAAATGATTGGATATGCCAAACATTACTAAAACGATATTTACTTTGTCAATGCTATCAAAAACAAAACACGATACAAAGTACACATAGACTCGGAACGCCTATTTATGATTCATACAATTTTGTTAGCTTCACTGGGATCGATTGACGTCATATACAGCGTACGCAATTTATATTATTAAATATTTTTTTAAATATAAACCATTACTTAAATAGTTAAAAGTTATAAAATTATAACATTTTTATGTATAATATTGCGTAATGAAATTAATATCCAGAACACCCATAAGAAAACAATACCAATCAGCACTATTTTGTTACAAAAAAAGAATTTATATTTTGATAGGCTCAGCTACTATTTGAAATCTTTATATTGTCTTTTGTACGAATTAAATAGAACTTTTACAGACTACGATTTTTATTTCTTTTTTTTAATAAAGCTACGAGACGAGAAGAACCTAAAGGAAAAAAATAAGTCTTGCTTATATAAAATTTAGCTTTTATCTCGCCACAACTCTTGCATCTCTAAGATATTGTATTTTACGTTATGTTCACTCAGCAATAATGGAGAGTATTATTTTCACACTACTTCTTCGTGCCTAAAATTGGCACCGCGGTGGTACTAACCCCATCAGCCTCCCGTAAATAGGGGACCTACCAATTCCAAACTGGTTCAGCTTTAGTTTTTAATGTTTAGATTAATAGTTTTTTATTAGTTAGTCTCTGAGTTGGAAAGACCAGGTAGCCAATGTAAGTTATAAGGTAACAAATACTTTGCGATATCTCTATAGACTGAAAAATTTCTTACCTTCTGAAACCAAGAAAATGCTCGTGCAGGCCTTAGTCTTCCTTTAATCGATTATGGTGACGTGCTATTTTGACCTGAATGCAGATCTACTCAATAAACTTGACCGACTTCTGAATAACTGCATTCGATTCATTTTCAATCTCCGTAAATATGACCATATATCCATCTATCGCTCGCGTCTGCAGTGGTTGCCCATACGTGAAAGGCGTTCGTTAAGAGCTTTAACGACGCTATATTCATTCTTGACTCTCCTGATACTCCTGTTTACTTGACCACCCGCTGTCAATACCTTTACTCACTTAATAGTAAGAATCTTCGCTCAACGCATAACCGTCTTCGCAATGCCCAACCCATCGTTCTGATTTCACACATTCCTCTTTTCCATCCAGTCCATTCTTCTGTGGAATGGGTTACCTCCGCAAATCAGGTTAGCGCAAAGTCGCTTTACTTTCAAAAAAAAACTAAAGCATTATTTGTTAAAAAAACTGTCCATGGAATAGCATTAATTTTATTAATATAGTAGATATATGTATACTATTTAGTGCTTGTATGTATGTATATATATATGTATTACAATGCATTTTTATCTATATTCGTATATTTATGTATATTATATATATGTATTCATTATATTTATATATATGTATATTAGGATTTTGTTGTTTTGTTTTTTAAATAACTTTCTATTTTGTATACTTAACGCTATTTTCTTATTTGCCATATCCTGTGCACCACTAATGCTATCTCTGCACCACTCCAAAGGTTGACTGTGAGACAATGCTATTGGCATTAAGTCCGCCTTTGTACAAGATTGTGCATAAAGTGTAAATAAATAAATAAATAAATAAATAAATATATAATAATAGATTAATATTTGAATCCTAAGCTATTCACTTGGTACAGTTTTCAAATACTAAAATGCTTATTTTGTTTCAGTGCCAACATGGTTTTCACCGCCCTTCTGGTCGTCGGCTGCCTCGCGTCGGCTAACGCTTGGGGCGGTCTCTTCAACCGTTTCAGCTCCGACATGTTGGCCAACCTCGGCTACGGGCGCTCCCCATACCGCCAGTACCCTACGGGCAGGTAATGGATTGCTCGCTCGGAGTAATATAAAAAGTTTCACCGCGTTCCATTTTCGAAAATGGATGCGGGGTAAAGAACTTTTCGTTATATTTGATGGGTACATTAAACATTTTTAATTTTATTTTCAGCCAGTTCTTTCAGACGTTGTACATAATAATCATCATCATCATCATCATCATCAGCCTTTGAAAGTCCACTGCTGGACATAGGCCTCCCCTAATACACCCCTATCCATTAGGGGGTTTTTGGACCGTATCCCACCACGCTGGTCCAATGCGGGTTGGTGGGTGGACCGCCTTTTTACATGCCCATCCGACGCATTGATCATCTTACTTTTCAGACAAATGGGTGATCGGCCCAAATTGCCCTAACCAACTAGGAAACAACAATGAAAATTTGTTGAGTCCCCGCAGGATTTGAACCCACGATCTCCGGATTCTAAAGCACACGCCTATACCGCTAGGCTACGGAGGTAGTACATAATAATGCTACTGATAATCTGCGAGTTTTTGATTTAATGGTAAAACAGCTAACAAACAAATTTCAAAGGGCTAATAAAATGCTTCTTTCAATTTTTAACTTCTTCTTTTCCTTATTTTATTTATAATAGCTGCACCGAGGGTGTTTCGGTGATTTTGCCAATGTCAAGGTTGAGGGTAACATAAAATATTTAGTTGAAAAATTCGGATCAGTAAAAGAATTTTTTAACTTGTTCCCTTTTTTAATAAACAAATAGCAACAACTCTTAGCAAATAATAACGTCGATTAAAAATATTACGTCTTTTAATACAATTTAAGATAAAATTAATATACTTTGTCAGGTTTGTTTCATAAAGATCGCATATAAACACATATGTACATCGATTAGTCAGTTAAATTTAAAGCAAAAAATACAAAAAAAAACTCAATTAAATTACGATAAAAAGAATCTAATTTTTAATATGACATTAAAATCTTATCGACTAAGTAAACACACTGTTACAACTATCGATTTTAGCTTTTAGAAAGGTCACTTATTTTCGGAAGCCGGTAAAAGTAGTTTTAGACATTTTAATCGATATTGATTCTTAAAGCTTTAAAGCTTTTTTCTTTAAATCCCCGATTATTTATAATAAAACTTAAATAACTTACAAGTCTGAGGTTCAATATAAAATGTTTAAAATTACTCTTTATTTAGGGTTATTTTTATAAAACGCAAATACCATAGGTTAACTACGAAAGGTCATTTGATACAAATGAACTGGAAAATATTTACCCTTTACTCTTTTACAACCCACGCTTGATAGACCGTTACAGGGTATTATTCCAGTGTTATGAGTTTTTACAAAGTCAATTCATAAACCACAACAAATAAAACGAAATTAGCTGAATTATTAAAAACATAATTTTGGCTTTTCTTTTCGGTGCAGGACCGATCCTACAGGATTGTGATTAGGAATTTTTCAAATGACTTAAATAGTTTTTTATGAAAAATTACTTCATTTTTTTAACATGATTTTCAGTATTTAACTGTTCAGTTAAGTTAAACAGTTCCAACAAAGTATGTACTTAAAAAGAAGTTATCATCATCATCATCGGCCTGTGTTAGTCCACTGCTGGACATAGGCCTCCTCTAATATACCCTTATCCATTAGGGGGTTTTAGGACCGTATGCCACCAAGCTGGTCCAATGCGAGTTGGTGGGAGGACCAACTTTTTACATGCCCATCCGACGCATGGATCATCTTGCTTTTCAGATAATTGGGTGATCGGCCCAAATTGCCCTAACCAACTAAGAAACACAGAATTTGTTGCGTCCCCGCAGGATTCGAACCCACGACCTCCGGTTTTTAAAGCTCTAGCCTGTACCACTAGACTACAGAGGCAGTTCAAAAAGAAGGTTTCTCTGATGTCGAAGGTGATCGTTAAAGTATGGGTATTTGTAGGTTGAGCCTGATGACATCTACGCGGAGGCTTTGGAGGGGAATCGCATTGAGAACGCCATAGAAGAGACGGCTCATTGCTACAGCTCCCCCTGCACCACCAATGGGGACTGCTGCCGTGGACTGCTTTGCCTGGAGACGGGTAAGTGTTAAGAGGTGTTGAGGTCGTAGATCTTTGTACTACAAGAAATAGGACCATTTGGGGTCGTACCACGAAAGTGCCTAGTTTTGCAACGAATTAGTATTGTGTAAACAATACTGTGTTCTGCATAAAGGATACTGGAAATGTAATTACTTAGTAGACAAGATGTAACATCTTTGTCTCAAGACGGTGAGTGGATTTGCGGCGTCTGAACCATCAACAATTAAAAAGTTTCTTTGCTATTATTCTATATATATATAAATATATATAGAATATATATATATATATATATATATATATATATATATATATATATATATATATATATATATATATATATATATATATATATATATATATATATATATATATATATATATATATATATATTATATATATATATATATATATATATATATATATATATATATATATATATATATATATATATATATATATATATATATATATATATATATATATATATATATATATATATATATATTCTTTAGTGACGGTAAATAACATCACCTATATTTTTAAACACAGAAATAAAGTCGTGACTTTTGATAGTCTTATAAATTATGGTTCGGCAGCAGCCTATAGGAACCACTCGATGTTACTCAACGTTCCTAGGAATACAAAAACGGATGCCGTTGCAGAATTTTTGTCATCATTTAATTGGTATAATTGGGTGAACTATGATTATAGCTCTTGATAAGGAATTGTTTTTATCAATATATTACATTAACATATATTAAATATTAAATTTGTCAGTAGTAATAGACACTTGCCATTTATAAATTCTATTTATATAACACATAATGACAAGTTAGCTTGGAAAGAGTTGTTTAGGATTCCAGATGCTTTCAAACTGCTATTTGTATAATGTAGGTACTAGGTGTTCATAAATCAATGTAAAATTGCCAACGCTTGGAGCACATTCGTGATGTTAAGTGCTTTCGCAAGCTTTCAACCAAAGTAGATTGTAATTTATAGTCTAGAATTTAAAATTTTAGTTACTAAAGCTTGTATAGCCTTAAGCTTAAGGCTATACAAGCTTTCATTTGTATTAGTCAAGGACGGGACTTTATTTTTATTATTTACTTCGAAATGAGTAAGACTGAAAGTATTTAAGTGACGCGTGCGTAGACTAGTCCTTTTGTAATAATATAATATGTAAAATGATTTTTAATAATTTTTTTTTAATTTAAAAAAATAATAGAAAGCAATTGCAATTACAGCATTAAAAAAGATTGATAATAAATTTGCGCAGGCGTCGAAGTAATCAAAACATGAATGTGTATTTTCTTAAAGATATAAAATAAAGTAAAGATAAAGAATTATATAAACTATAATTAATATTTGAATAACTTAAAAGTATTACTTAACTAGAGATAAATATATTAGAAAGCGTACAAAGTTTTTTTTTAATAACACTCTTTATTGTTATGCAAAAAGAGAAAGAGAAATATATTTTTTAAATAAGCGCTTGCACGTTTTACGCATCACGGGTTTTAATCTTCACAATTGTACCGTTATTTTACAGTTTTGATTAAAACTTCGAATGAACTGCAGCTATTTCGGATTAATTAAAACTTTGCATAGCAGACAACACGGGTGACCGAAAACGGGGCAGCTGTTTGCGTTGTCATATTTTAAAATAAAAATTGCTAGTTAAAACTTTTCTTTTTTTATATTTATCAAAAATACCGCGCTTTTTTCTGGCCTATTCATTGTCGTGCGACATTTTCAAATTTAACTGTTGGACAGTTTCAATTATAAACTCCTTTTATTTTAGTTTTTGACTATTTTATTTAAAAAACATTCCGTATTAAGGAGCTTTACTTATGAATAACGTCACAGACAAATAAAAGTTACGAACGCCATCAATATAAACGTAATCAAACTGGCTCAAACGTGCAGGCCCTAAAAATATAGCGAAGAGTTGAATGAACTTTTTAGGAATTATTAGGTGCATTAGGTCTTTTCGAACGTCTTTTTAGCTAAAGCCATAACATGTGCATATCTACTATGTCATTGTACATAAGCAATATAATGTCTTTGTCACTGGTAGTCGCCATCCCTAAAAGTAGTTCGTACGTACAAAAAAAATAATTTATCATACGAAAAACACTTTTAATCTGGACTTTACCGGGTATTCCCCAAGTCACTTATTATAATGGGTGTAACCGATTAGATCGTATATCGCAACACGCTATGTCGTTATTAATAAGAATGTACATGTCATACGACGCCATGTTGAAAATTATTTCGTTTTACCTTACTTCATAAAATAAAATGGTGATTTTAGAAATATTGTGTTTCCTTTTGCTCAATAGATTCATTGCTTCAAATCGGACTATCGCGGCTAATGTTTCTTTTATAAATTAACTTTATAAAAGTTCTGATGGTTTTAACTATAATAACATTTTGTGTTGCCAATAGTTATTTTATTATAACCGTTTATAATATTGCTAACATATTCATGTCTAGAACGCGAAAATAAAAAATTGGTACAATAGGCATAAAAAGTTAAAAAATCTTACACCATCCTCTTCAACTTCAACTCACACAACACGTTTACACATATTTAAAAACAAAATGGCAACTTTGCCGTTTATAAAATTCTGAGGCAATTTATTTACCATCCTTATAAACCACCTCACGTCCAAACCGCTGAGAGAATCACGTATGAAAGTTGTAACGAGCCGTCAAAACTAATTTTGTGAGGAATATAATCCAAACTTTGTGTGTTCCGGACATTTAAAGCAGAAACTCTGTACGTCCATAAAATATTTTTAATGTTTATATATTATTTACAAATAAATATCATATTGCTTTTTTCTATTGTACGGTTTTCCTTAATTATAACTTAAATTACTATAAATTTTTAAATATTTATAGTTATTTAAGTTATATTTAAGGAAAAATTATATTAAAATACACGATACGTAAGCAATAACACTAGCTTCTAATATTTACTATAGTGCAATTATTTCTTCTCCATTTGATATTACCATTTAAATAACAACTTATACCTTATATTTAACGTGCTGCGAATTTCCCATCCATTGCCATTCAACATTTCCGTCCGCCATTTTGTCGGCAGTTTCCGCTCCGAAGCGCGCAACATCCGGTGCCCGTGAAAGCACATTCGTTATAAATTTATTGGCTTTTACGTATTCCACCCGGACACTGTACACTGTCTTCATATTTGTACTGAACTACGTTTTTTCAACGATACAGTTTCATATTTTTATCTACGACAACGATACAGTTTCATTATTTATCTCTTCTTATAACGTATGAAAAACACGTCAGCCCACAATGCTCGTTATTTAATTTCTTTAAAAAAAATAGGATTTGCTTTAAGGTTGTTTGGTGACTTTCCCGAATTTTTATTCCGGGTTATTGACTTAGAATTTATGCACAGCAGTAAACTATATACTCGTACATGTAATCGTTATTTTATTTTCACTTGACATTTTGTTCGCACAGAGGAAGGGGGACGTTGCCTGCCAGCTTTTGCCGGAAGGAAACTTGGAGAGATATGCAATCGCGAGAATCAATGTGATGCCGGCTTAGTCTGCGAGGAAGTAGTACCAGGTACACTTTTATTTTTGTGCAGGTTATATTTATTTATGAAGAAGAACTATGTTTGTAATTATAACAAACATGTTATAATGTTTTAACAATTAAGGATTTGTTGAAACTTTGTGGTCGCCTCCGTTACCTATTGGTATTGACTTGCTAACCCGGAGGCGGAGAAACTATATGTAGTAATGTATATGTTGTTTAACTTTCTTTTACTAAAATGTATAAAGACGTTATTATTACTCTAATACTTTAATGTTTTAAATATTCAAGGTATCTTTTGCAGCTAAGTAAAATATTCTTGTTTTTTTTCAAGAAAGTAATTTGGATAGTTTTATTAGTATAAAATATAATTTAGGTGAGATGCACGTCTGCCGCCCACCAACCGCCGGCCACAAGCAATACAACGAGGACTGCACCGCCTCCAGCGAATGCGACATCTCCCGCGGACTCTGCTGCATTATGCAACGTCGTCACCGCCAAAAGCCAAGGAAGGTAATTACAAAAAGAGATGTTTTTTTTATTGCCTTTTCTTCATTTTATTCATTACGAAGGCAGACAAGCAGTCGGGCAACATGATCAAAAGTGGTCACCAATCATCATCATCATCATCAGCCTTTGTTAGTCCACTGCTGGACATAGGCCTCACCTAATACACCCTATCCATTAGGGGTTTGGACCGTATCCCACCACGCTGGTCCAATGCGGGTTGGTGGGTGGACCGACTTCACCAATGCCCATTGACAACGGCAATTTTCGGACTGAAAAAATGCTTTTTTTGCAATATCTCAAATAATTCGCGATGGAAAATTAAAGTTTTGAGCAAGGATAGCTGGCAATATTTACCAAAAAAAAAGTTTCTCCGTAGTTGAAACCATTCTCGAGAAAAACGCAATTGAAAATCGTACGGACAATACGATTTTTGTTTTCGTACATTTAGAATTTTTATCAGTTCGATTGGTAATTTATGGTTAAAATTTAATATTTATAGAAATAAGTGATATGTCACAAAAATCAAAAAGACTTTTGAAGGTATTCTTAATCCTATAAATTGGGTTTATTAATTCTCACCCCCTACTTCGTAAAAAGGGCGAGAATATCTATTTTACTGATTTTTGCTCATTTTTAAAATTTCAACTACAATTACTGCCAAACTTTCTTCTCCAATACATAACATTGTTTTTTTTGGGCAACAGATATCAAGGTCTGTTTTTTTCATGTTTTAATATTACATTAAGAATAAGTGGCTATAAATTTTCAAGTAAATTTTGCTTTGTATCCTAAGAAAAATTTAAGTTTGATATTTCGTTTACATCAATATTTTTCTACAATTACAATTAATACGTTTCAATTTAGAATTTCCTTTAAAAATCTTTTTTAGGTGAATGGTAATTAAAGCGTGCCACTAGTGTAGGTTATTATTTACTTTTAATTTTTTGGTGAGAAGAATTTTTAAGTAACGTGCAATTAATTCCATAACGCCTACATAATATAGACTACTTGTATGCATATTAGATGTTCTCTGTTATTATGTATTAATACAGAGCAAGAAATAAAAAAGGATTGCTGGGAAATTTAACTTATGTTTTGTTTAAGCCTTATTTTTATGTTGTCGTTGATTGAATTTTAGTACAGGAGTATGAATTAGAATTTTTTGTTATGTCATATGTACTATTTTTTACTTGAATACGGCACGTAAATAAATATTTTTATAGCAATATTTCTAAATCCCAAAATACAAAGATTAATAAGTAATTCCTTGTATTTTATAATTAAATAGCCATTCTCATTAAACAAAATTTATTAGGTAAAAATTAAATTAATATTAATTCTTATTCTGAAAGTTGTTAAATTTTTAATATAATACCATGGATAAATTGAAAACTGAATAATTACAAGGGTAAAGACTTATTTCTTAAGAATTTTCGTCGACGTAATTAGCATTTTCTTTCATCTTTTTCGTGTTTTAAATAAACTTTGAGTGACTTTGCTCTTTTCGTGACAAGGTTGGAAACAATTAAAATTTATAAAGGAAATAACATTTAAGAGAAAAGAGAATTACTGAATTTTCAGAAGGTTTTTTCCTTCTTTCAAGGCTCGAGGATTAGCGTCAGAATGGTAATAAAAAGAATTAATTATGGAAGGGTATATAGCCATAGTTATTTATTTGAATTCATTATTATCATTAACATTCTTATAGGAAATTATTGTAAAACAAATCAACTTATAACGGCTACTTCAACAAGTATTCAGTGTTTGTTATACCTCATACTTTTTTGATTTTAAACGCGAGCATTCGGAATGTTCTCCAAAAAGTAAATTACATTATTTACTTTTATCTTAAAGGAATACAAGAAAAGTTACTTTTATCTTAAAAGAATACTCGGAATAATCGGAAGAGCAAATGAAGATTGTCCCTGTTCTTAAGGAAATCTTTAACCATCATTATTCTACAACTGCATAAAAATACGTTCTTGATCTAATTCTTTAAACATCTTAACATCTATTGTATACATTGAATACAGTAAATCTGTCCGATTTGTGAGTTGAAGTCTAGTCTCTGCCTAATAGATCTAGCAATACTCGCTTAGTCTAGGATTATAGCCCTAGATTTCCTGAACAAGGTCCATAAACGACGTGTTAATGTTTTTGTCCAGAGCTGTGGCTACTTCAAGGAGCCCCTGGTATGCATTGGACCCGTTGCAACCGATCAAGTTCGTGAGTACGTACAGCATACCGCCGGTGAAAAACGCATCGGCGTTTACAGACTCCATTAAATCATCAGACAAACGCGGAGTGATACCATCACAAAACAAGGATACCATCATAAAAATAAATTAAACCGTCACAGGAAGAGTTGACAGATCATCAATTTCAACAGATAATAAAATTTTGTCACCTATAACATCGATATGTATTGTGTGGTATTACTCCAAGTGCCCTTGACTAATAAAATTATTTTCTTTGTATTTATTTTTTTAGGATATCTTCTAGCAATGTTGTTTATTATTTGATCTTTTTAAAATACTTTTTATTGGTCGAGGGTTGTGGTGTTTAAGCGAACAAACATTACGAACTGTCCAACTAAATTACGAAAACTCATACTCAACATGTCTACAAACATATGTTGTACCTACTGTAGATAAAGTTGGAACTTCGTAATGTCTTGTCCCCCGGAATCAATTTTAAAATCACTTTACGTAATAACCACTTTTCTCTATATGTATTATTAATATTATCTAGTTATCCATTCAGTTTAGTTATAATTTAAAAAAATTGGTTAGAGTAAAGTAACTTTAAAATTCGAATCCGATATTGACATTTTGCTTTTGGAAACGGAATACCGATTGCAGCCCTTTCTTTTTTCAAATAACTAGTTTCACGATATTAATTAAGAAAGAATGAAATTATAAGCGATATTTAGATTGTATCACTATTAAAATTATTATGTGTGTAGTTTATAGATTAGAAAACTAATAATATCAATGTTTTCATGGATTCTTATGAATGTTGTTTAAATATTCCTAAATTATTACGGTTAATACATCTTCGTGTGTTTAATCTTTAAAATAAAAAAAAATAGGATTAATTGTAGAATTAAGTCTTTAAAATTGAAAACAATACATATCCTACTGGCTGAGGCATTTATATTGTAGTTATTCAGTAAATTGGTGTTAAAATTATAGTTATAATATTAAAAAGTATAAACATACATATCATCATAGATGTAAGGTCTTTCCTAATATAGGAGCGTATATTTTTCTGCTATATTTCATTAAATAATTTAAGGATTATCTTATTACTTCTCACTCGATGCTAGGTGCCTAGGTGAAACGCGCATGGGAATGGAGAGCTCTGTTCGGAATATTATAAATTAGAATTAATTAAAAGTTATCAAACATATCAATATTTCTGTAATCCTGTGCATTTAATGTGTAATTAGTGATGTCTGTGATTGTATCTAAATATTTTCTGAGCCTATATTATAATGGAAACCAGTGATCATTTAAAAAGAAAGAAGCAGTGATCACTTTGGAGATATCAAATATCTAATACCCACGCCTGCGATTGATTTAAATCAGATGTACTGCGAGGCCTAAAAATTTTAAATAGTTGTTATCACTACCGGTTATATGCGATTATCGATGTGCTGTTACTAATATATGATGTTGTACTGTCTTATCTACGTATTTAAATATGTTAATATGTGTTAAAAATATATAAATTATATCAGCATGACATGTGTTTATTTTTTTCCCGTATACCTTTTTGAGATAAACCTTAGCGTAAACAGCCTAATATAGTAATAATAATAAAATAAAGCCTAGTAATAATAATAATAAAGACTATATTTTTTTTGATGGATGTCGTAATCTGTGGAATAAACCTCTTAGAACATAACCGGGTTTGGGGGCCCGTTGCCACAGGCGCGTCTCCCCATAAGTGACTTAACTGCACCAAGGGCTCCCAGACGGGAAGCCTCGGCTTGAGCCGTCACTTTTCTGGTACCCGTTAGCATGCTGAATCGAGAGCTGCCCAGGTGGGCCGACGCCTCGGCCCGATTCAGACGCTTTGTAATGATAATTTAATAGCTAGAAGAGCTCTATCTAAACTTTACTACCACTTCTTAGAGCGTCTGGGAGAGGAAGTGGCGCAAGAAACTCCAGCAACGCTCCTATCTAAAATGGTGTTAAGGTGTAGCTTACACACCAATGTGTGTGTTTGTCCTACACTCTAAGTGTAGGGTGTGTCTGGCTACTGCTAGGGTGTCGCTACCTAAGCCTTAAGGGCGTTAATAAGATTCTTGTATTCAGTCAGTTCCGCGTGACCGAAAACCTGGCAGTTATGACACTGCTCTGGCAAACCGTTGGAATGGGGCCGCTCAAAAGAGAGACGGCTGATCCTACACATTTGCTCGATGGATGGATCTCCTTAGGCAGTCCTTTGACCACTGTCCTAAGTACGCGCTCATCCGGGAGCGCGAATGTGTGATATTGGTGTTCTTTTTCCCTGAGGAATAAAGTTACCTTTCTAAATCGTGGGAATATTCTAATTGTAATTTGATCCCCTGATTGCTATCAAAGGCCTCAAATTTGATATTATTGGACAGGGCCGAGCGAATCTCAACCTACTTCTCCTTTTCGCGGAGGTAAATAGGTGGTGGGCCTTTCCCTATGGTGAGCCGTGCCTGGGAAGGCTGGGACGGCTGGGCGGGGTGAGGAGCCGGGGGGCGCCTAGGATCGGCGGGATGGATGGATGGGGGTTTCGTCGCCTGGGAGGTCGATGGTTTTGGAACCTGAGGGCAGGTGGTTGGAGCATCAGGCTTTGCTGCCTTGACAGGAAGGACGGGCAAAGGTGATTAGGTGCGGACCTTGCACTTCCTCTTGGATTTGAGGGTTTTGAAGCCATGGTCTGGTTTGGGTTTGGAGCTTTGGAGTCGTCATCTTTATCCGCTGGGAACGGCGTAGTAGGTCCAGGCGTTTGGGCAGGAGTTGGAGCGGTGGGGCAATGTTCCGCGACAAGCGGCTAGCAACACAGTTATGTGCCGTGCACAAGCCGACCGCTTGAGGTAGTGCAATAAATCACAACCGCGATGACGTCAGCGGTGCGATAAAAGGCCTTATGAGCGCAGGTGCACTCATAAAACGCAGATGACGCAGCGTGACGATTTCACGGAAGCGGACAATGAAGACTGCGTGGCGAGCTCTGGAGACTGCGGCGAACAGGTGCGGCCGGGACCGCTGCTGGAGGCGCTCTGTTTTTCGTTTATTACACATCTCTGTGTGAGATAGGATATAAGAGAGGGTGGACCCCCCCGCTTGACCTCTACTCGGCGAAAGGAATACTCCTACCAAATTTCAAGTCGCTACGCCGGTTCCAGAGATATCGTGATGAGAATTTTAATCCAGAAGTAACCTTCATATATTAATAAAAAATTTATAGCTGCAGTCTTGCTGCGCATATTGAAAAATTATCAGATAAATTACATACTAAAATTTATTCCATTAAATTGTGCAGCTGGCTAACTAGGCAATTGGTAATCTGGTTAAAATAGATATTTGTGAATTGGAGAATGTAAAAAAAAATTGACTGCAGATTTTAAGCCGGTTCTTTACTCGACATATCTATGGACATATTCTTTCAAGCCGATGATAACTTTACTTTTCATTTAACTAAGTTATACAAAACAAAAAATATAACAACAAACCTTAAGACATTAGCCAGTTTTGCAGTTTAAAGGAGAGGATTAGACAAACAATAAATCAATTCTTCTGTATTGACCTTTTTGAATGTCCAAGATGCAAAAAAAAACATTGATATCAACGACATTAGTTAAAACGATTAAAATTTTCACTGATCGTTGGTAGGCGGTATTCATCATCATCATTAGCCTGTGCTAGTCCGCTGCTGGACATAGGCCTCCCCCAATGTACGCCTTCCCATTAGGAAGTTTTTGGACCGTATCCCACCGCGCTGGTCCAATGTGGGTTGGTAGGTGGACCGATTTTTGGTATTACCAAAATACAACTAATCGAGGGTACAAAGAAGTGTACAAACTTTGTAGGTTTTAGTTTTTATAATAATTTAGTCGATGTTATATATAATAAGCTAAACATTTATCGAGGAAATCGAAAACAAACAGGGGAACGCCTTGATCGTATCTGACATTATGCAAAAAATGTTTATTACGTTGCAATACATTGACATTATTGATGCTCTTGCACTTATCTGCATCCGTAGTCTAGTGGTATAAGTATGCGGGGACGCAACAAATTTTCATTGTTGTTTCCTGGTTAGTGAAGGCAATTTGGGCCGATTACCCGATTGTCTAAAATGTAAGATGATCCCTGCGTCGGATGGGCATGTAAAAAGTAGGTCCACTCACCAACCCGCATTGGACCAGCGTGGTGGGATACGGTCCGAACCCCCTAATGGATAGGGACGTATTAGGGGAGGCCTATGTCCAGCAGTGGACTAACACAGGCCGATGATGTGTGTGTATGTGATGTGATGCTCTTGCATAATATTCCTGTTGTAATATATTGCGTACAGTCTTTTGTTTGTGTGCATGAACAATTTACGAGCAAACAGTGTGCATAAGTTGTGCAGAATATGAAATTTAAGTCTCTACCTATAGTTTTTATTTAAAACTAGCTGTTGTAACTTCATCCACGTAATAATAAAAAAATAATGCTATTATTTTTTTCTGTAACAAAAAAGTAGCATAAAACTGACAGTCACAGCTATCTTCCAGTGAAAATCCTTTCAAAATCGGACCAGCCGTTCTAAAAATTAGCCGGAACAAACAGACAGACAGACAAAAATTATATGTATTGGCCCTTGCTTTATAAAACAGAGGTTGTGGGTTCGAACCCGCGGGGAAACAACTTTGTTTCCTAGTGGGTTAGGACAATTTCGGCTGGTCACACAACTATCTGAAAAATAATTTCATTTAGCTTTATATTTGAACGTAACATATATGTACATCGATAAGTCGACGTAATAATACCATTGACATATTTACAGTAATACAATAACATTTTAGTGCCTCAATTACTCAAAATTATTTAAACACGATGATTAGGTACACGTATCTTCATTCTTAAATATATTGTCATTTAGTAGAAATATAAACTTTTATTATTTCATATAGGATTGCACATAAATTAATTTTCAACACGCCCCGGATCGACTGGGAGAGAATGCCCACTGGGGTTTAATGCCATTATGCATTCTCTCCCTCTTCTCTCTCCTCTTGAAAAACTTAATTTTACTTAACTTTATTTGATATCATTAATTGCAAAATGTTTTAAATAAAATATTAATAAATTAAATTAATAAAATGTAAGCATCCAATTCTATAATGCTATGCAAATTACATATTCAAAAAAAAACATTGTTCAATGTTTATCAGCATCTTACGTCACCTTTAGTTGAAACTAAGGTATAATACTTAGTTTAACTATTATATTGCAATTAAGTAATAAATAAGAAAAGAAAAACTAACAATAGAACGTCTCCGTGGCCTTTGTATTCCAAACTGAAAGTCGTGGGCGAATCCTGTATGGAGACAACCTTGCGTTATTGTCGTTTTCTAGTTTCTCCAAACTGCCTGAAAAGTTAGATTAATTAATGATTATTTCAGTTTTTAGGTATGCCTGCGTCGTTCGGTTACGTAATTAATAGCTCTTGGTAAACAAAACTGTCAGGACGGTCAATTTTACTTATATATAAACCATCCGTCAAGCGCAGTATATATTTTGGGTTCTGGTCTCTCTTATCTACCAGTCAATCTGTAAAAAAATAGTTATTTCAGTGTACCAAGTGAATTAGGATATGACTGACCATACCACAGGGATAAATAAATAAAAAACAATCATGAAAAAATATTTATTTGATTTCTAGGAATATATCAATTTAATTTAACATACGAATTATATGCCAGGTACAAGGCGGATACACGGAGCTCGAACATTTCACAACAGTTACAGGATCAGCCGTAGAAGGGGAACGGTGGGGGTGGTGGGGGGCCGAAGAAGGGTGGGGGTGGTGGAGGGGGTGGAGGGTAGAAGCCTCCCCCATACCCATAGCCGAAACCACCTACTATGACCGGTCTCCCCCAACCCCCTATCCAGTGGCATTGTATCAACTGAAAAGAGGGAAACGGGAAAACTTTTGATATTGAAATTAAAATGGGATGATGTTTTTTTGGCGGCATAAAGTTTTTTTTGGCCCCATTGGAATCCTCTAAATTTTGCTGTGTTAATAAAATTAATAAAAGTTTAAATTTCAGTTATTATATCCATTCCAAAATAATATTTCTGCAATAAATAACTTCGTAGGAAACATAAGTAAAATGAAAACAATGTAATGTCGATTAACCAACAATTTTTTCCATGTAATTTTTTAAACTTAAAAATAAAAATATTGTTTAATATTTTGCATTCTAAATATCGCATGAATATGTTTCACATACAACCGGATTGAAATGAGTGATAGGCTTTCCTAAATATTCTTTGCTTTTTACTTTCCGATGTCTTGAATATATTTACAAAAATATTTCTCTTACCGGTATCAAAGTGCAGATCGCAAACAACACGAAAATAATATTAGCGCAGCCCATGTTTTTAAAATCAGCTTCGACCAGTCAATCACACAAATGTGTTAAAACTTGTGATGCCAAGATACAGTGTACCTCTTTATATAGAGATGCCATCGAGTCGTCATATTCTATTAGCAAATATCAATGTGCGAACACGTCGATGGCGTATAGAACAAACAACCATACGGATATCTATATGTGTGTTTATCGTAAGGTTTCCTGGTAGCAGGAACATGACTAGGGTGGTACTACGGTGTATCCTGCTGCCACCAAGCAGTTGTTTTCGAATACAACAGTGTTTCGTTGGCAAGGCACCTTTTTTTATCTATATTTCTATTATCAATATTTGTTTGATTTGAGTAGGCTATGACACTACTAAAACGATTTGAACTATTGTTTCACTGCTAAAGAACTATATTATCCATTAGTTACATAGATTACTTTATAACTTTCAAAAATCCATTCCGTAAATTACACGGCACAGCCGTAGGTGGCCTAGGGCTTTGGTAAAATAATGGACCTGTTGTGCTTTTATATCAAAATTCTTATAAATAAGCCATTTTGCATACCATTAGGTCAATGTCCTGTTCGCTTTGCAACAAAAACCACAGTTATTTAACAATTCATATCAAAATAGCGACTTGGCGTTGTAATGTTATTTCTTTGAATCTCAGTTGCGTGCAAAAAATCTTAAAGTGTTATTGTACTTGCCTTAAAATTATAGAATTTCTGTGTATCCTATAAAGTGCTAGAACGGGCCGCATTAGACCCCTTTAAATCTCATTGGATAATAGATAAGTGTAAAATGCGACGTGCCAAGCCGGGGTTTTTCTCTTGGGAAAACTGGGTGCTAAATCAATAAATACGAAAAGCCTTGTGACCATGGATTTGAAAATACTTTGAAATGTTGGAGTAAAATTGTGAGCAACTTGATAAGATTTAAAACTTAGTTCATTGCAGTCATTCTGCTCTTATTCAGTATTTCTGCTATTTAACCTGTAAGGTCTTAAATTTCAGTCCATAAAATGTGGCTTATTGTGATGTAGTTTATTTAAAGCCAAGAGTACTTTAACTCTTGGTTTAAAATGGTGGGGTATACGAGTATTACTAATCTTAACAAAAAAAATTATATAATTTAATTTATTACAAGGTAATATAATTTATAATATACAATTATATTACCTTGTATTAAAAAATACAAATAATGTGACTTATAAGAATATTATATTTCATAAAATACTTGAAGTTCTTTTGATTTTTGAGACACAAAAAATCCAAAAATATTTATTGGTAGTTTTAATACATAATTGATAACGTTTTAATGATGCAATCCATATAAAATTTATAGATCCAATAAATTTACGTCTTTTACACACACGACTACACTTCAAAACACTGTTTGTCATATAAAATATATAGAAATACTATATATTGAATATATACATATCAGGCGAGCAAACACTTAGCAAGTATCATCTAATTATTAGTCTTGGAAAACATTGCGGTTAAGTCCCGGTTATTCCACTTCTAGTGGAAATCACTACATCTAAATATTATAACAAACAAAACAGTGTACGATAAAACACATTAGTATATATAAATATAAATCATTGCTGTTTGTTTTAACATGAGTGAGAAGACAGTTGTTACTTTTGGTATAAATTAACCGCTGTTAATATTGATCGTAATTAGATTGACTAAATCGGAGAGGTCAGATGCCGGTCGCAATGCGCGTAAATTGTTATTCAGGTAAATCTGGATGGATTGAAAGCCGACCCTATGATAACTTAGGGAAATGGCTAGGAGAAAGAAAAAAAAACTTAGAACGAATTCGATATTTATATAAAATAAGCTATTTTTTCTTTCGCAAATAAAAAAATAGAAATTGCATAACTCACTTTTGACTAATAAAATCTCATAAAGTCAACTCTTACGTAACGCGCTTGTAAATAGATCAAATAAAATGAAAAAGTTATTGAGTATTTATAACTTGAAGTATACATTGATTAAGATGAAATAAATAAATGCTTTTAGTATTTACATACTTATTTTATTAAGCATAAAAATAATATGATTAATTACTTCTAAAAATTAACATTATCTCTAAAGATATTCAAATTCCAATTATATAATATGAGACAAAATTGGTAAAATTCCGAAAATTTTACATAATACCGGTACTTTACGTGTTTTCTTTTAAATAAGATGAAAAGCGAAATATGCGTCCGGTTTTTGCTACTATGTGTTTATTTATTATAATAACATGTGGGTTTATTTATAAAATCTTGTGTTCGTCCTGTGAAGCATATTATGATCTATATGAATGTGGGCAAAGGGTTATTATTTTTAAGAATTCTTCCAATTTGCTTAATATCCTGCAAACGTTTATCTAACAATGTTTAACATGTAACAAGAAATTTATATTCCCTGTGGTTATATCAATATTGAACATTCCTTTTCCATTCGTTTGTAATCCTCTGACGTAACGAGGGAATTTTCGCGCCACCCTGCCCCAGATAGGGAGGGGAAAGCTTCCCGGGAAATTTGGTCCGGGTGAGGCTGCATCGATTGCATCGTGTTGCAGCTGCGCCATCCCCTCTGTAACATAGTGATGGAAAGTGAAGCAAGTTTATCGATATTTTATTTAGTGCAAAATATCATCATCCAATAAGATGATAAAATAAATATTTATTTTCTAATAAGTTTTAATAATCATGAGTTGCTTGATTGACAATGATCGTGAATTAAATTACCTGAAATTAGTGTGATATTTTTGGATTTTTATTAAATATATCATTTTTCTTTGTATAACAATTCTGCAAGAGACATATTACATTTACAATACTTGTATAATATCTACGTTAATATCATTCCTCGCTATATTGATTACAATTATGTTTATAATCAAAAATGTTCATTATTTCTTTATAATAATAATATTTGAATGAGTATATAGTGATATGTAACCGGTACATGTAACAAAAAAATTTTTTAAATTTTTGTGTCTCTTTGTTTGTACTAGCTCATCTCTAGAATGGCTGGTTTCGATTTTGATCGTTTCACTGAAAGATGGCTGATGTAACTGGGACTAACTTAGGCTTTTTAAAAAAACATTTGTTTTATATAACCAAGCGTAGCGGGCGAAGTCACACGCATTCGTATTACAATAAATTTGAACACACTAGAATAACGTTCATATTTGTTAAGAGGAATATCGAAGCTACATGCGTTTATTTGTTATGCACAACATATCAACGCACACGTCAAAACTAACTGTATTTTGGATAAACCTTTAATAGAAGATTTTTTTTTATTTCTTTAGCCGTGATATTATATCAACGCAAATACATTAGAAAGCTTTTTATTACTTAATAAGGGGAGACAATTTGATCAGGATTTTTACCGGATAGTATACGTTTCCTCCCTACAGGCTATTGGTGCTGAGATAGTGCTTCCGGTAGTACCCTTGTATAGTAGAAACCAACCCACCTATATTCAATTAAAATCGTAATATTCCGGTATTGTCTTAACTATGAAACTATGTTTACGAATATAAAACTTTATAAATATCGATAAACAAACAGCACTGCAATCCCTAATCATCCTGTTATCCTTTGCGTCACAAACGTTCTTGACCCCTTGATATTTGCCCTCGTATCCAATCGTGCTAAAAGCACCTCAAAAGCGACCTTATACCTTCGCAATAAGGGTGTCCGATTTTCTTGTGGAATACGAGTAAATAGAGCAGTGTTGCTATTCTCATTTCTCGTTAAGTATTCCTTCAGGTTGAGCTCAAATAAGCTTAGTTTCTCACTAGCGTGAAAGGAATCTAGTTTAAGTAAAACTTTTAAATTGAATAAGATTATGTTTTCATTTTTATTTAGTATCTATATTATTTTTTTGTTTTAAAACAAATTGTTGCTAGTGTTACAAATACTTTTCTTTATTCTTAACTGATTTATAGTCAAGTACAATAAAATAAATTAAAAAAAATTAATTATAAAATTGTAACGTTGTAACACTGTCTAGAAAGATTTGAATCCTACATAATTTTTAATTTCTGGTATAAACTAAATCCCGATTCGGTATGAAAAGAACAATAACATACATATATATTTTTTATCGGGCTGTAATGTAATTAAAAATGTATCTGATTATGATATTTAAACAAATACAAGTTATCTCTTTCTTTTGCTAATACCGCCTTAAATGAATGATAAACTAATATTGCTCAAAATCTGTTCCAGGATATAAACATCTATAGATATAAACAATCATTTGTTTCAGGAGATTAAACGAACGCGAACATAAATTTATCTGAACAAATTTCAGTGAAAAGCTTTGCACTAATTCTGATATATTTGTGTTTGGCGTTGACGATGAATTTACGTTTTCTGAAATAAAATTGCGACAGTAATCTTTGAAAATTCATAAAAAATTACACCTTATATGTTACAACATCATATAAGTTGTCGTAGTGATATTGTGTTTCTTTTTGTGTTATAACTTGATAACCTTATGGAAACTGAAAGTGCACAATCTTGTCCTTACATGGACCGATTAAAAAGGTTCCACTGGGATGGATTTCCGTCGCAAAGCAGCAGCATAAATCGAAAAAACGTTCAGCTATTATCTAATGACGACCCGCTTGGCGAAGTGGTGAGTAACCCTGACTGATACGCCAAAGGGTGTGGGTTCGATTACCATCACGGGAAAAGTATTGTGTGATGAACATAGTGCTTTTCTCGTGTCTGGGGTTTTGTATCTATATAATATATTAATACGTATTTATTCACAAAAGAAAAGTAAAAAAAAATTGCAAAAAAATCTCGTTAAATTTCTTACGCTAATCTTCCTCAGGTTGGAAGCATCCATTTTTAAGCTGGTGGTAATTTATTTGACAATCAATAAAAAGTGCAATGCTTCTACATTACATTAACTTTCATTGCAGTGCAAATTGAATTGCAGCTAGATTTAAGCTAGTAAAAAATTTCGCTGTTATTGAGAAGCGTAATACATATTGCTTTCTTTTGGTTGAAATGTCACCAACGTGTTAATCATTAAGCAATATCAACTAATAAAAATGTTGCTATAAGTCACATCAGTTCTATGTTTTCTTTGGCTGATTTACAGTGTCATTACTGATATTAACTTACAGATTTATTTAACGCAAAGCGTATATTTGCTATTGTATTGTCAAAGGCGCTATTATAGCGAATTTCTAGAAGTCTATACAAATAAATAAAATTTAAGTGTCGGTTTGTAACTTCAAAATAACGTTTTTTAAATGTTAACATTGTGCTATATATTTTTTTAATATATTACCACGAGGATGAAGTCGCAGGCATCAGCTCGTTCGTCATGTACTTACTTCAATTTATAAAAAAATTATAAATATCATTGTACATTATTACAGTCTTATCTGTGGTTCTTCTTCACTACATCTTAGAGTGAATGATAATATTTTATGCTTAAATTTGAAGTATGTAGGCAGTAAGTACATAAATATATATTCGTGAAGCAAGCTACGCACCACTAGTTCACATTGGTATTTCCATCATATTATCATCTATATCATTAACGTTTATATTACACCAATAAAGCCACAAATAAACTGATAATTAATTAAATGTTGGGATGTTTAGCGGTCGTAACTTTTACTACCAAAGTTATGACAAGGCTTTATGACTATTAAGCAATATTATTTCATATCACGGCTCATGTATAATGTTCGCTGAAATTAATTATACAGCCATGATACACTTTGAATGTAAATCTCGAAATATAGCTTTGGCTTGCAAATAATAGCGACAATGCAAATAGCTAAGGAGATCTTCTTAATCCTTGGCTTTTGTTGTAATGCTACGAGAAATATTGCGTTAATTCATATTAATAAACTAGCAGATGTTCGCGACTTTATACGCATGGTAACATTTAAAAAAAATGTAAGATTTTTTTTCTTAAAACAAGTATTAACCTGGGCTATATTAACTATCTTTTAGTGGAAGTCCTGTCAAAATCAGACCCTCCATTACAGAGATTAGCCAGAAAAATAGACAGACCGACAGACAGACAAAATATAATTAGGTGGTTATTATAATACCGGTAATGTATCTCAATGTAATATTATAAAAACGGTTATTTTGTTACAAACAGCTGCCTCCGTAGCCTAGTGGTGGCGTGTGCTTTAGAAACTTTAGACCAGACTTTCTCTTTGGTATCTATTAACAATATTTTATGATAACTTTATCAAAAAAATATTAATTTTAAAGATTAACTTCTTGTAGGAAATTATAACATACCTACAACTTGATCTTTTCCAAGTTTTAACGAGTTTCAGTATATTAATCAAAAGTTACGTTTGTGGGGTCTCCTTTGATTACGAAAGCAACTTTTTCCGATCGCGAAAACTTTAATAGGTTTTCTTAATGGAAATTATTATTAGATCTCGGATAAAAAGCAATACTGCCTAAAATATTTGAATAAGACAAATATTCCAGGTGAAATATATTTCTCTTATTATTTTTTTTAAATATAAAAGCTTACATCGTTGAGTCGTCGCAAAGTAATATTTGCAATGAAGTAATAAGTAGTTTAAACTTCTAAGTATCTCTTGATAAGAATAGAAAAAAAGTAGTAAATATCACACATAATTAAAGTCCCGTGTCTTATTTACAGGATACTAAGGAAAAATCACTATAAGCAAACATGTAGAGTAAAAACAGTAGCGTGTTCCGGTTAAAAGGGCAGCATACTAAATACGCTCTTTTAGACTTTATTTTGCGTGCATATATTTATTTTACACTTTATACACAAATTACGCACAAAGGCGAATTAAATTATATTTAACAAGTAAGTCTATCTCTCTAGTGAGGTTTTTTGTGTTGGTTTAATAATTCATATGCGAAGAGCGTATCATTTAATTACAGAGTCGAAAGTTCTGCTCTAAATTGAATTAATTTAAAATATGAATTTCACGTACTTCTACGTAATGATCCTCTATATTGAATTTTAATCATTAAAATTCAAGCTATAGTCTGGACAAATAAAACCAAAATGTAAGAGTTAAGTTACCTAAATTCTCACCAAGCTAAAAATTATGGCGATTACAACTTTTTGAATCGTTATATATCAAAAACGGTGGCTCGTGGAAAAAAAGATATTAATAAATTTTCTGTAGATAATTTTATGATCTACAATTTTTATATGTAATTTATAATCTACATGTATTTACAGCACAATGAATTCAGTTAAAACTTATGTTAGTACAATCTAAAACAATTAACACCTTAAAATTACATTAAATAATTACATCACTTTAAAATATACATTTTGCGATCATGTAACGTCTTCGGTTAGTCCCAACCTGAATGATAAGCACCAGAGCTCGCTGACACGGGGGCTAAAGCAAAATTACCCGTGGCAAGTTAATTAAACTCCATGCCCAAGGGATCGTTGTTGCTACTTTGCAGCGTTCATTTGTGCCACAAAGCGGTAATGCGCAGACATTACGTGTACCGATTGAAGGGCACTGTATCTAGTGCAATTGCTGGGTTATCGAGTCATAACACTACCTCATTTCTTCGATAGATTAGTAATATGCAAATAACTGCCTCCGTAGCCTATTGGTATAGGCCTGTTTTTTTAAAACCGGAGGTCGTGGGTTCGAATCCTGCGGAGGCTAAACCACTTTTCACAGGTGTTTCTTAATTGGTTAGGGCGATGTGGGCCGATTGCCTGATTTCCTGTAAAGTAAGACGATCCATGCGTCGGATGGTCATGTAAAAGTCGGTCCTGCGCCTTATCTCTCCCAGGTCGTGTCAGTAATCCCTCTTGTCAGGGTTTGAGAGTGTAAGGAATAAGTAGTGCACCTGTGCTTGCACGTACGGCTAATCTCTAATATAGGTCGGTCGCCGTAGTCGTTATCGACTTGAGGGTATTATTAATCTGACATACTATCGAATATTAAGGCATATACTGCCAATAACTTAGTCAAATTATAACCCACAATAACAATTATATTATAAACTTCTATTATGTTTATCTTTTTACGGGAAAAACGGCTTATTTACGGAGTGATTTTAAGAAATTCAGCATTAATCCTTATTAAATAAAGTACCTTAAATAAATTGTCCGTTTGATATATTTAATGATTGATGATTAACAGCGTGTAATTTAAATTAATATTTTCGGAGATATTGCAGACATCAGCATTGCACCCGTGCGAAGCCAGGGTGATTGATAGTTCACAATAATTTATGATGCGCTCATTCATTTTTATTTAATTGTCAAAGAGAAAATATTTTTATTTAGTAAACTGTGACACGATGTTAATAACTACCAGTAAAATTTTAACAAAAATATTTACTGACTTTTAACAAGGAATAACAATTTTACGCAATATAAGCAGGTTACAACGTGCTCTCTGAACAAAATGGCGTCGCGATTTCTGACACCGCATTTTAAATCTCTTATTTCTTTTATATTTATTTAATCAAAATGTCGTCGACCTTTGTGCAATTTTTAAAATATTTACATAAAAATGCTTATGGTGGGTTATTCTTAAAATATAGATATATTAAAAAATACGCTCCGAATTCAGTAACTCCTTCTTTTGGGAAGTCGGTGAAAAATGCTACTTTAAACAGATTATAGATACTTGTATACGACAAATCTCGTAATTTAAGCGTTATCTATATCGTATCGTAACGTAATTATTGAAAAAAACGATCGATTATTTTTTTTATTTATTTTTTATCCTTGAAGTTATGCTTCCAGACTCATGTCTTTAGTAAGCTTCATCTAACACAGAGTTCGCGAGAAGCTCCCGTCCCCTACGAACTAGGTGGCCCACATTTTTGCTAAAAATGGAGCCACACGCTACAGAAGGTACGTCAGTTAGGTATTAGTTTATGTCTCCTAAGGATCGTCGACGATCGGTTTACGGACCGGGACGCCGACGGTCTGGCGACTGATTAATCGATTGCTGGGGCGGTGAGAACCGCCCTGGAACGCGGGTGTATCTAGTATACGCGGTGTGTGTGTCGCCGTGCTCGTAGCGAGGGCGAACTACAGGTGAGTGTGTGCTATCCCTACCGTGTGGTGTGTAGGGTCTGATGAGGACCCCGTTGGGTCGAGTCTCGGCGACCCCTTCCTCGTCCGGGTCGAGAAGAACGTTTCGTGGTCGACGCTTTTGGCTAGACGCGTTTGGATCGGCTGATCGTTGCTGCTTTTACCAGCAGTGGGTTGCTGTGGTTGACTACTTTATCTATGTGTTTGCGAGTTAACTTTTAAAGTGCTCGCGGAGTGTCGGCAATTGCAGTCGCTGTGAAGTCTACATTTCGTTGAGTACCACTGCGCCCCAGTGGCGCGGCGGATGAATTTATTTGAACTACTTGTAGTTGATTTAGGAGTGTGGAGGATGCGTGAGCGAAAGTTTGGCATGAAAGCCATGCATTGGTCGCATGCATACCTCTGTACAATAAAAGTTTATATTTTAGCGACATTTTACTGTTAGAATTCGTTAGGTGATAGAGTCTGGTCGAAACGAGCAAAGCCTTTCCCTAACGTCCTGAATATGACTTTTGAACGACATGTTGCAGTCGAAGGTCACGCCTAGGTATTTGGCCTTCCTTTCCCATGGGATCGGTTGGCCGTAAAGTTTTTAGTTGCCCTAGTGTTCGGTGTCGGCCAGCGGGCCTTATCCTGACGCCTGGGTTGAGGACCGGGGGTATCGTGTAATCACGACGTAATCTAGACCGATGAAAGTGTATTGCTACACTTTATCGGGATTGACGTCGATTCTCCATTTACGAAACCATTCGCTAAACGATTGATCGCGTTCTGGAGCTTTTATAGATATAGTTCGGTCCTAAGCGACGAACAATAGAGAGCGGTGTCATCGGCGAAAGTCGCCAGATTGACATCGTCGGGCTTGGGAATGTCGCTCGTGTAGAGCGCGAATAATAAAGGGTGATAGGACCGATCCTGAGGACGCCCGCTTGGAGCGGACGGCTTCGATGGACAGGGTGCTCGACTCGATATCGGAAAGAGCGATGACAAGCAGGCTTGGATGAGTGTGAACCAGCCTGTCCGGCACTTTGAGAATGTAGCAGCTTGTAACGCCGTTGCTCGCCAGACTTTGTCAAAGCCTTGCGACATCGAAGAAGACGGCCCCTGTGATACGGGGTTTGGTTGGTGAGGCCATTCAGAATGAATTCCGTCAGGCGATAAATTTGGTCGGGACACGAGTGCTTCGGACGAAAACCGAATTGCTCGTCTGGGATGAGGTTATTGGAGAAGGTGTGGTCTTTCAACCGGAAGAAATTATGCAGTTCATATAGCTTGCCGCATGAGCAGCTAATTGGACGATAATCGTGGTAGGTTAGAGGTTTGTCGGCTTGGGAATACCGATGACGATGGCTTTTTCAGGCATCGGAAAAGTACTGTTGATAGTAAATATGAAAATGTTGACCAATACGACATATAGGGCCGAGTATTTTAGAGTTCTATTTGAGATACGGTCTGGCCAGGTGCCGACCGGGTTTAAGACCCTTAATAATATCGCGAACCTCCTCCGGGTCACTGACTTTAAATTATCGCCTCTGGTGGTAAGGCAGCCCTAAGTTCGACTAGACGGTCCACCTCGATAAGGTGGGCCGCGTCGGCGTTGCGCGAGATGGCGTACATTGTCTCTAGCGATCGGCTAAGCATTCGGCCTTTCGAAATCATCGAAAGCCAACAAGCCCCGGTTGGCTTTGATAATGGCGGCATGGCGTCGCGGGGATCCGACTTCATCGGTCTCCAGCCAAACGGTGCGATGGCTCTAAGTTCTGTCCAGACTTAACCACGATTCTTTGCGGTGAATTCTATCCTGTCTCTGACCTCTAACGAGTTTCAGCGAAATCGATTTGACCTCGGACGGATACGACTCCGCGAGTGTATTTTCTCTTTAGACATCGAATACTGGGCGCCGTGCTGCGGACCGACCTACTGCTTTCGGAGTCGTCGAGGACTGATGAGATAGGGTTGTAATGTCGATTTATACCTTTTCTCACTATCAATAACCAAGTGGTTAGAACAACTTTCCGCCGATTTGGTTCAAGACAAGCCAAGCGGTTTTGGTCAGGGACCCACCGGCGTCCCTTTGAATAAGACCCGGCAGGGTCAAATCACGGGCCTCTTCGATACGACACGACGAGATCTCTAACAATGGGTCTATGTTGAGCGCCCTTCCCGATCTGATATCAATTTGTTTGACATTATGTTTTGGAGTGCCTCCAGTTCCAGCAATTTAGCCATTTGTTGGCGTAATGCAACCCAGTCGGGATGTTTTAATAGCGCCTGCGATAATGGTTTGATGGGCCGGCCGGAAGTCCTGGTCGGACCCAATTCTTCGGGGACAGAAACGGGAAAAGACAAGCGGTCTGTGGGGAATCCCAAAGCTGTCCCCCAAGGTTAGTGGGTAATTTCCGAAAGGATAGTGACCATGATTCAGTGTACCCCAGGGTCCTGACAACCTTCGTTTCAATAAAAAGCCACTGATTCTAGGATCTTTGACGGTTTTAAAAGGCCTTACGAAAAATTCTAATTAAATCCTGCGTTTTGGGATTTTGGACCCTTTTTAAGGCCGTTTGCTTAAAATACGATACGACAGGAGGCGGTTTTCCCACCGTTGGTAGCCATCTTAAACGGTTAACCCCTTGTTTGTGTCTGTTTGGCTTTAAATTTCTTGCGTCTAAAATTTTGGCGGAGGGAGCAAGACGTTTTTTTTTTCAACTGGGCTGATTGCCAGGTGCATTTTTATGGTCCAAATCGTATAACAGAAGTTTTACTTTTGTGCAATTAAATTTGAGATTGTCAACGGGTGGCGGACGGACGTAATTAGGGCCTTTTGACGTGATTTGCGCGGCGGGCAGGTGCGAGTTTGTTTCGCTATTGTGGGACCCCCGGTCGGTTCCCCACTGTTGGCCCCGGCAAGGGACGGCGACGGATTTTTTAATAAACTGGCTTTGTCCGCACCCCCCGGGCGGTGCAGGGCAAAGCTCCTTTCCGCGGATTTCGCGGGTTCGGGAATGAGGAAAGATCCCGATTGTTTTTTGGGTGCTCGAGCAACCCCGTAACTGCCGGTGACCTACGTTTTGCAATTTTCCGCACGGGGCGGCCGACCGAATTTTTCCGGGCCCCGGAGTGCTGGGTGGGCCCCATTTACCCAAACGCACGCGGAAAGGGGCTTTTGTCCAAGTGTTGGGTTTGACACGCGGAAGGGTCTTGCGTGGGTTTAACCGAAACCGGTCTTTACTTTGAATGCGTTAAATATTGATTTTCCTCGGGGAAAAGATCGCTCGACCATGAGGTCCATTTGAAATTTATTGGGTGGTGCATGCGGCGCACTTTTACCCTTTTAGATCCGCATTGCCTGCAAAGGTTCCCGAACTTCCCAAGACGACCGAAGGGGGCTTCCCAGAGCAAAGTGTGAAACGCGATTTTACCCTCGCGGGGGTTTTGATTCGCGCGGAAGTCATCTGGGTCCTACGTTGCCCGATGCCTATTCGGTATTAGCGAACGAAACTGCGATTTTTCGCCTTTTGAACCCGTAAGAACACGACTCCAGGCGTCGTGAATCACGACCGGGGGTGGGCCGGCCACGTTCGGCCTAACTCCGCAAACTTTTAGTTCGGTTTGGCGCGGCTTTTCGCGGTCGGGACGGGCGTGGATAGCGGCCTCAAGTCGCTTTGGCGGGTTTTTTGGCCCTTTTTCCGCGATCGCACGGTAAAACCATCCCGTCTGTTGGCGGCGTTGGACACGGTGTAGGTTAAGTATTTCAGGCGGGGTTCTTGGCGTCTGACGCGCCGAAAGATAATGACCGGCTTAATTACCGTGGTCCTGGTTGCCGACCGACGGCTGGGGGATTTTGGGGGTGAAACGGTCCCGGGGGGCGGCTTTGCCTTAAAACAAGGAGGAAAGGGGACCCCAATTTTCCCGGGACCCCGGGAATATTGGGGCCAAAACCCCTAATGGGTAGGGGGTATTAGGGGAGGCCTATGTCCAATGGACTAACAAAGGCTGATGAGGTTAAAAGTATTCCGGGGGATTCGGGAAATAGTCATTATTGCCTCGCGGTGTTTGCGGGATCAATTCCTTTAGCCATTGGGGCGACCCCCGCCGGCACGGTATGATTCAACCTCCCACCTCGTGAGGGGTGTGTCTATTAAATAAGTGTAAGGGCCCAGAGCACTGGTGTCCGCTGCCACCAATGCAGGTTATTAAATTTAAAAATAAATGCCGGGCTTTTTGGTTTGGAACTACTTCAGAAGTCGGGAACCGCCTGCGAGCACCCACCAAAACAAAACACAGCACTACTAACACGGCGCATTGACACCAACTAATTTAGCGGGAATAAGAACTAGCGGGAACGCACGGAGAGGTCCGTACGGCGGCCAGAACGAAATCAAAAGATCGACCTTTTTATTTAAAAATTATGTAAAATAAATGAACTTATTAACCTTCCGCATATTTCTTTGTTAGTTTCATCCATCATCATGATTGACAATATTTGTTTTTGAACAAGAGATTTTAAACGTTTTTAATTGGAAGCAACCGAAAAAAGCAGAGTTGATTAAAACCCATGGGATGCCTTTTTAATTCGAACATGAAGTGGATACAAAATTAGGGACCGTTTAAAAGTTGGTGCCAAAAAGACAAGACAAAAAAACTTAGGGAAAAATTAAACTTAAAAATAAACAGTTTGAAGGTAAGTTTTTTTATTTGAAATTAATTGTTGAATTAAATCTTTTAAACTTTCGTTTTAATAATTATTGATGTATTAACACAAAATTTTTTACAAATTTCGTATTTGATTAGTTAATATGTTTTTTTTTTCTAATTGATCAATTCTAACAAAATTTTACCTTGTTATTTAACCGATATTAGATCAATATCAATTTTCAAATTTTAATTTTAAATCAGTTTTAACTTTTAATCAAATTTTAATTTGATCAATAACTTGCCATCCTTTTTACCAGACTTCTAGTTTTTGATTTGATAAATTTTTCTTGATGTTTCAAAATTCATCTTACAACAAGTGCCACCCTCAATTTAAAACGATATTGGTCAATTTTAATTTTAAATTAAAACGCCTAAATCATGTTTACTAAATAAACTTTGTTATGTCGTTGGAAAGTGATCTATATTAAATTTTTAACGTTTTTTTAAAAATGGCCAAAAAGCAAATGGCGTAAAACAAAATTCAACTTTGCTTTTTTCGACGAGGGCGCGATTTTCGAGACAAACGTTTTATTAAAAATTACAGTTTTTGATTCCAAACAGAATTAAATTTCAAAATACATTAAAATAGTCAATTTATTTACGTTTTAGACAAAAGTTAAAAAAGTTAAATAAATTCACTTTTAATTTTATAAAACTTAATTTAATTTATTTTTTACAACAAAATGTTTTTTCTTTTGAAAGTTCGGTCAAACGAACAAAAAGCTTCATCGGCGAAAAGCCCTTTGACATGTGGGTTTGGGAAGGTGGAGAGCCCCTTAAAGGTGATGGACCGTTTGGGAGCCCCTTGGGGGCCAGGCTAACCGATTCGGAAGGCGGCAAGAAAGCGGAATTTGAGGGAAAGTGTCGGACTTTTAGAATGACGCTTGAAACAGCCGTTGTCCGCTTGTAAATGCCTTGCGACATGAAGCGGCCCCTGGAAGGGGTTTTGGGGTTGGGGGCCTTTCCGAATAATTAAAGGGGGATAAATTTGGCGGCACGAGGCTTCGGACGAAAACCGAATTTCGTCTGGGATTTGAGGGGTTATTGGAAAGGTGTGGTCTTTAACCGGGGAATTACATTAATAAACCCCAAGCTTGAGGTTTAAATTGACGATAAGTGGGAGGTTGAGGTTTGTTCGGGGGAAAATTGAACGGGCTTTTTCGGCACAGGAAAAGTACAAGTTGATAGTAAAAATTGAAAAATGTTGAATCACAACAAGGGAAAAGATTTTAGAGTTCTATTTGAGATACGGTCTGGGGCCAGGTGCCAACCGGGTTAAGACCTTAATATCGCGAACCTCCTCCGGGTACCGACTTTAAATTATCGCCCTCTGGTGGGGCGCCCTGTTCGACTAGACGGTCCACCTGATGGTGGGCCGCGTCGGCGTGTGCGCGGATGGCGTACATTGTTCTCAGCGTATCGGCTAAGCATTCGGCCTTGAAGTCATCGAAAGCCAACAAGCCCGGTGGTTGATAATGGCGGCATGGCGTCGCGGGGATCCGACTTCAACGTCGAGCCAATTCCAAGGTGTGCGATGGTCCAAGTCTTCTGTCAGACTTCCACGATTCTTTGCGGTAATTCTATCCTGTCTCTGACCTCTAACTGAAGTTTTAAGAGAAAATTCGATTTGATCGGACGGATAGCGATAAACGCCCGCTTGAGTGTATTTTTCTCTTATCAGAACATCGAATACTGAACGGGCAAGCCAAGTTGCCGGTCACCCGAAACCTGACTGTCCTTTCGAGTCGTCAGACTGATGAGGATATGCCCGTTTGATACGTGTGGACAATAGCTTGTACACTTATCAATAACCACCGGTAGGTTAGAACAACTTGGGGTCCCAGCCTTGAGTTTGCGTTCAAGACAATGCCAATTTTTACGGTTTGGGTAGGACGCACCCGCCTTGGCCAATTGAATAAGACTCGGAAGTTGGTCAGAGTTCCAACTCCAGGTCCTCTATCCGATACAATCGAGCGAGACGTCTTCTAATCCAATAGCAGGTCTATGTGCCAGGGCCTATGCCTGAGTCTGAGTATCTAGTTGGGTCCGGAGCTATTGTTTATGTTGGAGGCTTCTCCAGTTTCCACAATTTCCATTTGTGTTTGTAATCAATTCCACGGATGTTTGTATTTGTCGCCTGTGATAATGGTTGATGGGCCTAGGCCGAGAAGGCTCTAGGTCGGATCTAAGTAACTTCACTGGGGACAGATACCGGAAAAGTACAAGGGCGGGCCGGTGGAGTGCACACACGCGTCCCTCTAAGTAGTTAGTGGTGGTTATCTATGGTGCGATATGTGTTGACCTTTTATAGTATATCAGTGTACCACCTAGCGGTCCTGACAACCTATCGTTTCTAATAATGTTATAGCCACTGATTCTAAGGATTGGCTATAGGTTTTTAAAGGTCCTTGCACAGAAATATGTCTACTATAATCCTGCAAGTATTTGGCGATTTCGGATCGCGCTCTTAGGCCGTTTGCGTTAAAATACGATACGACTAGAGAGCGCGGTTTGCCCTACCCAAGTTGGTAGCCATCTTAAACGGTTAACCTACTTGTTGGTCTGTTTCGGTTCTATTTAAATTTACTTAGTGCGTCTAAAATTTCGGCGTGAGCGAGCAAGACGTTTATTTTTTCAACTGGGCTGATTGCCAGGTGCATTTTATGGTCCAAATCTTATAACTTAGACATGTTTACTTTTTGTGCGAATTCAAGTATTTCGAGATTAGTCAACGGGTGGCGGACGGACGTAATTACCGGGCCCTTTGTGTGACGTGATTTGCGCGGCGGGCCGGTGCGAGTTTATTGCTCGCTATTTGGGGACCACCTTCGGTTCCCTATTATTGCGCCGCCAGCATTAGGGACGGCGAGATTTTTAATTAAACTGGCTTTGTCCATGCACCAACGCCGGTGCAGGTGCGGGACAAAGCTCGGCTTAATAACCGCGGATTTCGCGGAGTTCGCGGAACGTGAGGCAGATGGCCGGATTGTTTTGGGTGCTCTCGAGCAACCGTAACTACCGGGTGACCTGTTTTCGCAATTTGGCACGCGGGCGGCTCGACCGACTTTGCCTTGGGCACTCCGGGTGCTGTGATGGCCGGCACATTTCATAACGTGAGCGCGAAGCAGTTGCGCGTTGTGTGTCCAAGTGTTGGCAGTTATGACACTGCGCGACTAGGGCCGGTTCTGCGTGGAGTTTCAACCCGTAAACCGGTCAATTTACATATTGAATGCAGTTAAATTGATTTTCCCTCGGGGAAAGATCAAGCTCGACCATAGTGGTCCATTTTGAAATTTATGGCGTGGGTGGTGCATGCGGCGCACCCTATGCACGTATCCTTGCGTTTGAGATCCGCATTGACCTCGTCTAATTGAGTTCCTTCGGAACTCCCTAATGACGACTCGAAGAGTCGGTCTTCCGGCAGAGCGAAGGTGACGATTTTACCCCGCGGGTATTGGATTACCGCGGAAGTCATCTGGGTTCTCTACGTTGACCCGGTATGCCTATTCTGTATTAGCGGAACGAAACTGCGATATTTTCGCTTTGATAGCCACGGAACACGACTCAGTGACCCTTGTCGTGAATCACGACCGGGGTGGACCTTGGCCTTACGTTCGGCCATTATACGTCCGCGTGCTTTAGATTGCGGCTCGGCCGCGGGCTTTTCGCGGTCGGTGACGGGGCGTGGGATAGGGCGGCCTCAGAGTCGCTTTCTATGGCGGGGCGTTTTTGCCCTTTTCCGCGATCGACGGTGGTAAAACCATCTGAGTCGTCTATGTTGGCGGCGTTGTTGACACGGTCGTAGGTTCGAAGTCCATTTCGAGGGCCGGGTTCGTCTTCGGCGTCGACTGCGCCGAAAGATAAGACACGGGACAGGTGTAATTACTGGGCTACGGTCCCGGTTGGTGTCGCAGACGGCGACGGCGTGGGTGATTTTAGGGTGAAACGGTATGGTGGCGGACGCGGCGGCTTTGCCTTCAAATACAAGGCGACGGTAACTCAGGTGGATTTTGGCCAATATTCCGGGCGACCCCGGAATATTGGCCAAAACCCCTAATGGGTAGGGGTGTATTAGGGGAGGCCTATGTCCAGCAGTGGACTAACAAAGGCTGATGATGTATGTGTATGTATGTATTCCGGGCGGATTCGCGAAATAGTCATCTATTGCCTCGCGGTGTTGTGCGGGATCGTAATCGTCCATTTTAGCCATTGGGCGACCCCGCCGGCACGGTATAAGTATTCAACCCTCCCACCTGCGTGAGGAGGTGTGTGCCTATTAAATAAGTGTAAGCGCTTTAGAGCACTAGGTGTACCTAGCTGCCACCTAATGCAGCACAAGTTAAATTTAAAAGATAAATGCCTCGTGGCTTTTAGGTATATGTGTAACTACTTACAGTTAAGTCGGGAACCCGCCTGCGAGCACTCACTACAAAACGAAACACAGCACTACTAACACGGCAGCACTGTGACACCAACTAACTTTGTAACGCGTAAGCGAGAATAACGAACCATGCGGAACGCACGAGAGAGGTCCGTACTGGCCGGCGGCTCAGAACGGAATCAAAACGATCGACCTTTTTATTTAAAATTATAGTACTAAATAATGAACTTATTAACCTTCCGCATATTTCAGATTACGTTAGTTTCATCCATCATCATGATTCGTCCAATGTTAGCTTTGTTGTATAACACCAAGAAGAATTATAACGCTTTGTTAATTGAAGTCATATCCGAAAAAAAGCAGAGTTGATTCAAAAACAGTATGATGACTTTTTTGAATTATTGCAACATGAATTGAGCCATACTTAAAATTAGCGGACCAGTTTACTTGCCAAGTTGATTTTGAGCCAAAAGGACTGCATAGACAAAAAACTTAGATAAGATTAAAACTTACACACAAAAAAACAGTATTGACACGTAAGTTTTTTTTTATTTAGCAATTAGTTAATTGTTGAATGTAAATCTTTTTAAACTTTTAACAGAATTTTATCAATTATTGATGTATTAACTGACAATAATTTTGACAGAATTCTCGTATTTGATTAGTTAATATGTTTATTGCTTTTTCTAATTCATCTAATATCTAAGCAAGTAATAGCTTACCTTGTTATTTAATCACGATATTAGATCAATATCAATCTTTCTAAATTTTAATTTTTAAATCAGTTTTAACTTTTAATCAAATTTTGTTAATTCTTGATAATATAATTTGCCATCCTTTTTTACCAGACTTCTAGTTTTTGAGTAGATAATATTTTTGCTGTCATTTTTCAAATTCATCTTATTTTCAAGCAAGTAGCAGCTTACCGTACAATTGTAACGATATTAGATCAATGTCAATCTTTCTAAATTAAAAACTTCCTACAATGCACTGTTTAATAAATAAACTTTTGTTATGTCGTTGTGTAAAGTGATCTATGTTCAGAATTTTACGACTTACACTTCATTAAGGCAAATCGGCCACCAAAGCAAATGGCGATAAAAACAAAATATTCAACTCGGCTTGTTTATCGACGAGGGTCGCGATTTTACGAGATCAAAACGTTTTATTTCAATGACTACAGTCATATTTGAAACAACAAACACGAATTAGAATTCTCAAAATACATTAAACACTACGTCAATTTATTTACAGTTTTACGACTAAAAAGTTAAAAAAAGGATACTAGTAAAATAAATTCACTTTTCATTTTACTAAAACTTAATTTAATTTACTTTTATTTACAACAAAATGTTATTTCCAGCTTATACAATGTTTACGTTTCACAAAAAAATAATATTATACTTCAATAAATTATACAATTTTATTTAGAAATAAAATTTATATTTATCAACGTTATATAAATATAATTCCACGTTTTTATAGCGTTCATGCTGAAAATAGACGAAAATCGTAGCATATTTTTAATTGTTTTCATTTTTAAAAACCCACTTAAAGCATAATATATTTTTGGTGTTGAATTTTTAAATACATAACAATTAATAAATTAGAATTTGCTCGATGACCTGGATAAGGTGTAAATGACACTTTGTTTACACGCATTTATTTGTAGCAGAGTGTTCAGATTATTAGGCTGAAAATACAGACGTATATAATAATCCATCCATGTGGACTGCCTCCGTAGCCTAATGGTATGGACGTGTGCTTTAGAAACCGGAGGTCGTGGGTTCGAATCCTGCGGGGACTCAACAAATTTTCATTGTTGTTTCCTAGTTGGTTAGGGCAATTTGGGCCAATCACCCAGTTGTCTGAAAAGTAAGATGATCCATGCGTCGGATGGGCATGTAAAAAGTCGATCCACCCACCAACCCGCATTGGACCAGCGTGGTGGGATACGGTCCAAACCCCCCAATGTGAAGGGGTGTATTAGGGGAGGCCTATGTCCAGCAATGGACTATCAAAGGCTGATGATGCATAATGCAATATTCCATGATCACGGGCAGGCTAAGTTACTTATTTAGTCTTATCTTATATCATACCAAATTCAGCTACAGCCTAGTTGATGGATTCTCTATTCGCAAATCGAAGGGTCTCGAAATGCTGCGAGACCTAAAAGTTTTAAGATCCGGTACCTCCTAAGCTGTGGCATCATACGCTGATCACTTAATAGCCCGTAACATTAGAAAACCTATGAAAGAAACTACATTTATACATCAACAGCCTGTAATAGTCCACTGCTGGACATAGGCCTCCCCTAATACCCCCGTATCCATCAGGGGATATCCGCATTGGACCAGCGTGGTAGGATACGGTCCAAAACCCCCTGAAAGAAACTAATTTATCTTAAAAATATGCATATTTAACAACATATACGAACATAATCGACTTCAAACATAAAAAAAATAACAACCAACACCTAGTTAGTTTTGACGAGCCATACCAGAAATTAACCGGAACTAACAGACAGACACAAAATTAAAAAAATACAGTACATTTATATAGATCATAGTATATAGATTACAATACATTCATTTAAAAATGGTTACTTGATGAGTTAATATTACAAACAGACCTCAAATTTCAATTATTTGCATAGATAAATACTATTTTCCTATATAAAAGAAGCCATTACCTGCCTTGTCTCACCGATCGTATTAATTCGGTTCCTAATCTACACATTTGTCATAAACACACATGCGACAAAATAATAAGCATGACCGTAATATCTCGTGTAATTATCCCATACAATTAGTGTTTGATATACACATAGAGCAAAAGTTACCAGCAGAAATTACACAGGACAAATAATTATCTTTAGCAAATGATAAAGTATATTACATAACGATATCAGAAGATTGCTATTAATTGTACACAGGCGTACGATCAATAGCAGTCCTTAATACAATTAATATTTACTGATGTTTATACTCTTACAGATATATGAGAAGTAAATTATTCCCGCGGCTTACTTTAGAAAAGTTTCATTCAAATATTTTTTGCTTAATCGGTCAATAAATATGTCTATTAAAGTCTGTCGCATTTCTAATATAAGTACAATAAACACCTACTGAATAAAAATTGATGCATAGCTAAGTATAAAAAGGATATGTCGTAGAAATACATAAACCTGTTCCCTTTTTGAACTAGGCAAAATTTTACGCATATTAGGGAGATGTTTATTATTTTATTTACAACTTTAATATGTATTTTCAGTTTCTCTTTATTTCAAAGCATTTTTCTTTTTATGAATAGCACACACCAAAAGCAAAGACGTGCACATTAATGTAAGTACCTAATTTAAATTTGAAAAATTTCGTATGTATTTGTCAAATATAGGCTTGTATAACGTTTATTATACAGCAGCGGACAACAGCTCGTGTTTTATAAAACACGAGCTGTTGTCCGCTGCTTCGTCCGGATAACAATTTTTATTGTTTACGCACCGCACCCCTTTGGTAATCGAATTTTCTTAAACCCGTTCATACCTGATCTTTACTTGGCAAAAATCAATCGGCCCTATAGCTTCAGAGATATCATGACTTTAAGAACGGGATCTCCTATATATATATATATATATATATATATATATATATATATATATATATATATATATATATATATATAAGAAGACAAAAGGCATGATTCATTAAACAGGGTTTGAAAGCATTTTATTAACATTTTAATTCAGCGATGTATCGTTATAAGACAATTTCAATTTTCTGCAATCAAATGATTAATAACAATCAAAATTGAGTTAACAACTTGAAAGCAAAAAGTTATCGATAGCGTTACGAAATTGATAAAACAAAATTACAATTTAAGCACAACGTTAACGTTAATACCATTTATGATTATGAATTATAATAATTTAGTTTCACCAAACAAATTTACGAATACGTGACAATTCACAACTCAAGTCACCAGATTTATTATAATAAAAGTGACAACCCTAAAACACAGTAACAGCCTACGCGATGCCTGGCAAATTAATAATTCAACCAAGGGGAGAGTAATTAAGAAGTCTCTGTAAATAAAATGTACACAAATGTACATTTCAAGCCTGCCTGCAGTGTTCCCTCCGGCTTCGTACATTTCACGTGGCCCGAGATATTTCAGTGATTTTTTTGCCTTAATAAGCTCTAATTCGGGCTGTCAGACGTTGTAAAAATAAACTTTCTTCTTTTTCATGTTGTTTATTTGTCCATTTCATTTTTAACAACTGTTTATTTTATAAAGAATAATATTCAGGCCACTTACAAATCTTGAACATTACAACTTTTTATATTATTTTTTTCTGGAAAATCCTTTTAAAAATTTCGAGGCATCAAAGGAAACTGCTTTTAGGTCATCGAAATGATACTTCATTGTATAATACCTAATCAAATAGAAATGGCCTTAAAAAATTATTGTAAAACCGTGTAAAAATATATTAAAATTTCAAAGACCATAATGCTAATAAATGCAAAGATTGAGATAATTTTTTAGACCATTTTTAGTACGAAAAAGTTCCGATAAAAATAGTTTAAACAATTTGGTTATGGCCTTTAAATTTATGTTCTGCGCGAGGACGTATCTCCTACACCAGCTCGATAATATGTATCGGGAGTCGAACCCACGACTTCTGGTTCGTTATATCTACTCTGCCGCAAAAGTAGTGTTAGGTTTAAAAATAGTTTAGCAGTCGTTTTTACTTGTTACAGTCTACATTCAATGTATATCTTGAAGATATACTACATGCGGAACAATAGGTATCGATTATTAAATCGAAATTGCACTCTACCGAAAGCGACTGTTACCAAAGCCTCTACCCAATACCCATAACATAAATCGTTTACGAATTCGACGGTGTAATCGAAAATGCTTATTTATAAAGATATTAAATCTCCATTAGGCTTAAACGATCGAACAATTTACATAATACAATCTAATCATTTATTCCAGAATCGTAAGGAATGAGATGTTATCTGAACAAAATTGTAGATTACGATTTTTCGGAACCCCGCTACGTTTTATTCATTCGTCGCTCATTTAAAGTAACTTAACTGATCGTTATCGAATACCTCGAACCCTTTTTAACAAGATTTTGAATCTTATAAACACATCACTTTATGGTGGTAAAATTTAAGCTTTCTAATAGGGAGATTGGCTAAAGGATCAATAATTATTTTTGGTTTTTAATCGAAAAAGAGAATAAATTAACAGGCGCTTATAGAATTTGATATAAGGCTTTGTACTATATTAACTAAAATTTAGAGACCTTTTATTGGCCACAGCTTAATCAGTCTGTCAATAACTTTTAAGGTCGGACTATTGACAAACAGTAATCTAATTGACTTACATGAATATGAGCTATTGCTATATACAGAATATCTTCCTAAATTTTTTTCTTTTATAAAATAGTCATTAAATAAACGCTATTGGATTTATGCGCTACAGACAAAATTGATTTCGTTTATGCTTTACCTGTTTAAATAAATATAAGGCTTCATTGTCATTATTATATAAGCCTGTTTAAGTTAGAAGAAGCAAAGTCAAACTTTAGCACATTTGCACAGGCGTCACTGGACGTGGCATGGTGGCGGGGCATACGTGGGGAGTCTTCCCCAACGGCGACGGTTGCCACTTGAGAAAATTTTGCCCCAAACAGTGGCAAAGAGACGGTTCTGCTCTTATGGAGGATGCTCCAAGTCACTCGGGTAAAGAATGATAGAACGTGTTATGCAGATAACAGAACGATAGTGAACCATAGTAACCAAGACAGTAGGCAATTAGTAAGCTTAAGTCGCAATGTGCCGGCCACATAGCTCGATAAGGCTGAATTACAGATATATTTCCTTTTTTTTACATTCATAGAGGGACTATGAATTAGTATTTTATTATGTAATACATTAAATGTATGTTTTAAACACGGCCAATTTTATGCTCGGCTAGATTGTGGTAAAACTGAACTACAAACTATTGTCTAACCCATGCAACGAGATCAGAACATCGGCCGACAAAAAGTTCGTATTCTGCGGGGGCAATTATGGGCCGTTAAATCACATGTCTACATATAATTAGAGTTATGTATACACATCGAGCGAGTTTCGGCCGCGGGGTCAACGACCGGAACTGGTTTTTAGGATGAAACGGGCAGACATGTGTCTAAAAAAAATATAGCCGTACCGATATAAGAGTCCAGATTCGTTCCGGACTTTCGAATCGGGATTTCGCTCGCGTTAATTTTAATGAATTTCTTTTGTTCAATCATAACATGTGTGCGTTGTAAGTCATTAATTTAGTTTTTTATTACTTTAGACACAATAAAATCAGCGTTAATGGGATAAAAATAGTGAAGCAACATGCGAAGACCTTGTAAGATTATCGAGCTGATCGCTGGAAACCTGTTAGAATATCGAATGTGTTATCGATAGGCATGGATTAGTAAAAGAAGACATAAAACGTTAATTTATACATTAATACCCATTTATGATCTTAAATGTATGTGTCGATTCCTTAGTCTTGATACAATATGAAAGAAAATTATTTTAAAACAAGGTTTCCGAAGATTTTTATTATCCTACCGTAATACTACTTTATGTAAATGTTATTGTGAACATAAATTAACGCCTATTACTAGTCTGGATTGCGTATTATAACCGTGAGACAGAGCTATTGAAAACTATATTCATCATACATTCTTTCGTTTATTACATTATGGAAATCGTTTTTGAAATATCAATTGTTTAAATGTAATTTATATAAGCGATAAAAGGAAATATCTAAGCACATAATTTTACTTATATCATAGTTAACAATAATATCTCTTCACACAATCATAAGTAGCGATTAAAGAAGACTTTACTGTATTTATTTGTGTTTTTGTTATATTAAACGATGTGAAGCCACGGAATAACCTTTTAATGATTGTTAGCGACTTGAAGCAGCTAAGACGGAGGGCAATTCGCAATGATCCACAGTCACGCGAACCAGCTATGAAGTTAAATCCGACGCTTGAAGAACTTTTTGCCGTGACTACGTTTTTTTACTTTATTTTTGTAAACTGCCAGTTTCGATGTTAGCCTCGACGTTGTGTATAAAATGAAAACGTTATGTTATCCGTAAAATAATAAACATTGTTTTTTTTGTTACATCCAGTTCTGATGTCAAAATAATTTAGAATGCGTTAAAATAGTAATAATTTTTTAAATTGTTACAGAATTTATTTTATATATTTATTAACGTTTATCGTAAATGAATATATAAATTTAGTTTTTTTGTTTTAATTAAGAATTTTCTTTATAAAGTTATCGTTTAACTTTTTTGTTATTTAAATAAATTTTTAAAATTTAATCTCATTAAGTATTCATAAGCGTTTATTCCGATATAAATTTTAATTGTGAACTAAGTTAATACTCTTATAACATTGCCATTCTCGTCTTCATTTAGGTATTTAATTCATTCGTTGCCTTTAAACATATTTTTTTATCATTCTACAATGCAAAGATGCTAACACATCTCGTGTAATTACCTGCTACAAATTTTATATCCACACTGTATTTGCAAAGCTGGCTAGAAGTTAGACCTTAATTACTCACTGTCAAAGTCTTTGCGTGAGTATTTAGAAATGTGTATCACGCCATTCCTAAGAACTAAAGGTGAAAATACACCAATGTATCGTGTTGTATCGAAAAACACAGTTCAATGAGACTTAGTTCAATGTATAATTCCTCTAATGTCTCGGTCATGTTATCAGTCTACCTTAAGTTAATGTCCTTCAAACTGATTGCGACTATAGCAGCCGATCTATATTAGAGATCAACTTACTGCGTAGGAGATATTATAAAACACAAGTACACTATTTACTCTCTTAGTCCAATAGGACGGATATCCGACACGAGCGTTGAGAGATCCCGGCGCAGGACCGTTGCTTTACATGCCCATCCGACGCAGACCTTCGGCACCTTCTAACTTTGCGGGCAATGAGGTGATTCGCATTGCTATAATACACTGTGACACAAATTAGAAAAATTGTAGAGTCCCCGCAGAATTCAAACTCTTACCTATCCATAACAAAAGCCGTTGTGACATAGGGTAGGATGTCACAACGAATGCATCACAACACAAGATGTCGAGTTATTGTGTTTCCACCATAATGCTTAATGTTTAATAAGGTTAATTACATACATTTGAATATAGAAGGTCAAGTTTAATGTTTTTCTCTGAGGTCAAGGTTTAACTCATATATTACTGTTTATGGTGGGATAATGTGGGACCATTTCGAAATATAATGGTTTCTTTACGTGAATGATATAAATTATAAAAATTTATATCATTCACGTGAAGACACCAAACCGTTTCGTTTCTTTATTTACACACTTGTTGTTTTTTAATTTTATCTCTTAAGAAAAAAATAAAAAGTGTTAATGTATGTGTTACTGCTTAGTCCGCTAAGTGAAAAACTATCTATCTATTAAGAGGATGTTATAAGATATTACCTTAGTTGATAACTGATCGAATCAAGATCTGGGCGCCAACTATATAGATAGCCTTTCACTATGTATTTGTCATCTATAGACAAATAAGAAGACTGATTGAATTTATAGATATTTAATTAATTTCCATCAAGACCTTAGGGTAATAAAAGTTAATTGTCAGATTCCGTGACATTAAGTCGATGAAATTGAACTTGTCGCATAATACAACATTTAAAAAAAAGAGTTAATGATTAAAAATTCAATTATTGATATTCTATACACATAGCTGATACCCATATCATTACCCCCCTCCCCCACTCAGCTATTAACATCATATATATATGATGTTAATAGATGAGTATCAGATCAGCTTAGGTAACACAATTATGAATTAAATTAATTATGTCCTCATAATACAATATTAAAGAAACTATACTGAATAATTTCTTGTTCAAAAAATATTATACAAATAAAATTAGTTTTAAGTAAGTGTGTAGTGTGTAGATTTAAGTAAGTAACAATAAAAATCTCATTTTCATTTCTTTTATTGATTTACGTGATTAAAATATCAGTACATTCACCCAATTGTTAATAACACGCCGTGCCCGTAAGAACATATATCGCAAATGTAATGTAACTTGTCATTTATCTAATATTTACTCTGGCTACGATGCCCTTGAAACCGGAACACACTAGTGTTATAACTACTTTGCTATAGCAATAAGCTTCACAGCAATAATTTCTCCGTAAGTCCTCTATTAAAAGAGGACGTACAGAGTTTAACTATTCAAATATTTCACGATGACTCATCTTTTCTTACTATTACGAAGGCGGCACTTCAAAAGTTATGACGTAACCCTCTAAATACGAGCATAAGGACTGCCCGTTCAAAGTTTTTTTGTTTGTTAAAACGGATGACTTGTCTTTTTACTCTTAACCAAAATGATCACTATTATATAATCTACAACCTTTGCTTTTAATGATGTTAATATATGCATGTAATTATTCAATGTTTACGTTATTTTACAGCTTGTAAGAAAGGTGAACAGACTTTGATGTAGTAGGGGATAATTGAGTGATATAGTAATTTAGGATAGTATTTAAAACACTTTGTAAGGTTTTATACCGTTTACACTTGTAGACATCGCTAACGCGGTCAAACAAAAGTGTTTTAAAAATATCACCAAATTACTTATACACTAATATATCTCCTTATTTTTTGTTTTTAGCCAAATATTTAATATGTAGTCTGTTTATTAAATATTTGGCAAACACAAGGTATATGGGACTACTTATATCCTGTATATTACAAGTTATGAACTAACGAGCATATTCTATATTTATTATGATGCATAATATGCATTATATTAAATATATATTAGATTAATATATTATATTACAGTATATGATCAATATAGAAATCATAAAAGGAATTAAAAAAAATAAAACGTGGACTTTCCGAGAACATTTACTTCAGATGTATAATTTGGCAATACAATCAGCATCCGTGGAGCATTGTTACCATTTTAAGATTACAACAATATGGCTGCATAATAGTAGCATATTACATCTTTGTTCCTCTCATAACTAGAACAGCTAGGGTTGACACAAGTTACTTTGTTTATACTGATTATTATTTTTGTTTAGAATTATAACTTCTTAATTTCGTACTAACTTATGTACTAACACAGTGCAAAAGTGCAGAAAGCCTAGTCTTCCTTTTGCGACCACTTTTCTTTAATGAAGAATTAGTTTGCTTTTTATTATATAAAAAAGGTATTACAGAAATAGATATATCAAGAGCGGAACAACGAGGTAACACAAATCAATCAATATTGTAATACTGCCACGACAGACATGGTCGGCTATAACTTAAAAATATCAATTAGTTAGTCCATAAAAGGGTTTTATGTGCAAAAGTGGTTAAAGGCATTAAATTCGGATAGTCTATCTGGACTATAGTTTAGCAAACCAAAGTTTATTGTTGAACACTTATGGAGACAGAAATAAACGCGTTCTTATTGGTGCAAAACGGCCATGTTTAATCTTCATGACTTCTGTTGTCATTTGAATTTGACATCAGTCTTTTTATACGTTGATTCCATCTGTTTGTCTTAAGTAATAGTACAACCGTCACGATGTATACTTTTTTCGTAAACTAAATAGATATTTTTTTATGTTCAAACATATTTGTGACTCTGTGTGACCCTGTGTGACGGACACCATAGATAATATAATTATTAATAAAAATGTTGTGATTATCTAAGACTGAAAAGGCAAAGCACACATTAAAGTATTTAATTATCAACTGAAGATTATTACTTAAATATTTCCTAAACGAACAAATTGCTTATTTGAAAGAATCGAATAAATACAAAAATACATAAAAGAGGATGAGTAACCTGTTAAACATTATTCTCTAACTTTCATTTAATTAATGATGATATCATCCTTGCACTAATTTAAATAAGGACCTTTAAACAAATAAATCTTGTGTATGAACATATAAAGGCGCATATCATTGTGTGTATGTAACGATATTTGTAAGGCAATCTTCCCCAATAATACCTGGAATCTGCATAATATTTTTTAGTCAATCGTTGTTCAAGCTAATATACCCTCTAATTGATTACCGCTACTTAAATGTCAATTGTGACGCGACGTTTGGCCAATGTCATGAGGTTATACGATATAGAAAAATACTAGACTTTGTGTATAGAAATTCCGATTCGTATTTGGCTTTTGTAAATGAAGATGTAGAGCTAATCAATTAGATGTAGAGGCCCTACCTCCTCAGAGTCGGTAGTCTGGGATAGTAGCGTCGCGGTGCCTATTTCTGCCGCAAATCAATCGTGTGTAAACACTACACTGTGTCTTCCGGTTTGAAGATCACCTTTGCACCAGCGTTATTACTTGGTAAACGAGACGTAACGTCTTAGAGCAACGGAATTGTGGAGTCTTATACTGGTTGTCGTGCTCGTTTCGTTTCTTCAATAAAAATAATATATATACTGTACTAATATTATAAATGTTAAAGTTTCACGATATTATTCAACACTCTGTAACAGAGAGTCTCTCTGTAAAAAAAGGTCTGGATTCCGATGAAATTTCAGAGCAATATATATTTGGTTTTCATAACATTGTCTATACAAAAAACAAAAATGGAGTTTTCATTTTTCATATTATAGTAACCGTTTTTAAATGAAAATATTGTGATATATAACCGGTACGTCTACCTAAACAAATTTTTGTCTGTCTATATGATTCTTATGCGAGTCTTTTGCATAAAATTGTATTTTCTCTACAGTTCTTTTGCGTATTATGGCATTTAGTCACAGCCTTGGTATGTTTAAACTTTACAAACAACACGTACACAGTATGAGTACATTTGAGACCGCAGTATTACCAGCCCAATGGTTCGTAATGCATACCAATCATCCGCACTCAATAACTTCCTCTTGTATACCTAATACGAATTCTCATTATGCTTCGGCACGGAAAATGTATGGAAACGTAAAGTTAAACTTTCAGTGCACTTTTGTTTCTTGTTTTGTAATAAATAAAACTAGTATTATGTTGCCACTCAACTTAAGTATCGCCGTAAAAATAGCTATGATATGATTAATTAAATGAATTAATTAATAATGAGGTAATAATGTTCGTTTTGCAGTGTTTGTCACATTTTTACAGCTAAGTAGAATTTCGTTTAGAGTCAGACAGAAAATTCTTTTATAAAAATCTCAGATGTTGTGTTATATTTTCATTTGTTATCTTTGTATAATATCTCTTTGTTCATGGTTATTATATATAAGAGTTGAAACGGAAATTGTAGACCAAAAATTTTATTAGAAAATGCTTTTTATTTCCATAGTCAAATATATTCTACAGAAGAATAAAAATGTTATTAGACAGACATTTTATATTCACTGTGAATTGTCATTAAATATAAATAAGAGGATGTCTTAATAAATTGATATTTAATTAAGAAACGTTTTAGCGCGTTTTGTTCATATCGCAAATGGATTTCGAGCTTTATTTCTTATTGTAAAGGAGTATACGCAGCCTTCACAGGCTCTTACTTCGCAATGTGACTTGTGTTTTGTAAGGGTGCTTTCAGAGAGTTGCTAAAAAGCGCATATCGATTATTTATTCTAACGGATTAAAGTAAATTTGTCCGTAAATTATGGATAACAGAGAGAAATTATGTAGAAGTATAAAAATATATGAATTCTTGTTGTTCGGGAGTATACAAGTATTGGTAATTATTTTACATGAACGTTTAGATACTTATAAACGAATCAGACTAAAAGACTACGCAGTCCGATATTTTTTAACACTAGTAACATGATTTTTTCAACAGATAGAGAATAATTTTTAGCTTCCAAAAACAACTTTGTTAAAAATAAAATATTTATTTATCTTTAAATTAGCCGTAAATAAAAAGAGTAATACGACAGTTGCTTCTGTTTACTTTTACTTTTCCAATGTAAAGATTGAATTTTTAGCGACTTGCGTTCATTCTGCGTTCAGTTATTAAAGCTTTTATTTTTTTTTCATTTCATTGTTTATTATATATCATTTCATTGCTTAATATTTTACCTAATATTATGATATATTATATGCTCTCTTCACAAAACACAGTTTTTATCTACTGAGTTATAAAAGTGAGTATACATATTTAGAGCCAAGTAAGACACAGAATTTAACTTAAGTCAATTGGCACCATTGGCTTGATTGACACCAACCCCTCGCGCCCTTATTGGTCTCATCGCGTACAGATTCAATATGGCGGCGGTTCAGATACACTTCAAGTGCCATAATTACGACATATATACTTTATGTAATATATATTGCGTAAAATCCATGTCTTATATAGCTCTAAAGGTGATAAATGCTCATATAAAAGTCGTCATAAGGCCTACAAAAGTTGATTCCGATCTCACAGAAGTTTCAAAAAAAGTTGTAAAGAACAAAAATACATTTTTCGGTTTGTGAATATTTTTATATTTTCATAAAAAAAATTATAAATTATTTACAGAACATAAAAAATGAGCGTATAGAAAAAAAGTTGCAAAAATTTCAAAGTTTTTTTTTTATTTTGTTATACAAAATTTGAATTTCGAATCTCGCTCGCTTAATATCAATATGCACGCGGCTTTACCAATCATCAGGCATTCAAGGGAAGGCTGCGCTAGTCGCTCTATCAGCCGCATGCGCGATGGTCGTGCGCACGCGTTGCTCCGAATAACTGAAACACAAAAACGAAAATACGCTAAATAACCATTAAATTTTCACCAATATTAAAGTAAACAAAAGTTCATTAACTTCTCATAACTGTTTGAACCGTTTAAAACCATATTTCATAAGCTGATGAGGATTTGAAACTGTAAGTGTTGCTTTTACTTTTTGTTGTTTTCCTTACTTAAGTGTATTTAACTTGTATTATACGCTCGTTGGCCGTATCCGTGTTTATCTTAATGTATTTTGTCCGAGAAATTATGTCATCATACAATTTTACAGCCTTGGCGTAAGCTCCGGCGAGTTTTATCGTTCTTTAGACAGGACAATACTTACACACACCCATATTTGTGTGCACAAGTGCTGGCTTATGAACTTTTGATAGAATTATAAGGATATTTGCCATCAGTAACATTCTTTTTTTATCACTCTTTACTTAGTTTTAGGTTAAGTTTTTGTTAGAATTTGATAAAAACGAATAAATTGGTTATACATTTATTTTGAGTTCGATTTTTTTTTACTGTATCCCTTATAATATATTAAAAAAGGGGTAATAACTTTTTGTTATGATAGTATTCTCAAATAATATACAATATGTGTTTTATAGGTGTGGTGTAGTGTAGTGCGCATTTTAAAGGATTTTTTTTATAATATAAAAAAATAATACACTTTTTTGCCTACCCTACCAAGAGGTACAAACTGAATAGTTAATGATCGGCCGACAGTGTTGTAACAATCAAAGTTTCATCTCTAATCGACAAACGTCCATCAGGGAGTTTCAGAAATTGAACTTCAAATCGAATCGCACGTTAATTATTAATAGAAAACACATCACTTGAGCGTTAAAAATCAATTAAGTCTTGCTGCCGCTACTGTTTTGTACGATTTTATTATCATTTATCTGAAACAAACAACTGTGTTATAATTATGATTGAACTAACTTGTGGCAACGGCTTCTAACTTTATATGTGTATTAAAAACATATTACATTAAATGATTAAAAATTTGTAAATTGTCCGGCGTTATAAGCCATAATAACTTTAGCCTCCTATAAATACTTACAAATTTCGAGTAAGACAACATTCGCATTTATAAATAATAAAATATTCACAAAGAGCAACCAGAACAATGGGAATGTTACAACTCTTTTAGTTTAAGTTAGTTGTTTTTACTGCGTTCAGAGCAGCGGCAAAAATTATTTATCAAAAGGGTATTTTGTATAATGTTTTAAAGACGTATCCACTACGTAAACTTGGCTTCATAAACCTGACTTATTGTCTTTTTATTAATTTTCACATATATATTTAGAGATCATTGTTATCATAATATTTGATTTAATCATAATATAGACAATATCGACTTTCGAAAATGCAACAACTAAGTAGAATTATAATCAAAAGAAGAAAAATATAATTAAGTAGGTATCATAATAACGTTCTAATTAAATCTAACGATACGGGGCTAATCAAAAAAGTTTATTTCCATAATAGCAAAGCAATCCGAAATAAATAGTTAGTATTTTTATAATTTGTATATGTTTTATATACTTACGTATGTAACCTCAATGCACAAATAGCGTCTATTGCTTTAACTATCCGCACAAATATTAATTACCCTTAATCGCAATTACATAACTGCTTAAATAGTAATTATCAAAAATAAAATAGTAATTATTAAAGCATCGAAGGTCTATAGTGCACAATTACAATTTTTTCTGGTCTTATTTTGGTATTGCTGCATGCAAATACAAATGAATAAATATTTTGGGCACAACATTATCTTCACCGAATCTAAATAAAGCTTGATACTTTTTTATATCACGAATAACTGATAATATGTAGATCCAAACACCTAGAGACGAGAAAACACTATGTTAGACTTACAATATTTTTGGTGGCAAGATTGGAACCTGCACCCTTTGTTACTAGAACCATGGTTACGGCCGCGCATTACAAGTTGGTTAAAAAAGAGAAAAAGTGAATAAATTAAATTACATTTTCACGAAGTAGCTTTAATATAACAAACTGGCAACCCCACAACCCCCTTGAGAGTTGAATTTCGTAAAATCCGTTCTTAACTGTCCTTTACTCGGTAAAAAGAACTTTCCTACCAAATTTCAAGTCGCTACGCGTTATGGTTCCAGATATATCGTGATGAGTCAATATATAGGTGGAAATCTATTATATATATATATACGTAGTTTACCTTTCAAGCCCTTTATTTAATAAATGCAGAAACATTTCATGCTACTTAGTTTATGAAGGAATTCTCAAGACTGTTCTACTTTATAGTTATTTCGCTTTCATCTCATAAATGTCTAAGATTTATGGTTAGAAATGTAATTGCAGTGCGCAGCGTGAAAATTATTCTTTCCGACCACACTGGAATGGTTGACAAGTTGGCAACATTGTACGAGCTCATACAACTAAAGATTTTAAAGATAATTATTGTTATTTATATCTTTTAATTACTTATATTACGCTCAAGTTTATTTTTTATCTTCGTCTAACATTTAGGCATGATCTGACGGCAGTATTTGACTGTTGGTAATTATGTGTGTATACAGAGAAATATTTTTTAAAAAGTTCAAACTATTTGAAAGACTGAATTTTTATTTTTATTTCTAGTATTATTATGTAAGTTGAGTTGATAAAGATCAAATATAAAGTTTATTCATTTAAAATCTTAGAGTAATTAATGTACTAGTTGGAAAATTGATTTGATAAACAGAAAAATACAAAATTTTGTCTATATAGAACAATTATTATTCAGATTTGAAAAACTTGTGCTTCTTCTCTAAGAAAAATTTAGTAACACTAAAACATCTGTTATAGATACCCATAAATCACCCCAGTGGAAAATAATTTTTTTATCAGCCGTTGCAATTCCGTGCGCAAACCTTCGACATAAGATTAAACTGTAGTCACCCAGTAATAACATACACACCAACTTACGTACAACTTATGTACGCTTGGTTATTCGCTTGGTTTCCAATTTTTGCAGTAGAAATAGGCACCGCGGTGGTTCCACCCTTGACGGCTCCCTGTATTATGGGGACCTACCGCTTAAAATAACTGCCTCCGTAGCCTAGTGGTATAGGCGTGTGCCTTAGGAAACTGGAGGTCGTGGGTTCAAATCCTGCGGGGACTCAACAAATTTTCATTGTTGTTTCCCAGTTGGTTAGGGCAATTTGGGCTGATCACCCAATTGTCTGAAAAGTAAGATGATCCATGCGTCGGATGGGCATGTAAAAAGTCGGTCCACCCACCAAACCCGCATTGGACCAACGTGGTGGGATACGGTCCAAAATCCCCTAATGGACGGAGGTGTATTAGGGGAGGCCTATGTCCAGTCCAGCAGTGGACTATCACAGGCTGATGATGATGAACACTTAGAAAATTTAGTACTAGTAGTAGTAATATTAAAGGTTTACAAACCACACGCACATCTTTGTTAATTCAACATTGACTAAGTTTTTTCCTTCCGATGACGCGGAAGCATTCCACGTGGAAACCAGTCCCGTTAGACGAGAGATCCTGCTTCCATATTAGAACTGGTGCTTCAAAAAGATCAGCGTCCAGTGAGAAAACGTATAATCCTGTTACGGTAAAACAAAACGATCATAGAGCAATTAAAGAAGATGCCATAGCCTGTAAATTAAACAATAATAAATAGGTATATGATAAAAATGATGCGTTATTGGTTAATTTTGTGTAATGGAGATTACTTTTAGATAATTTTACTTATCTTCGCGGTAAAACCATAACATTGGTTTGATAGTATTCTGAATTTTTCCGGTCTTTTCACTGGGTAAATAAAAGAAAATACGCAAATAAATCACCAAAAGCGGTTAAATATCTTTGGTTCAAATCTTATCGACTTATAACTAATCAAAAATTCTAAACGAGATTATTCCTTTAAAAATTGTTAGTATTTTAATTCCCTAGGTCTAAAAAAATTAAAATCATCTAGCCAAGACAGTTATATCTAGCATATGAGCTAAACGGGATACGTAATGTAAACAAAGTTCGCCTCCGTAGCCTAGAGGAATGGGCTCATGCTTTAGAAACAGGAGATAGTGTGTTCGAATCCTGCGGGGACTCAACAACTTTTCTTATTAAAAAAAATGGTCCATGCGCCGGATGGGCACTTGAAAAGTCGTACCCACGCTTGATTTCTCTCAGGTCATGACGTTTATCCGTCCCATCGGTCTATAAGAAGAACGAGTCTGTTCTCTTATATATATCGGCTGCTGTAAACGGGTTTGAGGACATTATTAGAGAATAATCAGAATAATCGTATGAGCTACGTTGTTCCTAAAAAGTTAAAACTTTATTCAGCTCTGGTGCTCAAATAACACCTTGAAACTTTCTTCGAAACAATAAAGTACCGAGTGCTAATAGCAAGCCGTCTTATAAAACAGCTGCTATATTTTTTCAACTCGTAAACTGTGGTGGAGAAAGTCATTACGCATTCTAAATCACTTTACGCTCTTACTAACCGTCCCTATTAAACGTTCCTTAGGGATAGAACCGCTTTTTCTGGACCCATTAGGGCATACTTTATTTTTATAAACACCTACAGAGGCGACGCTGGAAACTTTGCAAAAAGATACTAGATTTATGAACACCAGCACTTGGATTATTTAGAAGTTACGAAACTTACAAATAATACTTTTACTGTGTACATTTGGATGCAGTTTATATCACTAGCGGAACAAGTATAAAGTTATCATTAAGATTTTCATAAGCTACTGTTACTACAGGTGCATATAATTATTTTTGTATGATTATACTAAAATAAAGATTAGTAAAAATATGTAATTAAGGTAACATACTGTGTATTTCTTTTTACGTAACCATGTATTTATTAATAAAGACAATTATACTCCAGGCAAATAAGAAATGTAAAATGACCTAAAGCGAATGAATCTAAACAAAGTCGAATGTCAAACTCCAATTGCGCCAAAATACGGCCTCTCTTATTGGTTAAATATCGCGTGAGGATTGAACGTGTCCACGGTCCACCAATGAGAACAAGTACGTCTCTGGCGCCATTAGTGTCCGAGCGTAGACATTGTCAATAATAAATATAATATTTTTATTTTTAAACTATTTTTACTTTGACTTCTAAATCAAAATAAAATAAAATAAGAATGGCCTTTATTACTTACAACTTAAGTTAACTTTTGCAGTACTATAAATCTACTATTATGTAATTTACTTAGCTTTACTAATAATAATTTTTATTTTTAACTCAATAAGTATACACCTTAACTATGCAACTTACATCTAAATTTCTCAATAGTCTTCTTCTTCCCAATTGATTTCTAAATAATTAATAAATAATAGATGCTGGAACGTAACTTAATTGACCAGAATCATAAATTATTTTTATTCAACTGCAATGTTACTCAACTGTGGGACAAAAATTAGCCAGGGACTCCATCGTCGACTTTTTTACGGTAAATGCGTGAGAAACCACTATAATATTATTAATTTCTTTGCATTTTCTTTTAATGTATATCCATTAATCTATTTCGTTGTCCACTAACGAGTTTAGCGGCATTCCGTATTTGCATTTTTTACCGTTAGTCCTGACCAAATAAGAATCCTTAGTGGCAAAGTGTTGCAATATTTTATTACCTTACTATTTAACATATATGTTTTTTTTTTACACGCATTTTTTAAACTGCAATATGGATAATATTGCAACTGTCCATAATTTGTCTGTTACATTTCTATGTTATTTATATATTTTTTTAATTCTTTTACCTTAGGTTCTTGAATTGCAATGATTATTTATTGCCGAAGTTGATTTATAAAATTCTACTGTACATAGTTTTTGTAAAAAAATGCTTCAACCTCCTTTTATGAATAAATGCAAAACTAATTTTATACTGAAGTTTATTGTGATTAAATCTTTAGGTAATAATAATCTTTGGGTATGTTTTATCCAGAGGCGGTGTAAACGACTACCTACTTCTTCATACTCTAAAAAATCAATAGATAGTTAAAATAAATAAAATTTTAATTAACGCTTTAGTTAATATAAATATATAAATATTTATATTAACTTAGTTTATTTGCGGATTTTATTCATTTTTGATATATATTTCATACCTTTAAAAACAGCACATATTTATGCGAAAATTTATTTAAAAATTATTTTATTTGTTATATCAAACTACAAATCACACACAAATATTTACTTACAGTTTAATATTTAATAAATAGCGCGCTGCAACATAATACGGCCATAGGAATCCCGCGAAGCTTCCTTTTACAACTTCACAAAAGCCATATTAAGTTGGCGATGCAAAAGTGATAATAGTATTTGGTATCTATATTCTACATGGGATAACTTACCAAGTGATAATAGATGCCTATGTCCAGCAGTAGTTTACTCACAGGCTGATAATGATGATGATGATAATGAATAATTGATGTTATCGTGAGGGATAAAAAATATTTATGTGATTATTAAAAAGGGTTTGGTTACAGAAAAGTGAAAGTTTGGGGTCGTTAATGTTTTCAATGCCACATAATACATACAATAATAAAATATTTAAAAAAAAACATTTAAATAATTTAAAAAACATGGTGGACACCTTACCATTTAAGGTTTTGAATATAGAATATAGAGGAACGCCTACTTTCTCTGACTTATTAAATATGCATAAAAAAATCACAAAAATCGCTCGAGCCGTTATAAAGGACTAAGGGAACGAACATTATTTCACGATAATTTTATATATTAGATGATATAATTGAAATATTTTAGCTTTGTATGTATGCTTTATAAATTTATGCAATCACAAGTCTAAATTATCACTGAATACATTTACTGTAGTAATTACTAGAAACAATTAAAAATCATAAAAATCTTCTAAACTTACGTAAGAAGTAAAAATACATATGAAAATCGTTAAAAGAAATCGAAGACATATCCAGAAATAATGTCTTTAATTTCTTTAAAGATTTTCATATAAGTAAGCAAAGAGTTAAAAAAGTGTGCTTTTTGTATGTTCAAAGTCGGGACGAATGTCTTGTCCTAGATAAAATCACAGCTACTCATGCCTTTCGCGATGTATATTGCTAAATACACTATAATAACTAGATGAATTATGTCATCTTCACCATAAATATATCCTGCGGTAAATAGGAAAGTGCTAGGCTTAGATTGAAGCAATTTTACTTACAAAGCTTGTTATCACAGGCGAAACTACTTATATTATGAGGGAATACTGTGTTTAGTTTTATGGGGTTTTCATGTAAGACGTTAAGACGCAGAAATCGCTATGAATTTTACTACAATTCGATGGATATGCTATAAAATATGTGTTGTCGTTCGATCCATAATCATTTACAAACATTGTGAAATACACTTTTTTAATCCTTTTTTTTTTATGGCATACGCAGGCAGACGAGCAGTCGGGCCACCTGATGGGAAGTGATCACCGACGCCCATAGACATTAGCAATACCAGTGGTATCGCCAACGCGCTACCTACCGTGAGACATAGGGTGTTAAGTCTCGTTCACCCAGTAAATACGCTGGCTACGGTGCCCTTCAAACCGGAACACAGCAGTGTTTTCACACTACTGCTTCGCGGCAGAAATAGGCACCGTGGTGGTACCCACCCAGACGGTCTCCTGTAAACAGGGGCCTACCACCGGTATATATAGCAATTATGAAACAGAACTACTTTGATTACTTATAGTACACGTACAACCTTAATATTTTAAGTTTTCGTTCATCATTTTAAGTAATCCATCTATGAAATTCAATTTAAAAATTGTTTACACGTTTCCAAGCACTGAATAATCATAATTATAAAAGTATTGTTCAACGAGCGATGTGTAGAACGAAATAATTGCACGGCAAATGCGCTTTTTTACAGCCTAGACCATTATAACGTTCCCAGTGGCATAAAGCGCATGCGGTATGAGCATCAGTAATTCAACGCAATTAATTTAATTAATAACCTGGGCATCGAACCCCACACGGTCTAAAAGGGACCGTGCAGCGGTGATAGCAGTTTTATTACTCTTTATTCGCCCATAGCCCTTTCAGATAATTGTTTGCAAAGTACATTCATATATCAGCGACATTATTTACAGTCGCCGAAAGACATTTACGATTCGACATAAAGAATATAAATTATGGACGTTGATAAAAGGGTAATGTTACCCCATTTGCCGTGCCTTCTAGTAGTATTCGTATTCGAACGAATTTAATAAAGAAAGATACGTCTGTATGTATATATTTCAAATGTATGTGCATTTATTAGTAGATTTTTCATCAATACTATTTGAAATTGGGCGTCTAATAGTGTACGCAAAAGCAGCATATTAGTAGTTTAAAATTTGAAGTACTTTTAAAATAATTAATTTCTTTTATTTACGCGATTATCAGACATATCAAGACAACATAAGTACTTTTTGTCAAACCAATGTCTAAATTAAAAAAATGGAAAGATATGTCAATTTCAAATAAAAACTCTGACGGTTGTTCCAAGAACATTGAGATACAGACATATACCAACTTAGTCTGCCCGTGATCATGGATGCTGGAAAGAATTCGAAACGTCGGGAATCAATAAATATAACTAACGCGAAAAATGACTATTAGTGCTTTGTTTTGTTCCTGTTTCTATGATATAAGGTTTTAATTTTTAGTTAACTTGCATTTTGTTTTTGTATTATCCCAAATAAATCTAGATTTATAAATAGGTTAAATTTCTTTCTTTTATGTACGCGAATCACGAAAAATACGTAAGAATTGAATTTGATACAGGTCAAATTCCGTTTTCTACGGAACTAGTAATCTTACGGCTTTCTATTATGATTTAAAATCTCAATGGCAACTAAACTATTATAAACTCCTTAGCTGATGTCTAGAAACACTCAAATAACTAATAGCGTGTTGTATATTTAGCTTTCAGTGAAGCAATTGCTGAAAGCGAAATATTAAATAGTATAAGCCTTTAACGAAGGACTTTGACAGCTGACGTTAACTGTTAATAGACGTTTCACATCAAATGTCAAAGAATAACATCTTGTGCTGACAGCCTTACAATTTGTAAACGGCAAAACTGTCGCTTTGACTGTATCGAAAAGTGAAAGTCAATTTACTTGGAACATCTGTTTCTATATAGAGTCTGTAGATATTGGCTGCTTTGATTTAGTTTTCGCCGTTCGCAGAAAGCCTTTAAACATTTATTTGAAATGTGTTTAATTTAAGTGGAATTTAGTAAATATCTTCTTTGATGTAGAAATTAATTTATATGTGCCTATTCCTATTGTTCGTTTGTTGTAACTATGTTTCATAGTGATTACTAGCTGTTGCCCTCGACTTTGTCCGCGTGATAACTTTTTTTTCTTAAAAATGAGTAGCCTAAATTACACACAGCTACATCAGCTATCGAGTGATATCTACATCATATATTCCAGTGGATGCCCCGTCAAAATCGATCCATTTATCCATATAGTGATTAGCCAGATCAAACAGACAGACTAAACAATGTTGTTTTATTATATGTTTCGGCTAAAAATCATATGTAATCATTTAAAAATGGTTATTTTGATGTTACGTAGAGACACTCCAATTTTATTTATTTCTATAGATTTAAACAACACACAGCCAGACAAAAAAAATTTAAATGTTTTGTCACGTGTACCGGTTATGTTTCATAATGTAAGACTCTCCAATGTTACGTATTTGTATATACTAGTCATTGATTAATAAATATTTTGTAACATTTTACAATGATTTGTTTCAGGTAGAGCAGTTTCAGTGAAGTGACCCTAAAACCTATTCTCAAGATGGTGCTAATAAAGTTTGTTTTCTGTCTCGGCTTACTGCACACGGTGTTAGCGAAAGGTAAGACAGTTATAATTGCTTATAAACAAGACCAGATTATTATTTGTTATATATAATTACATGGCATATCTTTTAGCATGTCCTTTCATCAAATAAGTTATTTTCACCTTGCTCCGATATTTAAATATATCCAAGGTTACAACCATTTTCTTGGTTGTTGGTTATGGCAATTTGGGCCGATCACCCGACTGTCTGTAAATTCAGATAAATTTATCGGATGGGATTTTAAATATCGGTCCTACCCTAGATCTCTCCCCAGTCAGATTAGTCCGGCTTGGTATATTTTAGTTAATTCCACAGTAAAATGTCTTTTAGCATTCAAATAGGGATGAACGCGGTTAATATTAACAAAATCTTCGTCCTTCAAAAAGAGCTATTTATGCAGTCAGTATAATCTGGGCCCTAAAGAATTAACTCAACTCAAGTTTAGTCAAATAAAAAATAAATCGTTAGTTCTAAATTTTTCTTGAAAGTTTAATGTGAGTGCAGAAGACCAAAAATTATTTTGAGGCATTGTAATGCCTTAAAATTTTTGGCACATCACATAAAATACTAGGAACCAGAGTAGACTAATTCTTTCAGCAACCAGAACTGCGAAGAATATCTTATACTTTATGGTTCACTGTATTCTTTTTTTCAATAAAATCCTAGAAAACTTTCAAAATTTATTGGCTACATTACTAAATTTAAAAAAAATGCCAAGGAACGTTTATTTTTTAAAGGTTATAATCATTTAAATGAGTTCTTAAATGATAACACACTCTGGTAATTGAATGCTCTCTCCAGTTTTTTTTTCAAAAATATAATACTTTTATGCTTGTAATTATTTGTTTATTGTTTCAATTTTATTATATAAGATGACAAAATCCTCAAACTGAGTTTCAGGTCAGGGGCGTCCTTTATCGAACTGGTGGTAGATTTCTGACCCTCAATAAGTTACTTTATCGCTCCTATGTTGGTAAAGATATTTGAACTTGAATTCACATGACGTATGAATATGAAATGCATCTGTTTTGCGCTACTGCTCTAATCACGTACAGTGTTCAGTGGCAGCTTTAGAAACCGAGGTCGTGGTTCGAATCCTGCAGGGACACAACAAATTTCATGTTGTTTCTAGTTGGTTAGGCATTTGCCGGATCACCCAATTGTCTAGAAAGTAGAGATCCATGCGTCGGATGGCGATTAAAATCTGTCACCACTCAACCCGCATTGGACCAGCGTGGTGATACTTCAAAACCTAATGGATAGGTGATAAGGAAGCCTTTGTCCAGCAGTGGACTAACAAAGGCTGATGATGTGTTGCGTACATATGTTGCATAGTTAGATTATCTGTTATGTAGATCATCTGCCGTAGTCTCAATCTGATTGAAAAACTGTTGCTAGTTCTTAACTTTATTACGTACAATTTTAATCACGATTGGAAACAGATTTCAGTGAACTCAAGAAGATATTAGCTGCAACTTTCTGTTCCATAACGATTCAAAGATAAGATAAACAACACGCGAGATTCTAGTATATGAATAAATTACTACTGGACAGTTTCCTTTGGCGGTGTCTGGTGTTAATTAGCGAATAGGTTTAATTTGAGAATGTTGCCCGGTTGAAAAACTCAACCAGATCTCTTAATATATTTTTAGGCCGTTTATTTAAGTGCCATTAGACTTAAATATGATCCTTTGTTATTATCTTTTTCTTTATTATATGTAAAATATCATTCTTCAATATAATTTTGATAAAGAAACAAATACTTTAACGACAATAATTAATTTAAATATATTCTACATATATTATCTACTTAATAGGTGATGTTAAATGATAATTGTTATACTTATTAGACAAGTTTCATCACGAGATAAAACATGAATTTAGTTTTTAATCCATGCTTCTAATAATATCTTCAATAATTTGTGTTATTACAAATAAAGTAACAAATAACTTAATTCTATTTATAGCGGAATATAATGTTTTTTTTTCATAGACTTTACATAGATGTCTTACAGTAACTTAATTACTTATCCTTATTTAAAAGCTAGACGTTCTAAACCCTTTTCTTAAGCAGCCTGTAATTATACTTTCCACTTTTTTATTTCACCTCTATTAATAATACTGCCTTATCTGTGACACTTTTTCCTTAATGGCGCGAAACGAAGTAATTCGGGACATCTCAGTCGATAAATCATTTCAATTCTAGTGTCCGTTTTGTCTTATAGGGTCAGTGGGATGGCGTAAAAAATTTTACGATCTCCGAATTAAGAGCGCGAAATCGCATCCGTTGGCTTGCACGAGTCACAATAAAAGATCCGTTTTTTTATATGAACGAATAATTATAAATATCCCGTTATGGTTATCCGGCACTGTTGAAGATTGATCAAAACACGACAAAGTATAAAATGTAATTTGATTTATATATAAAAAGCCGTAGTGGTATGAGCGTATGCTTTAGAAACTGGAGGTCGTAGGTTCGAATCCTGCAGGGACTCAATAAATTTTCATTGTTCTTTCCTAGTTGTTTAAGGCAATTTAGGCCGATCAACCTATTGTCTGAAAAGTAAGATGATCCATGCGTCGGATGGGCACGTAAGACCAGTGTGGTGGGATACGGTCCAAAAACGTCCTAACGGAGAAGATGTGCATTAAAGGAGGCCTATGTCCAGGAGGCCTATGGACTAATGATGAATGATGATGATGATGATAAAAAATCTGGCAAAGAATCTTTAATGTTCAGAACTTAAGAAAATATAATATTAAAGTTAATACTTGAAAGATTTATTTTATTTGCATACGAAGGCAGACAAGAAGTCGGCTGCCTAATGGAAAATGGTCACCAACGCCCATTGATATTACGCCTCGTTCACCCAGTAAATACGCTGGCTAAAGTGCCCTTCTAACCGGAACACGATAGTGTTTTCATACCTAAAATTCAGTGCTAGGCTGACTACCCCAGACGGCCCACGTAAAAAGTGGACCTATCTACCCTTAGTATAGTTTGTCTTACTGTCTCCGTATGGATGCTGCAAATCCTCTAGAACGTCTATAATATTGTTCAGTATTTAATCCGCGTTATAATATTATTCTAGCATAAAATACTTATTAGGACACAATAACAATATATATATATATATATATATATATATATATATATATATATATATATATATATATATATATATATTATCCCTTGGCGTACCTTATACAGCATGAAATAACACTACATAGTTGTAGTTTGTTTAACTAGTCTAATCTGATCGTAAAATATTAATATTCTCTATACAAAATATAATATTTAGATGGATCGGTCTCGCTAGTAAACAGCCAACTCAATTTTCTAAAGTAATGTAATAGGTAAAATCAGTTTGCTAAAGCTCCCGGCGCTTAGTACAAAGATAAGTCTATTTAACTCATGAACAAATTATATAGTGACCAATTTATGGCCCTTGATCATAGTACATTCCCCTGTAGCTTTATTGGAGATTGAAAATTGTGGACCTATCTTAGATTTTACTTTAACATGATAAATAAAAGTTTTCGATAACGTTTAATAGCTTATTATGGAGCCAAATAAGAAATGAGATCATTGCAAAAAGTAATACATGAATTAACGTAAAACGGTATGCGTTTTGATTGGTGGAAGATCATGATGTTACTGATATCTAATGATGGTCTACTAAGAAGTTCGCGTTACTTATTGAATCTGTTTAGTATTTTAAATTATATACAGGCTTCTTGACCTATCATCTTTACAGAAATTATAAAGAGATATAATGTTTTTTTCAAAACGGAGTGTCATAATTACAGCAACTAAAAAACATTTAACATTAGATTATAATTTAAAATGCATTAGTTAAGACCTAGAAATGGGTCAACCGACTTTTTTGTAACAACCTTAAACGATAACTTCCTAATAGATAACGCTAGACTTGTCACGTTTAGAATATTAAATTGTGAACGGTACAGAGCAATTACCTAACATTGAAAATATTTAAAGAACTAGATAATATTTCATAGAATTATAGTGGCTCAAGCGGAACATGACAGTGACATTATTTGTTGCTAGTAATAAAATTTATCACAAACAGGGACTTTACAAATTTGCTATAGCTACGCCGATTAATACAATACCAATGTAAACAATGTAACCCATAGCAACGAAGTGACGTCACACATCAATTTGACAAACATGCTTACGATGTTACAATGTTACCATTCTTTCCAAGGCTAATTTAGCTAGTTTTGAAAAGCTATGACAATTAAAATAAGGCCTTCAAATATATAGGCATAATTTCAGATTGTGGATATAATTTTAAAGAACCATTTAATATCTATTATGCTATGTTCATTAGTAGTATGGTGAACATGTTACAATTTTTTTTTAACACAATATGAATAGTATATGACTAAACCTGTTCTTTTTTTTCTGAATAATATATCAAAAAGTATATAGGAGACAGGAGTAAGAAAATTCTAAGGAGCCCTATTAAATTGTTATAGGTCATACTGTTTTCAAAAACTCTCGTTCATTTTTAACTAACGTTTAAGAAAGGAAAAATAAGTGTTGACACCACCTAACCTTATAACGTTTTACCACTACCTACACATACATTTATATTCTAAACATATATATATATATATATAAAAATCTTTGTCCCTAATAACAATTGAAAAAAAAAAACATTTGCCAAGAAAAATATTTTTTGCATTTGCATTTCAAAAGATTCTGAATAGTTACGACTAATCAAAGTCTCAAATTTTGCGTTTGCTTTATTAAAATATAATTAAAAACTAACCACAGTGTATTTATATTCTGTTCAAATAAATAAAAAATATTTTCTTATCAAAAGATCGACTATTCACATTTCATTCAATTTGCAAAATAATTATTTATTCAAGCGAGCTAGTTTCCATAGAAAATTTAATCAAATAGAAATATTTTAATCAAAATATTCCTTTGAAAACTTAAATTAGAATCGTCAAAGCGTACCTTTCAGATGTACCGAAAATAACGTTGGAATTATTCAGCCGTGAGAATAAATTTATTGAGTAAACGAATACAAACGTCGACCTTTGTAAGGTCAAATAGAATTCTTCCGTTGCTATACAAATATAGACAAGCAATCAATTTCCATTAATATATTTTAAATTCCAATACAATAAAAGCAAAGCTTGAAACCAATAACTGTTTTTAGTTTTAAAAAATAATAATGCCTCGTTTTTCATCAAGCATGTAAATTACTCATTACGAAGGTTATAACAATAATATGTTATACACATCTTACATCTACATTATCTTGACCTACTTAAAGCAGACAAAATAACAGAAAGGAAATTTATGTTTTGTTCTAAAACCACTTGATATAATACACTGAAGATTTTACAGTAACAGATCGACATAACATAATAATGATATAACCAATAATGATGACTCAGAATTCACTATGTTCAGATATCCGGTGTCATTATCCGTTTTAATGAAACCGCTATCCAAAAAGGATTAATTGTTTTCGAAATAAATGAATTGCGATTAATTTTGGATTTGAAAATTATTTCATATAAATGGATTGTAACGGTACTATAATTTATTTTTAAATGCAATATTTTGTTTCTATTACATAGCAATCAAGTCGTAATTTTTCTGGTCCGACATTAAAATAAAAACCAAATAAGCACTTTGCAATACTAATTATAATGCGCGTCATGTTACAATGGTGCTATCATTATTCTTCTACACTTATATGTATAGCTGTAGTTCAGATTATTTCTATTGAAAATTCTTTAATTATATTTGCACATGCTAGCTTAACATGAGCAATGTTCCGTAGATCTAGTATATAATATTATAATTTATTAATTTATTATAACTAAGTTGAAACAAAACCTCAAAACAGCACAATAAAGCCTTGCAAATAAAAGATATTCTACCCTACACCAAACTAGGAGTAGCAAACCTTACGCGACGACCAGCCAAAACATTATATAGCAAAGTGAAGAAGATAAAGAAAAGGGTTTTCAATATATATATCACATTGAAAACCGACGTGAAAAATAAGTCGAAACTGAATCATAAAATGCTAACACTAATTTAATATCCAAACAATTCAAAACCAACTCCAAAAATAAGTCCAAAAACCTAACCTTAAAAAATCTGACTTAAACATAACCTCCAAACCACAACCCGCCAACTGACAATTGAACGTGCAAACATCGTGCAAAGTAACTCGTATTCTTCACTCGAAGCGTTCCGTGCTAATTAAATGGTGAAATATAATAACCGGTGTTGTGATTCGTTAACGGTTCAATCCGCTGGGTCGTTGACGTTCAGCACTTTTGGTGGAGCGTTTTTGCCACCACCACCATAAAAGGACGCACGTAAACCCATCATAACAAATAGTGCAAAAAACTTAGCGCTGTGCGGTTTTTGCGCATATTTTTTCTAGTGCTCGAAGCGAAATGGAACGCTTCATTATGTTCCAACTTGCCCAATTTTGCGGTCGCCAAGGTCGAATAGATCTTTTTATTTTTAAAGTTTTAATTAACAGTGTGTTTGCAGCCAGTTGCAAAGGTCGTAAAGATGACACTTATCAATTTCTTTTTTTTTACGAGTAAAAAAACAAGTTTTTATTATGGCATACGCAGGCAAACTAGCAGTTGGGCCACCTGATGGGAAGTGATCACCGATGCCCATGGACATTGGCAATACTAGTGGTTACCAACGCGCTGCCTACCGCGAGACATAGGGTGTTAAGTCTCGTTTACCCAGAAAATACGCTGGCTACGGAACATACCGGAACACAGCAGTATTTTAACAGTACTGCTTCGCGGCAGAAATAGGCATCCAGACGGTCTCTTGTAAACAGGGGACCTACCACCGAAGCAATTATAGAAAGACATATTTATTATACAACTTATTTATCATACAAAGTCTATCGTGATTACAAAAAATATATGATGTGAAAAACATATAAACTCGCTTTTCCTTTTAGGGTAGTAGTCTACACGTTTTCTTATTATAAAAGGTAACTCTATCGTAATTTTACTTTGCTTCAATATGTAAACAGCCTAACATTGTTTATAAAGGGATTCATAATAGGAGTATGTATCTTAATTTAATAATTACAAAACTTGGGTCCTTTCTATAATTAAAATTGGTCCTATAACAACAAGGCCTTTTCGGTGACGCTTTTATCCTAGAGACAAAGGATTTCAGGTTGTATGCTAATGCTTCCATAGAATCAAGGTAGCCTATGTATAATGATTCTTATAAGTTAATATAAAAGGTATTGATAAAAATTTGACTACTATTTTCATGCGTGTCAATCAAGATAAATGTAACTTTGTAATGTTGAAAGATTTTTTTTAATCGGCACAGTAATTTTTGAGTTTATTCATTACAAACATACACACAATAATACAAACTTTTTACTTTTTAAACATAGTGTAAACAACCCATAAATTGCTCTGTGGTTACCCAATTACCACTTTTTTCGTGAAAGAGAGAGAGAATGATGAGAGATGTCGTAAAAAAATATTTTCATTCGGGAAAATTTGGATCTTTATCGGAATACGATGACACTCGAACTATCAATTAATGATCGTATTAAATGAGTGACATTTTTATATTAATTGATATGATGCTTTAATGTTTATTGTCAAATTTCAAAATTAATTGTCATATAGATGTATCGGTATTGAAAATAAATTCTCCAATTAATTAACAAGGACAAGACCTGGCTGTAAACACTAAAGTCCTTTGCCTTTCCCATTAGGGATAAATTAAAACCACCACCACCAATATCGGTACTGAAGCTATTTGAGAGAGCACGATAAATACGATCTTTTTCGAAAAATTACGAAAGAAATATATCTATACAATCATATGCCCATACATTTTTACAAACTTTCGCGTTTCGAATTTCAGTAAGATTCATTCTTTTAACTATGAACTTTCTTCGTCGTTAAAGATTATGAAGTTGAAAGTTTTGACTCTATTAAAACAAAGAGCCGTCTAAGAAAGAAAGTGACGCTTGGCATTTCTTTATGCGTTTCACACGATTTTCTTTGTTTGTTCAACGCTTAAAAGAACACTCGCCTTATAATTTATTCCACGGTGCAAGATGAAAGATTAAACTTTTCCGTCAATTGCTTCGTACTTTAAATTACTCTACATTTCGTTGGATAAATTATGGAAGAAAACAATTGATGTCAGATATACTTACACCTGAAGTAATATGCGTATACTTTGCATGCCGCAGCCATATTGGTAGTTCAAACTAGTGGTTGTTTTCGGTGGGTTAAAACAATATGGCCGTGTATCTCTTAACATCCAGAGAACTCAAATAAGAATTATGAGAAATGGCCTTTATGTCATATTTATGTCTTTGATCTGTAGAGGTAAAATTATATTTGCTCCAGCATTATCACAAACTGTAGTTATGTACCACAGTACTGGGTGGTGTGAATACTGGCATCCAACATAACTGCGGGCTAGGGTTACTAAGAAGTAGAAGAAATTCGTGCAATTTACAATTTATTTTTTGTGTATTCAATGCTATTTATAATACTAAACTTATCAATTGTTAACGATAAGGTTTTATAAATAAACACTTACACAATTCCCTTCATTGCTTACTCGGGCTTTTCTATGTCTTCCAGGTACTGTACAAGCGAAACTTTATCAAGAATCAGCCATCCCATGAATAATTGTGACAGGCTGTAATGGCTCGTATGGATATTAGAAACGCAACGAATGATGCCCATTAAACGCGGCAGGTGGTTGATGACTTAACTGACTAGCGGATGACGCTCAAAAGTCTGTATTAACAAATTACGTATAAACCAGTCGATACATCGCGTGCAGTCAAGCGATGCGCAAAGTATGAAGTTAATTTTCGAAATTAGCACAGTGATTAGTAACTTTTAAGCGTATGTCGATCCGTTCATCTAACTGTGGATTTCTAGCATTATTGTTAATTAAACTGCACAAGTATTACTACTGGTTAGCAATGAAATCCTCCATTAAAAATAATCTCATAAATTCTTTTTAACACTGACGCGCAGAGAAATTATAAAAAAAACTAATTTTTGAAATTAAAAAAAAAGTCATGTTAAAAAATATAGATGAGATTGAAAAATGAGGATTGATTAAAAATATTAAAATCTTCATGTATTTATGAAAAAAAATTAAAGGAGAATTTTATTGCAGACCAAATTAGAAAATTTGGATTTACGGCATCATGCGTCATTTCTTACGGGCAAGTTAGTAATTTATCATCAGGGGACTGTTTTGCTCGGGTCGTGTTGCATACTATTACAAAATCCAAATCACAATTACAATATTAAAAATTTGCTATAAATTCTTAATATTGTAATTGTGATTTGAATTTTAAAATAAATACTTACTATATTTTCTCCAAATAGTGAGACAACTGCGATGTATATCGTGAACGAGACTGCCTCCGTAGCCTAGTGGTATAGGCGTGTGGCTTAGAAACCGGAGGTCGTGGGTTCGAATCCTGCGGGGACTCAACAAATTTTCATTGTTGTTTCCTAGTCGGTTAGGGCAATTTAGGCCGATTACCCAATTGTCTGAAAAGTAAGATGATCCATGCGTCGGATGGGCATGTAAAAAGTCGGTCCACCCACCAACCCGCATTGGACCAGCGTGGTGGGATACGGTCCAAAAACCCTCTAATGGATAGGGGTGTATTAGGGGAGGCCTATGTCCAGCAGTGGACTATTACAGGCTGATAATGTGATATCGTGAACGTTCCCACTGCAATTGTGTTACACTTTCTCTAACGTACCCATTGCATTTATTTTAGGAAAATTTGAGAGTAAAAAAACTTTGTGTCGCTTAGTTTTCACATTATAACATACGTATGTTATAATGTGAAAACTAAATATATATAATGTGAAAAGTAAAAACAGTTCCCGTCGGAAATATAATAAATATTTTATTAATCTTATTTGTATATTGTTTAATAACAAAAATTACAACTGTAATTATTTGATCAAATGACAGGTAATTATTTAGTTAATAAAACAAGGCCTTACATTTTACATAAATATTTCTAACTTGTCCTATAATGAGGGTTTGAACAGTTTTATAATTGATTTCATAAAATTAAATAATTAAAATAGCGGAAATTTTTAAAAAGTTTTTGAAAACTACGTCATTTCTTAAATTAGATATATTTTACTACATTGATCATTTATAAAATTTAAATTAAAATAGTTTTCCTTCAATTATCCTGATTATATATGTATATGCACAGTCACTTAAATGTACCCATTCCTGCATCTTGTATCTATATTTACAATATTTTGTTACTAAAGGAAAACGTAAAATAACGTTTCTATAGCAGTTTTAATAGAAATTAGACACGGTCAATGACGAACCATTACTTCGCACAGTTTGCATGGATTTTGTATCTTGCCGATTTGCTTAATTAACCATGAAACGCACCATTTACTATATGTACAATTGGACATTGGATAACAATGTTTCGTTTGAAGTCTAAAGTTCGTTGATTGAGATTGATCAAGTTATTGTATGATAAATTTGTTGAATAAGTATATAAATTATCAACAGCAGTTGTTCCCTACTTAATTAATATGTTAACACCTAAACCACCCATAAATTAAATTGCATTCGATGGATATTAGAATAAATCTGTGGTATTGGATATATGTGGAGGTCAAATGCTTTTTAGTACAAATAAAATCATTTTAAAATGTGATGCTGATTAGATTAGAATGAAGACAACCCATGGTAAGATAATGGATAGATAGAGGAATATCATCATCATCATCATCATCATCATCAGCCTTTGATAGTCCACTGCTGGACATAGACCTCCCCTAATACACCCCTATCCATTAAGGGGTTTTGGACCGTACCCCATCACGCTGGTCCAATGCGGGTTGGTGGGTGGACCGACTTTTTACATGCCCATCCGACGCATGGATCATCTTACTTTTCAGACAATTGGGTGATCGGCCCAAATTGTCCTAACCAACTAGGAAACAACAATGAAAATTTGTTGAGTCCCCGCAGGATTCGAACCCACGACCTCCGGTTTCTAAAGCAAACGCCTATACCACTTGGCTACGGAGGCAGTAGAGGAATATATCATATATTTAATATATACTTGTAATTTTCATATTTTAACCAAAACCATAGATATTACATGAGTATATTCTTATCTTTGCACGTTAGAAAAACCGGACAAAATACGTAAAATAAGTTGTAACAAAACATATTTTTCATACAAATATATGCTTGTCGATTCTAAATACGGCAGCCGATCAAAGTAAGAGATCAGGCATTTGCGCAGAAGATATTATGGTATACAAGTGCACATATCGACATGGCTGCACTTGTAGTCCAAATAAAAGGGTTCAGATAGATCAATTAGGTCCGTAGTTTTAAAACAAAGATATCAATTCCATCCAAGATTCGAACTTAATCACTTACTAAAAACAACTATAGCAAGTTTATATAGAAAAAAAACTTTAATAAAAGTAATTTAACTTGACTTTTGACTTTGACTTTTACAACAATGCTTGCTTCTTATATTTATTAACAATGAAAGCTGTATTCTTTTAAATAAACAATTGGAAAAGAGCACAATAGAACTTCGCTAACAAACTGTTATTTAAGAAGATAAGAATCAGTTAAATCAGCGAGTATTTGATACAGTCTGTTCTTAATTGAATCTGTTATACTTTAATTCGTGACTCAAACAATCTTTTCTTTCCAGATAAATATCTATTCACGATTATACGGTTTCTACGTAAAATATAGTGTTTAAAAATCTACCAGTGCATTATATTTTATTTCTATACCCTGCGAAGCTGATAGAAAATATATCTACAATATTAAGCATGTGTTATACATATAAACCGTCCTCTTCAATCACTCCATTTACTAAAACCGCATCGAAATCCGTTGCATAGTTTAAAAGATTTAAGCATACATAGGGATGTAGGGAGAGAGAATGCAAATTTTTCACTACTATTAAAATTATATATTGTTCTCATGTTAACATTTAACTGGTTACAGTTAACAAGATATCATCGGTTTTCACTAAAATCAAATATTTGGATAAACTTTATTTGTCTCCAATTTGAAATTCGTAAGTTTTCTTTTAAAATAGTTGACTTAAAGTACTACACCGCCTAATATGTCCCAGTTTGGGGGTTATTATGATTTTTTATTATATTTTTTTATACATATATTGGCTTGTAATTAAATCATCAATAAAAATCTGGAATACCGCTTGCGCAATATATCCATAGCCAATTAGTCATCAGGACCACTATTAAATTGACAGAAAAAATAAAGGTAATCTAAAATACTAATGTTGTTACCATGATTAAATTTAGGTATAAGATAAATCTTCCCTGAAATAGCACCTTTGTTAAGAAACAACATTACTTTGTTAAGTACGAGCCCGCACACGAGGCTAATTTGTAAAACGACAAACGCTTTTTACAAACAACGATAGTTATAACACCTCGAACGAACGTGAGGGACCACACTCGAAGGTGCTAAATGTATTCTGCCAGTGACTTAAACGGTTATTCATAATTAACTCCAGTATAAAAACAGTTACTTATTGCTGCTAATGTAGATGTTTCTTGATTTTAAAAAGTATGTGCTGAGTTTGTTTATAAAGACAGCTTGGATTGATTGACCTATGGTTAATTTTTTTATGCCTTTTGTATAATGATATCATAGCTCCCCAGCCTTAGAATAGATTGTGGCACTTTAAAAGGCTGAAATTATGCATTTAGCTCACCAGTTAAATAAAACGCGCTAACTTTAGAACGTACTTTCTCTAATTCATAAATTATTTGGTGTTGAATAGTTTACTAATCGAATCTAAAAACGAATACGAGCAAAAGAGAAACAACTCATATGTTACCCGTATACAGAGCGTCAGCTTATGGTTATAAGGTATGTAAAAAAAAAACAACTAAAGAAAGTAATAAGATTTTCAAATCAACAATCCTCAGTCTACACATTCAACTCTAGATCTTAACTTAAATCTGTAACAAAACAATTTGAATTTAACAAAACAAAATTTAATTCCCTTCGTTATGATCCGTCACGGTTGAAATAAGTTACCGTCTAAGTTCAGTGTTGGAAATGTGCGACGAAATGTAAGCCGATTCGCCCCGTTTGCGACTCTCATTGCTTCATTTGCATAAGCCTTCTTTAGACGATGAATGCCGATATTTCAGGACTTAGTATATGCGACTTAATATATTTTTCATTAGGCCTGTGCAATTTCTCGCATTTCAGAATATGAATAATATATAGTCGTCGATGATTTCGCATCAGAAATGATGTAGATTCGTCAGAGAACCAGAGTCACTGATATAGCCTACCTGATTGGTAAGCTGAAGTGGCAGTGGGCCGGTCATATAAGCTGCAGAACTGAGGACCGCTGGAGTTGGAAAGTTCTGGAGTGGAGACCAAGGCTCGACAAACGTAGCGTAGGACGCCCTGCGGTATATGGAGCGATGATTTGCAAAGTGGCCGGTGTGGGCTGGATGAGAATAGCTGAAGATCGGAAGCGGTAGCGTGCATTAGGGGAGGCCTATGTCCAGCAGTTGACTGACACAGGCTGGATGATGATGATGAAGATAAATCGATGATATTATATTAGGATAGATATAATATTACATTTATTATTATACTACGTTCGTCCAATAGTTTCGCCCGCATTTTGACCGTAATGTGTGATAATGACGATTATGGAGCATTGTATACTTGTAAGCAAAGTAGCGGATGCCTGAATAGTTCGCAACTGAAAGGCCTATGTGTACACACATGACACCATTTTGAATTTATTATATAATGTATACGCTGTTGTATATAAAGTTTTATTAGAATACTTCATCAAGTACTTTATGCGGTAAAAAGTAACAAACTTATTTCTACTTCTATAAACTATGGCGGTTAAAACATAAATATGAAATAGAGTAATAGATTATATACAAAATAGGACAACATAGATATAATTAAGGCACATATGTATTGTAATTGTGCATCACAATACAATATTTAAAAATAAAATTGCTGTATTGAAAATACATCAATAATACGTGCATATTTAGAAATGTCTAACTGTTGCGGAACTTTCGTTGACTCAGCCTGTTTCATAAGACATCTCTTAATTTGATTAATTCAATTTTGAGGTCCAATAAACTAATGTCGCATTACTACAATCATTATAACTGTTAATTTTTTTCTTTATTAACGTAACATCAAAAACAACTAATAGGTACCATCCACGTGTATAAAGACAACGCACTCAAACTCATTTTCCGTAACAAGTATCGAATCGAGTGGGAGTTAAGGCTAAGGCGTGGGCTAAGACAATTATTTCTGCGTCTAGAAAAGCGAAATATCATTGTAATACCAACCGTAATACCTAAATATAAGGCTTACCATCCGTTTTGTGATCGGCAAAGTTGTTTCACAAGTTGGACCTTATTTGGGATCGATGAGGTCGTCGGTACGTGTGGGACGCAATGAATCACGTAACTTGAATAAAGGATTGAATGACTTATATTTTTTTTGTTAAGCAACACGCGACAGATCATAAAAAAAACGTTAGTGGGTAAAGAATCCAGTTACATTTTATTTCGATTGTCACTTCATAACCTGTCAATAATGAATGAATGTATAAAATATATTTATGTAGGTGCAATAGTTATAATTTTCTTTATTCAGGAAAAGCTTTAGGTAGAAAAAGTATAAAAATCACTTTAGGCTCACAGTTTAAATATATCACTACATAGCATAAAACAAAAGCTACGCAAAGAATTTCGATGTTGGTTTTTTAATACATAGAGTGATTTAATAAATAATTAATACATAATGTTGTAGAGAAACGCTGATAAATTTATATATTTTTCCATAGATTTTACAGATATCAGTATTGCAGCCGTGCGGAGCCGGGTCAGATCGCTACTATATAATTAAGTTTATGCGTTATGTTATTTTATGCAACCATATACTATATAAACCGAAAGTTAGACGCGTGATTACAGTGTTGTACATTATTAATATCAAGTTAAAATAGTTGAACTGCCTCCGTGGCCTAGTGGTATGGGCGTGTGCTTTAGAAACCGGAGGTCGTGGGTTCGAATCCTGCGGGGACACAACAAATTTTCATTGTTGTTTCCTAGTTAGTTAGAGCAACTTGAGCCGATCACCCAGTTGTCTGAAAAGTAAGATGATCCATGCGTCAGAAGGGCATGTAAAAAGTCGGTCCACCCACCAACCCGCATTGGACCAGCCTGGTGGGATACGGTCCAAACCCCCCAATGGAAAGGGGTGTATTAGGGGAGGCCTATGTCCAGCAGTGGACTTTCAAAGGCTGATGATGCGTGTAAAGTAGTTGTAAATATTTTGCTCCCTAAGTAATAGTTAAAATGAACAATGTGTATAGGTTTAACGATTTAATTTTTTTTACCATTTTTTAAAGAACTTTTGGGTCGTGTTTAATGTAACATTAATGAAATTAATTAACTTACACATGAGATGTCGTTAAACGTAACATATTAGTGAGTTGGGTCCAATTATCATCTAACTATGTTATCCGAAACGGAAATTACACCTTCTAATATAATTTCAACATGGCTAATGGAAAGTAAATATATGGGATGGGATATTGCGCTATACGTATTTTGAATTGAAATGTTTTTCTTGTTATTACAATGTTCCTCTAGGGCGCTTGGGTAACAGCTTTCACAATATGAAATTGAATTTCTGCTTCAAAAAGAAAAGGATAATTCTGTGAGATAATAAAAGATTATTAAAATAACTTTACGTAAGAAACTAATTTATATGCATTTTTCCTTATAAATACGTTCCTTGCGAATTCATTATTTATTAAACTAAACAATTTTTTTATAAATATAAGTAAAGAAGTAGTTTGACTATTTTACGCAATATAAGCAGGTAACAATGTGCTCTCTACACGAAATTATCACGTGATTTTTGCCACCGCATTTTAAATCTCTGATAATATCTTAAAAGATTAAGATTTAAATTAATCAAAATGTCGTTTATGACACTTTTTATGTACATGGAATGATTTTGAATTTTGAATTTGCCTGGTAGCAATTTTTAAAAATGTTTATACATTAAAATGCTTATTGTGGGTTATTCTTAATACGTAGAAATATGCTCTCTTGGACTTGCATCATCAGCCTGAGCTAGTCTCACTGTGCTGTTGGACATAGAACCCTCCTGTTCTTAAACCTGATCCCTTGATCCCCTCGCAGGATTCGAACCCACGACCTCTATTTTCTGAATCACATGCCCTTACCTTATTACATATACAAATGGTTCTTAGGCATTGCAGCTGCAATTGCATCGTAATATGATATTTATGTTAAAATGCAAATGTGAAATACATGAACTTAAATAATTAGCGTACTATTTAATTACCACTGTGTTCATCTACGACAAAATTTTTCAACGCATGAAACACAAACATTGATTCAATTAACCCGCAAGTTATGTAATCTTTTCCAACGCTTTTTCTTTAATAAAGCCACCAGCCCTCAGTTTGAATCAAGTTTACACTAATTCTTATCATAATAATATTAAAAAAAATAGCACTTATATCAAAATAACTTTTATGCTATAATATAAAAGGACATATCGTAGTTGAATAAAACAAACCATCGCCGACCTATTCCGACATAATCTAAAAAAATATTCATATAAATATATATTAAACTCGCGAACCGACCCTGCTTCGCACGGGTGCTAAGCTTAGAAAATATATAGTTACAATATTAGGCATATGTGATACATATAAACCTTCCTCTTGAATCACTTTATCTATTAAAAAAAACGCATCAAATTTCGTATTTTTAAAGATTCAAGCGTACATAGAGATAAAGGGACACAAAAAGTGACTCTACTATGTAGAGATAATGATTCTTATCACAAACCATAATTACGCGAGTGAAACCGCGGGGCCAAGCTAGTTATCTATGATCGGTATCGGATGCGACAACATCAGTATGTAAGCAAAAAGTGACCCTTTGGCCCACAAAGCCATACATCTCCTGGTAGTGAGCTTACGACGGATTGTAGGCCACGTCGCGTGCTACACCTGCAACGTGTGCAATGCGGAGCTCATCATAGCAAGACCACCGGACACGTTTGACACGATTGCGGACCGCTATCTTTTAGTGGCTGTTAAACTGACGCATTAAAAGCATGTCTTTATTCGTATAGATGGTGTATGAGTGGACGTTATAAAATGATAAGTTGTAATGTTTACAAATTACAAGTTGGGTGGAGTAATAGATATGAAACCATAAGTTTGTACGGAAATTTAAATCGGCTATCATATGAGCTAATAGATACTTATTACTTAATTGCACATATATAGTAGGCACGCAAGTTTATCTGCTAATAATTATAATTTTAAGACAAGCACGAACTTTATTTCGGCTAAGTAAATTAACCTCATCTATCATAATAATTTTCCCTGCTCTACAATTTTAATTACAAAGGTCTTCGCAACATCTTCGATGCCTTATTAGCTTTAAACAAGATCTACGGCTTACATATCACGAGTACATGTTGCAACAAGAACGTGTCTCGTTAAAAATGTAACTACACGTTACAACAGTTACATTTAGTCTCTGTATAAATATTTATCGTATTATGATGCGAATGTTCCGATTTATGACTATGATTAAAGATAATTATTCCTTTTATATTATGTATATTTATTTTTAACGTTTCTGACTATCGGACCACTATGGGATATACACATATCTAATTGTAGTCTGCCCGTGATCATGGACTCTGGAAAGAGTCCGAAACGTCGAGAATAAATATCAAGAATCAATCGAAAACGAAAAATCCGTAAATAAGAAGATTTTTAAGGTATTAAAAAAATACCAATCTGATGTAATTGTAATAAAATTAGCATGTGCATAGCTTCGAATTCTCGTATTAATGTGATAATCCCTAATGATGTAAAAAATGATAAAGACGTAAAATGCTTCTTAATTTCATTGCCATCTTCTTTATTAAAGCAGCATTAACATTGTAATTTTATCTTATACAGGCCTACAAACGAATGCTGTCGGTTATATACTTAATGGGAAATATATTAGTTATATAGATCTGGCATAAATCATTTCTTTGCTTTTATCTAATTTTTGTAACTACAGACTTAGCTAAAAACGCAATATTGTTAGACTTAAAAAAAATTAAAGTCGTTTTAAGCACCAAAATTTTTGACAGGAACGTGACATAAAAAAAGCAACTTGAGTTATTTCGCTGGCAATCCATTTTCATGTGTCACGAATGATTAAACTTGCTTTCAACGGGTGACGTAACCACCAATGTATTCGAGTGCAGGTATTTTTATTTCAGAAAGAAAAAAAAAACCTCAAAGGCGTCCTTTCCCGCTTTGTAGTCCATTTTATATAAAAATGGAAGTGCAAAAATACAAAGAAAGGTTTTATGAATATTTTTGTACGATATATATAGTACTCGTATGAAATAAATGTTTCATCTATAATAGATATGATTATTATATGCAATAAATGTATAAGCATAAACGTGTTAAAACATATTTAAACTTTTAATTAAATGGTTCATAGCATTTATTTAAAACCCATAACTTCTTCTGTTTTGATAATGGTAATATGAAATAGCATGCAATTTTAGGACTAAACGTAAATCAATATTTAATACAATAATTAAATGTGCATATGCTACAAAACTAATTTAAAATAACCTGGTAAGTTATAAAGTCTAAGATTAACGCAACATCTTTCAATTTGCATTTAAACAGTACTGAATGTTATGCAGATAAGATATTTATGACATAATAAAGTACCATAGACAACACACGGACATTGACTGTTCATAGAATGCGCAGTCTTACGCAAGAGTGGACAAATATTAACCGGGAAAAGGTCAGAGTTCCGTTCAATAATTACAATTGCATTTGAATAATCGTATAATTTATTCAGACCACATATCGAATAGTATATAATTCCGAACACAAAGAGCATAGAGTTATCGTGATCACGCGTATGCAAATACATTTGATCAACATTCTATCGGAGCATGCTTCGAAACTAAATTGTACGCATTTTTGTATTGAATGTGATAAAACGCACACAGTATCCAATTTAGACGCCTTATATAGGCAAGGGCTTATTCAGCAATTGAATTTGGTCCGGCCAACGCATTGAATTTGACCATCGACAAATAAATACGAGACACCGTTGTCATTGCTTTTACCTGCCACTTTACGGTACTCGATTCGATGTGGCGATATAACAAATATTATGGTCGTTTCGTAAAAACTTACTTATTTTGTGATAAAAATATTTTTCAAAACTAACGGTAAAATAGTGTATATCGCAAAGCGAAATGGCTCTTTGCTTCTACTACTGACTTTTCTGTAACTGTCATTCTTATTTAATTACTAAAATAAAATTAATATTACGGGGTCATTAAAGGCTTTTTTCGCGCAAGCATATTATTTAATATTTATATATATGATTTTCAAAAGTAACTCCTACACAAACTCATATTACAGAAAGAAATTCCTTTTACTACGTAACTAACATAAAAAAATCATGAGACTAAAATATATAAAATAATAACACAAGAGAAGATACAATAAAGTTTTTTTTTTCATATGGCAATAAAATTTTTATAACAGTACGGCGGGAGCACAGATAATAAAACGCCTGAGGCATTCCATCCAGTTAACCTCTTTATATTTCTATTTATTATTGAACACTGTTAGCAAGGTTGATAAAAAACAAAAGAACCCGAGGCTTTATCACGATGGAACGAGGCATGTTTGTTTCGAATGCATGTGTGCGTAAATTAAAAGGCATTGTCGTTTATCAATGGGGAAAAAAAGGAAAAGAAAATGCCAGCCATCTTTAATTTTTATGTTGCATAAATGTATAGCGCAACAGTTCAGCGCTTGTTTTAGAACTTCTCTTTGAATACAACCATAATGATTTAAAAAATGTATTGCATTTTAAAAGTTGTTCTTATAGAAATAACTTATAATAATTATATTGGTTTTCATATGTTTGAATTTAATATCTAGTTCTACACTTTTAATCATGAACAAGTATGAAATACCTAGTGTCGTCAAGAGATTTCGTTGATATTGATGGATATCGCCAAATCTTTAATTACAAAGAGCTACTAAAAAAGAATATGTATAAAATTCATGAATGACTTTAAAATATTATATTCATAACTATATCTACTTTAGCTCAAAGATACTTACATACCTTGAATATAAATAAAATAAATATTCTAATAAATTAAACATTTATCGCGTTTAATTATTTAAAATTATTTTCAAAGTTTCATATCCTTTTTAGTCCAGGAGCCAGACTAGCAAAGGAAAGTATAAAAATAAATATGGGAAATACTAAAACTTTTGATATTTTAATAACCGTAACTTTGTTTCAAAAACCTAATCCATCGTAAGACACTATGCAAAGGTGTGTTAGTCCACTGCTCGACATAGGCCTCCCTAACGCCGGACCGTATCCCACCACGCTGATCCAATGGAGGGTGGACCGATTTTCCACATGCCCATCCGCATGTATCATCTTACTTTTCAGACAATTAAGTGATAGGCCCAGATTTCCCTAACCAACAAGAAAACAGCAATGAACATTGTTGCGTCGCGCAGGATTCAAATCCACGGCCTCTGGTTTCTAAAGCAAACGCTCATACCACTAGGCACCGGAAGAAGTTTTTTCTTATTACAGAATATATTTTAATCATTTTATTACGCAAAGTATGAAATTAAAAAGCTTTTAATATTCACTTATATAGTTAAGTACAAATTTGCACAACCTAGTTAGTCGTAATTTTAATTGGATAATGTTTATAACATTTATGTATTAAATTGATAATCAAGTAATAAACCAACTATTGTACGAGTAGGATGTATATAAGCTTTATCGCGAACGAATTCATAAACATGAAATGGTAAAACACATCTCCCAACTTGTTCCCGCAGGACAAGTTGTAAGGCCATTGTATTTAAATTTGATATTTCTGTTATCCATACAGCAAAAGGGCTTCTTTATTTCATTTTGTCGCTCCTGTATGAATTGTTATTGGATCGGGCTTAAATAATTTAAGCTTTGTGTAACTTAAAGTAATTATATAACAATATTTAATAGGCTTATGTAAGCATAATTGTAATCTTATCTAATCTTATCTTGGATTTTACGATATTGACTATGTAAATCAAAGTTAAAATTCCATGATATTTATAAATATTTAAAAAAAATTTGCCTTTCTAGGTAACTTTTTTTACCTATATGTAAAAATATGAACTTATTAATAAATGTTAAGTTTTAATTTAACACTATACAAAAAGAAATTAGTGTGATAATTGTTATTTCTGTACCTTAGATTAAAAAAAATATTTATTTTACTGATGACTTGCAAACCAACAATAAATCCAAGAATCGAAGATCATTATTTAATTTGGAAGTAAATTTATTCTATCAATACACTCTTTATTATTAAAAGAGCTTTTACTGATTCGATAAAGAAAATCGACTTTAAAATTTCCGGCGAACAAAACGCGCCTGGACTTCTAATAATTCCTCTTTCATCCATAATTCTTTGTTACAAAAGTTTTATAAGGAAACTCGTTAAAATTACATTCAATAGGGACGGAAACTGAAAAGAATTATATTGTAGCAGTGTGTTATTAATTTACTATCAGTTAAAATTATCTCAAGCCATATCTTGTGTTACTTTATCGTCTAAAACTTAATTTGTTCTTACTTTTAATTTGAAGTATAAAAGAAAACATTCATGTTTCTATTTTTATTTAATTTTGAATAAAAAACTGGCAGTTAAATGCATAAAAGCAAGATTGACGTGATTTTTTTTTAATTTACAGCAAATAACTTAAGTGATGGCTGCGACAACTGTTACAATCAAACTATAGCATCACGACAATGTTAAAAGAATCATAGATATACATCTAGTACTCTTCGCATCTCTTTACTCTCTTTGTTACCCATAGAAATATATTCAATTGTACATCATAGGTACTACGCTTTTTCCATTATTTAACCATCTATACAAATAAATAGAATTGGAGTACCTGTTTCTAATATCGAAATAACTGTATTTAAATGATAACTTTTGATATATAACTGATTCGTGTAACAAAGTCTGTCTGTCTCTCTGTTTATTTTGGCCAATACATAAAATGATTACTCGAACTTTGAGACGATTTTCACACAAACGAAGTCGCGGCCAACAGCTAGTAATATATCAAGAAGCAATTATTACCGGAACTAAATACAAAACCATCAAAGGTTACAGTTATGGTAAGATTGACCAGGACTAACCAACAAATCTGACTTTATAGACACACGAATCGATTGTTTTACCCGAACACAAAAGAATGTTTACAAGCGCGGCGTCATTAAAAAATACTCGGAGCGTTTGCTGCCCAGGGGCCAGGCTGCAGCGTTAATTATGGGCGGCGAACAATAAGCGGGATTCCCAGAATCGTGGTCACCGCTCTCCCTACATATTAAGATCGGCGTTTTTGTGACGCAACCACCGGTTCTCGATGTGGGACGCGGATTCTTTCGATACAGTAACCATTCTGGGTACTCTCGTCACTTGAAATTGATTATGTTAGCAAATAAAATGCCCTTTCTTGGTATAATTTTATTTTTAAGCGAGAAATTCGTAACCCACGCTTTAGTTGGAGAGCAGGCGTGACAAGCGTTACGACAAGATTGATTGGATAAGACTGTTATATGAAATAAAAAAATATAATTGTTTTTTAATATCTAATGGTAAATCAAGCATATAAATTAGTTAACAATATAAAAGAACATTTTAAAGCGATCAGAAATGACTATACTGTCGTCGTCACTTGTCGGTCGACAAGAACTCGAATAAATTTTTTATAGTAGCGACAATCCGAACGGGGCTGGGCGAAAAAAAGTAAAATTGACACTGGTTTAAATATAGAATGCGTTCCCGCCATTCTTCTTTGTTTTTTAAAGGACATTAATATTTTTACATGCCAGCCTTACTGTGCTCCTCTGTTTTTTTTTTAAACTTATTTTAAAAATATCCTTTTTCACCACAATAAACCGCAAGATGTCCTGATTGAAGAATAACGAAGGTTTTTGTTTATTTTTTGTAACGTGTAGGTCGGTTATGTACTAGGCAGTTTTATGAGCAGTTATCTTATTGCGATGCTAGTAATAAAACCTTTGGCATTGGTGTTTTAATTACAATCGCAGTAATTGCGAAAGTGAAAGTAAACAGTGGACGCAGATTCTATAATTGATTAATACTTTTTTTAATAAAAAAATTATTTATCATATTAAAATTAAAAATATGAAATTGGCAATAATTTTAGAACTATTGTTTTATAATAAATAATTGTAATTATATATCAAATGTTTGGTCAGTTTTTTTTTATTTTCTAAAAGTAATATCAAAAACGCATGGTTTGGAAGTAGGACAAAAGTAAAGCATCAGCAAAAGAAACTGTCTAATAAGAACGTAACATTGCACTCAAGCCTGTGATAAAAAGTGCCCCTCAAATGCCAACAGCTAGCAATTATCCTAATATGGAATTATTGTAAAAACACATATCCACCATTCGCTCTCTCTCACGAGAATTCCTTTATTCGCCACGAAATTAACAGATTAAAAAGATCTCATGCGACGTCCGATGGAAAGCAACGATAAGTCGTTAAACGTGGGAATTCTGTTTGGCACCTGAACTGAAATTATGGTTTAACAATAATCTAGTTTTCCGATAGAGATCTGTCTTTTGTTCAACGGAGTTAAGTATAGAGTGCGGACGCGCCGTTGCCATTTGTTACGGAGAAAGAATAACGTTGGTTTACATCCCATTAACTTTTTAAATTGTCTATGGGAATGAATCCAATGAAAATGTAAATTATGTTATTTTTTTGTATACGGTTATTTTCTATATTTAAATTTTGATTAACCGACTTAAAATTGAAGCAGAATGCTAATTGTACCTATAGTTTAGGTTGACGTTAACATCATTTTGAACAACGAAGAAGATTTTTATAAACCAAATGTTCATATTATTTGCAAAGCTTTTAATGTAAACTACATTTGAGATCAATGATCGTGATAAAAAATTGATATCATTTATTCTCTGAATTTTCGAGTAGCTTGTTTACAATTAGCACCAGTCTTACGTAAATTTAAAATTTAATAAACCACGAACTAGCTCAATGAAAAAAAAAATAAGTACACGTAGACAACGCGTTGGCAACGTGGACGTCGCGTGGTTAACCAGTGGACAGCGCGTTAACAACGAGAGGACGCCGCGTTGAGACAGAGCGTAGTGGCTCTAATGAGCGTTTTCTTTATTCATAGGAAAAAAAAAGATTTTTTTACTCATTTTAAATGAATCTTATCATAAACTTTTTGCTTACTTCCTTTTTTATGAGTCCAAGTGAAAGTCTGTCGCCAGTTATAAATAAAATCTCTTTACTTTACCTTTTTGAAGCTATTAGGTTTCGTTTTAGAAGGAATTTAAGTACTACTATTTTTTTTCCGTTGAAAAAAATTACGATTTCCCCGCCGCCAAATTAAGGGAGCAGCTTCCACATATCCCTGTATGTGGGGGTCTCCAAGACGGAATGGCCGTTATATCCACAAAAAGGTTTCAGTTACTCCTTTTCCATGTCGCTTCGTCTGGGGCCGCGAGTCCGTAACTTTTGATGTATGAAAGCGTGCATTAGGAAGGTCTATGTCCAGTGGACTAACACAGGCTGATGACGATGAACAGGCTAATAAAAATTAAAATATATGTAATATGACTAAATCACATGTACAGTTCTAAAAATCCTTAACAAAAATATCATATTTTTTTTATTGCCTATGCAAGCAGACGAGCAGTTGGGCTACCTAAGGGAAGTGGTCACCGACGCCTATGGACATTAGCAATACCAGTGGTATCACCAACGTGCTGCCTACCGTGAGACATAGGGTGTTAAGTCTCGTTTACCCAGTAAATACTCTGGCTACGGTGCCTTTTAAACCGGAACACAGCAGTGTTTTCACACTACTGTTTTGCGGCAGAAATAGGCATCGGGGTGGTACCTATCGAGACGGTCCTCAGGACCTACACCACTTGTCGATATAAGTAACCATGTTTTGGAAACTCCACTCAAAAACAAATCAACAACTCAGTACGTTACAGTCGAATGTTTGACGTTTCAGAGGTGAACTGGCCAGGTCTATATTGACGCATGGAAACACGCACGATCGGCCTTAGGCCATATCTAATGCGTTCGTCTTGTTAGGGCGAGTGCACATTCGCTGCGCTCTGAACGAATCGATCTTTCGGGTCAGTGGGCCGTGATTTGTCAACGGCGAGGCGATTTACGATTTCCATACGTTTATGTCAACCGGATAGCAGTAAGATTGCACTAGGAGTGATGCGGACGTGCATTATATAGAACTAGGGTGTTTGTAGACTCAACAGGCGACGTAAAAGCTCAGTCTATTCAAACACGAACTATATCTAGCAAATAAATAAAATTGTAGTGTTGAGTGTCTGTTCGTAACATTTAAGTAACAATTTTTAAATGAGTATATTGTGATAACCGCGTCCGTGGCATTGCGGTATTGGTCTTTGCTTTGCTAACCGGACGTTGTGGGTTTGAATCCTGCGGGGAAAAAACTTGGGCCGATCACCCTAATAAGTAAAATGGGCATGTAAAACTTGTTCTACCCACCAACCGAAAAACCCACTATAGGAGAAGGCGGTTGCATTAGGGGAGGCCTATCTCCAGCAGGGCTAACAGGAGCTGATGACGACGATGACATTGTGATCTATTTCAGGTGCATATAACAAAACAACATTTATAAAAATTTTGGTATGTCTGTCCGACTGCTTTTTCTATCTAATCTCTGGAATAGCTAGTACGATTTTTACGGGACTTTCACAGAAAGATAGATATTGTAACTGGGACTAACTTAGGCTTTAAAAAAATACATAATTTTTTTACCACGGTAATGAATCAGCTAGTACAACATAAATCACTAATGTCTACCACTTATTGATGGACCGTCAAAAATCAGTTATATCGTGATCTTTATTTATTAAATTTATTTATTTAACGAGCTATTGGGTATTGCGGATTTGTGGCGTCTTTCACTGCATATTTGCGACGGGATGTATTTTTGACCAACTGGTGTAGATTCTGGTCGTCTTGTCTACGTTGATTAAAATAAATATTTACTCAAATGTAGATAAGAATAGTGAAATAGGGCAATTAAGTATTAAACATGATGAATTCTGTGCAGGTTCTGCAAAACACATCCAATATTCAATTCTTTTTCCCTAAATAGTTAACTGTTGAAATGCACAATGAATATTTTAAATAGTTTAAATAGAACCTAAGCCAATTGTTTAATTTGAAGAAATAAAACGAATAATATAACATGATTCAAATTTAATGTCAAATGGGCGTCAATTTATATACGTATACGTTAAGTTTAAACATCGAAAATTTTGTTATCATACCACGTAAAATATAAGATTTTTCTATATTCTTTTCACGAACATTAAAAAACCCACTGCGTGCATTTTTGTAATAATTGTTAAAAAAAACTCAAAAGAAGTTTCCTTCATATTGTTTTAATAAATTTTAAACATAATTTCATGTTAGTTCTAAACTTATCGATTCACAAGTGTACGAGACTCGCTACATGTCGAACTCACCAAGATAAACAAGAAACAAGTGAACATATGAACTTTCGTATTTCTCGGTACTGCGCACGACACGGGAAATCGTACACCATGCAACATTACACGTGAATAACTCACTGGCAGTGTGGCCACGGCTCATGTAACAGCAATTGGCCGCCCTTAAGATATACGCAGTGGGTAAGTGGGCCCCCGAGCGCCATATGATGCCCTAGTACTCTTACGGGATTATGGCCCGTAAAACAAGTGCGCCATGGACGTCTAAATAGTTTACATTATTAGCACTTTGTTTACAGTAACTACGTTTGTATTTAATTGATAATATAATAATAATATTTCTGGAAGAATTTCTGAACATCACCTAGTCAAATCTTGTACTATGGAAACAATGTGACTGATAAATATACACTTACAATTTTTGGTAAACAATATCAAATAGATACAAATACAAGGTATATACCATTAATATACATGTTATGTCACTTATATGGTTTAAATATGTATAATATATAACTATAGTATATGGCCGGTTCAACATCCAAGGTTCAAGTCCCATCAAAGTTCGAAACGTTTAAAAACATCGACGATCAAATATTAACAACAAACGCAGTAATCCATAAAAGTGTTTATAATAGTTATTGTGTTGTAGCTACGTAAATCGATAATTGTAAAAAAATGTAAAATATTCATCTATATACTAAAAAACTAATGAAACTAAAAGAAACTTGATATTGCATTTGATAAATATATTTTACCTTCTTTGAATGTGATTCCCAAAAATAACATAAACTCCTTCTTAAAAAGGATTTGTTTCGAACCATACTTACATTATCAATTATGTATATAATACTATATACTGTATATATACTACTTTACAATGTAACGAGCCCTGCTATATATAGTTTCATGAACCAATTAATGAAGAGACGAGACTGTAATTAAAACCGTTTTCAATTTAAAAAATTACAACAGGACTATACGAATGGTATGCTATACAACCTGCCTGTAGGAATGCGGTTCGAATCAGGATTAAAATAAAAAAGCACTACGCAATACCGCTATTCCACTACCCACATTCCGAAAAACATACTCTTTAACTAGTGCCTTAAACTGGCAAGGATTTCGGTGATTGAAACCTTCTTAAAATAGTAACACATTAATATATTACCACATTTTTATTTATTGCATACGCAGGTAGACGAGCAATCGGGGCCACCTGATGGAAAGTGGTCACCGACACCCATAAACATTGGCAACACCAGTGGTATCACCAACGCGCTGCCAACCGTGAGACATAGGATGTTAAGTCTCGTTTACCCAGTAAATACGCTGGCTACGGTGCCCTTCAAACCGGAACACAGTAGTGTTTTAACACTACTGCTTTGCGGTAGAAATAGGCACCGTGGTGGTACCCACCCAGACGGTCCCCTGTAAACCACTATGGTAAAAACACATAAGTCACTTTGACTACTTACTTTGATTTCCGGTCTCACTTAATATTCTTGTCTTTCTCAAAAAAAAAATATTTTGAACGCTGTCTTCAAATTAGTACAATAATATATCATTAAATAAATAGTTCATTCGCACCTCTCTGTCTAGCAAAATCGAAATTTGTTTGAAAAAATCTGACTTTACTGCAGCAGTTTTATCAGAAATAGCGAAATATCGTTTTGACGAAAACTCAGTCGAAAAAAAGGCTTTATAATATTAAAAAAAATAAAATCACTTGTTCCAGTGCTTAGTAAAAACAAAAACTACCTTTAGTACTACTATAAAAAAATATGGTAACTTGCAACATTTATATTAATAACATAATCAAAGTTGATGATTTACATGGTTATGATTTACATGATTTACATGATCGGGGCTATCCCATTCAAAAGATAACTCTTAAAATTTTCCGTTTACATATAAAAATTTAATATTAGATTTTTATATGTAAAATTTAATAATATTACATATTTAAATTTTATTACAATTATCTACCTCATATAAATTTTCATGTTTTGGACTCATAAGCAGCGTTCGTGATCCATGTACTTAGAAAATGGAACCATATATGTGTAAAATACATAAATTATGAATTTTATCTAACTGTATTTTTTATGCAGCCTGCGGTTACTAAATAAACGGTGACAACCACGCGGCTTCTATGACCTTCACACTTAACGCATATACGCATTTCTCGAATGCGGTTCAAAACCGCAAATCATCTGGCGGCGTATCCTTAGCAGGGATCTTTGTAACGGTTAAAGGAAACATCTCAGTTGATGCAAGTTTGCTTTTTGAAACAAAATAAATATTTCATAACGTTTAACTTTTAACTTCGCAAAGTTACTTAACACTTTGAAATTATTTAAAAACGAGCCGACATCATCAGCCTGTGTTAGTCTACTGCTGGCATAGGCCTCTCCTAATTTGCACGCTTTTTCCATTAGGGAGTTTTTGGAACATATCCCACCACAATGGTCCAATGCAGATTATTGGGTGGACCGACTTTTTACATGCCCATCCGACGCGTGGATCATCTTACTTTTCAAACGATTGGGCGATCGGCCCAAATTGACCCAACCAATAAACAACGATCCCATAAAGTTGTTTCCCTGCAGGGTTCGAATCCATGAGCTCTGGTTTATAAAGCAAGGGCCAATACTGCTAGACCACGAAGGCCAAACCGGCGATACATTGTTTTAATATTATAAAGGGAAGAAAGTAGAAAATACTTTTTATTTTGAGCTTTCTTTGCTTCTTTGTTGTTCACAAACTATTTTCCTAATAATGGATTCGGTCCTCCTAAATAACAAAGACATTCAATATAAGATAGTAATCCCATTAACCTTTTTAATCTTAAATAATCTTCTAGTAAAGCCATGCTTTCAGCCAATAATTTGAAGAATATTAAAACATGCTAACTGAATGTACTTTAATCATTTTTTTAAATTAATCGCTTAACTTAAGCCTAATGATAATGGTTCTCCTTTTTTTGAAGAAGCGCCGTGATACCTGTTATACCCACAATGCGGTAGTTTGCAAACACTAATATGTTTCGATTTATATACCATCTTGAGTAATTAGAAGGGTTTTAACATCTGACGTCTCTGTATGACAAGGGGCAATACGCGTACGCTACATTCAAAATTGCAAGGCATACCATTGAATTAATTTCCCTTCACTCGATAAAAAAGTAGAAAAATACCCCATGAGTCGCTATGCAGCCCTTCAAAAACAAAAACTTTTTATAATTTGCAAACATAACCAAGTTTGCCTAAGTTCATTATGGCCGCCGACGGTTATCGTCTTGAAGAAATAATGCCCCCTTGCTAAACTTAATAACCGCCCCTCGTACTTCATTTAGGTAATTTTATCAGTTCACGAAGCAGTTTAATTTGTATTAATGTTAATTCCCTTCTGGATAACATTAACAATACATAAATGGATACTCCGACCAAGCCTCGAGGCGTGTAACATAAAATAAACTGCAAAGAATGGATCAATTAAATACCGGTCCATTTTTACTACCAACAGGTTAAATATAGATCCTCCCACAGTACCACTTTCTGGTGTTTATCGATAAAAAAGGGATTAACAAGACGCCACCTGTCAAACACCGATACCCGGTTAAGGTTAATTTAAATGTCAAAACAGAATTATTGTAAGTATCTTACCCTCACTGGAAACATCGTTTAAATAACGTGTTGAACATTTTTTGAAAAAAAAAAGTTCGTAAATTTTTCACACAATTTGTTTGATATTTGTTTTTATTAAAGCAGTTACCAATGTTAATATTGTTATAGTAATAGAAATAACGGTTATTCGAATGTATCAATAACTTAATTTCCAAATGCATTTATTGTACAACAACAAAATAATGAAGTTATTAAAAATATTATTAATAATTTTAGTTTTGTTCATTTTTTATTTAGGCTCTTTCTAGTTCTTAAAAAATGTCAAATCTACCGTCTGAAAACTCAATGGTTATCATAGTTTTTTCTTTTCTTAGTATTCCATCAATATAATGCTAACATCCTTAGTATAAATAAAGCGGTTGATAGAGTTCCCAGAATTAATAATATTGATACATAATTTTTGGTACCGCCAAAGATGTTTTAGAATAATGTTGTCCTTAAAATATACGAAGCCGACTTGTTTACAACCTATCGATATGCATTGTAAACAATATCGATATAGGTCCATCACTAAAGTAACAGTTACCTCCTGCGCCACTTTTTCACCCGTCATAAAACACGTAGCGTGCCATAAATATGATAATATGTGACGGTCCGCCGGCGCACACCGTACCTTCAACTAGGACCAGACATATTACTGTTATTGGTTATTCCATAGACTACACGCTTTACGGCTTTATAGTTCTGCAATACACTTCGTCAGATGAAAATACACAAAGATATTTTCATTGTAAAAAAATAATGTGACACGTTTTTTTTATCTATCTATATATTTAATAATCAATTGTTGTTCCTTAGTTTCGCTAAAACTCGAGAACGGCTGAACCGATTTGGCTATCATTGGTCTTGAATTAATTGTAGCACAAGGAAGGTTTAAAAGGTACATAAATATGAGTATTATTGAAATTAAACAAAATGAATTATGTGTTTCTACCTACAGATTTGTTCTCAAGTTCTTAATAAACTTAATTGCACTTAAGTACGGTTAGTATATTTACAATAGTTTCTAGCTATGTATCAAATTTTTTTATATGTGTAAATCATATACAAAAGTAATTTTTTTTTTTTATCGATTGAGGTACTACGAGGTCTGCCGGGTCAACTAGTATTACTTATATAACAATTTTGTTAATAAACACATACTACAGTTTAGCTAATGTAGACTCGAAATACATTAAAAAATGTAATTTTATTTGCGCCAAAATGTCAGGCACTTTTATAAGTTAAACATGGCGTAAAATGTCTATTATTGATTTGATATTATATTTTTTTTGTTTTAAATTTTTTTTATTATAAATATTTAACTAAAAGATATAATTGAATTAAACAATTGAACCGATAACAACGAAAGTGTCATGGTGTTGTTATTTGTTGATTTACTTTGTCGTATGCCTGTATATAAACTGCCTTCGTAGCCTAGTGGTAAGGGCGAATGCTTTACAAACCTGCGGGGACTTAACAAATTTTCATCACTGTTTCCGAGTTGGTTAGGGCAATTTGGGCCGATCACCCAATTGTCTAAAAAGTAAGACGATCCATGCGTCAGATAGGTATGTAAAAAGTCGGTACACGCACCAACCCGCATTGGACCAGCGTGGTGGGATACGGTCCAAAAACCCTTTAATGGAGAGGACGTGCATAACAGGAGGCCTATGTCTAGCAGGGCACTAACAGAGGCTGATGATGATGATAATTCCACGTCCCCCTTTCTTTGACTAAAGTATATTTTGAAGTATTTTTATAATATTGGATTTGACATCATGAGCAGACCCTTTCCCTAGAGGTGAACTTTCTTCGCTCTCTCTATTAGTGACCTCGAGTCATAGGGAGTTACGTCTATTTCTCCTATCAAATATCATTTTTTTTTGATATAGCTTCATACACCTCAAACCGGAACTCATTAATGTTCAACACTTATGTTGCGGCAGTGAAGGCACTTCGACGGTTTCTTAAATCGGTTCCCAATACAGAAGAGACATATCAGGCTTAAAATGTATTTACATTAGCAACTATGTATCAAACTATGGTTCATATATCGTATTTATGGGACAGTCCATCGAATGTAACTTAACGGTACTTTCATAATACCTAGTATTATATTTGTTTAGCAAAACTTTAGGACTACCAACAGATTGCTTTATCTTAACCATAAAAAAAACAAAGATTATAGAGCAATAAGCTTTAAAAACCAAACGAGAAAATTTTTGAATTTGAATAAGATACGATAATGTATTCCATTCTGTACAAAAATTTCTTTTACATTTGCCTACTGAAAGGTTATTCACCTAAATACTCAGAACATGTAAAATCATAAGCCATTAATAAATTTGATGCTTATATTAGTATAAAAGACCTTAAGATGAAAACAAGCACTAATTACTTTATTGTGTACATGTTGTGTATAGTGTGAATATAAAATGAACGCATAGTTAAAAATTTTAAATAAATAGCTCAATAATAGAAAATTAAAAAAGCATCACTTTCAACTTACAAAATAATAAATAAACATAATAAAAACAGAGAAATCAAAACAATATTCACCGTTAATGTCTATATCTAATTTTATATTAAAAATTACAACAAGAAAAGTAAAATAAACCATAAATAACGAACTGGCGGTCGGCGGTTGATGTTGGATCCGGCATAGGGCATCCGGTGCGGCGCCATATTTACGTGACGCGCATTCGAATCTCGAACAGTCTAGCGTCGTAATGGCCGCGCGAAATTCAACAATACGTAACAGTTGGGTAAGATTAGACAATTTGTACGTAACATCCATTGTAATGTATTACTTAATCTTGTCATGGAAAATGGTAACGTTTGTTGGTGTTTTGTGTTGGAATTTAAAAAATAATCTGCAGCAAAAATATAATTCATTAATAAACGACAACGTTATTCAACATAATGCATTTCTTTTCTTGCAAAATTTTTGATTGAAGAACTTACTATCTAAGTCATGATTTATAATAAAGTTTACATATATTATATAGGTCTTTAGAAGATTTTCTTGCGAACTGTTACGACGATTCGCTAATCAAGATTGTATAGAGAGACAGCAATGGCTGCATTTTAAATGTTCTTCAATTGACTTTCAGTCAGTTTATTTCACAGAATAACACTTTCTAGTACTCGAATACTTCATAAAATAATAAATTTTATGGATTTATGGTTAGTTGACTACATTAGTTTGAAACTTAATACTGAATATTCAAACCTTTCCCAGGGTCTATGGTCACGGGACCGAACGTCGCCGAACCGTAAAAATTGTATTATTTGTCAAATGAATGTACATTATTAATAGGACAAGTCATTAACGAAAATAAGTCATCAATTTTATTACATTTATTATATAGTTTAAAATTAAACTATTTTTGGTCAAGGGGTCGGCAATAAATTTCGAAAGATTGTATAAAAGTTTTTTCGCACAATATAGTCAGGTAAGTTCACTGTTGGTGATATGACATTTAAGATAAAATAAATTTTAGTTTCTAAAATTTTCTATTATATAGTTTTAACTTTAATATAGTTTTAACTTTAAGAAGCCATGAAATAAAATGATATTACAAATATCTAAAGTCTAGTCGTGCATATTAGTCGTATATTATTGAATCAATCCACTTAGTCGGTCGCGTTAAATAATACGACCAATACAGTGTTGCGGCTCGAATGGATGTGACAGTCGCTGTATATCTATTATAGTGCGTTTTAAAAGGGAACGCTAAAATACATTTGTTTATATACTTTTAAGCTAAACATTACACTGAATACTGAATACAGAATTTTGACAAAGATTCTGTTCTGTCAAACCATTTCAAAATCGAGACCTTAAAATTGTTAGTGTACAATAAATAATCGTTTTGGCATTGGATACTTTAATGCATTAAACGAAACTTTCTCTTAATAAATCAGCATAACTCAACTTGAATATGACTTGTTATGACAATTATTTATTAAAACTAATTTTAGTTAATCCATCGCCTTTATTTAAAATTTAACCTTTTTTTCAATATAAGATAAATAAAATAAAAAAGTACTGATATAATATGAGTTTATTATAATGATATAAACAATAATAAATTAACTGAACTGATTATTCAACTAACAATCGCGATTCTTAACCAAGTGCACTATTTTTCTGTTACACTATTAAAATCGAACCTTAAAGCTTACTTGAACATAAAGGGTTATAAACTCCCATTACACAGTTCCCCATACGTTGTCCATTTTCAGAGAAACCTTATAGGTTGCCGCATTTGTATGCGCACAAAGAAAATTAATTGGCATAGTCACACCAGCTTTACGTACGTGTACCCTTCGAGGCACTCACAAAGCGTTAGATTTATTCAATTATTTACTATGATATATCTTAACCGGTATCAGATGAAATTAAACACGGCCACTGCTAACTTTAATACTGAATTGTGGACGTCTTTAGTTTATTGGAGCGAAGAAATATTACAGAAATTAATGTTGATACCAAGTAAAATGGTAACCTTAATGTGTTGCAATTTTATTGTTAAGGTAAAAATTATTAAAATCAAATACCGCTATCAGTGTTGAAGCATTAAACTTTCTTATTGAATAGTTGTCAAATTTTTGGTTGGCAAAACCGTGGTTCGTAATTGCAAGCCTTAGATGTGAGAAGAACCGGCTTAGGAAGCTTGCCGGACTTAATTTTCCTTTTTTTTTAATTTTATATCAATATATTTCTATTAAACAACATGATTTGAAGCAATCAATTTATTACCATGCTTAGTTATCGTTGAATTTCACTGGATAATTATATTCAGATACAAAGGAAGGGCACTTGACAAATATTTTAAAATTATTGAGAGGAAAATTAAATGTTCAAACAAGTCAAAAGAGTTGTGCTTTGTTATTTTCTTAAATGTTTCTGATTAAAATACGATTTGAAATCATTTCAAAAATGATATTGGTTGACTTGCGACTTTGATTGTTATTTGTTTTTACAAAGATTTCTCGTAAAATTTTGTAAACAGGTTTATATTCAATAAATCTGTATAAAGTTTTCATCATATATTTTCACACATTTGTATAAAATTGAAAACCTTTACGCCCGCTACTTGAAGATTTTACAGCAGCGCATTCAGTACACCGAATAGACAATTCCAAAGAGAGCTTAATAATGCCTGAGAATATCAAAGATTCAAGTAAGTGTTGCTTTAAGTGTTCATAAATCAAGCCTGTATAAGAACGGCTGCGAACCCCTTCAGTTCGAAGTAACTATTTATCGATTTACTAGCCAATGCAATTACCGTGAAAAGTCCTTAATGATGCGCACCGTTCGAGCTGTAATATTGTTTATATTCATTTAAATTTAGCTCATTTAATTTAATTTCATTCAGGTTTATTTCTATTAAGCTATCAATGACTTCTGTGCAAGATGCTTCATAGAATGTTTACACTGGGCTTTATGACTTTACTATTCAACCTTATGTTATACAGTAAATAATTTTCTAGCGAGTAATCATAGTGTATTTAAATTATATATATATATATATATATATATAGTATATATATATATATATATATATATATATATATATATATATATATATATAACGATATATATATATGGATAGACATTCAGAAATGTACATTTTCTCGTATCAATACAGAGCTAATAGTAATTTAAATAGTAAGGTATACCAGGTATTTTTGGTGCTTTTTCGTTGTTTTGATATTTTAGGACTAAAAAAGTTGTTACAACGTTGATTTTTATAGTAATGTTCTACGTTTTTTTATGGCATACGCAGGCAGACGAGCAGTCGGGCTACCTGATCGGAAGTAGTCACCGACGCCCATAGACTTTGGCAATACCAATGGTATCGCCAATGCGCTGCCTACCGTGAGACATAGGGTGTTAAGTCTCGTTTATCCAGTAAATACGCTGGCTACGGTGTCCTTCAAACCGGAACACATGAGTGTTTTCACACTATTGCTTCGCGGCAGAAATAGGCACCGCGATGGTACCCCCCCTTTTTACAGGAGACCGTCTGTCTCCTGTAAAAGTGGACCTACCACCGGTAAAACAGATTGTTGTAAAACAGATGAATGATATAAACATTTTTTTTATATAAGTGCTTTGCATTATAAATCTTCATAAACATTGATAAGCGTAATAATTACTTAATTAGTTTCTTTTCATGATTACATATGGTCTGTAAAAGACAAATTGGAATGAAATGCTATTATTTAGATTGTAATTTTTATATACTGAAAAACCAACCCGCATTGGACCAGCGTGGTGAGATACGATCCAAAAACGTGCATTATATCCAGCATTGGTCTAACACAGGCTGACGATGTACTAAAAATTTATCGTGATAAGTTAAGATTCTAAATGTTAAACAAAGCTTAACTTCATAATTCGTTCTGAATAGTGCGTTATTTCGTACGTCAGTTACTTTTTCAAAATAGCGCTCTAAATCTAAACAAGATCGCAATTAGTTAGGTCCAACTCCACAGAGATAGGGCTTGGCACATAAACAGGTCTTAAATAATCAGATGGTTACGCATAACGCCTGAAGAAATACAGGCGGTTGCTTTCAATGAGGGCATGATGTGTAATGTTAAATGTTTTTAAATATACTATAAAGTGTTCTATTAAATGCATTTGTAAGAAGGTCTATAGGATGTGGTATCTTTAACCGAATCGGTAACTGAAAACAATATGATTTAATTATTTCTTAAATTTACGCGATTATTATACACATCAAATCCACTAAGTTAAAGATATTTAGCGTTAGCTAAATACAATGTTTTGGGATATAAATATATCCTTAATTGAGATACAGACATATTCCAACTTAGTCTGCCCGTGATCAAGGATGGTGAAAAGTCAAGTCCGGATCGTTGGAAATAAACATATATAATTAAAACGAAAAATCCATGAATTAGTTATATGATTTAAAATTATATTCTTGCTTAAGTGATGTTTATATTTATGGTTTCTATACATCGTCAGGCTAAAATTTTGTACAAAAATTATTATTCATTCATAATTAGAATAGTCAAATGAAGGTGACATGCGCACGAGGATGGAGTCATTTACATTTATATCGTATCGATCCACAACATTATTTCATTATTCGCCAAAATTTACTGAATAACATTGACATTAGGTACAATTTATGGAGAAAACTTATATAAGGTATCTTATGATTAGTTATAAAAAATAAACAAACACTTAAGTTTTTTTTGCTATTATAACCATAGATAAATAAACATGTTATGTCGCACGCTTTAAAAATCTCACATAGTTTTTCATATTAATCATAACATGACCTATTTGCAAATAGATTAAGTACATTATTGCTTTACAAACAGCTGCATTCGCTTACACAGTGTCAGTTCAAGGAATCTAAACTTAGTAATCGCATCACCTTTGACTCAAATACTAAATGCATATTTATAAAGAGGTGGTATGCAATATTTTCTCAGAAAATCACTTGTTAGTCATTGCCTAGGCGTTGTTTCCATAACAAAACTAATAAAATAACAAATGGCTATATAACTATTTATTAAGATAATAGTACCAGTTTCTGCTTCTTGTAAGGAATTATTTTACTAATTAATTGTATTTATTTTAATTTGTTATCTGTTGTAGACTTAAACAATAAAAATAAAATAGATAGATAAAGTTTAAAACAAAAAATATATTGTTTACATTGTTACTGTTACGGTATTTTTCTTATATATAAATATTAGAACACTAATGTTTAAAAACACTTTTGACAACGTAAACTTTTGACATTAAAACATTTTAGTACCATATCATGCAAATTCTATTTTTTAGACGTTTGCCACCTATTATTATCATCCATTTGTGATAATAATTATATTTTTAATATTTTCCTCCATCTCCAAATTAATTTTGGCATCTTCGACTATATTTATTCATGAGAAAAACATTGCCTTATCTCCTGTACATGTATATCCGTTTGTGAGTTTAAGTTAAATTGTGATATAGTAAATTAAATATGTTGTCAGTTTAATAAATGACGAAGATCCGTCCCGGCTTCAAACTTCTTTATAATTTTGGCCTTATTTAAAGTATTGAGAAGACATTTTATTAAAAAGCTAAACACTGTGTAGCAAATTTTTTGCAACTTTATGTTTTTTTTTATTGTAGTGTTTATTAAAGATTCTAGTTTTGCCTAAAATTTATATTAGCCTATATTACTGAGTGATAATAAAGCTTGTTACTCGCAAAGATACTTTTTTATATCCGTCTAGTATTGTGACTCTATCCATTTCATACAAAAATCTACATCTTTCCCGTTTATAATATTAGTATAGTTATTTACGTGCGGTAAAATTAATTACAAAAAAGCACTAATTAAAATCATCCTGTATCCCGTCTACAACGTATATTAAGAGTGCATCGTGAGGAAGGAAGTGTTTTTGTGCGCACGCGTTCACGGTTCGCAAAGCTTACTAGTTACGGTCCACGGCTCTATATGTGCTGTGCGATTACGCAATGACTTCCTTTAACATCTTGATTTTTTCAACAGCCTGTAGATACCTTCAGCTGTGTGAAACCTTAGTATGATACAAAACAACATATTTGTGAACAAGAATAACATGACAAGGTACATTTTATAAAAGGTTGGTGTGTTGGTGGGAAATTACTCATATATTTACTTTACATGTACACACACATAATTTGTACAAAGCGAATTTAATTCTAAAAAACCCAAAAGATCAATTGTCATGTACATGTAAGTGCAAAAAAATAATTACATGGGTATTATACTTAATATACCTCTATAATAAAAATTAATGTCTCCAAACCTAATTTTATATTAATATAAAAACTTAAAATTTTATTAAGTTAAGAGGCTGTGCTTCTTTACTTAATAATGTTTCAGGTTACCCTTATCTGAATGTTAAGTATTTTTTAAATAGGTCATAATTATGTTTATTAAGGTATCATTTATCACAAATAGCATTTTTCAATAAACTAGATAGATTTAAATGTATATCATTATCATTAATTGTTATTAGTAAAAATTTATCAATAAGAATGCTAGAAGTACTACGCACCTTGTTACTATGGGTGACATATTTGTTTCCATTTCCTATTTTTTTAACTAGTAATAATGTAAGAACGATTATAACGACCGAGACATATATTATTAATTACTAAACCATTTTCACAATAAAATAAACATTTTTCAGTAACATAAAATTACAAACACACTCTAATTACAATAATAAAAGTTCTAACAGTCAATAGAACTTCTTATTATTTATGTCAAACACGATAACTAACAAGAAACAAGTATTGGAAACGTTCAATCCTTTTATAAGCCACACGTAATATCTGGCTGTCGCTTAAGGCACTCTTAAATAGAATATAAATGGATTCTACCTATACTGGCATACGTATCTTAGATAAGTGCTTGAAACGGATCCAAAAAGTTTAAACCTTTACCTGATCGTTTTAGCAAAATGAACAACAGACAACCAACATGTAAAGTTAATTAATCGATTGCTTATAAGTACGGACCTGTACTTGACTAGTTAAGTTATACAAGGACAATTTATATTTAAACTTTCACTAGAGTTAATTAATTATAATTATCTTTTAAATTAAAGAACTTTACTGGATAATCGTAGCCACGTTGACAAGTCTTGGGTGGCAACACTGTTTTACAGATGTCAAATATTAAATTTTCTTGAATAAAAGGACTTTTAAGGGATCTTTTTTCTGGCATTTTAAACACTTTCTAGCAGCCGATGTCACGTGTCTTGTTGCAATTGTTGCAGTGGATCTGCCAGATCTTACTTGTAACATTTTTTAATTCGGCCTTTAAAAAACCCTAAAAGTTCTTCTATTTAATAATGTAGTGTTTGAGTAAACAAACAGTATCCAACATAATTGAACGCGATGTAATCCATAAAGTCTTTTATTAAATCATGTCTAGTATTCGTGTAACACAAGAAAGTATTATAAATTATAGACGAATACAATAAAGTAAACGCAACTTTTTAAAATAGAAAATAAACGTTAGCAAGCACTGATATGCTATAAAGTACGCTTATAGAAATGTTTTAAATCCTATTTTATCAATATTATAAATGTAAAAGTTTGTCAGTTCTGATGTTTGCTAGTCAATTACATATATTAAAACTTGTAGTTGTGCAACTACAAGTATAATTTCACCTCTAAATTTTACACCACAAGTTTTAGTACTAGTAGTATTAAGTGACGTTATTAAGACGTATTAATACGTCATAATAGCCGTAAAAAATACGGGTAAAGCCTGGGCAGAAAGTTAGTTAGAAATATGTAGTTATTTTTAAAATGAATTTATTTCATCCCGTAACATAACATTGATCTCTATAAGCCCGGCTTAAACCGTCTGTATAAATTAAGCATTACTTACTATTACGGTTGCGTGCGCTTTTAAACTGTTTTAGTTATAATTTTGAGTTGAAATACAAGCCGCAATGCAGATTTTATTAAGAGCTGTTTTTTATTGTATTTTAAGCTTGTTAACGTAATCGAATTTTTATATTTTTTTACGTTTAGAGATTAAAAAAAAAACAGTGTTAACCCCTTCGGACTGCGGACCTATGTGTCCCACGAGATTTCAAAAAATTCTGGTAGCACCTAATGGGATCGATTTGTCCCGAAGCAAAACCCTATTGGGACATAGTTGTCCCATGTCCTTCTAAAGGATTTACGATTTACACTATTTTGTATAACCAATTTAAACGTATTGAAACAATTTTCACGTTTTAAAAGATTTGGATACAAGCAAAATAAATTCCGTCCCGACAGGTTTAAGGTGTTGATACGATGTAATATCACTGAATTATAGCATTATCAGTAAAAAGAATATTGGAAAAATATTTTTAAATAAATATTTAACAGTAGGGTTTATATTGAATCTTAGAATATAATTTTTATATACATTTTATATTAGTTCTAAAAAGCTTTAAGATATGTTTTATTTCGTCTTAAGCCCTGACAAATGTTTTTATTTATTTTATTAGTCCTATCTTTACATTGTATAGATCTGGTAAAAAATAATGGACACGTTGAGTCAATAAATGTATTTGAGAAAATAAAATCATCTCAATTTTTTTAGACTAATATAATTTGGCATCTGCAACCATGTTTTAAATTAAATATTTAAGAAAATTTGCGCGCTTCACCTACGATTCTCTTGGCTTCTGCGTCAAAGGTTCCATCTCATCGTCATTCATCTCTAGAAAAATATTGCTATATTATATATATATCCATATAAGATTGATATAAAAAATAAATTACTAAACAACCTTCATGCAAAACTTTGTGTAGAAGTCCACAACATTAATTTATTTTTATTTATAATGTTTTAATTTAAATATTTTAATTGTATTTAATCAATTGTAACTATAGCACCATTTTTACCACACATTATTTATTTATTAAATCTATAAAGCTCAGATCAGCACTAAACGTGACCAAAAAACTGAATATAAATTCTATAAAAAAATTGTGAGTTTAAAAAACAAATACATGATATCATAATCGTTATGGCATGAGAACAATTAGCTGAACTTGACAGGTAAGGCGTGTACACACCTTCCGGGTTCGTCCGGGCAGTAGGTTCGATGTCCGTTCCGCTCTGGCGGCTCATAGCGCGTGTGAACATTGCCTTATTATTTCGGGAAATACTCTGGAACTATAACGTAATCCAGGCCATATTACGTTCAATCAGGTTATCGTATTATCGTGTGGATTTATGGAAAATTATGTCTAAATTCAGAGCAGCGGAGAAAACAGGAGCTTATTACTCTCTTTACATAAAAATTTGAGTTTAAAACACAGAAAATAACCTATTATTATAGCATGTAACTGCCTTTTAAAGAGCAAATGTTAATAAAGGAGGATTTTGTTCTAACATCACTGCTTCCGTGCAATCCTAAGTCACGGATGACTTGTGAATTTGTGGTGCCTTACACTACATTGCTTATAGATGACCATCAAAAAACGCTCTGCTTCCGCTACTAAAAATTTAATATTGTGATGATTCAAGAGGCTACTTTTAAATCTGTCTTTTATTCATTTTTCAATGTATAGTGTTCGTGTAGTGCATGTAATATTATGCGTATTAATGCTACATTATAAAAAAAATCGATACAGCGGTAAGGGATATTCACAATAAACTTAGTAACAGTAAATTCGTAATATTTGTAAAAATATTTAAATCATCTAATATAACTATTGATCTTATCTAAAACAATAAGAGATTAACTATAATCGTGCATTATTAGGTTTAATGAATCCATCACAATTAATTACCTTATATCCTAAATTTAAAGAAACGAGTTGGCCCTAGCAGCTACATCGCATCAAATTAAAATCATTAATTTGTTTCAAGCAATTTTGTTAATGATCTGAACTTTTAGGTGATATTTAACATACAAAAATAATGTTTTTTTCAAATCTAAACGTTACTTTATAAATAACATAACTCAACCAAGATAATCCACTACTCTTCATTTAACTTAAGTGACGTCTTCAAATATAATGATATTTATTTACTACACTAAGGCTTAACTTAACAACAAAGCAAACACATTCAAACGTTTCAATAGAACTTGTGACATTGCAAGGTCTTGTATTCAATTGTAAATAATGTGATTCCCAGAGTTACAATTATTATTATGAATACATTGTAACCTCATCGAACTAGTGCATTAATTTTTTTATAATACTGAAGGTGGTGTAGTGGCTCTATCTGCCACAATGCTGTATTGCATAAACACTTATGACTTTCACCTAGTTCGTGGGGACATTAGCTTCTCGCGAACTCCGTGTTAGATGAAGCTTACCAAAGACATGAGTCTGGAAGCATCCGGGCTTTAAAAAAACTGTCTTTCAGTTAAAAGGGCAAAGTAGCCAGCTTAATTGTTCAGAAAACGAGATGAAACATCGATTCGTGTTCCTTAGGTTACTTTTCTAATATTCAGGGCGTATTCATTACCATCAAGTGAAGGTTCCGATCATTTATAAGTAATTAAGAGGCAGTGTTAGTGTAGTAACAATGTGTCTTCAGACACGCATCATAAATCATCTATATAATACTCTCAAAGAAACGTCTAACATACATCATCACACATCATCAGTGTTAGTCCACTGCTGGACATAGGCCTCCCCTGATACACCCCGATCCATTAAGGGGTTTGGACCGTATCCCACCACGCTGGTCCAATGCGGGTTGGTTGGTGGACCGACTTTTTACATGTCCATCCGACGCATGGATCGTCTTACTTTTCAGGCAATTGGGTGACCGGCCCAAATTGCCCTAACCAACTGGGAAACAACAATGAAAATTTGTTGCGTCCCCGCAGGATTCGAACCCACGACGACTCCAGTTTCTAAAGCACACGCCCATACCGCTAGGCTACGGAGGCAGTTTAATAAGTATTAAAGCAAAATAAACTGCTTACGTAGTGGTTCTTGCTTTATAGACCGATGGTCGCAAGTTCGGTTAAAACAATATAGGGTCATCGTATTTTTCTTATTTCTGACAATTTGGACGATCACTCAAAAAGTAAGAATATCAATGCATCGAATGGATGTTTAAAAAGTCGGTCTCAGTAATCAAAACAAACTTTCTAAAATCAAAGTACGTTTGTACCACTAAATTTACTGGCCTCTACATCGTCCATCGAATGCAGTTTACCATTCGGATGGTTAAGATCCTACGTAAAATATGTTACACAAGTGGTACTTAAAGATAAATCCGTGATAATTTCGATGAGCAAAAAGAAAAAAACGCGATACATTTATTATTAATTCTTGTTTAAACTACAACAACATGAAATCCACAAACGTAACCAATGAGATAATAAGATAACATAAAAGATTCCAATCGTCTGCACAGTTTACCTCATCCTCCACGAACCTTGAATTCAAAACATGTGTCATTCGCAAGTTTCGGAACGGGTGACGTAATACGGCGTATAGGTCGCAGTTGAAACTCGTTAAACGAGTTTGCTAATCTGTGCAACGCGCCAAATAATGTTAACAATACACGTTTACCGCGCGATTCACTCAAAACGTCCTCTGACAGAATGTAAAAGATTTTAAGCAAATAATATCATAGTTTGAACAATAACTCCAGGCTTAGCAACGGGATAACTGAAAATAATTACTTTCCTCTTGTAAAAATTGTTATTATATTATATTGTTATATTAATTTACACAACCATTACGTCAGTCGATCCAAAAATATAAAAAAAAAACTCTTAAATGTGTGATTTCTGCTTGGTAATGGTCACAGAAATAGTTTTAATTATTTGGATAATTTATTCCCTTGTAAATTTGCCCTGAAAAAGAAACAAGAAGTTTAATTAGGACTTATTTGTTACATATACACTATTTTATTTAATCCTAACTGTAACCCGCGACTTCCTCCGCGTGGTGATATCCCAAATAGTAGCCTAAGTTACTCCGCATTGCATCAGCTATCTTAAGTCTTGTCAAAATCGGACCAGCCATTTCAGAGATCAGACAGACAGACAAAAAAAATTTTTTTTCTTATCTGCTATATATCACGATATACTCATTTAAATGCGGTTTTTTAAGTTACAAACAGACATACAATTTCAAAAACATTGAGATACAGACATATACTAACTTTATCTGCCCGTGATCATGGATGCTGGAAAGAGTCCGAAATGTCGGGAATAAAAATATATACCATCGCGAAAAGTCCGTAAAATAGTGAATTAAATATGTATATAAATCACGTTAAAAAAGCAATAATTACAGACAATCAAATTTAATTATTAGTACAGATTATGTGACGTTAAATGTAATTTTTAAGTCTTATTTAGTTAATGTGGGTAAACATACCATCCTGTTTTGGATGTTCACTATTCACTAACGCCTTAACTAAGAGTCTTGATCATTCATTTACAAATTACAACTTCCGTCTCATTTGTTACACGTTATATTGCAAACTCAATATGTTATATCGATTCTATTACAATAGTCAATTCATTAACTAATTATGCTAATAAACTATTTCTAAAGAAGACATATATATATAGCTCTGTTAACAAAAGATTAATGTAAAATATTTGTATGGATTATATTCTTTTGTTTATAATTAATCGACATATAAATACTCAATAATTATTTTACCCTAACTTGGATATAAGTTCTCTTCGCCGTTTTCTATGGTTTTAGGTAAAGAAGAGAATTGTGGGACCTACTTTTTACATTGTACTTTATATGTCCGTCTAGCTGACCATCAGAAAAATTTAATAATTCAACTACAAATATTACCAAATTAAATATGTCTATCACATAACATATAATTGGTTACAAAGCTACCAAAAAGAGGACACGAAAATTCAAATTGAATATTATTTAATTAATTATTTTTACTAACGAGAATAATTCACATTAAATAAAAGGACATAAATAAATTTATTATGCTTTTTTACATAGCGGTCATGGTAACGGGAAAGACTATCCCCGCAAAGTCCCAGAAACGAGTTAAATATAATTTAATATAACCGACGTAAAATCCATAACAGTCCTTTTATTCCATAATTAAAGTATGTCTCGCAAAACTGCACAATATTCTTTCCTCCTAAACTGCACATTTTATCCGCACCACTGACGTATAAAACAAAATGGCGTCAACTGAATACTAATGTCACTTTACGTTTGTCCGCAGGATCGGAATCACGTGTGCAATGCACGCCTGAAGTTATGGCGGTCTCTGTGCCAATGGACGGCGACAGGATGGTCTCCTATGTCGAATACCTCAAGGGTAATTATTTGCTTACATATGCCTTTGTACGGGAAACGCATTCCAGGTATAGCACCTTGTTTGCCGAAAGCAAACTGCGCAATGCTGGCACGCTGCGTTCAAGATATTGGATATTGTTAAGACCAATGTTCGTTCTTTAGCGTAAAATAGTTGGTTGCGAATAAACGGAAGATGGATTAAATATTTATTGGTTTCGAGGAAAGTGTCTGAATAGTTCTTTGATTAAAAATATTTTTTAGAAAGTATTGTTAATAAAAGACGCGAACTATTGGTGCCACCTAGTTACGGACCTATTGGATGTCCTACATCAGGACGAGTGGGACAACTTCACGCTCTCTTTCCGTCTCGCAGAATATTCTTGTAACAATAACCCGAAAAGACGAGAAAATTGTAAACTTTCCTTAGTTTAGAAGGCCCTTAGTCGTAATATTGATGTGGAATTATTTAAGTTAAAACTTTAGAATTGTTGTATTTTTATGATGTAGCAGAATATTAAAAGAATTAAATTTGTTATTAATGGAAGTACAGTTTTTTTAATTCAATAGATAGCCTCAAGGAGTAAGTGTTATTGTAATTCACAAATTCTGCTCTTTCTAAAAAAAAATTGTCTCTGTTATCTTTTCAGACTTACCTTTTTTAAGGTTTCAGTACCATAATATTTTTTCATTTCGTGAAACATTCGACACTCAAAATATTCTTGTAAGAATAATAATGGTACCAAGAAACTATTTGTAATGCAACTTTATTATTTGTCTGTTATCAGAAACACGCCACTTATGTACTACTCGCAAAGGATTTTTTCATTCCAGTCTTACAACTAGATTGAAAATCATTTGAAACTTTAATTAAGGCTCGGGCAATATAATATAATATTTACTTCAGCTTAATACTTGTAAGATCCAAAAAAAATATTTGATTTGCCGTTTATTATTTATGAATGTTTAAAATAACAAAACTAAATTTAGTTTTGGCATAAATTTCGTCCTAAAGTGGTAGGTCTCACTTCTGCACGAGAACTACCGTCACCACCGTACCACCGCAGTGCCTATTTCTGCCGCAAACTAAGAGTGTGCCAACACTTCAGTCTTCCGATTTAAGGACACCATACTGAGTAAATGAGACCTATCATCTTAAATCCCAGGGTGACAAACGGACACCAGGTGAACATCCTGAATCTTTCAAACCTTATTCGGCGCTCGTTTAAAATTATTATTTCCACATCCGACTTTGTTAATAATGTAAGACGAATTAGGACTTTAACCTTCAAATTTACTGACAACTAAGCCATCGAACGATTGCTTACCCTTTATGGTGTGAAGGTCAGAATGCTCTTAGCACAGTGTAGAAATACAAAATATTATTTTGGTGAATCGGTATGTATCGGAGGTCAAGAGATAACTATAAGTGTCTGGGGGGAAAAAAACTGTTAGGTCACCATTAAGCTCAGGAATGTTATTAGTGCTCCACTTCTTGATTTCTTTTATTTATTTCCCAGCAAAAATATCTATGTTTTTGACTTGGCGTTTATATCAATTTCTTAAAATTTGCATTTTCGCAATATCTTTACCTCATTTTATTTCAACCTAAGGCCTATACTTTTTGGTAATTTATCGCAATTACTTTAAAATTATCCACATTTTACACACCCATCTCAAGCCTGGAATTACAACTGGTGAATGGCACTAGAACCTAAACTGCTTTCAACCAATCATTAAACGATGCTCATCCAAAAGGGGGACATACCATTAAGCGCACTTAAAATGTGACATTGAACTTTGGATTCCAGATCTTATTCAGGTCTTGTACAGTAGGAATTTATTACAATTTTCCAATAAGATGTTTCCAATACACAAGCCGTAACTGTTTTAATGAGTTGAAGATTTATTTTCCGAGTAAAGTTTCAAACAGAACTGTGCAACAATAAACAGTTGTAATATACAGCGAACAAAATGAATACAGGTTCCTCGAATACTTTTCTTCATTAAGTTTTCTTAAGGTCTTACTTAATGATACTCATCTAATCAACCACCGAGTTTTCTGTATTAAATTAATAAAGTGAAAAGAGATACAATGAACAAATTCGTAAAATAAACGAATCGCTGGATTAAAACGAAATAATTATTTTAGCAGACATTTCACATTCAACTTGGTTACATTAATTTTCACACTTAGGTATATATAGTAAGAAATAAAATATTAGACGTTTTCTTACAGAATTTATTAAAGGCTTCTAAAGCACACAAAGAAATAAGAGCTTACTGGAATCACTGATTAATGTAAATAAATAACTTGGTTTATTAAATTAATTACTACTTATTTGATACTAAATAATTGCAAAAAGACTTTGACGGAACTTTGCACCTTTAGATACTGACATAGCAATTTAATTTCAATTCAACATTTAATGGATTTTATGACAATTTCAGATAATGATGGATTAAAAAGTGCAAGTTTGAATCCAACATAATCATTATAGTAGTGTTGTTCTTTTCTCAAATATTTAAAGAAATCGGGGTCGAAATATCATATTCAGGACTAGCTATTGCTCGCGACTTCGGTCGCTTGGTAATATATTTATTCTAACAATAGTTACCTCCAGTTACATTAGGCTTCTTACAGCCATTATAGAGATTAGCCCAAACAAACACACAGACATTAAAATTAAAAATATTGTTTCATTATATGTATCGGTTATGTATTACAACGTAATCATTTAAAAACTTTTATTTTGATATCAAATCCACATTTTTCACGTTAATTCTTTATATTTATTCCCGACGTTTCGAACTTTGTCCAGGATAGTCTGTCATAATCGCATTAATAATAGGAAAGGTTATTTTGATGTCACAAACAGACACTCCAACTCTGTTTGTTTGTATTGATTTTTCAACTACTGGCTGAAATTCGTTCACCCCCGCCTAACAGAGAGGCGACTCTATGTTTATTCATTGCGCCGGCAACGAAGCCGCACGAGAAATAGATCTATTGAACCGATAATACCGCCGCGTGGACATATCATAAATCTCCCACTCGCGTGTATTCTGAATTGTGTATTGACACATCAATGGGGTCCCGCACACGTATATAAATATCGAATGGCCGTTTCGGAAAGAAAACCCTAGGGAACGTCGTGGGAATGCTCCAGAAGGATTTATGGACGTATGAAAGCGTCATAACAATAACCTACGATTTATACGATCGGGCGAAGTACGCGCGTTTTCACTCAACCGGAACGTATTCGAAGGCTTTTGTGTTGGTTCAAAGAGTCGTAGAGACTTTTATTTATAAATAATCATTGAATACCAGTGGCACGTGTTAATAAATCAAAAGTTCTCATTTTATGTCATTTGTGTAGGTAAATGTAGCGTAAGGTCTGCTATGCAGTAGCAATACTACAATTGAAATTTATATACAAGTCTCTACTCAATCAAGATTAGTTTTAGAAACTTACTCACTTGGTAACAGGCATCTCTGTGACTTAAAAAAAGACTTAGGATTTTATTGCGTATAAATTGTTTACATCATTAACGACGTTTCAATTGACCATGGATAAAAATTACCTGTAAAATGACCCAAATATGCTTAGAAGGCGGTTACTGTATCATAGTCTTACTCTGAAAGCTATGCCGTAATTTTTGACGTACATTTAGCCAGTACGTGCAAGTAAATGGAATTTCTTTGGTAGATGTGAGTTATTAAGACTATATTAATTTACAGCTTTCTTATAGTTTATAGACGGTTAAAATTAATGCCGAAAAACCTTATGCCGTACAAAAATAGGGTTGGTGCAAGTTAGTGCAAAACGTTAATTTGCAGATAAATACTGAGGCAATCAGTTATTTATTACCGTATGTTATTTGTGTTACTTTATTTTGTACATATACAATTACGTTACCTACGAACGCTCATAAATATTTTCAGCGCCGAGGCCGAAATACAAGCCAATAATTAGTCACTTGTATCTGAGGAATTCTATGTACTCGCGTACTCAGTAAATATACCGCTCAGAAATGACGGCTCAGCGCTCAGAATTATTATATGATTTGGTAACAACCTTCTAAGCATAATCTACGTTAGGTCACTTCACTTTTTATCATCTATTGTAGTCAATTCAAGAAAGTATTAAATATGTCTGCACAAGCCATCCATACAAAGGTTAATGAAGCTATTTCGAACGCGTTTTTTTTTGTGGACTATGGCCATATATAATAACTATATGATGTTAACCCATAAAGAGTGACTGACTTTTACGCCAATTCAGCTTGACATAACGCTTTGTTTACTTAAACTACATTTATTGTTCGGCTAAGGTATAGTAAAGTATATAATTGAATATATTGTAGTATACCTAAGTATTTATGTTGCCAAATTATATAATCTCCAAAAAATCTTCTAAAAAAATACTAAGCCGAGTTGCACTAGTTACGGATTTATAAATCCTTAATTGCCCTGCATTCCATGAGCTGGATTTATCATTTACGATCATCAGTTGAACGTCCTACGCATCTGGAGGCTTTTTTTATCAATTTACGCAGTTCCTGCCGTTCTGTGTGTGACTAAAATTTTATTTATTTAAGAGGCCTATCCTCTAAAACATCCTGAAATAATAGCAAAATAAATCTATTATCTAAAAAAGATTATTGTGTGCGTATCAAAATACTATTTATTTAGACGAGTCAAGTAACGTAGAAACATGTCCTTTCTCAAAATTGAGGTATAATATGGTGTATATAATTCGATTGTTTATGTAGATTATTAGTAATCGTATATTAACTATTATGATTCTAAATTTCGATTAACCTCATTTCGGTAAGCTAAATAAAGCTATAAATTAATTTTAATATACTCGTGAATTCATCTTTGTTTTTTTTCTACAGATTATAAGCCGTGTCTGCCAAACATTGAAAATAATACGGCCATCTTTGTATTGGATTTACAAGAGTATCACGAATGCGGTGTGACGAGGGTGATGCATAAAAAGACGGTAAGAATTAATAATAAGTAACAATAAAAAACGGACATCACAGTCATCATTATTATTTCAAGCAACAACTGGGTTGCACTGTGCGGTAAGCACGTTTAAAATCTTAAATAACTTTTACCCCCAGCACACAGAGAACCAAATCAAATTTCAATATCTTTAGGCGCCAAAAAATAAGCTTATAAGATGGTGGCCATAATATAGTCAAGACTTCACATAGTTATAAACATTGTAACCCATGGCAACGAAGTAACGCCATATCATCTGTCATCTAAAAGATGTCAATCACCAAGTGACAGTCGACTAATTACAACACCATACTCAAGTCGCTGCTTTATTATTATGGATTACTTTGTTTTTAATTACTCCAAGCCCAAATTTTGCTTAAATATAATAAGGACGTTAAACATTACGCTTTCATTACAGCTCGTCTTTGTTGACATAAAATCGTATCTTAAAAAAAATATGAGCTTTGTGAATCGTAGATAGTTTTACATGTTATTATAAAGTTGCAACATGTCAAATTATAACAACTGATTTGGGTTTGCACTATTATGTACTCGGAACACCCACGTACTGAGCTTATTCTAGACGTCTATAACAACCAATTAACACAATTGATACCTGTCACCGTCTCGCATTCTGAAATAATGAATGGCTTAGGAAAGTTACGCATGGTTCCCCTTTTAGTGTATCCTACAAATTCAAAAGGTTTTTTTTTCCTCTTCATAATACTTACCAAGATTTTAAATATGAGGAAATAAACTATATATATCAAAGAATTAATAATATTTTTAATCATACGACTTTCAATAGCAACATAAAGCGTGGAACTGATTAAAAACAAATTCTAATGCAAACTGCTAAATTGTAATGGCGTCAAAACTAATAGTCCACCATTGGTGTAATATTGTGATAATTGACGTTTTTTAACAAAACCAATCATAGCTTTATTATAATACGTTGATATTAGAGTTGTGTATAAAAATTTCACGTTCGCACTGGCTTAGAAGGGCAACACACATTACTCATCATCATCATCAGCCTGTGTTAGTCCACTGCTAATCATAAGCCTCCCCTAATGGGAAGCGAAGTAAATATTACGTTGGATATAAATTTCAATCACACATAGGCGAGCAAAAGCAGCGTTCAGAAGCGAGTGTTTACATAATTTCTTCTTTCCCAGGGTAGAGTATCGTTCTACCAGAAAATCGCGATAGAACTGGCCGATGGCGGACGCGAGACAATACAAGTACGATGCGTAAAGGAAACACAGCATTCATTGGCGAGGAGGGCGGTCGAGCCTTTCCCATTGGACTTTAATGAACCGGAGTAAGTCGCAAAATAACGATATTTTATTATTTAATCGAAATTTTCTTTTTATCCTGCCAGTATTTGTTGGATTATATTGTTAGGATATGCCATTATTAATGAATTAATGATGGCATATCCAAATCATGTCTCGTACTGTATAAAGTTTACATAAAATAATATTAAACACATAAGTTGTAATTAAAAATCAAATATTTTAAAGTCTTGTTAAAAAGAGTGTCGTAAGGAATTATTATTTTGGAAGCCAACGTGTTTTGCGAAGCTGAATATGTCATGGAATGGATGTTTTTAGTAAGTGTTCACGCAAAATATAAGTGACAACACTTTATTGTATCAGACAGGGAACATGGCAATGTGATGAGTAGGACATTTGCCTGATAGTAAGGGATATATGTTGCCCATAAGAAATGCAAGGCAGGACGCCACATTTTTCCTAGCCTCGGATATATACATCTCGTTAACCGTGTAAATATATTATTATTAGGTCCACTGTTCTTTAGACCGAAAGGTATTAGTGTTTAAACACTACAGCTGAATTAAGCACCGTATTAGTAGTGCCTTAGACAGCCGTCATTAAAAGAAGACCTACCAAATATGCTTTTTAATAGATTTGATATTAAAATATTGTCGAATATGGTCTAAGGCTGTCTACTTTCACTTTTGACAGCTTTCAAAACTAAGATGATTTGCATATTGTTATATTGATACTATATGATATAAGCATAATAGTTACTTCATAAATGTACGCAATAAGATCATAATATTATTATAATTCAAAGGAGAAATTTGATTAAAAAAAATTCACAACAATGTTATCTTATAGGCCGAAAAAATATCAATAATGGCATAACAAGTTTACCACAATTAATTTATGAATAGATTTATGGCTCTTACACCTCATAAAATGTTAAAAGTCTTTTTCGACGAAGCAAATTAGATTTCAAAATATGTACATCATTCAAAATATGTACCAAAGATGGATTTAGACAATGAGATAACTCTTCGACAAAGGGGATCTAGTAATTAATTACAATAATAACTTTCAAAAATAATTACTTCTGTTTGAAGAAGACAAGGTCAAACGATAATAAATAAATAGAACAGAGAAAAGCTCCTATTCTAATGTTAAATAGTATAAAAAATAAACAATCGGCCTTGAGTTTGTCACATTTTTGTTTTAAAACTTAAATATAATTACGTATTACTAAGCTGTTATTAAATTTAATATGGTATGTTAAACATTTATAAAGCGTAACACATTTATCAACAAATTACAAAACTGAAAATATTAGTAAAACGTAAATATACCACAAACGAACGTTCTAAAAGTCGCACGAAACAGACATGACACATATAGTCTCAATAAATAAACGATAAAAACTTCAAAGATCGAAATCTGGTAACTTGATTCAATTGTTTTATCACTAAAAGTAAATCTGACAATGCCCTAATGATGTGACCTATCGCAATTGTTCATTGTCTCTTAGAAATAGTTCGCACACAAACAGACAAGCGTATAATTATTATATACTTTATTGCAGTGTTTTAAACATTACACGTTACGAGGAAGGTCGCGCACCGGAGCCGGTTTTGGGGGCTGTTGTCAAGCAAAACGGAAAACAGTAAGTTTCTTAATATCTTAGTTTGAATATTGTGTAAAATAAATAATACAAAAGCTAAGCAAGGTACCTACAAGACTTTAAAGTGAGAACAGTCTATTGTCCAAGTTTTTTGCGTCAAAAGTAGTTGTAATATAAAAATTAAACGCAAGTTTAAACTTTACCTTTGAACTTCGTTTACCTAAATTACATGGATTATTTCTTGTGTTAATTATTTCTTTCGATTTATTGATCAATTCCTATCATACATGTTTCAAATACTTTTAGCATAGTGCATTTTTTTTTAATTTGAAAAGTGTAGAACCGTTCAGGACGTACTCACAGATCATGCCAACTTTGATCAATTTCAAGGCATTTAATTGGACGTTAAATGACTATCTACGTGTTTTGCTTTTAATGCTATAGTAGTTAGGAACAATTTTACTGTGCACGTATGTGTGTTTGTGTATGCATAATATAGCCCGTATTATACTGAAAAAAAGTAAAGCTAGTATTTTATAATATTAACTATTAAAATTGACCTGGACGAAGAAATGTCTTGATGAAGGAAATCATATGTGCAATATTCGGTGTATTTCAATCTGAATTATAGCATCGCTGTTAAGACGCCCAGATATTTCCGCTATTTTTGTGTTAATCAGATCAATACTTGTTGCAGGGTCTCTGGTGAGATTTCCGTCAGCCCTGGTACACCGCTTTCTATGGAAATCTTTCTGGACAACGCATCGGCCCCCGTGTACGGCTTATTCGCGAGCTACATGCACGTCACCGATACCGGAAAACAGCAGGAGACTATAGTTTTCAACGGGTAAGTTACCCTATAAAAGTATAGACAATAAAACAGATAACAAATTTGTCAGATTTAAAACTTATCACGTTATTGACCTTATACAGGAGTCAATAGAATAGAAAGATTTTATTTTATTTCCGTAAAATAGTCATTTACCTTTGACTAGTAAATGTCTTAAGTTTTAGGGACAAAAAAATGTAATGTATGTATGTTTTAGTCGGCAAAGCAGATAAGTTATAATATCTACTCATTACTTTTAACGTTACGTAGCCGAGACCATATAATGTAAGCAGTGATATCATATCAATTATGGCGTAATAGGTCCAGAGGACATAAAGTCTATCAGTTTTTTATTATTTGACATATAAAGATCTTAATTATTACTTACTAGCAAATCCGCCCCTGCTTCGGAGCTATGCTGAAAAGCGTGTGTTATACATATAAACTTTTCTGTTCAATTACTTTACGTTTTTAAATAATCGCATCGAAATCCGTTGCGTAGTTTGAAAGATTTAAGCATACATAGGGAAAGAGAAAGCGACTTTGTTGTACGTACTGGAGAGTCCCATTATTACACATTATTATTTAATGCTGGCAACAAAGTCAACTTTTAAATATAATGTTTTTGTCTCCTAATATTAAATGGTCCCATTTGGCTTTATTTCATCAGAGATAAAACGATAACAAAAATTATTTTAATCATATATGTATAATATATGATAATTGGACGATATCAAGAAAACATGTTTTATTTCTAGAAACTTGTATCTTCAAAACCTGTTTATAATTCAGACGATATTATTACTTTTTAATATTTGTGTCTCAGCGATACATTTGTCGCGATGTGGATCCTTAGGCTTAAATCTGGATTCCGACTTTATTTATACACACCTAGTAAAACTATCTATGGTATATTCTCAGAGACGTAAGAAACTGCAAAATAAATTGACAACTAATATTTTTATTCAATATAGTCTACTTCTCTAGGTTAAATGCAGATATACTCTCTGCAAAACGGAAGCTGGTTCGATTAAGCTAAACACCCTATGGTTTAGGCTACAGGATATCATATCTGGAGTCAGGCTAAAAAGAAGTAAAGTAGACCCACCTTTTTTAGACCAAAGGTCAACAACCGAATCCCTCTTGCTCTAAGCATAAGAATGCAACATTGATAAAAAATTATTTCACCTCAGCATTCGAACCTACTACCTCCAGTTTGCAAAGCAGGAGCCAATACCTAGGACACAGAGGCGATTCTATTGCCTTCCTATAAGTATAGCTTTTACAGAAAGGTCATCCATGTATTGAATAGATAAGTTAAAAGTCGATATTGGTTCCCCTAAACGAAACTTTTTCTTTTTCATTCTTTTACAGGTGCTCCGTGGACCCCTACCTCTTCGAAAACTTTGTGACCACCGACGGTGACGTTCTATCAGCCAAGTTCAAGGCTTTCAAGTTCCCAGACACCTCGTACGTTCAGTTTAGAGGAACGGTCACCGTCTGCCTTGACAAATGCCAGGGGGTAAGTAACAAGTACTCTTAGTCGACTCCAGATACATCATCCTGATTTTTTTTTAATTTACTTAACTGCGTTAAACATTTTTAATACTATTTATACCCATTATATTTGCAGTAGACGTTATTAATTGCATGTAACTCTACCTGCCTCCGTAGTCTAGTGGTAAGGTCGTGTGCTTTAGAAACCGGACGTCGTGTGTTTGAATCCTGCGGGGCCTTAACAAATTTTCATTGTTGCTTCCTAGTAGGTTAGGGCAATTTCGGCTGATCACCCAATTGCCTAAAAAGTGAGTAAATGATTCATGCGACAGATGATCTAAAAATTCGGTCCACCCACCAACCCGCATTGGACCCGTGGGATGCGGTCGAAAAACCCCCTAATGGAGAAGAGGACGCCCATGTCCAGCAGTGGACTTACACAGGCTGATGATAATAAACTCTACCTGAGCCAAATAACGCAGAATTGAACTTACAAAGTAACTTTATGTCAAACTTCTACCGTTGTTTTTGATAAATTGTCACCGAAATCTTAAATGCTAAGCGACAATCTACTAATATCAACGGTATACGTACGGCATTTGTCATTGGATATGGTTTACATTTTACAAATCAATATATTCTGTGGGTCATGAATAATATAATATTATTATATTTCTGGAAGAATAACACAACATTATCTAGTCCCAAACTAAGCAAAACATAAACTAGATAGCGAATAAATACAAAGACTTACTTTTCTTTTCTAAATAATATATTTTATAATATCTGTATAAAATATTATACAGATACAAAGTTGGTAACTTTATACGGTGTTTGTATTACAGACACCCAGACACAAGAGAAACACTATGTTCTTCACATAATTTTTTCCGTGTAAGGAATCGAACCCACACATTTCTGGAACAACAGTCAGGGTCACTAACCACTGCGCCATGCGGGCCGTCAGTAATCTATTCATATGTTTTAGGTTCAGTGCAGCAACGGGGCTGTGGGTTACGGCAGGAGACGACGTTCTATCACATCTAATACCGATTCTAACAAGGTGTACGAAGTGTCCTTGACCACTTTCATCAAAGTGGACTGGTCAGACCCGAACGCGGCTAGAGATTCAGGTATTATATTTTACCTACAAGCACTTGACTCAGAGTTTATCAGACCGACTTTAGTGTGCGTACTTTGTACACTTATATCTTATGGTAAAATCACAGTGGTTATCGATAAAAAGTAAATGAAAATTCGTTGTATTTTTTTAAATATGCTGTACTGTATTTTTTTATGGCATACGCAGGCAGACGAGGAGTCGGGCCACCTGATGGGAAGTGATCACCGACGCCTATAGACATTAGCAATACCGAGACATAGGATGTTAAGTCTCGTTTACCCAGTAAATACGCTGGCTACGGTGCCCTTCGAACCGGAACATAGTAGTGTTTTCACACTACTGCTTCCCGGCAGAAATAGGCACCGCGGTGGTACCCGCCCAGACAGTCTCCTGTAAACAGGGGACCTACCACCGGTGTATTGTTGAAATATGTTAGCGGAGCGATTGTATGTAAAGTTAAGTTTTTTTATTTCGTTTACATGCCAAAAGGAATTAACTGATTCAGATAAATGTAAGATATCTGTATATATGAAAGAGCTGGAGCCGTAAGACGAAATGAGACGTGCATTAGGCCCATTTCACCATTTGCAACTATACCACGGCCAAATTAGGGCTCGAAATTTTCTGAATGAATTGTATCGTATCAAACACTAGTGACTGAACAGATGACTTTGGATTTACATTAAACTAAAACTTTGTTTACTTATATTTCATGTCATATCATCTTTACCCGTGAGATAAAATAGAAAAATGTCTCTCTATTTTCTTCTATAGTAAAATATCGAAACATAACTATAATTACAAATTAGTACATATGCTTTTGGTATCAAACATAATTTTTATCGTTTAGTTTAACTAAGTGAACGTAGGAACGTGCTTCAAAAGAGAAATTCCCATCAGGTTTAGATATAGTAATATTCGTCACCAAAATTAAAGTATTTGTCATCAGTCGACTTTGAATGGAGCCAAAAATGAAAGGTATAAAGTGCATAGCCAAGAGAAATGAAGGAAACATAGTATAAAAACACAAAAAAGTTATTCATCACACGATTCTTATATTATTACAGAATTCCTATCGCTGCTGAAGAATCTCAAAGTGGCCAACCAGAAACTGGGTGATATGGACGGAACACCGGCTACGGTGGCCGAACACACGCAGGACAACCGACTAGTTCTGCATACGAAAGAGCATAATTCGTCCAATGTACTATTCCATAACTGCTTACTACTCCTCATTAGCTTTACATTACCATTACTCATTAAGTAAGGAAAAAACGGTTGACAGGCAAATATATATGAATAAACATGTTACAGATGTTTACTACCATTTTTTTGATTAAAACTCGTAACAACGACCAGCTAAAAACTAATATTGAACTATAACTATATAAATTAATAAATTTTTTAAGTAATTACATGTCATCATTGCTGTTAAACATTTTTAAGTTTTTCACTGAGAAAACTGCCGCATTGTACGTATTCATTAACTAAAACAGTAGTTATAAGCGAAAGTGATTTAATTTTAGTTAAGTAAACCTTAACATCTAGTGCCTAAATAAATAATAATAATAAAATAATTACGTAACAAATGCTGTCGCATTTAAGTCCGCTAGTCTTTAAAAATAAATGGATTTTTACAATACGATTAATACTTTATTAAATTCGAAATTTGGTCTCGTTAAATTATTGTGCAAACATACAATTGGTGATATTCTAAAGAAAATTCCTTAACGCATCCTATGTAAAAAAACTCTTAAGCCTTTATTGTAAGAATATATAAATTACCATAATTTTAAAATTGTTTATCACATATAATTATATAATTTATGTCTGCTTATATATCTGTTTCATGTAACGACGATTTTGCATCCCATATTTTATGTGCAACGAATATGGCATAAAATCTTTCTACATAGCGTAACTCAAAGCAACGCGTAGAGTACATGCGTATAGGCTTTCTTTTTGATGGAATAAAAAAAGCCGCACTTATTACGTTTTCTCCTAATTGTCCTTCATCTAAAAGACGTCACAAAGTCGAAGTGTCTGAAAGGTTAGCGACGTACGACCAAAATTTACGTCTTTGAGTTTTCAAACGAAAACTTTACTACGAACATTTGATTAACGCAAAATTATATGCAGCGTATGCAACACCTTTTTAAAACATTAGTTTTTGAAATTAAAATAGTGAGGTTGTTCAATTAAAAAAAAAAACAATGTTGTCTCTTGACTCCTATTATTGCTTCCTAATACCACAAAGTAGATAATATAATAATACGCTAATACGTAATAATTTACCTTGCTTATAAACATAAGGAATTTTAAGTAGCTAAGGGTAATTGATTAATAAATGTCATTTTGAAATTGTAAAAAATCTTTCATTTATAGCCTTTACCCTGTGGTATATTTACATAACATTATTTACTTTGGAAAAGGTATTAAAACCGATAATCAACGTGAGATAATAAGTTATTAACTCAAACATGTAGTATACTTCTGGTAATTCAGCGTGGCGCTTCTTTATTTCGATTCTAAGGGCTTGTATAATTGCTATTTTATGTGCCTCCGTAGCCTTGCAGGCTTGTGCTTTAGATACCGGATCGTGGGTTCGAATCCTGCAAGAACTCAACTAATTTTGTAAGTTCTTGAAATGCAAGCAGATTGCCCGTAGAGTGAAATTCTCCAATTTTTTGTAAGGATATTAAGCTTCCAGACTCATGTCTTTAGTAGGCATCATCTATCACAGAGTTCGCGGAAAGCTACTGTCCTTACGAACTGAGTGGCCGACACATTTTGCTAAAAGTACCAAAGGTACGTGAGTCTTTAGTGTCTCCTATGGATCGTCGAAGATCGATTTGTGGACCGGGAAGCCGACGATCTCGCGACTTTTAAGTGTTTCGCTCTGGTCGTAAGCGGGGCGAACTACGGAAAACGGGAAAACCCTAAATAAGGACCACCCTTGTATATATATAGTTTGATGAAAATAAGTGTGAAATTAAAAACAATATATAAGATTTCAGTCTTTTAATAGAATTATTGTAACTGATCAATCTAACATGAATACAAACTAATCAAGGAAGTAATCATTACAATAATATTGTCAAATAAAGTATACATCACAAGACATCTAACTTTACGTTGACAATATAGTTAGTGTATAAAAACTTTTATTGCTACAAGTTCGTTTTTAATTTACAAATAACCATAAAACTAAAATTACGCAAAACATTACTTAAATTCTAAAGAAAGCTTGCAGTAGCTCGAGTGCCACGATAACAAAATAAAAAGTAGTAATTAAAATATGCCATGACTGCTAATACTTTCTAAAATCGTTGCTTTTTATCCCAAGGCCAAATATAAAATGTAATTTTGGCAAATGAAATCTAGTGTCAATTTATTTTGGCGCCAATAGTTTAAACATCGTTTAAGCATAGACTATAGACACGCTCCATCTATTATAACCTTTAAAGTTATGTCGCAAAAAGATATTTGACATAAGAAGACGTTCACGTAATTTCCACGTCTTATTCGGCTTAATATATGAATCGAAATAACAAAGTAAATTAAACGATCCATGTCATAACCAAATTTTGATATCGTTACAAATTTTAAAACGGAAACATTCTTAATCAATGTTTTGCAAGAAAATCCATCTTGTTTTTTTCAAGTATGGACATTTATTTTTATATCAATATAATTAATTATTATGCAAAAAATGTTAGGAAAATTTTAATTCGGACCAAGTGACAATCCCTTTATAATCGTTGAACATTTCTCTAATATCATAATCTCATCATAGTAAAAAAAGTAGAATAACATAATTTTTACAAAGAAGTAGCTTAAAACAATACAAACTAGTAACTTTAAAAATGGGGAAAAAAAAACAATCCTTAATTATTTACAAATTAGTTGACCATTCGCACTATACTGTGAAGATTTGTAAAAAATTAAAAATTATGTCAATTAAACAAACATTACAAGTATAAAGTACAAAGTAATAAAATATAGATATGAAGAAAAGAATTTTTTCATATTTTTAACTCAAGCTACAGTTTATTCTTATGCGTATATTCTCTACCAAATGAGTATGATAATATATACGAGCAAAAATAAATTGCTTCACATAAAGAAAGGAAAAGACAGAATATTCAAAGAAAGTGGTTTTGGTCATCTTAATAGAATAATCCTAAGAACTCACTACTTGGCACAATAACTACAAAATTACACGATAACATTATAATGGCAAGTGTTAAATATAAACAACAGTAAATAGTTGCTTAAATACTTAAAAGTACAACATTTCAAATGAACAGGTAACGTAATATTACAACAAAATTATTATATTAAAATTATAACCTAAGTTATAAGAAAACAACTGTCAAAATAGAAATAAAAATCAACTTATACAAGGTAAAATAAGATCTTGAATCTGAGTAAATAAAATTTATCGTTAACCCTCAAACGCCAAAGTTTCGCCGTCACTTTTATGACATCTTGACTTTTGGCGGCAAGAACCAATCAGTTTGCGCGCCATTTTTGATTGATGTAAAATTTTATTTAAATAGATCAAAGAACTTATAGTGTATGTTATAATATTCACACATTTAATACACTATTACAAACACAGATGAAACAAAAATATTTTTAAAATGCTATTAACTTATTCAAAGTAATTGAAATAGCTAAAGATCACAGTGTAAATTAGACATATTTACACTATCTCATCGACTGTGCGTTTCAGAATATTTTAGAGTATTTCGATAAAAATGTTTAGCTTAACCTTTAGTAAAGAATAGATTCTCCTTAAACTTCTAACATTATACAAACCTTGTAACAGAGAGCAAATATATACTTCTATCAATAAATAGTTATTCGGATGGCATTGTTTAGCGAAATGGAAATTCTATATAAAATTATAGTTATGGCGATCTGCTATAGAAACATTTTTGTCTTCAAGGACTAATACACTTTAAAGCGCAAATTTACATTAAATTTAATAATATCAGAAGTAAATATAATGCGGAATTCATGTAACATTTTGGATATAGGCATCGTGATTGGTGGTCTGGAACAATATTCAATGATCACGCGACGTTTTACCAATAAAATCAAGCTAGTATCATTAGTTCGACACTCGATTTTGTTATTTATCGTTGACCAAATATGTAAATTCCAAATATATATTTTACTTCTGTATAGAAGTATGCGCAAATGAAAACAAAAAGCTTATTTCGTAATTACGTGCAAATTATTGCAGTTACGTAGGACGATTTTGGAAAATAGTTATATCAAGCAAATCCTGTAGTGAATTTGAGTACGTTCAGTAATTTTTAACGTTAGTAATGAAAATACCTATTTATATACGAAGACCTTTTTCGATAGTAATTTTATTGTCGACCTGTACATATTGATTTTCAGTATTTATAAACAAATTACTATAATACTTAACACTGACAATTCATAATCAATTATTAGAAACGGCTTCAAAAGAAGGAACTTTAAAAAATTAAGGATATTACAAAATACCCTCATTTGGCTCAAATTGTGAACACTTCGTGTGTAGAATATAATCTTACGGAACGTATTTATTATAATAAGATCTAGTAAAGGTAAATTGGCTCAGTATTTAGAATTATCTTTTCATAGAACACATTTCTTTTTTAAATATTCGTAATTAATATAGACGTCTAATCAGAACACTAAAATCTTCTAAACCTACAATAGAGTGTTACAAAAGAGATAGTTTTTGCTTTTGAAAAAAATATCTTTATGTGACAAAAAAAACTAATTAAACTTGTGATAAAATAATATTTCTAATCTGTCACTTGTCTTTCAGACCCACTTTGCCAGCCTGAATCCATTGTGTTAGTGTCGCTGTAGCAATGGTGATGGTTCGTCTTCAATACCTCTTCCTTTGCGTCTCTGACCGGTTCGTATTGAGAATCCGGTCCGAGACACTTCGATGTCTCCGGCTCGTTTGAGTAGACTGTGTCCTTTCTTCTATCATCTTCGTCGGACAAGAGCGACTCTTCCGTGTTAGGTGATAACGGAGAGTGCGTAGGAGGTGGGGGAACGAAGAACTCGGGCTTGCTGGAGTCCGAACTAGACTGCCTAGGGTGTTCCTTGGGCAAATTCTTCGGGCTTGTTCTCGGCATACGCAACGGGCTTATGTGCGCACGCATCTTAGGACTGCCCTCTATACGAATGCTCGAGTTCAAATCCGACATTCTACGATCGTCCATTCTGCCTTCGTTCATCCTCTCGACTCTAGAATCGTTCAGACGATCCCTGGAGTCCATTCGATCGATCCTAGAATCGTTCAGCCGATCACGTGACTCTATACGGTCGGTTCTCGAGTCGTTCATGCGATCCCTTGACTCATTCATTCGGTCGACTCGTGAGTCACTCATGCGCTCTCTATCGATCCTCGGATCGTTCAACCGATCCCTCGAATCGTTGATTCGCTCACTCATACGGACATCGTTCATCCTATCACTTATACGTGAATCGTTTATTCTGTCGCTAACTCGTGATTCGTTCATTCTGTCGCTAACTCGCGTTTCGTTTATTCTCTCAATAACGCGCGAATCGTTCATTCTTTCAGAAACACGCGAATCATTCATTCTTTCACATGCACGTGAATCATTCATCCTGTCACTTATACGTGAATCGTTCATTTTGTCACTTATCCGCGAATCATTCATTCTATCGCTTATTCTCGACTCGTTCATTCTTTCGGTCATCCTTGAGTCATTCATTCGGTCGCACATCCGTTCGCCCATCCGCATAGAGCTGTTCAGATGTTCGATTTGTTGTTCCGTCAATCTGAGGGAGCTGTTTAGGTCTTGGCGTATTTTGTCCTGGTTTTTAATATGTTTCTCCGCTTGTCTCGGTCTACGCTTGGATCCGACTTGCGGTTGGGGTCTTTGTTGTCTGGTCAAAGTGAACGAACCAGTGTCGGACTCGGACGTCGATTCGGGATGATTTTCTATGGTTCCCACTAAAGCGGACACGTTTGGATTGATGCAACAATCCGCCTGCAAAACAACGATTTCAATTAAAAACTTAAATAAATCATTTCGAAGAATGTTGTAGCGCAATAACCGTTTCAGCAACAATTCTCATGAGTTTACTGATTTTAAGATAACGGCTAAAGGCCTACTAATGCGGTGTATTTAATGGTACGAATCAAAATCAATGCAACTCATTTCACTTCACTAAGCTAATGCAATTACTATAGAAACAAACCTACTATTATGGCGTCAGAAATTATTTCTTATCATTAAAACGAACTTTCTTCCAACCTTATGACGATGAAGCCAAAGCAAGATGTGACGATATTGTTTAATAAAAAAGTATATATAAGCTATCAGAGCTTTATGAAGAAATCGATTTATATCACGAAAAATTTTATAGAAGTTCATGTACATGAGTACGTATTTCCAATTCTAAACCAAGGAGCAGTTGTGCTAGAATATTTACCTTAACAGAAACATTACAGCAGCTAGATACGTCCGCAAAGTACACTTCAGATTCAGCATTTTGGTTTGCCCCTCGGCAGTCTTGCATTGACGACCTGCAATAAAATAGAGGAGCATTACAAATATCTAAAAACAATCCCATATAGTAACTGCTTCTGTGGGTAAGGGCCTGCGTTAAACGTTTTATTTATTAATTTAAAGTAAGCAAAATTTGCCAACTCAACTCAACTGCCTCCGTAGCCTAGTGATACCACTAGGCGTGTGCCTTAGAAACTGGAGGTCGTGGGTTCAAATCCTGCGGGGACTCAACAAATTTTCATTGTTGTTTCCTAGTTGGTTAGGGCAATTTGGGCCGATCACCCAATTGTCTGAAAAGTATGATGATCCATGCGTCGGATGGGCTTGTAAAAAGTCGGTCCACCCACCAACCCGCATTGGACCAGCGTGGTGGGATACGGTCCAAAATCCCCTAATGGATGGAGGTGTATTAGGGGAGACCTATGTCCAGCAGTGGACTATCACAGGCTTATGGTGACGCAAGCAAAATTTATTAAAAAGAAGGAAAAAAAGGAATACCGCTGAGTTTCTCAGACCGGTTCTTCACAGACTTCCATTTCCGAACCGGTGGTAGTATTTCTTAAATGTCAATAAGAAAGTGCTTCCTAGGGCAATACGGGCCGACATCCTATTGCCTGTTGAGTAAGATGATCCGTGCGATTGTGAGCATTTAAAAAATTTGGTCTGAACCTCGCAATACTTTTTGGTCATAGAGGATTTAAAACAAACTTCTAATTTACGTTAAAATCTTTTGATTAGCTTACCTCAATGGAGAATGTTTATCGTTCTGAAATCCTAAATTCTCCTTCCCTTGTTTCTGAGAAGAGTCTCCACTTTGATCAGACACTAAAAAAACACAAATTTTAAAAAATTATACTAAATAACATAGCAAACAAATTTATCAAATATTCTGCTACAGAGATAACATCTTTAAATAAACTATTTAGGTTGCGAAATATATCTTATAATTTAACCAAATCATCGTACCTTTGCTAGCGCTCTTTTGGTGTAAACATTCAATGCCAACATTGTCCTCCACTCGGCAATCTCTGTGAAGGTTTCCAGCACTCATTCCTAAAGATCTAGGGCAAGCTCTGTAAGGGACCAAATGACCACGCAAAGTGCTAAACCTCTCCGGACCCAAATGCGCCATTTCTGCTTGAAGACGAGCCATTTCACTCGGGTCCGACGGATACATCTGATTCAAATGGCTCACTTCTGGGTTCAAACGGTTTATCTCCGGGTTCAAACGATTTATCTCCGGGTTCAAACGACCCATCTCCGGGTTCAAACGGCCTATTTCTGGGTTCATTCGGGCTATTTCTGGGTTGATTCTGCTCATTTCCGGATTTATCCGGGCCACGTCCGGGTTCATTTGGACGTTTGTGTGCATCAGGTAGGAACTTCTCGTGCATGTATGAGGTTGCAACGGTACATTTGCATGTTCATGTACGGGCATGGAGTTCCGGTACATCGATGTGATGATGGTGAAGGAGGGTAGCAGCTGCAGGATCTTGATGATGAAGATGATGTCTGAGAAAATTTTGATATTTATTAACTGGAAATATTTTTTCTATCATAAATATCTAAGAGTTTAATGTTATTGTATCTATTTGCATATACAATATATAATTTCACTGTATATAGGCAGAAATTTTATAAATTATAATAATTTAATAGTATTTTTTTATTGGTTAATACATTTCGTTGATGATTCTGTATTAAATTGTTAAGTAAACATTCAGGTATTTTTTAATCTCAGTAGTTTATTATAAAGCAACGTAGAAATTAAAAACCAAAAAATTATCGAATACAAAATCTTACACATTAAGTGTTCATAAGATTATAATTTATATAGAAAACAAACTTATAAATCCAACAATTCAAATTAAAATTACCTGCTACCACTCCTTCCTTGCGGGCTGTACGGCGGCGGAGGTCCCCATACACCGGTCTGGGCATCGAAGCTGCCACTAGCCTCACCGAACCCCTCCTGATAGCCCTGCGGGTACTGGAAATTGGCCTGCCCCTGGCCTTGAGGGAAGCTCCCAGGGCTGAAGGTGCCCGAGCTCTGCGCGAAGTTGCCAGGGAAGCTTCCAGAAGGCTGGTTCCGTTGGAAGCCCTGGCCGAAGTTCGGGTAGGCGCGCTCGTCGTACTGCTGCGCGCCCTGCGGCGTGGGCTCCGTCTCGCAGAAGCCGTAAGCGCTGTCGCCCGACTGGGGCACGCCGCCCATGCGACATCGCGAGCTGACGTACACATTTTTTTTTTATTATTAGAATTTTAATTTCAAACCTGAGTTATTTTTTTTTTAATGTTTTTTTTTATAGTTAGACTTGTAATGTGTGTTGTCGTTTTAATTTACATCCCAGGAAGGTGGCAAAGACCAACCATCTTCTGTATTAAAATTTGGATATTTTTTAATTTCTATTGCTTCTCGAATCATCCTTGTTATAAATTGATGTTCATTAGCCAGTATTTTTGGTTTTTAATGAATTATTATTTTTTAATGATATATCGGTTATTCGAAAACATAGAGATACAGACATATACCAACTTAGTCTGCCCGTGATCATGGATACTGAAAAGAATCCGAAACGTCGGGAATAAATATATTTAAGTAACGCGAAAAATCCGTAAATTAGTGGATTTGATATGTATAATAATCGCGTAAATAAAAGAAATAATTAAGAATTCTCATTTAAATCTCCGCTAAATTGCTTTCGTTTATTGTATAAATTCATATTAAGATCATGGTGTTCTTGTTTGTATCCTATAAATTGTAACTTACTATATCCGCAAGGTACATTAGAATAAAATTATGTTATATTAAAAATACAATAAAAACAATACAAGTTATATTAGTTATTTCCAAAATATTATATGTCACCTAATTAATTATAGTAATGTTGTTTAACATATAAAAACCTACTTTTGACTGTTACTCCTCGGCCACGGGAACCAGCTCCACGGAGACGTTTTTCGACCGGCGCTGGGATTCGGCGAGTACAAGTTACCAATGCGGCCTGAAAGATAATAAATAGATGGTAAATTCTAAATTCTTTTCAACATCAGTTGGGCTTGAGGGCGCATTCCTATCATTGTATCTATCCATTAAACTCATAATCATCCTGTGTTAGTCCACTGCTGGACATAGGCCTCCCCAAATGCGCGCCTTCACAATTACCTGGTGGGTGGACCGACTTTTCACATGCCTATCCAGCGCATGGATCATCTTACTTTTTAACTATTGGGTGATCGACAACCCAAAGTTGTTTCCCCGCGGGATTCGAAACCACGACCTCCGGTTTACAAAGCAAGGGCCAATACCGCAGGACCACGGAGGCGTACTACATTAAAACTCATAATGTATATTCACTTATACTTTTATATTTGTATTATAATAACATAGTACAATATAGACATATAAGTCATTATAAAAAATATGCCTAATAACACTCATATATGAATTAAAATTTTTACGCTAACCCGTTTTAATCTTCGAAAGAAACAATGATCAAAGATATAAAAAAAGATAAGAATTATGTTTGCAAACATACCTGGCGCCCAGAAACGATGCTGCAGACTGAAATCCCACGCGGGCTGCGTCGTGTGGCATTGGGCACAGCAACTGCAGTTGTTCTGTGGAATAGCGAAACATTGTTTTGACTCATCATCATCATCATCAGCCTGTGATAGTCCACTGCTGGACAAAGGCCTCCCCTAATACCCTAATACACCGGTTCCAAAAGCACACGCCTATACCACTAGGCTACGGAGGCAGTTATTTCGATTAATAAAATCAATCGACATGAACAGGACGAGCTTTATAAAAAATATTGAAATCTTCTTCGATCTAGCCCTTTACCTCAGCTATCATGAATTCAGCGTCGAACCAACAGTTTTAAATGAATAGTTAAGTTTATCCTAACAATATATTTATATATAGGCTTAGTAAGTTAATATGTTATATCGACGGGTTAACAACGAAATTTTAATGGTCGCTTAATTAGAAAGAGACAAAAGCCTTCCTGGATAATATCCAACACGTATTTTCTTCTCCATTCAATTATTGATACTATTTGCTATGGAGAAACAGAACATTTACCTGCACCGGTCTGCCGGCAGGTGGCGCCGTCTGACCAGTCGGTGGGCGGTAGAGGGACCTACATCTTAATTCGAGCTGCTCCCAGTACATCTTCTTGCGTTCGTGGCTGTAAATAATTAGTGGTTTTAACATTATTTACATTATATGATATTCGAGATATAGAGAAAATTATATATGACAATTTTTTGTATATAATCAGTCTGTTTAGGTCCAATTATTAATTGAGATACGATCAAAACTATTGAAATTACTAATTCTCTAATTGGTCAAAAAACTTTTTATTATGTTCTAATGTATTTAAATCACTAAAGCAAGTTAAGTGTTTTTCCTATATTTTTATTTAACTATGGGAACAATCTTTTTCAAATAAATAACATAATTGCCTTTATTGAATTAAATCCAAAATCAAATGTGCTCAATGTGCTTTACGCCACGGCATCAAAAAGAAATACAGGTACGGTTTCCATGGTTACTATTCCCTAGCAACACGATAACTGCTTCAATCCACATAGCGTTGCTCGAAAAAGTTCTTTATCTTAATAAAAATAGCTAATAAATTATTTAAAAATCAATAAACTAAAAACTTAACTGCTTCTAACATGGGAAACGTAAATTGTCATTATGACAATGTCAAACGTTTAATTTGCGAAAAGTTTTTACCGAGCTTATTTACCTAGTTATATTTTTTTAAATATGTCAGTAGTATCACAGTCGAATGTGTACAGGAGTGTGCAGAGCCAACGATCAGGATCAATGAGTCAAGTCACCAACGAAACAGAGGAGCTTACTGACGATGAATTAGTCAAACAGGTGAATGAATTGAAACAGCAAATTCGAATATTGTCATTAGAAAATGAGATATTCGAGAGACTTATGACAAGATTGGACCCGACGCTGCTAAATGGGATACAGCAAGCGTTGGAATATGCCTTTCGGCTACACAGTAACTCTTCACTTCACGTCGGCAGTTTCATCAAATCGCAAACATCCAAATTGTTCTTCGATTCATTAGCGAGCCCGTCTAGAATGCTCTCAAGTCCTTCGAAAGTATCGACAAAGCGCGTCGACTCGTCAGCTAGGATAGGTGGAACGGTCGTTTTCGGCTCAGGGCCGAGGATCAACGTGTTGGAACGATCTGAACTGGTCTCCAATGAAATGGAGCTGATGGTGGCTAATTTGGAGTCGTTTCGCAAGAACGCCGCAAAGCAACACGCCCTGCTAAAGGCACAGTTGGAAGAAATTGACGTTCGAGTGGATCATGTTGAAAAATCGTGTGAGGCGTTCCACAAGGAGGTCATTATCGATGGATACGACAAAATAGCTCAGAGGATTCCGGCCGAAATATGGATTCGATACATGAATGAATGGGTGAAGATAACGGATAGAAAAATTGGCAAGCTCAGACTTCGTACGAGTACTTTGAACACGCAATACGGCAAACTGAAAGGTCAGATTAAAGTCAAAGCGGAACTGAGCGAGAGCCTTAGACCGGTCGATTTCGAAAAGATCAAAATCGAAAACAACGACTGTTTGGCGGTCATCGATAAGAAGCTGCAACAGTTAGGTGAACTTAAGAAAATGACCGGTGATGCCAACCTAACATTGACAATACACAAAAAGGCTTTAATGGAGCAGAATATTTATTTGACGGAGATTATAAACGACGTTAAAAGGAAACAGAATCAAACCGTCAGTCTCAATAAGGAAACTGGAGTTATTCAGGTTCAAACGAAAACCTTAGAAGAGAAATTGGATGGAATAAGGAAGTTACGAGAGGAATACGAGGTTCCAAACGTAATGGACTACGTTGTATGTGAAGGCAGAAGTGACAGATTTAAAGAGCAGCGTGAAACTATTACAAAACAGACTACGCATACTTCAAATTGCTTTATCGTCGCACAAGAAAATGAACGTTATTATTACGGATGCATAATCAATAGTCTCATTTTGCTTCAAAAATATTTAATGATATTAAAATACTGGCATATTCTTATGATATTTTTAATTATCTGTTGATTTTGATTGTTGATAAATAAACATGGAAGAAAGAGCTGCGACCAATTTTATTATACTAATGTAATATAAATTCTGTTAATAGGGAGTTCATTGATACTTGTTAACTGCTTTTAAAGATGGAGTGCTAATATTGTACAGCTTTTAAGGCAATGCAATAAAATAAATAATCGAGCAAAGCTTTATAGTTTTCTAGACAAATGCGACCACAATCCATATTTCAAGGGTCAGATAATGTAACAGACTCATTTCCTTGGATTCTAGTAAAAAAAAGATTGTTGATGACGTGTTTTCTTTGTGGCCTATTAATTTTTTATTCAGCACATAATTTGATATTTAATATTTGTCTAAATTTCTTCGCCTATTCGTTGACTGGACCATCTTATATCGTCATTTATTATTATCGACCAGTGTTATTCCACTGCTGGACATTGGCCTCTCTTAACGCACGCCTTCTCCATCAGGGGGTTTTTGGACCGTATCCCACCACGCTGATCCAATGCGGGTTTGTGGGTAGACTGACTTTTTACACACGACGCATGGATCGTTTTATTCTCCAGATAATTTGGTGATTAGCCCAAATTGTCGTAAGCAACCAGAAAACAACGACAACACGAAGTTGTTTCCCCGCGGGATGCGAACCCACGTCCACCTTTTATAAAGCAATGGCCAATACCGCTAGACCATGGCGGAGGCATTACATTACATTAAATGTCTTATGCTTGAAGTCCTATCACTAAGTCATTACATTTTTATTAGATTATGTCGCTTATACTTTAAATGCTATCTGTTCATTTACCTGAGCAGCTGGTACGCCAACATACAGCTGAAGATGCAGACCAGTACTGCGCTTACGGATAGTGCAAAAACTCCGCGTAGACACCAATACAACGCGCCGTGGACGACACCGCACTCGGAGACGCCCTCGAATACGCAACGCACGCCTATTCAACATCAAAATTGAATCAACATTATATATGTAAACTATATTTATAATAATCATATTAATTACATAACACTAATTCGTGAGAACGGTAGCTTAACGCGAACTCTGTGTTAGATAAAGCTTACAATAGAGAAGAGTCTAGAAGCGTTATATTATAGTTAGCAAAAAATAAAGATAGACATTATATATATATATATATATAGATTATATAAATTCCGTTAGGTTTTAAAGAATAGTAGTATTGTCTAAAAATATATGATACAAAATATCTAGTGACGCCTTGACACTCCAGTAATACGGCTCTTTGAACATTTTCTCTGTTGTATCTTTCGAAAGGTACTAAAAATTGGTCAATTATTAATATCTTTTCTTTTTTCTAACTCTACACAAAGTCAAATTTTATCAAAATGTATAAATGCAAAACTTTTTTTTCTAAATTTAGATTTTAAATTACCTTCAATGACGTTAAGCTCTTTCGTTTTGCAAACAAATATCAATACATTAACAATTTTAAATATCGGAAAATTAAATGAAAACTGACCATCTTCATCCGAGCCGCTGTGTTGGGAGTCCGACATCGAATAACACGTGCATGTGCGTGTCAACTTCGTGTACTCGCAGAATTTTAACGTTTGCAGTCTGCGAAGGAAAAACACCATTAAGTTATTTATCTTACGTTTATTTTAAATAACTTTTTGAAAGTGTACGCAGTCTGCAAACTGAACACAAAAATGTTATCTTTCTTTACATTTATACCTGGAAGAGCGGTCACTTGATGGACGGACATACATTTTAAAAACGAAATCAAACTGGGTATGATACATTCATTAAAAAATCCAAAACACAGAGTGTCATAAACGCTATAGTGGTCTGATCTTATTGGCGGAGCAGCCTAAAGCTCTTTGAAACAAAGAAAAGTTAATAAAAAACAATGTAAAGCCGTCTGAAGCCATAACGATTTCATGTGGAATAATATACGTAGTTTTGCACAGATCGTAGTAAAATAATTAATCAAGCGTATTAAAACTTATTTTTACTAAGGGCCTACTTCATTTAGGATCGATTTAAAATATGTAATTTACCATTGAATTATTTATACACTTACTAGTTGGTACCCGCATCTTTGTTTATATGAAATAGCAAGGCACATTTAAATATAATGCATAGTAATATAAAAGGAGTATAAACTGTATGATTCTATAATTAGACACGAATTTTCATAATTATACCACCAACAATAATCGAATTTCCATATAAACTTTTATTCTCATTTTAATCCTTTCAATTATTTTCCTTCTCGGAAGCGATTTTAAGTATTTACTAAATTAAAACAAAATCGTTTTACTGCTTGGCACGGTAAATACGGACAGACACGCAGGTTGACATACAAATATTTTGGCATTTATAATATTAGTATATATTATAGAAAACGGCTGTCTAGAAAAAGACGCTATATCAATAAATCTTATACGACTCGTTGGAAATTGAACATATATACAGAATATTAATAAACGTTTTGTCGTATATATAATAGACTTCGCACAGTGTAAAACTTACTTGTTCATATGGATGACGGTCGTCGTTATGGTGACCAGCACGCAAGTCAGTGCACAGACCAGACAACAAGCTCCGACCACTTTTATCTACGAACAGAAAATTCATAACATTAAAAAACCGAAGCGAAAATATATAATGACGCCATTATACAAGAAGACAAATAGGAAATGGAGTTAATGTAAAAAAGGTCTCATGTCAAAAATTAAGGTAAAAGAAAATAAATGCGACACGACAACTATAATTGTCATTTGACAGGGAAGAAGTGGTTTTCGCTGTCAAATGTTAATTATAATGCGATATTTAACAATTTTGAACTTTTAAAGCGCAACTGCCTCCGTAGCCTAGTGGTATGGGCGTGTGCTTTAGAAACCGGAGGTCGTGGGTTCGAATCCTGCGAGGACGCAACAAATTTTCATTGTTGTTTCCTAGTTGATTAGGGCAATTTGGGCCGATCACCCAATTGTCTGAAAAGTAAGATGATCCATGCGTCGGATGAGCATGTAAAAAGTCGGTCCACCCGCCAACCCGCATTGAACCAGCGTGGTGGGATACGGTCCAAACCCCCTAATGGATAGGGGTGTATTAGGGGAGGCCTATGTCCAGCAGTGGACTAACAAAGGCTGATGATGTGATGTGTGAAAGCGCAATTACCGTTAACAGTTTTCGCCTTAAAACTTTATCAGTATACACTGATAACATACTATTTAAATGTTTCTCTTCGTATAGATGATAATAAGTGGTGTATCATTATGTTAAGTACTGTGTATTGTTATGTTATTTATAGTTAAAAATATATACATTTTCGTTTTACTTTAGAAGTTAGTACCTAAGGATAAGCAAGGAGCTGTCTATCGCATCTTATTAACTTCAAACGGTTCAATTTTATTTGAAAAGAAGTTTCAATATTTATACAATATATTACATTGGGATGGGCTTATGCGTACACAAAAATAATTACGAGCAAAAGAAAATTTCGAAGCACATACTTTTCTTACCATATAGCTGTAACGATTTCTTCTCCTCGCCAAGCTCATTATACAGACGCCTGTTAGCACCAACTGTAATCATAAAACAAGTGATAAAGTTCGCTAATATAGTTGACAATATAAAGTCAGAATACTATTTCCTAAAGTGGGCACTTAGAGCAAAGAAGTCTCGATGTATACGTTATGTCTGTCAGAGATCGTGTACAAAAGACGGTTCTGAAATATAGCGGGACAGCTTCGTATAAGCCGCTAACTGGAACGGAACTGTCCTCGTATGTGATAAGTGTTGAGTGGTGTTATGCATCGACTCGTCCGTACGAGACATCGTGGCTGTTGTCGGGGTCACGTGAGCCATTTCAATGCTTTTTAGTATAAGAGACATTCAGTTGCTACTTTTTGGAATTCTCTTTGAGATTTCTAAAAATATCTATTTATAAGCTTGCAACTTTCAGACAATTGGGTGATATGCCGAAATTCCCCTAACCAACTAGGAAACAACAATGAAAATTTTTGAGTCCTCAGTTCAAACCCGACGTCCAGTTTCTAACACTCTCCTACATCTAGGCTAGAGGCAGTTACGCGTACACTTGTGCCCTATAATTTCTCCTGCGCAGTTAGCTATAATAATAAAGTTAATATATATAAATCTCGTGTCACGATGTTTGCCCGGGATGAACTCCTAAAATACTTTACCGATTTTAAAATATAGTTGTCCACCATGTGCAGTTTAATGCAACTTAAAAGATAAAATAGCTTACATCTTAATGTTTTATAACAATTTATTTTCTGTTATTATTTAATGACAAAATGTTCGTACAACGATTTGACAGTTGAGATTTCTATTGATTGAGTTGTGTAGTCAATAGATGGCGCGGTTTTATTATATAAACTCTTCGTGGATAATAGGAAATTGGTACAATAAAAGTAATTGCTAAAATTAATTAATTTGTCAGTTATTTTATAATAATTTTATCTATTAGTTAAAAACAAAAATAGACGCTATTTTACACCGGGCCATCAATAAAAAAAGTAATGAATAATATATTGATATAGCGTCCTAACATGCGCCAACAACATAAAATGTAAAAATTAGAAATAAATTTTTACAGAGCAAAATTAATGAAAGTGATGTTGTATCCTATATAAAGAAAGTATTTTTATTTTCAACGGCGGATACCATTTAAGGTACTATATATTCGTTATTTATTATTTCATACGATATTTGTTTCCTTACGCTTGCGACGAATGTAATTAACTTTAGTTCTTTGTTTTTTAATAACCATGCAACGAAAACATTAAAATTATGTTTTTGGTGGTAGTGCTCCATATCCATTCAAATTATTACATTTTTAATAGAAAAGTAAGAATTAAATAAACAATAATAATTTGTAAAACAAACTCTTTTGTGTAGAATTTTGCAAGATATCAACAGATCAAAATGTTCCTTCATTTTGATTAATCGTCTGCAGTCGATTTTTATACCACTGCTGTTTTTCATCGTATTCAGGTATAACGGTAGCATCATCGAGGTCACTGTTTTTTTACAAATGACATTTATCTAATAAAACATGGTGGTCCTCTAAACTGTTTATTACAATGTAAAATAAGTAAATTCTAGCCGCAGCAACGCGTGGCAGGGTATGCTAGTCTCTTATAAAGATTGGTCGCCGTAGTCGAATTCGAGTAGAAGGACATCATTATCATTATCATTGAACGTTAAGACGGATAACTTTAAAGCAAAATTGCCAATAACTTTGGTCCGTAGCTTGTAAATACATACATATATTATACTCGTAATACAGTTGCAATATTAAACTCTTCACGTTGATGTTTTGATTTATGATGTACTGGTCGTTGTTGTCTTTTTACCTATTTTATATCTTATACGCCTATTGTACCATTTCTTTATGCATAAGCTGTAAGTTATTTACCATGGCAGCCGGCACAGCGGCTGGCACCGTCTCCAAATGCTGTGGGGATGCAGTGTAAGCCCTCAACAGGATGTGCTGCGCCGCCAAAGACCGCCCAAGGCGGCGGCCAGAGCGCCGCAGCCGACGCACCACCAGGCGTACTTCCTCCGGCGGCAGGTGTTGTCGTTGTTGCAGCCGACCGACGCTAAAGACAGATTATTTGAATTTGGAATGGTATTTTTTTTTTAATTAATCTATGCTTTTTTTGCGATTAAAAAATGTTATGTGACTTTTTTAATTTTTAAAATCTACACATATAAAAGAGATTCCCACTTATATATTGACTCATCACGATATATCTATATAAGGCGTAGCGTCGTGAAATTTGGTAAGAATATTCCTTTCGCCGAGGAGAGAGGCTCGCTAGAGGTCAGCTCAGAACGGATTTTACGAAATTATAAAGGGAGGTTGCGGGGTTGCTAGTATTAAATAATAGATAACTAACAATTTTTTTAATACTTTAAACTCGTCTCGGATTTCAATATGAATTGGTAACGATTTAGTTTTGAAAATATTTTATATTTTTCTTGGATATAAATATGGATCAGTGCCATTATATTTTTTTTATAAGTTTATTCTTTTTGACCGACGTTCTAAAAGAAGCAGTTACACAATTCGGAGTATGTTTTTTATTTATATGGAAAGGTAACTTTGTAATTTTATAAATAAGTTTTTCATATATAGTTCTTTACTACTACTCCCCCGCGGCGTTCCCCGCTCACCTCATACTGTTAAATTATCATTTTTTTAGGAACTTTCTTCAATTTATTAAGCATAAAAACTCTCCTAGTTGTGACAAACATTACAAAAAGAAATTAGAGTAATCGGTTCAACTCTTTTCGAAAGCTCCGCTAAGCATTACATTCAGATTTCAGATTCAGATTCAGTTTTATCATCATCATCAGCCTGTGTAAGTCCACTGCTGGATATAGGCCTTTCTCCATTAGGGGGTTCAGTTTTATATCACAGTATAAGAAAAATGGAATATAATAAATTGCTCGTATTAATTACTATGAAGAGAAACTATTGATATATTGTATTTTATTATATCACATATTAAGGACAGCCTTTTAATAACAAAATGCAATTGAAACATTGCTTATTAAAGAATTATCTTGCTTGTGTTTGATTAAAAGTCTACATTGTTTCAAATAATTTTATGTTGTTCGTGGACTGTAAGTGGACCATAAAATGTTTCGTTAATGTCTTTAAACATGAACAGTTCATGCAGGTAAATAAATAAAAAGCGACTGACGGAAAATCTTATATGGCCGTTAAAAATTGTTTGTAACCACGTAAAATATACACTATGTCCACATAGATATCTCAAAGTAATAATATTACAATCATTTAAAAATAGTTTTAAGAAGATGTTCATCGGTTGCCACTTTTATTAACAAATGTTGAACTATTTACTTTTTGATGTCGTAAGTTAAGCATAAAGTTCTTTTTTTAATTATAATTACAAAAAGACTTAAGTAATTTGTATGGATAGACTAGATTTTTATCGCCTACGAAGGCAGACGAGCAGTCGGGCCACCTGATGGAAAGTGGTCACCGACGACCATGGACATCCGCAATGCCAGGCGTATCACTAAAGCGCTGTCTGCCGTAAGGCTTAGGTTTCCCCAATGAATACCGGTGCCCTACAAACCAGAGCACGTTAGTGTTCCTACATAGCCGACTATAATAAATAAGCAGACAGGCAGAGAAGAATTTCGGGAAAATAAAATTATTTCATCTTTTGTATGGCCTTTTCGACTTAAACGTAAACCTGATTCCCACAATTATACAATTAAATTAAAGCAATTTTAGGTTCACTTATTTTGGTACAGACAACCTTTGATCACCCGTCACCATGTGACTTGTGTGACTTCTCTCCCTGCCCCTAGAGTCGTAGTGTGATAGCAGAGGTAAGGGGTATCGAACGAATCATCAGGCGAAGTACATACGGAAATAATTGATTGTTGAAACCTGGAAATTCCACTTTATACGTGTCTTCTTAATTATTATAGTCTATCTAATAAAAATTACAGAAAGTACATCTATCCATGTTCATAAACACAATAATACAAATTACAAACTTGAAATTTACTTAGATCAACATGTAATTGATTTAAAACATGATGCCAAATAACCGATAATTGTTTGTGTTTATATAATAAAATATATAGTAAATTTTTAAAAATTCAGAGGTGAGAAATATAATTAGGAAAAATAAAAAAAGATATATTATTACCGAAATATGGTGGCGGTGGAACATAATGTTGTGCTACGTCCGCAGCTATTGTTGATTGAGGTGTGGTGGACACTTGATATTGTAAAACTTGCATAATGCTGCACATTTGCATATCCTTTGTTTTAATCACTTTACACTTCAGTTAATCGCACAACAGAACCGAATAAACACTAAACGTCATGTCCGTTTCCCAATCATGTTTAATCTTTTATCTAGTCTTTATTGTAATAATACTGGTGATAAATAAAAATAAACAGCAAACGCCACATTCGAAATGCGCGCCATAACACAGATCGATATTTACAACAGTCACAAACAGCGTAAAGAACAATGACCCCAACGTTTGTGACAAACAACCGCGTATTTATGTGTAATACACAATTCAGTCGCGTAATATTTTAATTAATAGACACATTTTAAATCAATTCACTACATATTAAAGGTGTAACCTAATTTTTTGTTAAAATTCACTGTTTCCCTCCTTTATTCGCATTATTTCGTTTGTTCAACACTAAAATCTTCATTTATCACTGTAACTGACACTTTTTAGGTTTCATTTCGAAAGTAATAATATTTTACTACACTTTTAAGATTATTCTGCGTGAAAATATAGGTTACATTCCTTATTAATACGTTTACGAGAGTACGCTAGGTTATGTATTGTGACAATGGTTTCGCGCAGAAGCAATGCGAACTTTATGGGGGTTGCAGGTAAAAAGGTCTTAAATTAAACCAATCCGAGTGACATGGATTTTGCCGCGCGCACAAATTCACCGTGTCAAAATAATACACGTTATATTCGGTAACTTTGAATGGTAATAAATGACAGATAATATAACTTCAACCGTGACACGGTAATGTCAGGTACCTTATTCATAGTATGTTACAGGTAGGAATTCTTGACTATTGTTGTTTTTTTTTTATTATGTTGGTTTATGGAGCTTTCTATTTTGTTATACGCACCTGCGTCTTTATGTGCAAGGATGAATGGAATTGATTTTGTGCGACGGAATGACGGATGTATTGTGCAAAATTTTATGTCAAATCGAAATAAGTAGTTCTGAACCCGAATTATTTATCAGACACAGAATCTCGCCGTTGTGCAAAAAATCTTTACAATGTACTGTATTATACTTTTCACACGCGAAAATGTATTATGATGCTTCTACTTAATTTACACATGATTTATGATCTACAGGTAGTTTAGTTTACACTAACATACGTAAGAAATCTTTTATGTTTTAGGTATGAAATGATCCTCAACTAGCTCAAACATTTTTTGTGTAACAAAAATCTCTCCATGTATATACGTGAACGCCATGTTGACGATTTATGCTAACATTGTAAAGAGGAAAGATTTTGTTTGTCGTGAATAGTCCGAAATTACTGAACCGATTTGAAATATTCGTTTACTAAAAGAAAGGTATTCTATTCAAGAGTAACACAGGCGACTTTTTCTATTATAAAAATCTGAAAATAACACGGACAGACCGTGGAAGGACTGTATGTGGTAATAAATGGATAACGATTGTATGGGTACAAATCAGCAGGAAAGATGAACCTAGGAAGTATTTGCCAGTAATTATATCCGATAATGCGTTCGTGATGTTCATCATCATCATCATAATCAGCCTGTGATAGCCCACTTCTGGACATAAGCCTTCCCTGATACACCCCTACGCATTAGGGGGTTTCAGACCTATCCCACCACGCTGGTCCAATGCGGGTTGGTGGGTGGACCAACTTTTTACATGCCCACCTGACGCATGGATCATCTTACTTTTCAGACAAATAGGTGATCGGCCCAAATTGCCCCATGCAACTAGGAAACAAAAATTACAATTTGTTAAGTCCCATTCCAACCCACGACCTCCGGTTTCTAAAGCTCACGCTCATACCACTGAGCTACGGAGGCTGTTTTGTTTTTGGCAGTCCTAATGTTAAACTTACCTTATAGAAACAATTAGCTTCGTAATAATAACATTCGACTTTTATCTCTAACAGCATATACGTATATTAGATAAACAACAGTAAGTGACTTAACTTCGTAATATTCAAAGGTACAACAAAGCCAAACATAATATTTTTTATACCAAAAATAAATGTCAAGAAGTGATTGTTATTAGTACGAATAGTCAGTGTCAGTCAGTATTCAACAATCAACAAATAAAAACTAAAATACTTATGACGTCATAGCTTCATTTAAAGCCGTCATTATTGTACCAGGAATAGATAGTTGATGCCTTTTTAAACTATTTCTGGACCTATCAATAGCCGATAACGTAAAACGTCATTATCATTACCCATACCATAAACACCACGACTCATTAGTCAATCAGATAATAATGATTCATTTTTAATTAAAACATATTTTATAAATATAAAAACGTTACACTTTTTTATTTATTGTCGGAGAATCTCTTTCACCTGGCCATTTCTTCAAGTAATTATAGGGGTCAGCCTCTAATCCATGCAGATTTAGCTGATTAACAGTTTTTACGAAGAGCGACTGGCATCTGGCCTCCACAACTCAAAGGACAAACTGTATTCTAAGGATGAATTAGTTGTCAGTAATATTTGAAGGCACTGACTTGCCAACGTCTGCCAAGGACGGTCTCGACAACCAAGACCGACTTTTTACATGCCTATCGACGCAGAATCTACCATCAGTGCCAAAATGAAAACCTGACGTGAGATGAAGCGGGGTAAAAACCTATATTCGAAATTCATTGGTCCAAGTCAAAATCCGTTACGAATAAACAAGAATAAAGGAAAGAATTAATTATATGTTAATCCGTCTCACCAGCTCTCGTACTATAAGTATCCCTACATAGTATAGAACAAAGTCGCTTTGTCTAACCCTATGTATGCTTAAATCTTTAAAACTACGCAACGTATTTGATGCGGTTTAATAGATAGAGTGATTGTAGAAGGTGAAACGCTTGTAAATTTGTTTATTTTTCCATAGACTTTACAGATATCAGTATTGCACCCGTGCGAAGCCGGGGCGGGTCGCTAGTATAATTATAAAATTGGGTTTTATAACAGCAATTAGAGCATCAACATACGTACACTGTTGCTCAGTGTTTTACAACTCTTCCTGAATGCACTTACTAGAATGCTGGATGTATGATGTCATATCGTAACTACATATATATGGATGTGATATAGTTATATCTTTGTCTTCCTTGCACTTAGACAAGCACTTGATTGTATAATTTGAAGTGACATTTTACTAGATTATTGCATTGGAAATTTAACTCATTGTTTCTTACAATAAGGCTCATAATTCGTCACAGTGTAGGGTCGTCGTATCTCAATGACGACGATTTATAGTTTTAGAACCATCCGGGCTTAATCTCTAGTTCTGTTCTTATTTTATATTTGTCAATGTGTGATGGTTCAGCTAATGGTAGTTAAACCTCGACTATTCCAATTTCAACTTTATTACTTTCCTAATAGAGCTTAAACACCATTGCAAGCAAATCAAACTATCTGAGCTTTAATAATGCACATAATAATATCAATCATCACTTTAGGTTTTAGTTGCAACAAAACATTATTAGTCTATAACAAGCCTAAGCAACAATGTAGATACTGTTTTAGTTTTGTATAAGCGTAAGTTCTAATGAAACCTGTTAAGCTAATATAGACTTTGTTCCATTGTAATAGAGTCTAAATACCATTGTTCCGTCTGTTAGTGGCCAGCACGCTCGTCGGTGGTCGCGGAGGGAGTGCGGGGGGTGTGTCGGTCTTGGCGGGCGGCGGGGGGCCCGGGTCGTCGGCGCACGCGTACTGCGCCGTTGACGGCTTGCATGTGCACGCCACTTGGTACTGGAGAATTGGAAAAAAAATTCATCTAAAGGAATTACTATGTGGGAATTTTTTTATAGTATTTAATTAGGGAAACAACACTGCGATGCATAGTTATGCCTATATATATTTTTTATCTAAAAAAGTAGCTTAAGTTACATAATACATCATCTCATCATCAGTTACACAATGTACCGTTCCAGAGAACAGACAGACAGAAAAACTAAAATTCTAAGAAACGTTATATATCACAATGTAATCATTTAAAAACGGTTATTTTGATGGTACAAACAGATACTGCATTTTTATTTTTTATATAGATGACTATAACCATACTACTGTAACAGTTTCTCTATCTACACTTTTATAATCAAAATAATCACCCATCTAATACAATAGATAACGAATAGATGATCGCGTAATGATTATAACATGTTCACTTGAAACCTTTAAATGGAAGTGCGTTATGGTCTTACTCCGACTGGTCGAGACTTGCTTTGATATTTAAAAAGCCGTTACAAAATGATTACAGAGCTTTAACAGCTCCTGCAGCAATAAAACTGGAAAAGGATGTGGAAATTATTGCAGACTTAACTAAATATTTTTTTAATTTTCCTAACGTTGTTTACAATTTTATAAAGCTAAAGTTACGATTCTGCAATTTTAGCTAGCAAATATAAAAAAATAAATGTTTACAAATGATAATTACGTTCATAACATAACATAAACTTTATTTCGCATTTAAAATAAGACGTTAGAAAACGTTTCAAAGTTCCATTTACCTTATGCAAATCGGAAGTGACTGATGCGCTGGTATCGCACTCCGGACACGCTTCTGGCGCGGGCGAGCTGCGCGCCGACGTCACATCCGCCATAGACATCTTTCCTTTTAAACTAAAACAAAAAAAACATCTTTACTCAATCTTCTAACTGCATGCATAAAAATGTTCATTTTTGATATTTTTAAGTTTATTTTCTATGTTATTGGGTAAATAATATTTTATTAAACATATTTTGTTTACAAAATTCAATATTTAAAAAGAAATTTAAAACAATAATATTTTTTTTTCAAAAGAAGGATATTTAAAAAGTCATAATTTTAAAGTGAACTTTCTTTACAGATAACGAATTAAATGCCATCACTATTTTATAAACTAATCCAATGCCGTAACGAAGATTGAAACATGGCAATATAAATGAATTGAAACAAATTTTAACGATACGTTTTATACCCGAACAAAAAAGGCGCGAAACACTATACTGTTTAACACCAAAAGGCTTGATCGTGACCGAACGTCGAGCTTTTTCCCTTGGGAACTTCCATGGCGTTTAATATGTGAAAGCAGGCGCAAGAAAAATTACTGATGCGTGTAATCTCATGTCCACTTTCGTCATACACAATGAGAAAATAAATTTAATTTTTTTTTAAAATTCAAATCATGATCGTCAGCCAGGTTTGAGAATATTTTATGTTGTAATTTGTAATAATTTCTGGGCCCGGCTATATCTAAGCGAATCTAGTGAATTTTAGTGAAATACAATAAAGTAAAGGGGAATGTAGTTTATTTTTAAAATAGACATGATTAAACATTATAATAAAAAATATAACTGGTAAGGTTTTTTTTTATTAAGAGAACAGCAACACCCATAGCATAGCCGTAACTAAATCCAACTATTTCAAAAGATGTGTTATAATCACAACTTATTTCTGAGAAGAAAATTATATAACGACAAGTCCTTGTAGGAAAAAGTAAAAAAAAAGTAACTATTGGCTACAGGGTTGCCCTCCCATTTAATTATAAGATTTATATATTTGCTATAATTTACTCTAATAAGATTTATATTTTGCTACAATTATACATTACTACATTTAGAAACATTATATATTATAGTTAAAAGCATACTAAATCCAAAAAAAATGAGTTTCAAAATAAAATTCTATTCCGAGATAGTCGAAAAACGAAGCAATGTTAGTTTAATCTGATAAAACCCATCTTGACATTTATTATAAAAAAAACTAACTAAATACATTATCTAATTACTAAATGCCAAGGATGTACAAAACGGATTTCCAACGACATTGACGACAGCTAAACTTCAATTTATCATTGTCACATTTTTAAGAAAGCTAGTATCTTGCTTTTCCCTGAAGACAAAGTTAAATTTGTGTATTAAATTATAATTAAAATATTATTAAATTAAAATCTAAAGTAGTGTCAATCAAGTCGCAAAAAACCTGTAAAAATGTAGGTTTAATATTAATCTCTTCGCAAGTTCTAAGCAGAACTTGAGCAAAATATAGCACCCTGACTGGGTGCATACCGCACATATTTCCTATGTATTGTTCCCAGCAAAAACAGTATGGCGTCCACAGCTGACCGCCTGCATCCTGTCAGCTGTCAAGCGGGCTCATAAGTGAAGTTATGTGCACATCTCTTTATCTTTACATTAAATTACTAACGGCTAAACATGCGATGGTAGGCTTGACATATAAGATTCCTTTTATAGAACACTCATTATTTTCATTTTACGAATAATGCTAGTAGATGTTGAAGTTGGCAATAAGAATTAGCATCATTGATTTATCAATTATTAATGTATGCTTTTTTAAACAGTTAAAACTACACCAGCCCGGATGAAACACCATGATCTGGAGCAGAACATACCGAATATTTTATTGTAGCATCTAGATGATTAGTAAACAAATAAACTCGCATCTGGAGAAGAGAAAGAGAAAATATTTTAGTAAACATTAATTGAATTTAAAATCTAATTCCAATTTTAATTCTAAATTTCGTTACCGTTGTTTTAATCAAGCCTGCATCGCAATTTAGGGGCACTGACCTTAAAATCCTTGTTATTTTTAATACAGGGATATCACGTTACGGTCTACTACTCTATCGTTAAATTTCAAGTTTTAACAATAAGTACTACAAGAAAGCGAGTTCTCTTTTTAATAAACAACTTTGTAACAGACTTGAATCAGTTAAACAAAACGAAAAAGACATGAGATTGACTATCCTCTAAAAACAAAACATTCAACCGTTGACAGACCGCTCCCGCGCTCGGTTCGCAAGGTCAACGACCTTAAGCAATCATTCAATCATATTACCGCGTAAATGGGTATCGCTACGCATGTGTGAGTTTAATCAAGAAACATATTTGTATGTTGTATCCTAGATAATCTACAAAGAGCTTTATTAATAAATTAAATCGTAAAATAACAATTAAAGAAGAACTTTGAAATAATTATAAAGCTTAATCTTTCGATGCACGTATAAATATTATGACCATTTAATTTTTATATCAGGTGCTAGGAATTTTAATTTACATAGCTGATGCGTCGTCCGATACCGTTTTAACATTAATTTAGTTAAGTAACGGTGTTGAATCACTAATTTATGTTACGGAATAAGGAAAATAGAGTAAACCTATTTATGTGAAGAATACTAATAATTTTAACTTGCAATACTCTAGATTTTTACTCTATGACACTCAAAGACTTATAAATACGATAATATAAGTTTTATCTATAAGAATTTAAAAAAACAAGTAATAATAACATTATAACATTTTTTGACAGATAAAAACAACAATGACAAATATATAATCTGTGGCAAACTAAAACTTCGATACGACATTACCGTGTTCTTTGCCACAAAGCTTTGATTTGGTATTTCTTTGGCGATATTTATTCCAAGCGGCGGTGATCTCACAAACTGTATACGCCATTATACAACGTGGGTCTGGTCTAATTTAATTAATGCGGAATGGGTTACTAAAATGACGCCATTAATTGACGGAGATAACTTTAAAGTGTTGGAGTTTAAATTATTGAATGCGTCCGGCAATTAAGAACTAGCCATTGCCTTGTTACGGAAGTCTTTTGAATAATAACGATTTTTCTAAAACCGTTTATGTAAGAGTGATTTATTTAAATGTTATGTACTAAATTTATGAACCTAGGTTCACCTTCAGGTTCTTACGCAAAAAGGTAAAGGTGCAGTAGTATTTTCCGTTTGTCAAATAAAAGCTCAAATAACGAGGTGTGAAAATAAACGGTGTCCTTATCTTAATTTAATGACTCGTACATCATAGGCATCTTGATCAGTTTAAACAAAATTAAAAAAAAACACCTAAAATCGGTATTAAAAACGTTCCGTTTATACTATAATGACGCTAGCTGTAGTGCACTTAATTCGCAGGGTTGAGGCACTACATAACTGCAGCACTAAAATGCGCTTGTACTTTTCTGTACTGTAAATTATTAGATTTTATATATTAAAACGACCTTCAAAGGTGGATTTGATTTTTATAATAGAAAACTTGTAAGTAATATTACAAGTTCTCTTGTTACTTTTTGTCGCGCTTTAATTTAAGCAAATATTTGTTCATGATCTAAATACATAAATAACAGATTTGCTACTATGTTCAGGTTTTGATCCTTCTTCAACTTATGTCGTTTTTAGTTAGTATCTCTTGTTAGATAAAATTAATACCAACGCATAATTTTTTACAAATCTCATGTTATCTATCCTTATATAAGATTCTAATTATTCGATTAGCTAAAACTCTCTTGTTTTACAAAGAGTGTTTCAAAGATTAAACTCTACTAATTCTTGTAATATTAGTATAGTAACTTTATTATTAGCATTACGCGATACAAGAATCACATCATCACATCATCAGCCCCGAATACACCCCTACCCATTAGGGGGTTTGGACCGTATCCCACGACGCCGGTCCAATGCGGGTTGGTGGGTGGACCGTCTTTTTGCATGCCCATCCGACGCATGGATCACCTTACTTTTCAGACAATTGGGTCCCAAATTGCCCTAAACAACTAGGAAACAACAATGAAAATTTCTTGCGACCCCGCAGGATTCGAAACCACGACCCACGGTTTCTAAAGCACATGCCCTTACCACCAGGCTACGGAGGCAGATAACAGAATAGCAGGGCTTATCTTATGTAGATAATTAAGTTAATTCACTAACTGCTCCATTTATTCAGTAAACAATGTAATATAGCTACAAAACCACCAAATAATTATATAAAAAGGTAAAAAAACAAACTTATTACACAGAGTAAACTATTAAGGCGTTAAATAGTGATAAAATTTTATTTTCTTACAAAGGTTATAATTTATACTCTCGTCGATAATGATATACAGGTTATATTAAAATAATTCAATAAGTTTAACTTTAACAGTACAAGTTTAAGTAGAAATAGGACCTTTTTAAATAACTCTTACACCGTTAGAATACAATACAATATTTATATTTGTATTCAAAGCTCACATCAAACGACTCGATTGATACTACTAAAGGTTAAGGGCCCTGCAAAACAATGATCGCAAAACAATACGATATTGCACTGCATGGATAATAAGGCTTTACAATGGGTTTGTTTTTGATAACAGATAAGTATATGTATCTCTTTCATATTCGTATCATACTACTTACTAACTTTTCGTAAACAGTATTTCTACTAAGTCTTGCAGTTAGAAAAAGTAATATATTTTTTTCCAAATATTTGTGTTAAACCAGTTTAAGGGCCGGTGGAAAATATTACTTATTTCAAAAGAAAAAAAGAATTTTAGCTTGTTTTTGCCTGAAGCATTATTGAGACATATTTTTTTATTAACAGACTTATTCTAGAATTAAGATAGCCTGATTGAACTTTTCTATAAAAACTAATATTGAGATGTGTAACATCATCCTCACGTCACGAGAAAGCATATCGTTTTAAATCTTTCTAGTGTTGCCACTTTTATTTAAAGAAGATAAAAGTAAAGTTCATACAGGAACTAATCAAAGCACGATGAGGTTAAGATGTTTTCTAATATGTAGTTCTCTGCCATATGCAATGAACACGCGATATTTTACTCATAAAAGCGGCCAAGGCTTTGGCATAAACAGAGCTTGACATTAGTTTTCGTGTGCGTATTTTCCACGGCTTATTTGCCACGCGTATAAAATATAAGTTTTTTTATTATACTATTTCATTTCAAAATCAGAAAGAAAGATATGAATGGATCTAAAAAACACAATGGGACGCTTTTTATTAAAACAAAAAAACCTCTAATTTCTCTTGCAAAATTTGATAGCAAACAGTCTATCCATTGCCAGGCTTTACTATCAATGTAACACATATAAAATTTTATTTATAATTATTGCCACTAATAATTTACTTATATATTGTTATTGTCTATACAAAAAAAAAATATTTACTGCATTACGTAAGTAATATAATTCTAAATCCATTAGTATATTCGTTTTCACAAAACACAGAGTGCAATATCAATTCAGCTGATTTTATTTTGACCGTAATAACTTTATGTGTTATGACTAAATGCTTTGACTGTTAATTGGGCAAATGGTGAGAGCCGAGATGAAGAAATGTTTTGTCTTTACCATGACTAATCAAGAAAATTTCTTATAAAATTACCTAATTAAAGGGGGGGGGGGGGTAATTTTATACTAATGTGGAAAATATTATTTTTTTATGTGCTTTGCAATTTTTATTATATAGAATATAAGTAGTAAAATCAGCGAAATTAAAAAAAAACGAGCTGTTAGAGTAATATCCTAAGGCGTATGTAGAGGTGTATTGAAAACATATTTATATTTGTTAGTTTTAGCTCTTATTTTAATTTTTTCCTGTAAAAGCTCGCAGGAAAGGAAAACTGTTTATAAAATTAATCTTACCTTAATACGCTAACAAGTACATATCCGGCGTCGACTTTAGCCTAGAATTATTAGAATGTATAATTTTGTAGGATAAATGTACATATTTGTTACTTTCGTATCCAAATATAATGAAACGGATTTTACAAAACATTACTGTAATGTAGCCAATTCTACATGCTTGTTTATTAAATATGATGTTTGAGATATATTTGTATGCAAGCGAAGCCGCTGACGGAGCTTGTACATGATATATGTGGGTTAATACTAACTGCCTTATCTTATGACATCCACCTTTTATCTACTTTAACGTCAAGAAATATCGTAAAAATAGGATTTGAAAGCATGAATACATAATATTAAATTAGTACTATCGTATCAAATCCACTAATTTACGGATTTTTCGCGTAACTTAAATATATTTATTCCCGACGTTTCGGATTCTTTTCAGCATCCATAATCACGGGCAGACTCGTGATCATGGATGCTGAAAAGAATCCGAGAAGGATTTGATATGTATAATAATCGCGTAAATAAAAGAAATAATTAGTACTATCGTAATTAAACTCAATGTTGCTTAAAAATATTAAACAGTTTTAACACTTTAGTTCTTTACTTAGTCAAACCACAAATCCGTGCACAAAAGATTATGGACTCGATAATTGCACATTATGGAGCCTGTTTGGGTACAGCAAAACTTAAATCTAATTTAGAATATAGATACAAAATCTTAAGTACTTAATTAATTTATCATATATATTTTTTATAATTACATAGAATATCAATTTCACATAAGAAAATAATATTATAACTTACTTTATACAAACATATTATTTATAAAACAAGTCATATAATTAATATAGTATATCAATTAATACGATAAATAAATATACTTAGACACATTACATTATTGACATCGTATGGAAATTTTTATTACAATTTACAATTTGATTAAATAGTTTACAATTTATCGTCAAAAATCATTTGTGTTGTAGCAGCATTTTTGTTACCACAGTTTATGTAGCTTATTTTAAAACTTATCTTTAAATTCAATTTATTTTCCATTACTAAACTAATTTGTAATTTAAAAGTAAATTTTTACTAACATTGGTAAGGGTCCTGATTGAAACAACGCTAATTTGGAGATCGATAAAGGAAATTTATTAGTGTACTGCACACTAAAAGTACCTAAAATTGGTAGAAGTTGTCAAAATTTTAGCAAAGCACATAAGTGTATTAGATGTGTTATGAACCAGAATAGTATTTTTATCTCGTCACAAAGCAGCGACACGATATCACTTCAGTTCAGTTATGTAACAACAGTAATATCAACTGGTTTAACCGCAGACCAGTTTCGAAATGTTTGTGGTTGAACGAGTGCTGGTAAGTTAACAGCATTACTAACAGGCCATACACGAACTAAACCGCCTCCATTCATACAATTTCATCACAAAAAAAGGTTAACAGACGAAAAGTTTTGTCTGTCAGAATTATTTGATGTCATATTGAAAACAGAAGGGGTTTTTATAAAATTCTTTATTACGATTTTGGTATCAACCATTGTTTTGATAGTATGTAAGGAGTCAATAACCCTGAGTTTAGCTCTTAAAGAATGATAGTTTATATACAGACACACGTCTGGGCATTTTCCTCTTTATAATAAAAGTTAATTTTATTCTAAACTAGATAGGGATGTATTGTTGCCCTTGAATATTTCAACGTAGCCATTAAGGTTTGATTACCATATGGTTAACATACTAACCTATACATAACTATAACCTAATTATATTAATAAAATGTATAAGCTATGTTTTTGTGAAGTTGCACAAAATCCATTAAAAAGTTTCTGGGTTATAGGATAACAAACATTCATGCATGCTTAAATAGTTTCGTAAATAACATCAAAAAGACATATTTTTTAGTCTCTAGTTAAAGTTAAACGATTATGGTGAAAAGAAAACAGCCATTATTATTAACATCTAGGTGTTCACGATCGCAAAAGATGTTGACATTAAACCTCAATACTAAATTCGTACATTAAATGCGACGCATCCTAATAAAGGATGCGTTTTGGACCCATTGAACCTGTTAGCTCAAACGCTTTTGTATCTTAACAAAGATCTTTTCAACGATAATGCTCGAGTGTCCCGAAGAATTCGCCAAAAAAAAGCTATCCCAACCCAAACCTTCACCAGAGCAGGTAGACTTGCTAATATTTTCACAGAACTATCAACCTTATGGCGAATACAATCCGGTGAACAAGCATCCGTGCGTTGCCGATGCAACGAAATTATACAAAGGAAGCGGTTTAGCTGTCACGGTCGCCTGACGAAGAAAAGCATGAAATAAGAAAAAAATACACAAAAGTGCAGCTTTTAAATTGGGCCCGTGATCCCGACACGCGTGATTCTACCGATTTAACGCTACCAATCGTGTTAGAAGTTTTGGATTTCTAAACGACAAAGTTTTTGAAGTTCATAACTACCCGACACAATATTACAACCTAAAGCACCGGTAATCAGGAGACAACGTTGATTGACATCTGGGTGACATTTTATGAACAAAAACATCTTAAAAGTAAACTTTGACAATCAAATGGCAACGTAAATCTCATATGACCACGCTGCTTCGTTTCGATCGGCTACTTTTTGCTTTCATTAATACCAAATCTAATATGCCAAAACTCTATAGGTTAGATTACTGCCAGATTATATAAAAAGTCGCGGTAGCCGAGCTTTTAGAATAAAAATAAAAGGAGTAAGCACGACTTACTTAAATGCGGAACACGTCCGATACAAACTTGAGAGGCTTTTGTCAATTTGTAATAATATAATATAATGCCTTAAAAGTCAAAGAAATGACCGCAAAACTTCTTAATGATTTGGCAGAAAAAGGCGTGTTAGAATAGGTTTAAGGACTCGACACTCTTTGGCGGACTCTTTCGCTCAACCAGTTTTCTTTTCTAACTACAAAGGTACATGAAGCTTTATGACCCACCATGAAAGCCACTAAAATGCATTTTTTTTCATTTCAAATATATATTATTACAGTTATTTTTTGCCCCATTATTAACAACAAGTTTATGATTGTAGCGATATTCTTGCTTCGAAATTGGACTTTAATTTGCCTCATTGTTTACTGTGGCTATATTTTGCTATAGTAGCGTAAAATGGCTTTAAATAAATCTTTTCTTTATTGGTATTTACCAAAGAATCGATAAGCGGACATTTGGTAAATACCAACAAAAAAAATAAACGTATGTCAATTTTCTGCGTTTAACCTTAAAAATCTAAAAAGTTATTGCACCAACCTAGCAATTAATCAGATAAGCAAACCTAAATTAGCTATTGTAAACGTAGAATTGTTTCAAAATGAACCAATTAAGAAACCATATACTTTAATGCAACTCAACAATAACAAAGCTACTGTTAAACCATGGTTTCTTTCGAAATATGCTCATTTAACTTTCTGTTCAGCTTATTGTGATGTCTATTTATTTTTCTCACGGTTCAATTAAAGACAATTGTAAATACATTCTGTAGTCCCAAATAAAATTACCGTCAATGGTCGTATGGAGCTCAAAACTTTTTACATTTTACGTTTACATGATGTCCTATTTCGTGGAATTTAAAATATAATGTCAAAATACTCGGTATTTTTGAGAAATCATTGTGAATCGTTAACACAATCGTTTTAACAAAACAAATAGCGTGGACTGGACTTTGTTATTGGTAGAACAACGTGGGATTATTAACAATGGCAGAAGTCCACCAATCATTCCGTTACTTTTGGCGTCATGATTCAGATTTTTATGGCATACGCGACAGACGACAGTCGCGCTGCCTACCGTGAGATATAAGGTGTTAAGTCTCGTGTACCCAGTAAATACGCTGGCTACGGTCCCCTTCAAACCGGAACACAGCAGTGTTTTCGCACTACTGCTTCGCGGCAGAAATAGGCACCGCGGTGGTACCCACCCAGACGGTCTCCTGTAAAAAGGACCTGCCACCCGTTTTTTATTTGGCTCAATTCATAAAGTCAAAGCAAATAATCAAATCAAATCAAATCATTTATTTCAGACTAGTAGGAATACAGTCCATACACATTATAAAAATACAATACAAATACAAATACAAAACAAGAACAAGAACGAAGAAAATAAAAATCTTCTCAAGCAATAAAGAAATAACAATGCGTAAATAAAGAAAGAGATAATACTAAATATCTCTAAAGATACGAGTTGACTGTTGTTCTGCACTGTCAAATAGTTCCAGAGTTAATACAATCTTATTCACTTCGTAAGTCGTAGTTGTCGTCCATTGTAATGACAAGGAATACAATAGAATCGAAAATGATTCAGTTGACTACAATGCGAAGTTGCACCCAGTGCTTTCAGATAACGGAACCAAAGCTCGCTGATTGTGATTCACTAAAGTACTTTATTGTTTCAATGGATCATATTTGAGTGTATATTTTAACTTTGAAGCACGAGCAATAGAACAAAACTGTTTTACTGTACAAATTTTATTGAATGTATATGATAAATGATGGGTTTTATATAATACGAACATATGCTAAAGAAGAATAGAAATCGTGTTACTTTGACTTTAAAAGTTCTTGTATATATAATTATTAGCAAAGATCTTACAATTAATTCCACAAAAAAGTCTAACTAAATTTATAAAACGCAAACGATTGTCGTCCCGCCTAAATTCGTATTTAACCAAGGCATTAAACATTTAATTCATCATTTTCCTTACATTTCGCGTGCAACCTTTACACTTTCACTGACCCGTCATGTGAACCAAAAGCCTGTTATTTCAAAGCCCGATGCATCATTGTCGACAATCGTTAGTATTTTGTGGGAGCGTTGGTATTACTTTAGCGGCCTTTCACTGCTCTAAACAATTCGTGCACTACCCAAGTTGAAGGAACTTTGACACTTTAAATTATATTTTACCTAACATTAGGGCTAATCTGTATTATATTTGTTAAAAATTAAAGTAAAATACTGTCTAAACTATTAAAATGATTCATCTGACCATATACAATTATAATTAATATAATTATTTATTTAAAAACAGTAAATAGTTGTTATCGTATTACCAACAGTCGGAACAAATACAATAATACATACAAGCATTTTCCTAAAAATAATAATTTTTATAAAAATGCTTATCCGCCATCTTTTTTCCGCCGAGAATGTTAATTTATATTTTAAAGCAAGGATCTTGAGATGCAAGCGTAAATTGGTCCAATTCTGTGTCCTAGTTTAATTAAGATAAGTGTTGGATCAATTACATTTTGAGGCGCGACATCAATTGACGAAATAATGTCAAGACATAATTAACGCAACAAATTCTGTATATAAAAATTACGCCTTCCTCTTAGTGTCTGCATTTATGGTTTGTTTCTAATTTAAAAGAGTAATTTACTTTAAACGCTACTCTTATGGTTTTTATATATTTTTATGCTTTTTAATACCTATGTAATTAATAACAAACGCAAAATTTAAATTATCGCCATAAGAAATACTGTATAAACTGTCTCCGTAGCCTTGGTTCGAATCCTGCGGAGACTCAACAAATTTTCATTGTTGTTTTCTAGATGGTTAGGGCAATTTGGGCCGATCACCTAATTGTCTGAAAAGTGAGATGATCCATGCGTCGGATGGACATGCAAAAGTCGGTCCACCTACCAACCCGCATTGGTCCAGCGTGGTGGAATACGATCCAAAAACCCTATCCGTTAGGTATTAGGGGAGGCCTATGTCCAGCGGTGGACTATTACAGGCTGATGATGATGATGATGATCATGTAGAAATACTGTAAGATACTAATATCGGAATACATTTAATATAACGATAAATATTAAGTATGTTAATTCATTTAATTTGACTTGGTTATAATTTCACATGCGAAATCAGAAATTTAAGTGATATTTTTTGATTACACCTCCTTACAAATTACAAAATTTGCTTTACAATTTTGGGTCTAACCTTGAAAAAATTCTTTAGGTATAGAATCATACGAAAATTTAGTTATAAATAATTTAACTAAGTTCTTTTAAGTTACACTAAGTAGGTATCTTGTATTGTAAAGAACCATACACTAATTAACTGAACTACATAAAATGATACTACAATAAACATTTTATAAATGTGCCAAAAATTGATATCAACTTTTTAAAACAGGCAAATACTATCAAAGCTTTGTAACCAAGGTGATTCCATGCGCTACTTCTGACATTTACTCTAAGCTTTCATAGTGTTGCAACGTGTTACTATCGATAGTTAGAACAATATTCCTTAACGGGCAGCGAGCCAATGACCGTGCAATTAGTTCCACAAGAAGAACACAACACTACGGCATGTAACTGTGGGAAAATGTCAATGGAATTCGCGAACGTCGTTACTTATCGTCACCTTAACGGTCTGAGCTTTCTTATCTTCGCTTGTAATCCATACAGATAATAAAAAAGTTATTAAATTGTTCGGGTATTTGCACCGTAATGTTTAAACATTAAATATGTCCCAAAAATATACGATCTTGTTATAATTTTTATAAATACAGCATTCCAAATAATATTTTGTTCATATTACGCGCTAATGTTAAGTATTTCTATTATATTTCAAGTCAATTTACACGCCCATTATGACCATAAAAATAAAGGTCCTTAAAAAGGTACGTTTGACCTCACGAGTTACATATTAAAACTAAAAACCGCCTACTTTCCAAACAAGTTTATCTCGGCGCCTCTTTGTTCTTTTACCGACGATAAATATCTCACACGGCAATCGCACGATACAATTGCTGTTAACATAAGAAATAAACATAAATGCTCACCGTTTTTGTCCGTTTATGCGAAATTTTCAGTTACACTTCACACTTTAGCAACAGCAAAACATCCTATCACGCACTAAACTACATTAAAACCGAATTGTGTAAGTGTACACATGTCACGAATTTGTTCCGCGAACAATCACTGAACTTTAACTACATACTTAGTTTACTATAACATTTCTGTGCGTTCGTCTAACGACTCCCTTATTTTGTAAAAGTTACCAAGCCATGTTTCCGTTAGATAAACTTTTACTAAGCAACAGAGCAACCGTGTTACAGAACGTCGCGTTTCGACTGGATCTGGATGGGAGTCAAGTCCAAGATATTTTTACCTGTGAGAGCAAAAAAAGTTTTGTCCATATACTGACTTAAAAATCGACTGTTCAAATTTAACCCTTAAATCTGGTATTTTAAGTTTAGTTTCAAGTGGCCAGTCTAATCGAATATATGAGCAAGTTGAACAAAGGAATATAAACTTTATGAAATTTAGCATAAAGTTGGTAATACAAAACTGCATAGAAAGCTCGAGCCGTCGTTTTGAGCGTTGTAGGTATATTGTGAGCAGTTGTTCAAAATCAGTGGCTCCTAAACTTTTATACTAATTCAAAATACTTTTATTGACAGTTTTGTATACATGCAACACAACATACTTTTTAAACGTTATTACTACCACTCGTAGTGCACAAAGTGAATTGAACAAAATCTTACACGAAGGAATTCCGCAAATAAATTATTAAGTATTTGCCAAACTTAAATAACTGTAACATATAATTCGCACATGATTGGTGCATTGAACTGTCGATTATTAATATATTTATATTCGTCGCCACGGTTTTGGCCAAAAAACATCTTTTTTACCATTATCAATTTATTTAAAGAATATTATTTGCCTTATGTTCTATCTTTGAAAAGTGCGGGTTTTTGGATTATGTTCATAGATTGATCACACTATTTTAGTAATATTATGGCTTTTACTTACCTAAATATATTTCCAACATTGCACAGCCTTTGTAGTTTTCATGGTAACGTACCAGTGTCCTTTAACGAACTAAACGTAATAAAAGTTGTTGTTTTACTAAAGCAAGTTATATTATTATTGTTTTATTAATGTGTAGCATTTGCGGTTATGCAAGAATCTACGTCAGAGAAAAACTTAAATTTCGATTTATGTTCAAAACGCTATGGTTACTATTGATTTATTTTAACTTTATAAACAACTTGTATTTGTTTAAAATTCTTTTCAAGTTATGGTTATATTTTTATCAAACATTTCTAGCTAATCATCCATATAAATCATCCGAATAACTATATTATTTTACTTGTATAAAAATCATTATATTTTTTTCTATATGTACTTATATAGTTTGTATCACTGTATGTTTCGTTAGTAAACCGTTAATATCTTTGCAAGTCTGAATTAACGCGTTAATTACTGCAAACACATACATATTTCATACATATAATAAATAATCAAGCCAATCATTACTGCATATAGAAGTTTAATATTCATAGCCATAAATTAGGATCAAACTTTGAATAGCTATTGGTAGAACCCGTAGGCCCAAACAGGTTTGCACGGAGAAATAATAAAATAACAAGCCTCAATATGATATGAATTAACTCATTTTGGATTGTTATCTATCACGTTGCCGAAATTCAGTTTAGTGTAGAGCAGAAATTCCTTGATTTATTTTTGAATAAACATTTATTACAGAATTTAGAAGGTAATTTGGATTTGCCTGACTAATATGACTACGCTATGTAAGAACTCAACGCACAAGTTTTGATACAAATATTATATAGTCATAGGTATATAGACTATGAATAAATATAAATGAAGTAAAATAGAATGAAACAGCGGTATATTGACGCATACGCATTTCGAAAGACTGTATTTTTACAGTATTTAAAAACCGTTTAGGCTTTGCCTCGCGAACCTAGTTGCACACAATTTACAATTTGGTATGCCCTCATTAAACCCTGATGTCGCAATTAGGAACGAGAAATAATAAGATGTGTACATTTTTATATTATAATAAACCCAATACCTAAACATTGTTATTCAACGCCATCTAGTTACAAACCAAATAAAACTAGTGTATTTAAATTTTAAATACTTGGTAACAAAATAGTAATGTAAACATAAATTTCATTTACGTTAGTTCAAACACGTACTTGCAATCGCAATCCACCCTCCTACAACCCTCTAGCGTAAGAATGTGGTGACTGATGACCCTAAGGGCGATGGTGAGTTCTTATCACCTGGTTATGGCTTAAACGAAGAGCAAGTAAAGGGAAATTTTTCCCGATTCCTGATATATATGCAGAATAAACAATTTTTAAATGCGGTCTCTAGTACGCCACTGTCATAAATTATAATGAAATGCCGTAGATTACACGCAATTCTGACAGCTTAAGTGACATTAAACCCTTTTATCATTTTCCTGCATCTCAATAAAATATACTGGTATACTATAGTAATTTCTGTTGTTTATGCTGACACTATACATGATAAATAATATAGGTCTTAGGGATTCTATTGCGTTAATTTACTTTGCAATTATTAAAATTATACCCGATATTTTAAACCTTACCCAGCTTCCATGGTCAAAATTTTCATAACAATTCTACAAATATTCCATCTATGAACTGGTCCTATCGTACTGAAATCCATGCATAGCTTACTTAAATATGGTATTGTAGTATCAAAACAATGAAAGACATAACTCTAATTTGGCTCATTTTTTATTTTTAAAGTGTGTGTGTCATATAGGCCACACAGAATGAATGGAAAGTCCTCAAAAATTTTCTACTACACAAAATGTGTTAATAAAAAACAAACACTGCTCTAAATTGAATGATTTATTTCACTTCCTACTTAGAACTAAAAACAATTTGAAAGCAGTCATTAAATCAATATCTAGGTGTTTCTTTCAACAGTTTTATGATAAACAGCCATTTTTAGAAGTCTTGGTATACTGCCACACTAGAAGCTGGTTTTGCGTGGTGGAGTCCATGGTTCAACCTTAGGTCTTGTCGTGCTGTAGGGTGTGAATTGTCCCTTAGTGCCAGACATATTTTCGTTATAATCAAGCATCCACTTGTATTTGGGACGATTTGGATCCTGAAAACAAAAAAATAGTAAACTTGGTTTATACTACAAAAAATACACTTAATTGTAAACAAAGTTAAAAAATAGACACGGAAACATTAAGGGTTTCTCAAGTATTAGATGGGACTGCATCCATATTATCAGTTAGAATCCCAAACATTTATTTGGCTGACATTAGTGTATTATTTTACCTCTAAAAAAACTTATTTGGCCTGCCTACTTACACTTCTAAACATAACAGTATAAAGAAAAATGTTATGACTGCTTTTGGAGATAAGAGTGAAGAAGCTTTAAATTTTTGTTCCAAAAACACATTTACATGAAAGTGCATAATTGTAATTAGAACAAAGCACAGAGGGTTATGCTATTACCCTCTATGCTTTGTGAAGGTTCTTTAAAATTAGTTATTATGTAATCTTCTTCTTCTTCTTTTAAATATAATGGCTCCACCAAGGATAACTTGGTGATTCTGCCAATGTCAAGGTTGGGTAAAACAAGAGCAGAATTATTAAAAAATTGTTTGGTATTATTGACAATTGTACAGTAGTGACTCAATAGCTCTCAGTTGGTTGAGATACCTAGACAGACACAAGACAAAATGTTAGTTAATAAATAACTTTATACAAAAAATAGGACACTTATATTATTATGGACGGAACAAACAATTAATATTAACAAAAATTAGGTATAAGAGACAAGTACAGAGTTTTTAAATTTTAATATTATTGACCCTGATGAATTTGCATAAAATTTTTATAACATCCGGATTGGTAAAGGTTAAAAGATAAGGAATATTAACAGGTCTGGGAAAGGAAGAAGGGAGGATGTCATATAGGGGAATTGTAAGATTTCTACATGAAAAAATTAATGTTCCAGAGTGCCCTCTGCTAAGCCACACTGGCACATAGAATGGTCAAGTATACGCAATTTAGCTAAAAAGTTATTATGTAATAAAAATCATTCATTGTTGCACGGCATCACAAAATAATGTCATTATAAAAAATACACTTACTTGATGTGGGGGCAGATCAGTTTTGTAATGAAGCCAGCCAAACCATTCAGCTGGAACCTTTAAATATAAAAATAAACATTAATTAGACACATTTTGCCTCACTCTGAAACTTATATAAAGTGCATACAATATAAATATTTAACAGTTGAGATAAAAACAACAATTTAAGCATTAATGGTTGCTGTAGATATGTAAGGATTATAAAAAAAGTAAATATTGAACAAAAAATTTATCCAGCAAAAATAATTTTATTTCATTTTATTTCAAGTGGGCCTTAAGTAGTAACAAAGCTAAAAAGTTAAGCATATTTTGCAGTGTAAACTAATATTGCTTTTAGAAATACTTGCAGATGAGACATTTCTTTTCTATCTAATGCATGCACCTTCTTTGAATTCCAGTAACTTTAAGAATAGCTATTAGAAAATGCCTAATGGTGTGAAGAAAAGTAAATAAATAAATAATACTAATAAATATTACAAAACTTAACACATATACAAACAAACATGAGACTTACCTGACTACCATCATAATCCATGTGGAACTTATCCGAATATTCTACCCAACGGTTACGACTGAAGAAATAACGGGGATTCTCATAATATTTGTTTCCAAATTTATCTTCACCTATGAGCACACCATCTTTTAGTTCATCTTGCCTAGAAATACAAAAGAATATATATATATATTTCATATAGTCTTAAACAACAAATTACATTTATAACAAAGATAGGGATAGGTACATTAAAACTAAAGATGCTATAATATCATATAAACAACTGAAACAAAAACTATGTTATCATATTTATTAAAAAATTTAATGGGTTACTCTCTTTACAAATTTTCCATGCGTTTGTTGCATTGAAATCCAATAGAGTATGGAATTTGGGTTATTTATGAAAAAAATAACAGATACCAGTAATTTTTAATGGTTCCGTATATAATTTATGAGATAAAGACAAATATTACGATAAATAAACTATGGCATATTCTAGGTAAGTTTTATCAGATTACAATATGATTCTCCACTAAGTTTTCAATTTTATAATATAAAGCTGTTTGCAATATAAAAAGTATGAAATTATTGACTGAATGTAAAGCTATTTTTATACATCACATTAGCTTAACGTCACATAAACAATTATATTTAAGAGCTATAACCTTAGAACAAATTACATAATATATTTTTTTACCTGTACAACTTATACAAGGAAGCTCTTATTCCACCATTTTGCTTGATAATATTAAAAACGTAAATACTTTATCGAGTGCGAGATATTTTCCTATAGACATTTTAATGAAGATTTTGTTATTACGACCAGAAATAAATAAGTTTTTGACAGCTGCAACGACAGCTGTCAGCTAAACAATAGCTAACTAACAATAGCAGCTAACAAAGAGCAATAATTTTAAGCAGAGCAATCCCATTTTTTGGAAACGCCATTAAGCCTGAGAACTGAACTGAATTCCATTTTTAACAATATCAATAAAAATCCTTGCTGCATTATTAAAAGTCTATCTTAGAAAATGAAACATAGAATTAAAATTTGTTTCGCAACAAATTGCGTGACAGCCCATCACTAAAAACGGAAAAGGTGTAAGCACAAAAGGAATAAGAAATTACAAAGAAGAATATTTACGTTAATTTCATGTTTTATTTGACTCCGGTATAAACAGGTATTGATAAAATATGTTTTTATTATTGGGCCACTATCTATCGCTTTATGCTAAAATAAATATTTTAATGTATTATTTTTTTAATTTTAAAGTTATTTTGAATGTCTCTATTCAAAATTATGTTTGTACTTTGTTCAGCCCAAAAAATATAAAAATAGGTTTATGTGAAACTCTCGTAAAACGTTAAATAAAGGCAGTTAGAAATAGATATTACGGAAATATTATACTACCTAGACTACGCACTGTTCAAATTTAATAGCCATAGAAATCACAAATTATTACGACCTCATAAACTGTATTTTTATGTCGCGCCAATGACCCTCACATTGAACGTTAGACAAGTAGAAAGGGCTCTCCTGTCATTGACTGACAACCTTGTTTTATAATTACATAGCTCTTCTTTTAAGACATAAAAAATAGGGAAAAAGCGCAAAATCGGCGCTTCTATAAGGCAGTAAAACAGAATAACTACTAGTAAATAACCTCGACGCATGCATACCTTGCATTTTCTCCCTCCTACCTGACCCTCCATCCCGGACGCAGCCTACTATGAAAATATTACCTATCTTCCTGCACAAAAAGAAAAAATGGACCGTTTTGCTTGGCGTTAAAAAATAACATAAAATTTAAGGTTTCTGGCTCAAAGGAAATATAGCTTCTATTTTTTTTTTCTTGGTGTTAGATGCTCTGTGGAGTAAAATCCTAGTATAACGTAGTCGGATGTGGGAGGACCAGATGTCACAGGCATGTCTCCAATCGGAATGATTTGAAGCACCAAGGTTCGGCATGGTTCGTAGGTAGGAGACCTCGGCACGATTTAGAAGCTTTTTTTAAGGATATATTTCTTAACTTGAAGAGCTGTAACTAATATGACTACCACTTTTTAAAGCGGGGAAGCTGAGTGAATTGGTGGTACTAAAGTATCATATAGGAAACGGTGTCTAAATTCGACCTCGAGAGTGAGGCTGATGTCATGTGTGTATGTAAATTGTCCTACACTACTACGTGCAGGCTATGTGTAAATACTGCGTAGGTGTCGCGACCTTAAGGGCGCAAACTTAATTCTTAATTAAACATATATTATCTAACAGCTATTAATAAACTTAAAGTTTAATTTGTAAAAAGTATAACTACTTAAAAGACGGTCTGTAAGTGCACGTGTTTTCAACAATAGTCAAAAGACTGCTTAAGGCTCTACCTGTCACTAAAGTCAACGATTTTTTGCTGATAATGATATCTCCATTCTCTAGGTGCGTCGTGGATAATCGTGGATTCCAGACCGCTCCACTGAGAGCAAATAGAGCATAGGAATGGGTCACAACGTTTGTTTTTAAGCTGCTACAACTGTTCCTTGCTAGTGTTAGTAGCTTGTAGGCGCCCTATTGCCTACTTGTGACGCTTAGCTAGGTTGAGGCTGCGTTCCCTTGCGAACACAAATCAACTTTTATATTGCAGCGCCCTTTCCACCACTTCCTTACTTCCGGATAGCAGTGAGCGTAGACGCGCAGCCCTCTTAGTTTACCCTGCTGCGAACACTGATGATGAGGCGTCGTTCAACCAATAGCCTTTTGGCAGTTCAACTACTATGTAAAACTTAACGTTAGTTTGAATTTTAGGATAGAATAGTATAAAGTGTTTCGAAGTAACACTACACACTGCTTATACTTTTCCTGTTTTTAAGTTTGAGTTTCATAAGGCGTTATCTAATGGTAAGCGATAATTTTATTAAAATATAAGGATTCTTTTATTCTTAATGAACTAAACATTTGAAAATTAAAAAAAAAATTAACGCCTTCAAACAGTATATAACCATTTTGCGCAATATAAGACGGTGACAATGTGCCGTCTGCAAGAAACTACCGCACGATTTCCGCCACAGCATTTTAAATCTGTAATATCTTTTAAGATTTTCATTATATCAAAATGTCGTGTATGACATGTTTTATGCTAATACAACTAAGAATTTTTCAAATGTATTAACTTTTATATGACCTTACATTATGTTACCTTAAATAAGCTTTAATTCGCACGTGACAATGATTTTTGGTGACTTAATTTTTTATTTCTAATCTTTAAAAACAACACATAATATTTTAAAAATCAATGACTAATATCGATCATTTAAAAAAATATTTTTTTTATATATGATATAAAAAAATAAATAAAAAATGCACTCTGAATTGAGTACCACCTTTTTAAGACTTTTCTTAAAACTAAACTTGCAATTTTATATGGCTATACACAATTAAAAACATGTTTGTTTCTGTTACTATAAGCATTTTACATTAGACTTTGCCCACTCTTCTTCTCTGGCTAAGGTAAGTATGTATGTAACATACTTACATATGCAAATCCTTAAATAGTTTTATTTTAACATGAGCAATTTTTAAATTTATTCTAGGAATAATTAACAATAATTTTTTGAATACTTCAAATCATTTTTGATCGTAAATTTTTTGTAACACTAAAACAACAAAGGATGTTAAAATTGTTTATTTGACTATTTCCTCTTTTTCTTTTTTTGCTTCTTTAATGGAATATCATCCGTTACATCTTCTGGCCTTAATAAAGTGTGGCTCTTTTCAATATTATCATTGGTCTCTTTATTAGTAACCACTTTATTTTTGTATTTTGCTTCTGAATTTTTACATTCAACATTTTTTTTTCTTTTCGCTTTTTTCTTATTATCAAGTTTTGTCTCCGTTCCAATATCACTTTCTGTAATCTCATTACTATCCTGACAAGTTGAAATAACAGGAACTTCTGAAGTTTTAAGTTCATAATGTTTTCTTTTCTTTTTTTCTTCCTGTACCCTGATCTTGCATTAATATATTGAGGACTATTACATAAATTATCTTCTTTGTTATTTAGCCTTCTTTAGTTTTACGTGAGTAACCATTATATTTGGCTTGATTCAAAAGCATTTGTTCCTGTTGTTCTATCCTAGCTAATTTTCCTAAGGCTTTCAGTCCATGTCGAGCACCCCTAAAATTATGTATTTAAAATTAAACATCAATAATGCACATTTTCAAATATTAATAATGTTTTTTGAAATTTGAAAGCTAATTCAAATTGGATTTTAATAAGCTCTCATTATATGAAAAGAAAATCATATGTAATGGCACTAGGACTAGCTTGTTAAACCCAAACTTACATCCATATGCTATTCGTTAATACCTAATAGAAAGTTGATATACTCACTTGTGTGCAGTTCTACCTTCACATGCAGCAAATAATTCTTCATCAGTAAGTTTAACAATTTTTACATCTTTACTAGCATCTTCATCTTCTGAATCAGATTTATTAATCTTCTCTAGTTTTGAGCCATCATTGCTTAAAATAGCAGTTTTAACAAAGAAGTCCCCATACTGTTTTTCAGCATTCTCACCTTTTCCCGATTTCTTGATCTGCCACTCGTTATTTGTGATTTCAAAGTTAGTGTCTTTACATTTAAATTTTTTGACTTTACCATTAACCTCCTCCACCTTTATAAAAACAAAGTTATTCTGTGTTTATATAAGTTACAGACATATAAAATTGCCAGTACCTATGTTTGTACCAAAGCAATGTACAAGAAATGTAAACTAATTTGAAGGGCAATTTTATTGTGCAAAGATTTGATGTGAGCAAAACAACTCATTGTCATCAAGTGGAGTCGTTCATCTACTGTTCATAAGTCAATTTAAGGCTTTGTTAATATGAAAACCATACATCAACCCAAATAATTGCCTTGGGTTACTTGGTTCACATTTAGGCCTAGTTTAGTTTGGATAGACTATAGTGTACTTCCAACTGTATTACAAACTAAAGCTGAGTTCTCGCTCTTCACTTAGGTTATAATAAAATTAATTTAAATCATATAAAGAACAAGAATGTACCTCAACATTTTTAGCAGCTTTATTGTATAAATTATTCCACCAATGCTCAGTAAAGTCAGACGCTAGGTCATGCCCAACACCAGTTACACTGCGTTTCAGTTTAGGTTTGAGAGCTTCCGATATTCCATTTTCATTTTTTCCAAGACCTTTACCTAAAGAGAAACCGTTATTTTTAGATACAAAAGACCGCTAGTAGATTTGTTTTTATTTTCTTTTTGGTAATCATACGTAAAATAACAATATAATAAATAAGCATTTTAGATTTTTATACAATCAGTACCTGATGTCCAGCCATACTTCTCCAACTGTTTCCTTGCAAAATCCATATGATAATATATTAAATAAGATTAAAAGCACATTTGCAATGTTCCTTTGCAATAAAAATTATTATTGAAAGCAAATATGATTATAATAATTTATTCTATTTATAATAAACATAACCTCAATTTAGATAGATTTATAACTAATACCACAAGAAACACATGTTGATGTTGCTTCTAAAAATGAGATGTCAAAATATCGATACATTATTCTAGTATATCGATGAATAAATGCAATGATTTGTAATGACAATAGCGCAATTTTAACTTCTACATCTATAACAAATAAGTTTTCAACAATATATTAATGATATAGTGAATTTATTCAGCGTATGTTAGATTACAAATATTTTTTTAGGTAGTGAAAAATATTGTTTTAGGTAACTTGCAAACTCTGTTTACCAATGTTGGCAATGCATATAAGATATTGAAATTAGACCGACTGCTATATGCTCTTTGTTGAAAATTTAAATAAGAAAAATCCGTTATCAAATCATAAATAAAAATTACTTTTTCACTATTCTACCCCGAAAACTTGAAATTTTCTTTAAAACAAGCTTAAAAATCGTGTAAGGACAAGGTATAGCGTGCGTGGGACGTGACCAAAGCATGCGTCAAAATCGCATTGTATTCATCATACGAAACCCTCTCCCTGAGTAAAAGGCCTGCTCACAGCCGTCCAAGCTTTGCATTTTGTGAAATTTCCACAGCAACAACAACACAGTTTTTATAGAAAACAGACCATCTATGACGCTCGACTTCTTGATTTGTCCTTTCCCTGGGTCAACAAACCATATGCAGGCGCACGGTTGCACCGCAAAATATATGCGTAGTCCCATTTAAATCCCTAATTTTCTACGAAAGTCTAATATAATAACAAGGTTATTTAAATATAAATTTACACGGTTTTGGTACAACAGCGTAATCAACTTGTGGCTCAATAATTGAGTAATAAGCCTTACCAGTACTACTTATGGAAGGCTGCTAAATGCTAGGAACCTAACCTGGTCCCTAGCATATAACGCAGGCTTTCACCGTCACAGAAAATGAAAGTCTATCAAATAATTTATATAACTTCAAACGCTATAAGGGTGTCCCTATAGTCAGAACCAGTGAATCAGCCAAAAGTATGGTCTACTATATATTTAAATGTATCGTAAGTTCTTAACGTTTACGCCTAGCTACGGCAGAAGCTTTGTGGCTGTTACTTCCGCCACATCTTTTCAAATAAGTCTCTTAAGAAGGACTATTTATTAAGCATGTAAATGTCGGTTTTCAGTGATCAGTCAAAGAAAATCTTACATTCTACAATAACTCAATATCTGGCTTTGTTAATATACTAAACCGAACTCAGTTTCATAATAAAATTCGTTATAAAACGTACCGTAAACTTATTTGGCATTGCTCGGCGGGATACTTAGAATGCACTTAAATGTACATATTATTTGCAATAAGCAAAACGGTAAAGTCTTTAAAGAGGTTATTATTTACATATTATTGGCCTAGGATTTCTGATGGTATAAAAAGGTTTCTTAAAATATTCCTTTTTAAAGAACAGTTTTATTTTATCAGTCCCTTTTTTTAATATTAGGTACAAAAAAACTGTTTTCCTTATTATACATCATAAATATTTTGTAATTTTGCAGTATTATATGTACCAACCCTTTATAACATCAATAATAAAATAGCAAAAAACCAATGCAATTTGTAAAATATTTCAAAATCAAAGATTTTATTCCAGTAACCACCAAAACTTTAAGTGTAAAAGTAGAACGACTGTTGCTTTTTTTACGAACGGTATGCCTAAGCATACCCGCCCTCTTGGGGGTAGGGACCGGATTTACTAATACGATTTGTTGTTTCTTTCTGACGCCTAAAAAGTAGGGTAACAGGATCGATGTGGCAATCTTCTGCGACCCTACTAAGTCTGGCCACTGCTTGAGTGGCCAACGTCAACCCCATCTTGGGCTCACTGCATGGATCCATACCCTTAGGACAAGACTTCCAGCCCCAGCGGCGGCTTCAATGCGATGCTCCGCCGCAGGTAGCGGCCGTGCAAAGAAGAGTAATCGATAGCACATTACCGAATAACTCCTCTTACGGCTCCTGCAGACCGCAAGTATAGTGCGGTCCAGTTAAGCACGGGTGAAAGGGAAGCCTACGAAATACTATACCTATACCCCCTGCTACTCTGCTTTGACTGCAGAAGACAGGGATCATCAGCACACCCACCACCTTTGGCCTAACCCCCGCATCCTCCAGGCGCTTCCAAAGTGGGCTTTTTCAGCCTGCTTAGGACTGCCTCCACTTCTTTAGTTCAGCTCATAGCTTTAGTTCAGGTTCTTCTAGCATACCCACAACCAAGTGGCATGAACTGAACTCCTAAGCTAACCACCGTTTCCAATTATTAATTAAGGTGTATAATAAATTTAAAGATAACATAATATGTTTTATTATGTTTCTTGTGATGGGGCATAAAATATACCAACCATATTTTATATGCAATAAAACATAATTTATTCAAAGGTAATTCATAAACTAAAATAGTTAGCACTATTAAAACACTATTTTGTATATAATGATATGTATGTTTACACACTTGGAATAGGATGAATAATTTTTAGTAACAATAACATAAATATATTTTAATCACATAAATTTAACTTTGTGTTTCATCATCCAGGTCATCTATTGTAGACTCATTATTGCTGAAAAAAAAATATACAATCATTATTACAGAGGTAAAAAGTCTTTTTTTATTTAATGCATACAATATATACGTGAGATAAAATATAATAATAGATAAACTCTGCATAAAGGGACTACAGGCATTTTGTATATTACTCCCTAAATATATATTACTGCCAGTATAGTGCATCTAGGAAATGAAAACACCATAAACAACTAATTAATATATTATATGCAAATTTTAAAAATGTAAGCAAGAATCAAGTTCATTAAAAGAGCCCATCTCACTTTAATGTAATGCAGTATCATTTACACCACATTTCCACTTACCATCCCAATACATCAGGCTTTCATTTTGTTATTAAAATAAGCCCATTATTATGGCTATATGAATAATTAAATTAAGACTGTTAAAACAACTTACTGTGGTTGTAAAAAATTAAACCTATAAATGAGTTAGAGACAGAATTGATGAAAACAAGTTACTCATAACGCAACAAAGCCACATAATACAGTCTAGCAATCTTTTTGACAAATTGTCACTCAAAATGTTTTTAACTAAGGAACAATCAGCAATAATGACTGTCAACTATTCCTTTGGCATCATATTTTAACTGTATATTTCCCTGTCTTTGTTCACAGGACAGATTTCATTGATTTTTATCTACCATAGTTTTAATGATGTTAAAACCATGGTACATATGTCTATCCTGTTCTGAATTTCTAAGTAATGTACTTAAATGCTTCTTAGTGAATGTACTATATTTGTTACTACTTTACTGTACATAAAACATGTATATACAAACTGACAAATCATTTCTTAACAGCAGTATAATGATCATAGTTAGGCTCTCTTTTGGACCTTTCCAAGTATCTCAATCCATGACTGCCACATGAAGAGTAATTCTCAAGCATTGGCTTAGACAGGAGCTCTTCTTTGAAATCTTTCAAAAAGTAGATCCAACATTTTATATTCTCCTTTTCATTTGATTCTCTAAAACAATATGTTTAAAAATTTTACACTATAATTTAAATTCACATACAAATACAACAGCCAAATAAGATATGAAATTGATATAAACAATGTATGCAAAACTTAGTGATATTTAAACAAAATAAATTCTCAACAATATATTTTCACAAACCTAGATGGCAAAAACTTGCTTGGAGTTTAAGAGCCAAACTCATAAATACCTACTTGAACAAATGTCTTAAGCAGCAGAATATTTATGAGAATCTGATATTCATAGTTAAATAACTAGTATTTGTATGTATGTATGTACTATCTATGTATTGTATAATCATAAATATTCGTATTTTTGTATATATATTGGTATTGAGCAGAATTTAAAAAACTATAAAATTTACTTTTTCTCAATTTCAATGTCCTCTATTTCCCTTATGTAGTATTTTGGATGATCCTCAAGTATATCCAAATGGCTGAGCATTACATCATCTACTTCATACACTTCTCCTATAAATAAAAATATATAGATCTATGGTTTAGCAAATTTTGACTCAAAATAGCTCAACTGCCTCCGTAGCCTAGTGGTATGGGCGTGTGCTTTAGAAACCGGAGGTCGTGGGTTCGAATCCTGCAGGATGCAACAAATTTTCATTGTTGTTTCCTAGTTGGTTAGGCAATTTGGACCGATCACCCAATTGTCTGAAAAGTAAGATGATCCTTGCGTCAGATGGGCATGTAAAAGTCGGGCCACCCATCAACCCGCATTGGATAAGCATGGTGGGATACGGTCCAAACCCTTAATGGATAGGGATGTATTAGGGAGGCCTATGTCCAGCAGTGGACTAACAAAGGCTGATGATGATGATGATGATGATGATGACTCAAAATAGATGTAAACAGAGTTACCTACAGGAAAAAGTGGTGTTTATAAGTTATGCATTCTGCTAAAGGTCTTGATAACTGCGACTGACTTTTTACATGCCCAGACGACACATACGTAATTTTACTTTTAAGGATTAATCAGAGAATGTTGCCTTTACCTGCTATAAGAAAGAGGCAACAAAACATTTCTCACCGTATTTGAATGCAGTGTGCAAAACTGATCAATGACACAATTCCAGAAAGGGTGATGGAAAAATTTATTACATGGCAAACACAACTTTTACATGACTCATCTGTATTTACCTTGTATGTAATTACCCACTCCCGGTTCGTACAATACAAATGGTATATTGTACTTAGTAGCAATAATTAATGGATACTTTTTTGTTGTCTTCCCAATTGCTCTAAATTTGCTCTGTCCATTTTTAGGATCGGTTAACCAGTGGTGATTTGGTTCTTGCCTCTTTAAAGTGCCATATACGAAGACATTGTGAGACATCTAAAATAGTTAAATTAAAAGCAGACAAATTGAATACCTTTATTTACAATAGTTATATTTTAAGATAAAGTTATATAAATAATATATGGGTGTAACAATAAATTATCATAATAGATAAGATAAAAAACTCATACGTTAGCTATGTGGAGATATGTTTTGATCCAGAACCTTTGTGAGACTATAAATTTGGAAAAACATTTATTAATACTAATAATGTTGATGATTAAAAAACGTTTGCGGTAATAAAAAAACTTCGACAATAAAGTAGTAACAGCGACTATTCACAATTACATTATTCATACGTATAACAAAATTCTTGGTTTAAAATTATATTTTAAACAAATGAAGTTGTCGTCAACTCATCAACTGACAGTTCAAAGAAATGTCAACTGTCAGCTTGCCGTGAACGATTAAGCGAATAAGATCTTACTTCTTTAAATATAATTTTTATCTCTCTACAAAAAGTCGTAGAAAAACTTTAAAGCTGTCTTAATGGTTTGACATTTGACTATCAAAATTGATGCCAAATAATCAGCCTCTCTTATTGGTTAAACATCGCTGTGGCGAAATGGTAGTAGACATAATGAAAATTTACTTGTATTACATATAATAGAAATGTGAAAAAAAATATTTATCAACATTATTAAAACTTTATATTAAAATTTCATTTTGTCTGCTGTACCATAATATTAACAATGATTATAACATCTTGCGTCATTTGTCAATGATTATAAACTGTCTTTACTTTCATGGCAGATAAGAACGTATCCATAAATCTCGATATTAAAGACTCGTTACAAGTACCTATATACTAACAATTAACTTTATACATCATAGAATTCATAGAAGACATTACGGTTATTACCGCGTGCAGACGTTTCGCGCCTTAACTATATTCTCAAATGTCATCATAACTGACGTTTGTTCGTTCTTTCCTATTTTCGTTCAATTTTCATTTCGTTCATAAACGCCTGTTAGCTGCGCACTATAGAAAGAAAGATTGTACCTGAACTGAATCAGTCAATCTCGTTGAGCTTGGGCAGTTGATTCGCGATTTAGATTCCATTTCGGTTGAAATTGTAGTGCGTCCTGCATAGGAATACATTATTGTTTGTTATTGCGTTTTTAGTGATACTTTAATATTTTAAAAATAAATGAATAATAATGTGCTCTGTGTTTGGTTTTGTGATTTAAATATATTTTAATAAATTTTGAAAAGCTTATTTTTTCGCGTTTTGTGACAATTTTCTTTATCAAAACTTCCAAAATGAGGTTGGCGGGGACAATTTTCACTAATGTTACCAAAATGTTGGATTTTTATTCGCAATTTAATCCCTCACCACTATCTATCAAGCAGTTTATAGACTTCGGTAAGTAAACATTTATATTTATAAACGGAAGTGTTGTTTTCTAATAAATGTGTTTTTATTATTTAACATTCTCATTCATATAGTTCAGCAGTTACTTCTAAGACTTCATTGTATATTTAGTGGATCTTTTGCGAGTTACATTTATACATCACGAAAAGAACATCTAATTTAGAAATTTTAAAAATTGTTTATTGTTGCCTGTTTTTTTTTAGTACTCATAGCATATAGCCTATTAAACTATACATTGCTTATTTAAAACATTTCCTGTTTTTAAAACAAATACAACTTTCAAAAATGTGTAATAATTAATTGTTTTTATTGAAAAAAAAGTATTACTTGTGTTAAACTTATAACTGAGTAATCTTTAGATTTTATTACATGTTATTGGCAGAACATTGTATATCCATTATTCTTTTAATCCTATTTTCATAGAAATTAAAATAAGAAAAAAGCAAGAAAGTTTTCCAAGTAGTGGTATAGGCAAAAGAATTGGTAAAACTCATATTAAATATAAATTTTAAATGATTGTTCCATTATTATGTATTATGTCTACACATAATTTTAAAACTATCAGAGCATATTTCTAAATTTTTCTAATGATGTTTAAAACCAATTTACAAAAATTCTATAGCAAAAGGATACAATGTTTTTTTGAAACTTTAATGTTGGAATAAAGTTTTATTTAGTATGAATTTGTCAATAAGGCATAAAATATTAAGAACTTGGTACATAAAACTAGATCTGCATATATTATTTACGAATTTAATTAATTGTATAAAATGTTTAACTATATTATTTAACTGCAGAATATTTTATAACATAGGATTTTGTTGTTAATTTTGGTAATATAATTGCCTAAAAGAGATAATTTTGGCAATATTTTTTCCACTTTTTTTTACTATGTTAATATTATAGGTTGTTGACTTTAACTATATTCATAGTGCTTTGGGTCTTATAATTTGTATAATTAAGCTAAATGAAAGTCTATAATATATTCCATAATAAATTACATTTGAGAGCAGATAATCAGTACTATTGTATTGCTACATGTATTGGCTGCTATATTTGAAAATATTCTAATTTGCATCTGGTAGTGGAAGTTTAGTTTTTCTAAAATGAAGTGAAAAGTCAAGAATTTATTTTAGATATATTTTTATTTTGTCTACCTTATTTAAATAAAACTAAAAGCAAACTCTGGCCACCTTTGTTTTTACAGACTGAACTTTGTTCTTACAGTTTGTTAATAATGGCCACATAAATATTTGACCTCATGAAAGGTTGATCGGTCACTGTGGGATGACATTGACTGGGTCCCTTTTCGCATTATTACTGTTACTAATACTATGAATAGATTGAAAATGAGTTAAAAGCTTTTTCATGTTTATTGAATTGTAATCACTGGAATAGATTTCTAATTCTATGCTGACACAGAGTAAAACTTGCTTTTATAAAATGGAATAGAATAGTTGTAGGCATCATTATAAAAGGATAATTTCATAATTTATTTTAAAAAATTGTTTGAATTCATTATCTTTCATAAACATCATTTTAAATATTTTGTATTTATAGGACAATAGGTAATGTTATAGAATTAATTATAAGTTTGACTCTGGGTCATTAACAATATTTTGGTTCAAAAATTTTGTTTTAGAAAAACTTAGGATTCAACCATAATAATACAGAGTATTACACGGAATTTGATGTCTCTATGCACATTATTCACATTTATAATTTGTGATGCTAATTAAACATTGAGAATAATGTAAACAAAACAAAATACAATAAAATCGTAACCTTTTTAAAAAAACATTTGATCAATGTTAAACATAACAAAAGTTACCATATTTTTACTTGATAACATTTGTTTAATATTGTTGCCAGAGTATTTCTAATGTAAAATCGGAGTGTCTTTTTTTAAAGTCAAAATAACCCTTTTCAATAAATCATTAAATTGTGATATATAACTGATATATATAACAAAAAAAATGTATTTTTAAATTTTAGTTGTTCTGTTTGTACTGGCTAATTGCTGGAATGGTGAAACCGATTGTGACGGGACTTTCTCTGGAATATAGCTGATGTAAGGGGGTAATTTAGAATGCTGTTTTTTTTAAGAAAAAATATATATATTTTTTATCACCACGCGGACGAAGTCGCGGCCAACAGGCTAGTATCTAAATATGAATCTGTATCGATAGACGCGGCCCCTAAACATTTAACGACCTGGCGGAACGCCATCTTTGGGTCAATGTCAGTCGTAAGTCGTGGATAGCTATGCAGGTGACGGAGACGCAGCCCGGATTGCGTGGTTGATAGTGATGGGCGTTTTTGTGACGATTTTTTTCTAGTTGACAATTCGACGACGTGCTCAAAATAAATACCTATTCTTTTATCATTCAGTTAATAAAAATATTCGCAAAATGAAGTAATAAAAGTTGTAATACTTTATACATTTAACTATGTTTTTTATAACCATTACATGCGTCTAAAGTATCATAACATCAAAAAATATATGCTAAATAAAGTTATTTATTTAAATTTTCGATACTAACTAGATATACCTGTAAACCGGAATGTGAGAATAAAAAAATGTAGTATGTATATATCTTGGCCAGCTGATATGAAATAGTAGCAGTTATCATACCTGTAAGAAATATTATATATATTTTTTTAATTCGACTGCAAGTTTCTTATAATTTTTTTAATTGATTTTATCTGATTTATTCTAGTGTTTATCGATAAAATCTTGATTAAATAAGCGCGCTTATAATAGTGCGCGTTCTCATTACCGTTTATCTTCAAAGTAATTGTGACTACGTCTACTTTGTGCGTCGGTCAGTTTTATTAGATTTCAAGTGTATCCTTGCAAAGGATACGGTAATAGTATCACCTTGCTCATGCGGTCACTTGATGTAAACATATCCTGTTTACTCTACGTTCGGCCTCAGTAAGTTGAGTGCCTTTGTCACCCGTCGATCATGTTTCATATGATAAGAGTTCATATAATTGGAGAGTGTAAATGTGATCATACGTTTACATTTCGATTAAATTGCTTTGTAGTGTTGGTAAATATTAGATGTTAGTATTAAATTAGATCATTCGGGTTACTTTTAATAATTGGTTAGGTTTTTATTGTTTAAAATATGTGGAATGGCTATAATTTGTTTCTTTATAATATGGACGATTAGTTAGGTCATAGGTCAGGTTTCGATTTACATAAAGCTGATTAGATTGACTAGACTTATGTCTATCACGAATCAGTTACAGTTTTAGGTCGTTCTCTGAAGCGCTTCCATTAGCCAATTTCCACAGTCATAGTACGGATAAGTATAAAACTTTTGTACTGTTACTATCTCAGGTGTCTCTATCATCATCATCATCAACCTGTGTCAGTCCAGTGCTGGACATATGCCTTGCCTAATGCATGCCACCGCCGATCCTCGGCTATTCTCATCCAGTACACACCGGCTATATGTCTCCATACTATATAGAATTTTTTTGTGTATATCTTTCCGTAATGTATAATACCTTTTAGAGTAAATAAATTACACGTAAGGTCCCATCACTACTGTAGTTAACTATAAACAGAGTTATGTATGGCGAGCATGTTACGTGAGCGGAGATTAGAATAGTCCGACTCTCTTCCTCTTGTTCTTACGTCTTCCTGTTGTTAACTGTAAACTTTTTTTTCTATAGCGAACGATGACAGAATATTTCAACCATTCAGAAGTTATTTGTTTACTCGTTCTTTTACGCGCATTACGAATCTTTGTTTTTGGAAATAGTTGTGTAGTAGTGAACAGCTTCGTGTTATGAATCAGACTCGGCCTCGGTTGAATATATTGTAAATAATGTGTGTTTTTAAAATACTAAAAATGTCAATAAGTTGCATAGTGAAATAATGTTACTAGCAGTAATCAGGGGCGGCTGATCGTTTGGTTGTGGCTTGACCCGTGAAGATTATTTTCAGGACTATAAAAAATAACAAGTTTTATTCATCTAGTTTTATAAGAATATATAACAATCTCAAGACTAATAAAGTCGTTCAGCCGTGGATAATTACTTTAAACGCAACAGTTTACGCCTTCAAGTGAATTGATAGGCCTATTACTATGCTCATTGTGTACTTTTAACAGCCAAGTGGAATTAACAACGTTTTATGTGTTGTATGCTCATCTTTCTACTATTCTTCTCTGAATCTCTAGTCTAGGGTGAATTGATGTAATGTCACCGGAATTTAAGTAAATTAAAAGAGATATTTCTGTTACTACGCAGTAATACTGAAGGACACAAAATTTGCTTTATGCTATCTTGAAAATATAAGTAGGCATTTGATATTGATAACCATCTTTAACGACTTTTATCGCGTCTATGATTGTGTTTTTTACGTTTAACCTTGCTCCTAAGGTTATTGGGTGGAGCGATTTGTGATAAAACGATGGATTTAGAGCTATTGTAACAAGTAAATTATTTGTAATGTGCCATGCCAACGATTATGTAATGCATATGATGTGTGAATTCCTTTCTTTACTACTAGTATAATACGTTAGATGTTTATGAAGTATTAATATCCCCGACGTCATCTTATGACGGTACAACTTTACTAGTATCACCCAGCGGCTTCTCTCACTTGGTGTTACGTAATTTGTTTAAAAAAAGACAGTTTTTGCGTTGCACGCCAGAAAAGCTGGCTGATGAAAGTTTTTTTCTACCTTCATGACGCTTTATGTTTTAAATAATATTAATTTTACTTTGGTAACCTACGTTATTGTAGTTAAATCAAAGCCCAATAAGTAGCTTTTTTTTTCGACAAAGTAACAGACATACATCCATAATTTTTTCATCAATAGACATATGTGTTATTTATCAATAGTATTTATGAAACAAACGTGAAATAGGCATAAACAATTTTTTTTACGTTCCATATTTTAAAAATGTTGCATCAATTATTTCTTCAGTCTGCCCGTGATCATGGATGCTGGAAAGAATCCGAAACGTCAGGAATAAATATATTTAAGTAACGCGGAAAATCCGTAAATTAGTGGATTTGATATTGGTATGTTGCATCAAAGTAAAGTTTAATAAAACGATGTTGTATAGTTTATCGGAAAATGCTTCGGTGATAGGTTGGTTTAAACGATCAAATTGATCGTCGGCCACCGCCAATTAGGTAAGCTTTTAACGGTCTATTACTTCGTTTTGGCGCAATTAGCGCTCGTTCGTTTAATAGTAAAGACCTTTAACGTTCTTCGTAGGACGTTCATATTATGTTATACAGGGTTACAGGAAAAGTCGTGCTAGATCCGTTAAGGGCGTGGAGTACCCATCATTTCTGACTCATTTCACATGAAACACCCTACCTAAACTTAACCCTTTTCGAGATATTCGACTTTAATTTTTTAATTAAAATTGCCGATTTTTATCCTAATATTTTTTATTTTTATTTGTGTGTCTTATGATTGTTATTATTACATTTTTACATGTGTAATAAGATGCTTTGAACATCAAACATTAATATTGTACATAGGTTATTAAATAGGCCGTAGTAGACAAGTGAAAGTTAAGAAATTAAAAAGATATTAGAAAGTTTATTTTTCTAATGGATATCTAAAAAAATTTATGGCAGTTGTTCGGCAGATATGTTTTAAAATATCTACGTTTCATCAGCTATCTAACGAGGTATAAAATCTAGGATTTGTATTACATTTCAAGAGAAAAAGTATTTGGGACGCTTCAGGTATTAATCCCAGTCCCAGGTAACGGTCCCGAGCCTATTGTTCTTAAGTTATGACGTAGAGTACCGTATTATTTTTTTCGGCAAAATGGCGGTTTTAGTTCTTTGGGTTGACACTTATTGATTGTTTTGATTATCAGTCTGCTTTTGTGCTTCGTACATAGTAGATGTGATATCGTTTTGCTCTTTTCTCGACTTGGCTGTAATACTGGACTGTTTCTTCTAATTTGTGACTACTGTGCTTGTAACTGGACCTGATTTGTACTTGTAATACGGAAGTGTTGAAGATGTCGGCCTACACACCTGAGGAATATGCTGATATGCTTATTTGTTACGGATACTGCGATTGTGTGTCTGCCAAGCTCGCAACGAATACATAATTCGCTACCCCGATCGTCGAGTGCCGGATGTGGCTGTTTTTGACAGAGTTTATCGAAGACTTCGAGAAACTGGCTCCGTTTTGAGACGAAATACAGACATGGGTACATAATGGTACGGGTATAGGCCAGCAGTATGTACTGTAAACCACACCCTCCATTGCGAAAGTCCCAGATCACGGGCAACAACATTAGTGGAAGTTGTAGGATCCGCTCGAAAGCGTTGCACTATCTCATTGTCCTGTTCTTCGTCGTCATTAATTCGTGATCTTCCCAAAAACAATGGGTATCTTTATATAGATGTATCTCAATTGTCATCGATATTTATAGAAACATTATGTTTGCAATTACGTTCAGCATTCATCATCAGCCTGTCATAGTCCACTTCTGGACAAAGGCCTCCCTTATACCCCTATCCATTAGGGGGTTTTTCGACCGAATCTCACCACGCTGGTCCAATGCGGGACGGTGGGTGGACCGACTTTTTACATGTCCATCCGATGCATGGATCATCTTACTTTTCAGACAATTAGGTGATCGGTCCAAATTATTCTAACCACCTAGGAAACAGTTGAGTCCCAGCAGGATTTAAACCCACCACCTCCCGTTTCTTTAGAAACGGGAGGTGGTGGGTTTGGGTAGAAGCACACGCCCTTACCACTAGGCTACGGAGGCAGTTGCAATTACAGTACAATGTTTTAAATTGTTACTGATTTTTGCCCAGTGCTTTAATGCTTAATCTTATTGATGTCTCAGTTTAAAAAAGAAGAATAGCAAACAATTTATACAACATTTTCTCTTACGTATAATAATAAAACAAAATGACTTTGACCGTGACATATGGGGTCGAGCCAAATGTGAATATATGTATAATAATATTTCGAGTCACTATCTTTTGCCATTACTTAATATTTATATAAACAAGGAGCAAAGTTCGTCTTTGCGTGGGCCCGATAATTTTTATCGTAAAACTAGCAATCTTTTAAATATTGTTAGTTTCACGATACACGAACACATACCTTGATAATAGATAAAGGAAACGTTAGAAGGTATTTGACTGTTTCAAGGTTCTGTTACATTATTAAGGCGGTATATAAAGCTTCTACTTTGTTCTTAATTTTATTTTCTTCGCCTACGTTTTCTACTTTAATCAGCTTTATCGCATCTACTACAAATAGATTACATTATATAAAGTCTTTAAGTCTCCAAAAGCTATCTATCGGACATTACACATGATATTTGATTATACACATTTTCAAAGTCATTCTTGTTGACAACAAAAATTCTTTGGAAAAACGACAGGAATGATCATAACATGTTGTATTACAATTTTTCTCTACAATTAGGTTGTAAATTGACTGATTACTCGCTTCCTTTTTATCATGCCGCTTATTGTGTTTGCAACACGATGTACATTCGTTGTGTTGATTAAAATGCTTATGCAGCTTTGGAGCGGATACTATTAAATGTAATAAACATCATTATAACAACACCCAATGGTTGACTGGGTAAAAATGCTTTTGGAATTAAGTCCGCCATTGTACGAAATTTGTACAAAAAGTGTTAAATAAATTAATAAATAACATTACGGTATATATTGTGATTGCCGGAGACCGTCTGGGTGGATACCAACGCGGTGTCTATTTCTGCCGAAGCAGTAGTGTCAAAACACTGCTGCGTTCCGGTTTGAAGGGCACCGTAGCCAGTCATTTACTGGGTAAACAAGACTTAACACCCTATGTCTCACGGTAGGCAGCGCGTCGGCGATACCACTGGTATTGTCGACGTCTGAGGTGTCGTGACCACTTCCCATCAGGTGGCCTCGACTGCTCGTCTGCTCTGCGTATGCCATAAAAAAAGCGTACTATTTCATATTTCAACTTGTATTTATGGTTCATGGTCATATATACAGATTAAAGCCTTTTCTTGTTATGTTATGAGTGATGTTGTTTACAAAGAATAATTGTTGTATAAGTTATATGCTTAGGCAGTGATTTGACATTATTTACACACGACAGTTATTCTAAAATTTATTAAAGCAAATAAAAAGATAAGTTTATTGAAGCATAATAATGTGTAAAAGCGTTTGAAGGAAACGTAACATTAGTACCTGTTGTTTGAATGATAAAAGGCCCGTATGTTTCTCTAAATGATATCCGACGTAGCTATATCATCATCAGTCTTTGATAGTCCACTGCTGGACATAGGCCTCCCTAATACATCCATTAGGCGGTTTTGGACCGTATCCCACCACGGTGGTCGGCCCAAGGTGTCCTAACCAACTAGGAAATAACAATGAAAATTTGTTGAGTCCCCGCAGATTCGAATCCATGACCTCCGGATTCTAAAGCACAAGCCCATACCACTAGGCTACGGAGGCAGTTAGCTATATGGAGGCGGTAGCTATATATTCTAAACAAAAGCATCATATAAATACTAATGGTACCTAAAAGTCAGTTTTGGTTTATAGAGTTTGACATAAAGTTGTAGTCATATAGATGTAAAAAAACAGAACGAGTGACTAAATGTATACTGCTTTAATAGCAATAAAACTTCGAAACCGTTTATGGGGTCAATAAAATGTTGACCCGTTGGAGTACCTTTTTAATTTTATAGATTTTATTCTCGATTTTCTAATGACGCTATGATAGACTCAAACTGAAAATTATTTCGTTTACCGAATCTCCAAATTACATTTGGCTCATGTAAAGCCTTTATATTGTTTACATTAATACCGATTGAAGTAAATATTTATATTTAACAACCTTTAACGCTTTTTATCACATGTTTTTGTAGCAATAATCGAACACACGACGGCTATCAAGGTCTAAGACCAAATGATAACAATATATTGACGTAACGATATGACGTTGCTTCAGATGAAGCGATCGTTGTTTTGTACTCAAAATTGTGTGACATCGATTCGTGTAATTGTTGATGTTGTAAAACGATTTTGTTGTAATTGTTATTCCAAAAAATATGACAAAAATATCCCAGTGTTTTAAGTCTTCTTGGATAAATTTCTTTTTAATACGACAACCTTAAGAATTTCGTAATTTTTAATAACATCGAAACTAAATAATACCCAATTGATACAAACAATGTTATATATAGCTATACTTTTCTAGTGAGAATAACATCATCAGCGTGTGTTAGTCCACTGCTGGACATAGCCTCTGCTACTCCACGCCTTCTTCATCAGGGGGTTTTTGGACCGTAACCCGTATCGTGAGATTATAAAAAATAAAAAAAAATGTCTTTCTATATTTTTTTATTACGCGATTAACTACACATTATTGAATAAAAGAGACTATCGGATTATATCCTGTTTAATTACATGTTTTATTATGTTTACCTCCCGACGTTTCCGACACTTTCCAGCGGCCGTGATCACGGGGTAGACTGAGGTGCCATGCGTCTTGTTGACATCGCTGAAGCGGGATTGTATATCCCTAATTTGCTTTAATCTTTTGTTTGATAGTTACTGCTGGCAGTGTTGATATATTTGTGTTTTAAATTTGATTTGTTGATTATGAGGCCCTAGTAGGTGGGGCTGCGCATGAATTCAGCCTCCCATCTCTTCCCTTGGGTGTCGTAAGAGGCGACTACGGGATAAAGCTACTACTGCACATCTATTCAGTGGCGTCCGACAGATGGCGGGATAACCATCTCCGCTTTCAGATCCTAAAATCCCGAGACCATCAATGGGCAGCAGCGTTGAAGGTGCAAAGGATCTGAAATGACTGCGGTTGCCAACCCGCTTGCCAGGCGTGGCAACTATGGCAAAACCCCCCCAATGAAGTGTGTCAGTGATGTCGGCCACCAGTCCCTGGCAGCTCTGCTATTCCTGGCTACGGTAGCGGTTATGGTAACGGCAGCGCAGGGGGGGCTAAGAATCCCCGGGTGGGATTCAGCTACCAACAACGACGAATGGACCTGGCAACATACAACACACGGACATTGAGGACCGACGAGAGAATAACGGAGCTTGAAGAGGAGGTAAACAAGTTGCGATGGGATATATAGGATTATCCGAAGTCCGAAGACAGGGGAGGTTTACAATAATCCTTGAATCCGGCAACTTGTTTTATCACCGCGAGGGCGACCAAATGTAAAAATGTATAATATTTCGAGTCACTATCTTTTGCCATTACTTAATATTTATATAAACAAGGAGCAAAGTTCGTCTTTGCGTGGGCCCGATAATTTTTATCGTAAAACTAGCAATCTTTTAAATATTGTTAGTTTCACGATACACGAACACATACCTTGATAATAGATAAAGGAAACGTTTGAAGGTATTTGACTGTTTCAAGGTTCTGTGACATTATTAAGGCGGTAAATAAAGCTTCTACTTTTTTCTTAATTTTATTTTCTTCGCCTACGTTTTCTACTTTAATCAGTTTGTAGTAGATGCGATATCACTACAAATAGATTCATTATATAAAGTCTTTAAATCTCCAAATACTATCTATCCGACATTACACATGATATTTGATTATACACATTTCAAACTCATTCTTGTTGACGACAAAAATTCTTTGCTGCGGCGTCATGTTTGAAACATTAAATGGGTTAGATAATGTTTTTTTACCTAAGTAATTGAATAAAGAACGACAGGAATGATCATAACATGTTGTATTACAATTTTCCTCCACAATTAGGTTGTAAATTAACTAATTACTTGCTTCCTTTTTATCATGCCGCTTATTGTGTTTGCAACACGATGTACATTCGTTGTGTTGATTAAAATGCTTACGCAGTTTTGAAGCGGATACTATTAACCCAATGGTTGACTGGGTAAAAATGCTTTTGGAATTAAGTCCGCCATTGTACGAAATTTGTACAAAAAGTGTTTAATAAATAATAAATAACATTACGGTATATATTGTAAACAGTATATTAATGCTATATGTAATAAATGCTAGTGGATGGGCTTGTTTTATATTACTATCCATAAGTTTCGTTCATAAATTCTATATAAAAGCGTACTATTTTATATTTCAACTTGTATCTATGGTCCATGGTCATATATACAGATTAAAGCCTTTTCTTGTTATGTTATGAGTGATGTTGTTGACAAAGAATAATTGTTGTATAAGTTCTATGCTCTGATGGATACGGTCCAAAGTCCCCTAATGGATGGAGGTGTATTAGGGAGGCCTATGTCCAGCAGTGGACTATCACAGGCTGATGATGAAGTTCTATGCTTAGGCAGTGATTTGACATTATTTACATACGACAGTTATTGTACAATTTATTCAAGCAAAATATTGTGTGAAAGCGTTCGAAGGAAAGGAAACATTAGTACCTGTTGTTTGAATGGTAAAAGGCCCGTATGTTTCTCTAAATGATAACCGATGTAGCTATATATTCTGAACAAAATCATCATATAAATACTAATGGTACCTAAAAGACAGTTATGGCGTTTATAGAGTTTGACATAAAGTTGTAGTCATAAAGGTGTAAAAAAACAGAACGAATGAATAAATGTATACTGCTTTAATAGCAATAAAACTTCGAAAACGTTTATGGGGTCAATAAAATGTTGACCTGTTGGAGTACCTTTTTAATTGTATAGATTTTATTCTCGATTTTCTAATGACGCTATGATAGACTCAAACTGAAAATTATTTCGTTTACCAAATCTCCAAATTACATTTGGCTCATGTAAATGCCTTTATATTGTTTACATTAATACCGATTGAAGTAAATATTTATATTTAACAACCTTTAACGCTTTTTATCACATATTTTTGTAGCAATAATCGAACACACGACGGCTATCAAGGTCTAAGACCAAATGATAACAATATATTGACGTAACGATATGACGTTGCTTCAGATGAAGCGATCGTTGTTTTGTACTCAAAATTGTGTGACACCGATTCTTGCAATTGTTGATGTTGTAAAATGATTTTGTTGTAATTGTTATTCCAAATAAATTTGACAAAAATATCCCAGTGTTTCAAGTCTTTTTGGATAAATATCTTTTTAATACGACAACCTTAAAATTTCGTAATTTTTAATAACATCGAAACTAAATAATACTCAATTGATACAAACAATGTTATATATAGCTATATTTTTCTAGTGAGATTATCATCATCGGCATGTGTTTGTCCACTGCTGGACATCTTCTACTCCACGCCTTCTTCATTAGGGGGTTTTTGAACCGTAACCCGTATCGTGAGATTATAAAAAATAAAAAAATGTTTTTCTATAATTTTTTATTACGTGATTACTACACATTATTGAATAAAAGAGACTATCGGATTTTATCCTGTTTAGTTACATGTTTTATTATATTTACCTTCCGACTTTTTCAACACTTTCCAGCGGCCGGGATCACGGGGTAGACTGAGGTGCCATGCGTCTTGTTTACATCGCGAAGCGGGATTGTATATCCCTAATTTGCTTTAATCTTTTGTTTGATAGTTACTGCTGGCAGTGTTGATATATTTGTGTTTTAAATTTGATTTGTTGATTATGAGGCCCTAAGTAGGTGGTAACCTAACCATCTTCTCTATTGATATTTGGATGATTTCTAATAGCAACAGCCTCACGGATCATTCTGGATAGGATGAAGGATCGATGTTTTTTAACGTAAAGTTGTGGTCGATCGAATCTAGTGTAACGAATTGAATGATTAAAAGTGATCACTCTGTTCTTTTATTTAACAACAGCTTATTGATTCACATCGTTAAATTACTGAATGTTTTATTCATTGAGTCTCATTTTCTTATCAGTGTGTGGTATTGAGTTGCGGGTTGTTTTCATGCTGGTCTCTACACTGATGCTTCTGAGTCTCTGGTTGCTTTGATCATATAATATTCGATGGTTACAGCCTAATTTAAGATTTTTGCAATTATGCTCATTTTCACTTAAGAAATTCTTATAAAATAAGGTTATTGTTTTGATTTAACTACAAATAATTAGCAACATTATGACAACATAACATCGCTAAGCTCTAAACGTCTTGGGTACTGGTTCACAGGCGGCAATCCTAGACCAAAACTCTCTGATCACTCTCTGAACCTTATGGAAACAAGACGGAAGATGCGGCTCAGTCTTCTGACATGTTAGGCTACAGGCAGCTAAATAGACAGATCTCAGTGTATGCGGCATGACTTGCATCTTTAATACACGTCGTATTAAAGAGGCGATTGAACGGAACCAAGGTCCTGGTCTTCGCTGGAGATCTGTCTGTTGGGCAAAGCCAGCTAACTAAGTTGAAGACCGATCGTGGGCTCATCTCGGTAGACTAAAGTTTTGGTGAGATCGAGAGATTCTATGGACAGCTGTACAATCGTCGTCGGAACCGCTTACTGAAGCAGTGACGACCGGAAAAGCATACGCACATCTCGAAAATATCCCGGAAGTCAGTCTGGCGAGATTCAATGGCTCTCGCAAAACTTAAGAACACCAAGCACCTGGTGAGGACGGAATTACAGCGGTTTGAAACGGGTGGAGAACCGATCTTGTAGTCTCAGAGGCTCTTTAATTTCGTCCTCAGGATGGTATTACGCCAGAAGCGTGGAGCAGAAGTTTGGGGTGCTGTTCTTCAAGAAAGGTGATAAAAGCCTCTTGAAGAACTACAGAGATTTCCCTTCTGAGCCGCGTTTATGTCCTGTTCTCGAGAGTCATCTTGAATCGTCTCGCTTCCAGACTAGACGACTTCACCCCGAACAAGCTGGATTTCGAAAGGCTTTAGTACCATAGACCACATATTTACGCTGCGGCAGATTATACAGAAGACCAGGTATAATCTGCCTTATGCTGCGTTTGTGGACATGAGAAAGCCTGACTCTGTCGAAATTTGGGCCTGCAGGCCTTCAGCATTGCCAAATTGACGGTCGGTATATCGAGGTTCTGAGGTGTTTATACAGCAAAGCCGATGTCCGTCCGGTACAATCTAGTAGCCGAAGCCTATCCAATTGCAGAGAGGTGTAAGACAGGGTGATGTTATTCCCCGAAACTCTTCACCGCTGCATTGGAAGAACGCCTTCAAACTTATGAATTGGAAAGGACGAGGTATAAGCATCAACGGCGAGTGTATTACCCATTAGATTTGCCGACGATATAGTCATCATGGCGGAGTCGCTGAGGACCTAAATGCTGCTCAATGACCTCGACAGGGTCTCTCAACACGTGGGCCTTAGGATGAACATGGACAAGACGAAAGTTATGTCTAACGGTCATGTCATGCCTATGCCGGTGGTTGTTGGGAGTGCTGTCGCTCAGTTGTTGACGAATATATTTACCTGGGACAAGTAGTCCGATTAGGTAAGTCCAACTTCGATGCCGAGGTCCATCGACGAATCCAGCTCGGATGGGCAGCGTTCGGGAAGCTGCGACATATCCTCTCGTCCAGTATTCCTCAATGCCTAAAGACTAGGTCTTTGACCAATGTGTTGCCAGTGATGACCCTATGGCACTGAGACATGGTCCTTCACTGCCGGCCGTATGAGGAAGCTCCGTCACTCAGCGAGAGATGGAGCGGGCTATGCTCGGTATTTCTCTGCGTGATAAAGTGCGTAACGCAGCCATCCGCAGAAGAACCATAGTAACCGACGAAGCCCGCAAAATTGCAAGCTGAAGTGCAATGGGCCACCATAGCTCGGAGAACGATAACCGTTGGGGAAGAAAGGTTCTCGAGTGGCAGCCTCGTACTGGCCACTCGTAGTGTCGGACGACCCCACCAGATGGAGTGACGACCTGTGCAAATGTGCAGGAGGTCGGTGGATGCAGGTGGCACAGGATCGTACCTCTTAGCGACTTATGGGGAGGCCTATGCTCAACAGTGGCTTTGACAGGCTGAAACGACGAAGTAGGTGGTAACCTAACCATCTTCTCTATTGATATTTGGATGATTCTCTAATAGCAACAGCCTCACGGATCATTCTGGATAGGATGAAGGATCGATGTTTTTTAACGTAAAGTTGTGGTCGATCGAATCTAGTGTAACGAATTGAATGATTAAAAGTGATCACTCTGTTCTTTTATTTAACAACAGCTTATTGATTCACATCGTTAAATTACTGAATGTTTTATTCATTGAGTCTCATTTTCTTATCAGTGTGTGGTATTGAGTTGCGGGTTGTTTTCATGTTGGTCTCTACACTGATGCTTCTAGAGTCTCTGGTTGCTTTGATCATATAATATTCGATGGTTACAGCCTAATTTAAAGATTTTTTTGCAATTATGCTCATTTTCACTTAAGAAATTCTTATAATATAAGGTTATTGTTTTGATTTAACTACAAAATAAATAGCAACATTGATTGACAACATAACATCGTATCAATAATAAGATAGTTATGATCTATTTATTTACCCTGATCTATGATATCAATAGAAACCTAAGTATAATTGAATCTAATTAAACAAAAATAATTAATTTCATCGTTTTTCAGTTCTCCATGTCACAATATTTTAACTCGATTAAAATCGAATCGATTCCAAAGTTCAAAGTTTTCTTTTTATCAATACTTATTACTACTTATCTTAAAGTGTTTCTTGTGTTATCGTTAAGGTTACTTAGTGGATCGAATCATGATCAATGTTATATTCTCAAGTGCCTTGTTGTTTGCCGAAGTCACGACTGTATCTGTGTAGTAAAAAAGCGTTATTATTTTAAGTACCTTGATAGTACTTGGTGGTATACAAAAAAATTATAATTTCACGAAGTACACTTTGTTAAAAAAAAAATAAACTTATATTTAAAAAAAAATAAGATAATTACGTCATTAGTAATTAAAAATTACTAATGACGTGTTAACTACTATTAAAATATACGCATTCTGTAGTCGTCACCTCAATAAATATTTTCACAGGTGCAAAGCATTGTTTGTAACAATGAGTCGGTGCTATACTATTTGTAATACTTTTTTTTATTTCTTTCATTGGAACAAAACTAACCATACTTTGTTTCTATATTTAATTAGGGCAATTCGAAGTATATGTATTGATGTAATCGTATGTTGAATGATTCAGTACCTAAAGAGTACAACGTAAAAAGAGGCTCTTCCTAACGAAATTATTGTGTAAATACTGTACAACAGATATCTTAGGACGGCATGTAGATTTGATGTGTCGTCAGTTACATTTCTCATGAGCAAGGCGTTCATCAAGTGAACATTCTTCTAGTCTCGTAATTTCGTTAAATAAATGGATGAATAGACGAAAAGTTGAATAAGTCTTTACATAGTGAAAAACTTGAACTAAACATCACTATATAAATAGTTTCTGTCACCGATAAACCAATGACTTGCGTTATGCAAATGATATTTTTCACATGTTTTGTTTATCATTCTTCAATGTTGTTCAATGTTTCTTTCGACAGTGCTCTAGTACATTGCGTTTTGATAAAGCTATTGCTCTTGCGTCATTAATTGCTAGTGTTAAAAGTAGACAGTATTAAAAAAATGCAGAAACTTTAAAGGCTTTTATCGGGTGTGTGCAACGAGTAGTGTAAAGTGGAAAAAGAATAAATAACGTAGATATTGCGATTTTATAGCTGCACTGCATATACATTAAAGAAAGTTAAGTACCGCTTTAAAATTTGTTTACAACGTTGATAATCAATATCAGTAACCAATAGCATCGAAGCTGCGTCATACGTCTAGCGTGTTTATTTAGAATATATTTAGATGTCAATCAATGAGCGACCGTCCTTCGTAATTACTTGGCATATCAAAAATTATTTATTCAATTTAGGCTCTACTATGAACTTACCTACATTATGATGATGATTTAACCGGTAATGTAATAAAAAATGTTCTTTTTAATTTCTGTTTTTGTCTGTTTGTTTGTTCTGGCTAATCACTAGTATGGTTGGTACGATTTTGACGGGATTTTCACGGGAAGATAGGCAATGTAACTGGGAGTAACTTAGGCTACTTCTTTTATACATATATTCTCACGCGGACGATGTCGCGGGCAATAGCTAGTTGTAAAAATGACCTTTATTACTGAGATCAGCTTCATTATTACTTAACAACTAAATATTACCACTCGCGAGCATAGTTTTTTTAAAATCGTAATCAACATTGTTTCCTATAAAAAGACAGAACTTAGTGGGAAGAGTTAGAGGAGACCTTCGCCCAGAGGCAAACTAATTAACGAAATATAATCGTATAGTCGCCCGTATGTGTAGATTTTCGTCGTAATTGTGCGTATGATCATTCGCACGTCCGCCCTGTCAGTGACTAAGCGAAGCGCGAAGGTTGCGCGCGCCTGGTCACGTGTGCAGCGGCGTGCTCGTTTCTGCTTGTTTTTATTTCGCAAATGGCTTGTGGCCATTTAGAAATTCTGGTTTGCCAGCAGCGGCCATTTTGTGGTTCAGATGGTCGTGGACTCGCAAGACTGTAAAGGTTTTTGAGGTTTATCTTAAGATTACATAATGTTTTAGGATTTTTTTGAGGTTGATATGGTAGGTTTTTTAATTTCATCCTACCAATTGGTAGAAAAAAAATGGACGTTGGGTTTTCTTTTCTCAGTAGTTGCCTACTCTGAACTGGTTGTAGCATTTTTGTTTACCGATGACAAAGACTAAAATATAGTGAAAATATGTTTCTTTTGCTTAAATGTAGTATAATACTTTAGTGTAGACTAAAGGTTAGTCAAAATTTTGAAAATGTAGATAGGACCTTCCTGGTAAGAGAATTGGAGGTTTTATAAGACATTTACGGGCTGCTTTATTCGTTATTATTATTTTTCGTTTAACATAACATGTATAAAAATAAATCCCGAGAAAATTCTTTCAAAACGATTCCTCTGTACGACTTCAATTTATTTAGTCGTAAGTATAACTGTTTATTTAACACATTATTCCAAGTTATGCTACTTTTTCTTGTAAAAACATCTGTATAGGTAATTTTTTGTATTCTTCCCTCGTGCTGACGATCCGCCAAAAAACCGAGTGGTAATCGTTTGCTTAAAAAAAGTATCACGTTCAAACCGTGTGATGGCAACGGGCCGACCTCTGGTACAATATTGAGCCAAAACGTTCGCGAATAGGAAGATGTTCATTGTATTCATTATTCTAAATACCAAAAAATTCTAAGTAAAAAAAATTCCCGCCGAGTTTTTCGCCGGTTTGTCTTAGGTCTGAGGCCCTATTCTGAACCGGCGTTTTTGGCTATCAATAAGCAAGTGAGAACATCTATATTAAATGATTATATTTGAATTGTAATGAATATATATGCATTGGACCAACGTGGTCAGATATGGTCCCAATTCCCCCTAATGGAGAAAGCGTGCATTAGGGGAGGCCTATCTCCAGCAGTGGACTAACACAGGCCGATGATGATTATTATTGATAATATCGTGGCAGACTGAAGTACTTCAAGTACATTGAAAACTTATTGTCAAAATTTTTTGTGTTCCCGTAAGCTGTTTAACAAATTAAGTCAAGTCCATAAGTAACTGTTTAACTTTTCTTTGAAATTATCGCTAGCTTATTTTATGCTAAACTTATCGTAATGCCTCCGTAGCCTATTTGTATTGGCTTGTGCTTTTCAAGCCGGAGTTCGAGAGTCCTAATTCTGCAGGAACCTAACAACTTTTTGCAGTGGTTTCTTAATTGGTAAGGTTATATCAATCTAAAAATTCGGTGCCTTATCTCTCTGCAGTCGTGTCGGTTTCCCGTTTCATCAGAATTTGAGCGTACAAAGAAAAGCGGGTGTTTTTGTGTATACGCGTACATTTGTGCGCTATAATATCTCCTGCGTAGGCTGATCTCTAATACATATGAGACGCCGTAGTGGAAGTCGACTGGCAGAATATTAAGCATTAATAATTAACCCCCTAATGGATAGGGGTGTATTAGGGGAGGCCTATGTGTGGCAGTGCAATATCATAGGCTGCTGATGATGAATAAATTATCTTTAGCTTAGTTAGATTGAAATCTAAGCTTAGCGGTAAAATTACATTTGTATTCTTAATACCCATTGTTGCCTTGTTTTGATCGTAAACAGCACGTGAGCGTCGCATGCGCTTAACTATTACTATTGGTGATCTATTGTGCATACGCCATAAATATTTATTGGGTGCGATAAATACGAATTAATGAGCTTGGCTTAACGTGTTATTGTCAACGATAAAGGTGCGTATACACTAGATAACGTGTTATTGTCAAAGACAAAGGAGCACACGAATGGAGTTTTTTTTTATGCATCGATGTTATGCGTCTGGACCCATGTCTTTGGTAAGCTTCATCTAACACGGGAAGCAACCGTCTCCACGAACCAGGTGACCGACACATTTTGCTAAAATTTAAGGCCACGCGTTCAGAAGGTTCGTGAGTTAGTTCGTGACTGTTTTAATCGGTTACTGGGGCGGTGAGAACCGCCCTGAAACGCAGGTGTAGTTTGTGTACCGGGTGTGTAGACTTTATCTATATGTTTGCGAGTTATTTTTTTAAAGTGATCGCGGAGTGTCGGCAATTTGCAGTCGCTGTGCAATGAATAGAGTGAATAAGGCTGCGTACATACTAACACGAGGCGAACATCGATAGGCGTATTTTTGTAGTAATTTTACAACGAATATATTGCGATTTATTAATTTACTACGAATATACAGCGGGAAGAACTATCATCATTATAAGCCTGTGTTAGTCCACTGCTTGACTTAGACCTCCCCTGCTGCCTCCAATAGGGGGTTTCTGAACCGTATCCCACCACACTGGTCCAATGCGGGTTGGTGGGAGGAACGACATTTACATGCCCATCCAATGCATGAATCATGTTTCTTTTCAGACAATTGGGGAAATAACAATGAAAATTTATTAAGTCTCCGCAGGATTCGAACCCACGACCTCCAGTTTCTAAAGCACCCACCTTCACCACTAGGCTACGAATATAGTCCTATAAAAGAAATTCCATTCCTATAAAGAAGAACTATAAAACACGAAATTATTGATTATTGGTTTCGTTGACAAAAGTTTCTGGCCTATAACTAAAATAAAGTTAAAGTAATAAATGACCTTATTTTAGAGTAACCTAATAAAGTTTGCTCTTTTTTTCTCTCATCAAGTGTACACTGTAAAAAAATTCCGAACCTTCCAAAAGAGAAACGAAAAGCTGCTTTAATTTTTCAGTGCAAGGTTTCTCATTGGCCTTCTTGGTTGCTTTGTTCAGTCAATGGTTTAAATATTTTTTAGCCCAGTACAGTATTCGCGTATTTTTCTGAAATGTTTTACGATAATAGCTACACTTGTCTACTTGACCCAAGTAATACATAAAAAAATTAGATAAAAGTGTAACGGGAAAATCATTACTTTTCTCAGTAAGAGAAAAACAACAAGAATGAGTACTTACGTCTTTTAAACTTATTGGGTTTAGATATAGTGGTGGATTTGATGTGACTATTTCATCATTTATCCTAAAAATGATTGAACAGAAAAGCCATTTTATCTATGTCGTTGGCCGATTGTATAGTAAAGTAGAAGATTGTAAAGTATTTAAAGTTGCCGGTTGTATGGCACAACAATTTAAACGCAATTCTGTAAGCAGATTACATATTATCTCTGACGATGGAACAAATATTTAAAAAATTGTTTTGTACTAATTATTACTTTTTAAAATTTCTTTCTCTGCTTATCACATAAATGAATTAAAATGTAAAAATATTATTTAAGGTTCCTTGCATCGATTTCTTTCATATTGCTCTTATATTAAACTATATTTGAACGATTTTATGGTGTTTCCTATTTTTCTAAACATTATTCAGGATATCCGCTGCGTTTCTTTAATAGAATAATATTTAATGCTTCAGTTAACACTGTTTTTGCAGCATTCGAGCTGATATTGATGTTACATTCTAATACATATATGTTTATCTATAAATAAATGTTTCTCTATTTTTTTTATTGTGATAATGATAATAGTATAATATAGTATATAGGAAGTCTAAACCTGTTTACACGCTGCCTCAGTCTATGTTGTACATTGGATTTGGTATAATTTTGCTTAGTTTATTATTTATATTTATTTAATAATATATTTTAAGCATGGCGACTACTACGTTTATTAGATGCATGGGCCATCTTGCCTTTAAAAGAGACCCAAGCCCCTTCGGTTTGGTTCTATCGTTGTGTAGCCCTAATCAACCAAAAAATAACGGTAATACAATGATGTCTCTCCGCAGGATTCGAATCCTCTATCTCCGTTGTAAGGCAAGGGCTAATACTATTTATGTAAAAAGAAAAGCATATATTACTTGTGCTATCTAGATCGCCTTGGATACCAAATATGGTCAACGACCGTTTTGTGTATCGCTTTGTGAACGTTTGAATTTGGAACTTTGCCCAAAGTACAAAGTGCAATAACACTGTCGTCGTGACGGAATATATTATGTTGCTTTATCCTTATCAATTAATCACGTTGTACTCTCTTTTGTCTTAACATTACCATTTAACGTTTTACATTTGTTTGTGACGCGTATACGTGAATAATTCATTTGTTTTTTTTATTTTGCCAGTTGTTTTTTATATAATTTTAGGCAATGTTTTCAAAGGGATAAAGATATTACCGCCTCTGATAATGCACTTGTTTTGCGTGTTGATTGCCTTATAAGTCGCAGGTTTGAATCACGCGAACGATCAACTTAGTTTTATCGTTGTTGTTTACAAAAAGGAGATCCACTTTGTTTAGATCATCTTTGATCTTTGAATGCCTACGAACTGATAATATGTGAACCAACCGACTTACTTACGTAAAAAACCTCTAAGAAGAATAAAAAGAAATTTATCAAGTATGTACTTATACATACATTATTTAAAAATACACTAAAAAGCTGACCACTCATTACAACACGTAGTTGGAAATGAACTCTGGACCTCTTGTCGTCAATTTCTCGTCGCTGACATGCAAATTGTCCTATAATTGGCGTCGATTCAAATTAATAAAAGCGATGATTGATCGTGATTGTGATATCGTGAAGAGAAAGCAATATTTCGTCACATTCTTACGTATAAGATAAACATAATGATTGCGCTACGTTTAGATTAACATATAATGATTGTATTCTGTTTTATTTGTATGTTGTGACGAAGACTATGATAATGAAATGATGTGATGCCAAGCAATGCGTCTTGCTTTTAAAACAGCTGCGTTTAAAAAATGATATGCATACAATTTTTTTATGGCGATAATTTTGTCCTAAGGTTTTAGGGGTACTAAACTAACGTTAGTTTTATTGATTGTGTTTTTGCCCTTTACCTGTTAAAATTAAACCTTTTTTCTACGTTTTATAGTGTAATAATGACATCTTACGCGTTAATTTAAACCAAAGCTTAAGTCTTTTTGAAAAATATTGAAAAATTTCAATTCTGATGTAGGGATATGATCATCACCACAGATTAATATCAGCATCAGAAACACCTATATAACCACCCCTGTTATGAACCATTAAAATACCTTACTGAGTAATTCTCAACAGATGAATGGCCTCATGTCTTTGGTCATCTAACACAGAGTTCTTGGAAAGCTACCCTCCTCATTAACTAGGTGGCTAAAAGTAAGGCCACACGCACGTAAGGTAGCATTTGGCTGATCACTAGTCAACGATCCAACAATAACAACGAACTATCAATGCCTTATATATATATATTTGTTATTATATTTGTCATAACAGGATATATATTTGTTAAAAAAATCCTTAACACCACAAAACGATTGTAAATTAATCTTGGTTATTTACTAGGGGCTATAAAAGATTATTTTTGAATACATAACACTTGTATCTAACTATGTGAACTCTGTGGAAAATTCACAACACGGAAATTTGGCTTGGCGCAAGATCAAAACAGCTGTTCTACGATTTGAAACATTCCTACTTAAACGTGTTATGTTCAAAATAATCGGTATAAATATCTTTTATAGATTAATATTGTGAAAATACATTTATAAAAATTTATATGATGAATATTTATTACTTTTAAATTGAAATACTCCTTTTGACCCTGTGTTTAATGAATGCATTTATTTCTTATTTAAATTTCCCTGACTACATCAATCAAAATCTTAAAATGCTATATTCTTACACTTACAATAAACGTTCTTGATTGAAAAAATCGTGTGAGTATTTATTATAATTAATTTGTCAAATTTTGTAAATACTATTATTTATTTAAAATAAAAATCATATTTAATATAAAGAAAAAACAGCAGAGGTTCTTGCCGGTTCTTCTCTGGACAGGTCTGGGTTCTTGGTAGAGCGTAGAGTAGAGTAGAAAGGCTTTGAAATTACGTAAAATAATTTCTCATCAGGCGAGTATGACGTTTACATATTGAATAAATATCACGCATTTGTACAAGTTATTCCAGTCGAACTGTTCTCGCAATGTAGCCAACATACTTGCTCAGTGATGCGTTAGTTAATTACGAAAACACTTTATAAAACATGTGTTGAAGCAGAAAGTGATGTAACGCTTACTCATTAGAACAAATTTGTTTAATTATATTGTTATGCATCTATTATGACCAAAGTACCATTGTTTCTACATTATAAACTCTTAAAGAACGTTTTATAAACTGGCCTATCAGATTTAATCTTTATCTTTATATTAATTTGTCAATATTGGCTAAATAATATCTTGCCTTTCTTATTTATAAATAGTTGGTCTGTTTTGGTACCCTGTTAAAGTATCCCACTCATGACATAAATAAGACAGGTATACATGGTTGCTTGTATTTAATCACTATGCTAAAATTTCCATCTCACGTAACAAGAAAGGTTCCGAAACTCTATTAGGTTTAAACGTCGATCGCTACAAAATTCAGAAAGAACAATCCTATAAATAGGTTTGTAGCAAATATTTTGCAACAGTTAACAAAACGCGCGACTACCGTTGCATATTAAGTCTCGTTCAGTAGTAGGTGCTTGTAAGATCGACTGTAGTGTTTTACACTAGCAATTCTCAATAAAACGCTATGATGAGCCAATTAGTTGCCATAGGTTCCTTTTAATTGGATCCAACTAATTTGGCTAAAATAGCATTTTTGACATTTTTATTTTGATACGAAGGCAGACGGGCAGTTGGGTCACCGGATGGAAAGTGGTCCCCAACGTCGATTGACTTCAGCAATACCAGGGTATATAACCAATGCGCTGCCTATCATGAGACAAAGGATGTTACGTCTCGATTACTTAGTACGTAGGCTGGCTACGGTGCCCTTCAAACCGGAACACGGTATTGTTTACACTCTTCCGCTTTTTTTTTTATTATTGCATACGCAGGCAGACGAGCAGTCGGGGCCACCTGATGGAAAGTGGTCACCGACGCCAATAGACATTGGCAATACAGGTATCACCAACGCGCTGCCTACCGTGAGGCATAGGATGTTAAGTCTCGTTTACCCAATAAATACGCTGGCTACGGTGCCCTTCAAACCGGAACACAGTAGTGTTTTCACACCACTGCTTTGTGGTAGAATAGGCACCGTGGTGGTACCCACCCAGACGGTCCCTTGTAAAAAGGGGATCTACCACCGGCTTTCGATAGAAACAGGCACCATTCTGTTATATATCGACATCTATCTTCACATCGTGCTTAATGTCAAGATCAATGTCGTATTTACTTTAAGTTAAAGTTCACCTTCAAAAGCCTTTAAAGATCAATTATAAGTGAATAATTAATGTAAAACTTTGTTACAGTCATTAGGTTTATTCTTTTGTTACACTCAAAAAGGTTGTTTGTTTGTTTTTGTTTGATCTTAACTACCTAGATAATCTCGATTTTATTGCACACATAAACAGCGATTGTTTATGTAATTGTTAAGAAGAGATAAAATAGATAAGGTATGATGTGATTGACCATTCAAGAAGTTTATAGAAGTTCTTTAGTGCTAACAAAGTAGATTATCACTGACTGCTATATAATCATGCTATTCATATTTGTTCTTATATAGTTTGAGTGAAATGTAACCTAAAACAATAGTCAAATCTGTTCTTCCTAACATTATGAAAGAAAAAATTTGTGTGGATCAATGAATGTTCCTTATTCTTTAACAAAAAACGTATTTTATATACAAAATACAAAAAAAAACGTTATAAAAATTCCATCTTACACATGGAAAAAAACAAGACTTTGTAAACAGTTACATAAACGCAAATAATAATATAAACTACTAGCAAAAAACAATTCTTACAGCAGTCATCCATGGCTCTGATATGTGTTGTTTTAGATTCTTCAATTTTCCTGAGCTATAAATAAGCTCAGTCAATCAAGTATTACTTTAGGACCATCTTCAAAACGAAACAAATCGTTCCTATTTATAATATTAGTATAGGTATTTTTTGCGATTGAATAAAATAAAGATACAGTGAAGATGTAGCGACTGAACACTAGTACTTACATAACAAAATGTTTTTTTCTATTGAATTTTACTGTACTGTTGAAGAGATGGAGGAAGACACTAGGGAGCCGGGACTCTGTATTAAAAGTGTTATTATCAGTAATTCGGGCAATATAACGACGTATTGAATATCGAATGCAGACTCTCGATTAACGATTACTCTAGACTCCCGTTAATAATAATCAATTTCCATTTTTTATACAATTCTGTGATAATACATTTACATAATTATTTTTTCTAAAAAGCTAGATAAAACAAGATGTAATGAAATATTAACAGTCAATAGCCTTTAATTATTATCAATATTAACCCGTTTGAATAACTGAATTTAATAATTAAATATATAATAAGTTGCTTAAACATATAGCATCCTGTTCATCTATGTTGCCATTGGTTGTTAACAGTACATTTTCTCATCGCGTAGGACGTTTCTTCTGTTTATATATAACGACGGCCGGTCAAAGTCCGGTCCGCTGTTGATTCATAAACAAGACGATTTAGCGTCTAGTAGACTTTGACCTTGTCCATTCTTATTAGTTGCGTAGTTTTGAAACGTTCGTAAAAAATAGCACGTGCTTGGTTACTCTATTTTGTGAGTATTCAATGTTAGACTTTATCAGATATAATTTGTGAACACAGAATAGTTTTCGTATAATTGGTAAAAAAATACTAAAATTTATTTTACTTCCACTGTGACCTAGCATTATATACGATTGTGTTATATCATTAGTCGCGACGTTCAAACACTTAAGTATTTAATAATAAAGGAAAGCTTGTAAAATAGTTTATTTTTATTTGGCCTTTGCATCAATTTTACAGTCGAAGGTCATTATTAAGTTTTAGGAAGCCAAAATTTTGTTAAATAAAATTTCATTTGAAATATTACATCATGTATAATGTTATTTAAGTTTTAACATAAAATAATAATAATAAAAAAAGCTGCCTATTACCAGCACAATAATTCAATTTATTCCAATCACAATTATTCAATCAACTCAGTTTATTCCAATCCGTACGTAAAACTCCATTTTCATTTCGTGACCCACTGAAGCGCCATGCCCCGATGGAGTCCATTAATCGAATGGCGTTCGCCACTTATGTTGACGGATTTTCAATTACCCAGCCCGCCTGTTGTGCCCCCCGATTGATTTTCCGACCCGTCGACTCGAATAACCTCTGTCGCACTGTTTTATGACCCAATGGGCGATAAAACCGTCGATAAGTGTGAACGTTTTACGCCGAGATGGAAATGGGGTTTATTGTAAGACGCCATTGCATTTCGATTTGTTTTGTGTAATATAATAAACACCAACAATGTGCTGTTAAATTTTGGATACAGTAAGTTTAAGCAAGGTTCTTTATTATACATCTTATTTACCTCAGACTTCTTTACTCACATCTTATTTAGTTCTTGAAATTCCTTAGTAAAATTTACTCGTAATATTGTCAGTAAAACGTAAAAGCTTTTTGTTATCTTTACATTGTACTGTGAGTAATACGTTTCTCTTAAAATGTGTCACAAAAACAACCGAGTCAATCCACTTTCTGAGTACTAATAATACTGACATTTACGTCTATTTATTTCTTTTGATTGTTTTTCCGAATATCACTTTTATAAATGAAAATATTAATTTGGACGTGAATAAAAGTTTATTCTCATTTAAAACACAAACTGTTAACTTTGACAGTTCATTACGACATAAAATTCTGTCGACCTCCCAACTTCATGCCGGTGTCATAAACGTGTCACAATGAACTTAATATAAAGACGTATTAATTTTTGTTCCAGGGTTAAACGCCTGCGAGAGGAAGTCGTACCTGTTCTTGAGGAAGGAGCTGCCAGTGAGGTTAATATTTGTTTTATATCTCGAAATCTTCTGGCAACACGCCAGAAACAACAAGGTCGCGGGTTCATGTCCGTTTGTACGACAAAGAGGACTATGTAGCTTTGTCGTATTATACACTACAGTAATTTTACTCGTAGGTCACCAAAAATTTGCTATTTAGATATTGACGGAAAACGTAAACAGATTGTAATGTCTATGGTTAATGGCACTGTTATTTGTTAACTATGGCTAGGATATAAGAACGATTAAGGGTTCTTAACCTATTAGTGTTATTTACATCGAACTTTGTATCCATCATCACCATCGGCCTGTGATAGTCCACTGCTGGACATAGGCCTCCCCTAATACACCTCTATCTATTAGGGGGTTTTGGGTGGACCAACTTTTTACATGCCCATCCGGATCAGGATCATCTTACTTTTCGGATAATTGGGTGATCGGCCCAAATTGCCTTAACCAACTACGAAACAACAATGAAAACTTGTTGAGTCCCCGCAAGATTCGAACGCTTTCACTACGCTACGGAGGCACTTTGTATACAGAGACTAATATCTAATTTACCCCGGGTATAAATTTACGTTAGATCTAATAGGACATCTGTGAAACTGTAATGCGAGTTTCCCATTAGTCGCACGATATTAAAAGTATTATTGATAAAAAGCTATCCAACAATTTAGAAATATTAAATTCTCAAACCGTTGGGTTTTCATTAATTCTTAGTATAATTTTCCATTTTTTTCTTTATGTTTTCACTTCAAAAGTTTAAGCTCTTCAGCTTTATAATGCTTTATAAGGTTACTTTATTGGTTAATTAATAAATAACGTGATATATGATTTTAACTCTTAAATCTTTTTTAAAAATAATATTTTATCTTCATATCAATATCAATCATTTATATTGCTTTCATGATTAAAAAGGTCGTGCGATGTGTTGTCATATCTTCTGATACTGAGTTGTTTATTTACGTTAATCAGTAACGATTGCTTCTCAAGGCTGATCGACTGTTAAGTAGTTACTTTTGCAATATTTTTTCACAGATACTGCTATTACGTATTTTTTATATTTGTTGTGGTGTTAAAAAGTAAAAAAAGTACTAGTTTCAAATAAGAAGACCTTATTTTGCTACAAATGTTAGTCGTAAAACTTATTAGTAATACTTTATATTATATTACTAAATCTATTATGACTTGGAAATCATCAATTTTTTGTGTCAAATATACATTTTAGTCTTTCGATTATTATAGTTTTGTTTAGGTAATGTAGGCTCGAAACTACGTAGGCTGTTAAGTGATGTATTATGAAAGAAGATGTATAAAACGTGCCTGCTGCATTTGGATGATAAAAAAGTACATTGAAGCGAGTTTAATTAAGCCTGATTGATCTTAAAGTTAACAATTGTAGTGCAAATAATAATTCGTTGAATCCATTGCGACAATTCCACTTTAAAATGAGGCCATTCACTTGAGTCAATTGACTACTTATATTCATAAAATAGCAAAGCAACCGTACTCATAAAATGTAGTCAAATACTAGTCAGAATTTATTGATGATTAAAATGTGAGGAATACTATAGCTAAATAAGATAAAAAACTGCAAACATAAAAATTGGTCATGTTTCTCAAAAATTATCAAATGGATAGGGCATCTAGCAGTTTCTATTTAAACTTCATGTATTTTATTTCGATAAAGAAGTTTTCATTGATTTTATTTTATTATAATATGTTATATATTTGTTGGTAATACTAAGTTCTTCCAATATTCGTATGCACCTTTATTTTTTTTCTTAAAATAACAGTGTATTTACGCATAGTTATATAATCTATAAATCATTTTTGCTTAGTAAGTAAGTATTTTCGAATAGCGAATATATACTCCATATGATAAAATTATCGGCCGTCAATAACAATGAAAGATCATTGTCCTCTTTAAGTAAATTAAGATTGTTTTTTACAAAGACAACGAGAATAGAAGCGTGATAAAGTATAGCAAGCTTTGTTGATATTAATGGAATGTACTATCTTAGCTGTATGTTGTTTTAAGATTAGCCTGTTGTTATTACACCAGAATTAAAAAGATACGGATTTAATGTAAACAAAGTCTTTTCTCAAAGCTTATCAACGTCAAAACGAATGACTCTTATTGGTGGAATATCGCGTGCTGATTAGCGAGGACCAATCAGAACATTATATCTATTTTTCTAATATTATAAATGCGAAAAGTTTGTAAACATGTATGGATGTTTGTACGCTTTCACTCTAAATCTACTGGATGGATTTTAATGAAACTTTACAATAACATGGTTTATTTATAGTGTAGTTTATTTGAAATGTAGTAAAAAGTTTTATGTATCTAGAGAAAAACATGCCATTGCCTAGCCTTTACTGTACGAATGGCATCACATAAGGGCTTATTATAATGTTGTTGTAAAGATTCATCATCATCATCATCAGCCTTTGATAGTCCACTGCTAGACATAGGCCTCCCCTAATGGAGGGGGTTTTTGTAAAGGTTGGTGTGAAGATTATCGTCACAAATTACAATCACTACGCGGATGAAACCGCAGGGCGAAACTAGTACAATATATGACGCTCTGATGGTTTCGGCTAGTGTAAATTTAGAATATTATAAATTACAGGATTTATTTGGCTAATGATGTACTTTTGCAATGTATTTAAGAGCATAGCGGGGGAAGTTGTATGTTTTGAAATTGAACAATAATGTGTTGTAAACAATATGAATGTTTACACGGTTTCACATGTCCTTATCGCGTGTTATCAGACTCGATGACATCATTTCACTGCTGGTTATGAATTGGCACGTATTCATGCAGTTAAAATTATTTCAATTTGTTTTGAAATAAGTTATGCAAATCCATCCCAATGTATAAAGTTTTAGTGGAACTCACTTTATAGATCATATCTGTTTTTTTTTCTATCTGATAATGTATTGTATTTATTATATACTATGTAAACATAATTTGCAAATATCATTAGGATTAAGATACGCATTTAATACCTAAACTTTTTTTTATATGAGTTAGTATGTCTCACGATTGCATTTAAAAACAATGTGTCGACGAGTTCTTCTTATGAAAATGCATCACAAATACTTTTAACTCATTGTAAACAATAAACATTGCTTAGTGACTAATCGGAACAACGTCCTTTTCGGTGTTAGTTCAATAAACTTGAGGCCATTAATTGCCGGGGAATTGAAAAATCTCTTATATATTTATTGTAATTTTATAAAGAACGTATTTTACGTACTACTTGCATGGTAGCTCGTAAGCGATCTATACTGTACGTAAAAACTTTTAATTTATACTTATTTCGATATTGATTAAATAACAATTATTGAACGTGAGTTTACGTGTTTATGTACCATTTTAAATAGTCCCTTTATCATTTCAATAGAAACACTATTCAGCGCTAACCGTGAGACTGAGATGTCATCGTCTTGGCCAATTTAGCTTTTATGATCTATTTAAGATAATTATTATAACACGACCATAAAAAGAACTTGATTTACTATCTTTAAGTCACATTAGTATTCAGTTTAATCTATTCTATCCAGAAATATGATGTCCAAAGGTGGTAAACCCACGTAGTCTTTCTATTGAAATTGTGGTAATAATTGTTTTAATTAGCTTCAATGATCATCTGTAGTAATCAGTGTTCTTTAGGGATTTGTATTCGATCAAATCTGTGAATAGGTCGTATGTATAATAATGGTCCATAGCCGCTGTTGGACTCTATGTTATAATATAAATATGTCTGAATAAATGTAGTTTTATTGTATCTTTTTTGTTCTAAGGAATAGTTGAAAATCATCAATACGATTAGAGAAACTCTCTTTACAACCATTAAAATAAGACAAAAAGGAAAAAAAATGGAAGTGTCTAAACGTCGGGAATTAAAATGTAAATAACGATAAAAAAACGTATTTTTACGATATGCATAGTATCTCGAAGCGCAATGACGAAACTTTAATTATTATTTCGATATTGTAGCTAATAACAAATGAACGTGAAGTTTAACCCATGTTTAATCTAGCCATTACTTAAATAGTCCCTTTTATCATTTCGAATAGTAAAATATTCATAAAACCGGACGAGACCATCTTGGACAAAATTACTTTATGAGCATGAAAGATAATGTTATAAAAGTAAAATCTTGTTTACTATTTTTTAATACAATATTTTTATATCTATTCTATCCAGAAATATATGTACAAATTGTGCCCCGTAGTTTTACATTTAAATTGTGGTGATAATTGCTTTTTATTATGTATTTGTAAGTGTAAAGGTTTTTGTGGTTGTATTCGTCTTGGAATAGCTCGCATGTATAAAAATTGTCATGTGTTATACTTTATAATATAAATATTCTGAATAAAGTAAGCTTTATAGTCGATATCATTATTTTGATTTTTAAGGTATTTTATGTTATGCTAAAATCCATCTAATACTTTATGAGTAGAAGAGAAACAAACATCAATCTTTACTTTCACTTTTAAATATTTTAAAGTTTCTAATAACTGACGAAAATAGTCCGTATATTGTCTTTTTAAAAGAAGCTGAAGCTTTTATAAATTAAAAGTGACAATTTATTCTGTTTCATAATGTGACACTGGATTAATAATCTAAGTGCAGTTTGTTATGTTAAATACTTTTACCTACTTTAATTGGTTTTTTACTTCATTTTACTTTTATTTACTTTTTATTCTAAAGTACGTTGCGATAAAAATACAAGTTAAAGTGTATCATAAATATTACATCTGATACAGTTCGAAGTAACAGGTCGCCGTGACACAGTTTGTAGCGACTCAATGATACAATCAATACTTTAATCTATACAAATAAATAAAATCAGATTTTCTGTTGGTAATATCAAAGTAACCTTTTTTATGCTAACATTGTCATATACACAGATAGATTCAACCAAACATTTTTTTTTAATTTTTGTCTGTCTGTTTGTCGCCAATTTTTGGAATGGCTTGTCCGATTGATGGCACTATCTTTTAAAGATGATATAACTTGGAGTAACTTAGGCTACATTTTTTTTTTTGGAAAAGAAAATATTTTTTTTCATTTTGTCACGCTGTCGAAGTCGCGGGCAACAGCTAGTTCTACATCTATATTTATAATGTACCTATATAATCTGCGAGCGTAAACAAGTTTTCGCATCGTCGATACTCTATCCTCGAACGTTTGACAACCCCGCTGGCATTGGAACGTGTGTACGCGCTTTGACACGTACTTAGTGTGAATTAGTTACGTCACATGTTTATAAATGATACGCACATTATCCTTTGATGGCGGATTATGATATATTTCGGTGTTTATCGATATTTTATTGCTTATTTTTCTTTCGTTAATAAGGAAATAAAGTGCGTTAACAATTTAGTAAGCGATACACCCTGCCCGTTTAAAAATATAGCGTAACAGCTAGTTAGCTCGCCGCTCTAAGACATCAAAGATTACTTGTTTACCTAGTATATACGCTGGCTACGGCGTCCTTCATGCTAGAACACGATAGTCTTTTGCGTATTAAATATTTTTGACGAAAATAGAAACCGAAGTGGTACTTTGGTTCAGTTGCTTACATGGTACCAACATGGGGTACTACTTACGAGTACCATTTCAGTGGAGTACAAACTCCCAATGAATAGCATTATAAAAGAAATAGTTAATTACTGTTTATATAGGAGCGTTTTATTACATACTAGTTGACCGGCAGACTTCGTACTACCTCAATCGAGAAATAAAAGGTTTATACTTTTTTATAAAATTTATCGGTCTAGATTAAAAAAAATGATAGGTAAAATAATAACTGTTGTAAATATGCTGACTATAGTTTAGTTAAATTAAGCTTTTATTTCACTTCTTGTGAACAAAAATGTATGTATATAAATTATTTTTTTTAATTCCGGTAATCTTTATATTTATTTAGCTTTTAAACCTTCCCTGGACTTCTACAAATAATTCAAGACCAAATTTAGCCAAATCGGCCAAGCCGTTCTCGAGTTTTAGCGAGACTAACGAACAGCAATTGATTTTTATATATATAGATAGATAGATAGATAGATAGATAGATAGATAGATTCCGTGATACTAATTATGATTATTTACATTCACTTGCTCAATTGGCATTCAAATGCGTCTAAATAGTTGTTATTCGTTTCGAGTGTGAACAGTTTTTATTTGAAGTGAACATTCACGACGTAATATCTCGGCAGCTGTTTCGAACAAACAAAACACGCGTCGAACGTATAAACAACACCTTCATTTCGCTCGAAATGTTTGCTCAAGATTCGATGTGGTGTTACGCTAATCATTTGATAACGACTTCCGATAGGAAAACCCAGTTTTTGTTTACCTTTAGATCTCAAAGTCCAAAGTTTTCATTATATGGTGTCAAGATAATACACGAGATGCATTACGATGTTGCTATGGTGGCTGATTTTCGGCGGAGGATGAAATAAAATGAAATATATTTTAGGTTTGCCTTATTCATTGTGAAGTGATTATTGAGCGATATGGGAATTTTAATTTTCAATGTAAAATTTATGTAATAATCTTTAAACGTTTTAGGGATTGCTCGTTAGTCTAGTTATTGCACTATTGCTTAATTAATTCTTTTATTTACGCGAATACTACACATTATTGATTAAAAGGACTTTTTACGGATTTAATCGCGTTTATTTTAAATTTTAAATTAACGACGAATATTTAATCACAATAAAGATATGGTAATCCCACTGCAGCACTGGCAACAAAACGCATGACATCTCAATCTACCCCGTGACCACGGTCGCTGAAAAGTGTTCGAAACTATATATATGTTATAGTCCTTGAATGGTAAAAATATACATTACTGCCTTGTCCTTGTTATGTTCAATTATATGTTATATCACGTCGTGATTGCTATAGTCACGTGTTCTATATGAATACGCAAAACATGGCAGATTGGTCCAAACAGGTTCAGTCTGTGACGCACACTATCAATAATTATATTCGACCCTGACTGTTTGCGACATCGGTTTGGCGAAATGTCGTTTTAGTTTAGTCCAATTAAAATGCGCGATTTTAGTAGGTGTGTCGCGTTCTGTAAACAAAACTATTGTGCTGTTTTCATGAATACTTTTTACTGAGTCTGAAATAAACAAGTTCGAATATGTTTGTAAACAATTTTGTGTCATAGCGTCGTAAGCAGTAAGGTGCTAATCTGGTCCCAGAAAGCTGACTTAAATGCAATAGATTTCTTTTATGTGTTTCAAATGAGTAAAAAAAATTCAAGATGTTGATGATGTTGTATTGACTGGCCAAAATAATTTGATTCCTTCGCCTGGATTTAATAATCAATAAAAGAAATATATACGTGTCTTATTTCCGCCTCATATTACATTTGTGTTTTTTTCATATGCATATCAATTTTTATGATAAACAGAAAATGCTTTTGTCTGTCACCTAAACATAGCACATGATTTGCTACCATACGACCGGATGACCTTATGTCACCGTATGGAAATATAACTTTTTTAAAAATTTTATTTCTATAATATATTGTTGCTCACTATGCAGGTTGGCGAACATCATGAAGGAGATCGCTCTCCTGCCCGAGAACTTGCTTCGTATGCCGTCAGTCGGGATGGTCAACCAGTGGTACGAGCGGTCCTTCGAAGAGATCATCGAGTTTGAAAAGATGGAGCCCGAACAACCCACTTTGAGCCAGTAAGTTGTTTATTAAGCTGCATTTATTTAAGTTTGAGCTGTAACAAAGAGCCGAATATGCCACGGAAGTTGTGTGAACAAAGTATCATGTTGAACAATGATGCGGACAATGGAAGGCGCGTTTTTATTGGTGGACTTCTGCCGTATGTAATCCCCACGCGATGTTCAACCAATGGGAGTGTCCGACATTTTAACGCCGAAATAGTTTGAAGTTAAAATTAAATTTGATTAAATTCGTTGTCTTATTTTGTTCAGATGGAGATTCAACATTTTTGAACAAATCCTTGTCAAACTTTTCAATCGCCAATATGGCTATCCTTTTGGCAGATATAGCGTGACAATTGACGTTTAGTGATGCGGAATTAATAAGAGCGCTCCATATTTTGGCGCCAGTACAGTTAGATATCGATCTTTGTTACATAAGTTCCATATCGTATTTGACTCTGATTTTATTAATATTATCAGTAATGAGAGGACGTTACATTACGATTGAATTTTTTTGCATTGCATTCATTAAATTGGACGATCTTCTGTAAGATGAAGACGACCTGTCCAAATATGCAGGAAATCGATGAATGCAGGTAGCGCAGGATCGTGCTGCTTGGAGAATTATACGCCTTTGCTCAGCAGCGGGATTTAACAAACTGTTATGATGATGCTTCATTATACATTTAAAGAACAATTTCTACATCGTAATACAACTAGATATGTTTACGTCTCTTATCAGTCAGTGTTTAGTTTTTTTTAACGATTCAAATGGCTTAAAGCTCTTAGAAATTAAACTATATGTCATATCATACGGTATGCTGTTAAAATTTGTAAACTATCACAATTATTATAATAATAAATTTAGACATCCGCTTGATAGTTTACTCGAAATTATTAATGCACGTATATTATTAGTGTTCACGTAAGAAGTTATGACGCACGCCCATCTACCCACGTTTCTGTGTGTACAATAAAAAAAACTTCAAGGTGTATAGAAGGATTATTTTTGAATACACGGACACATTATAATTGTTTGTATATAAAAAAAATCTTTTTTTTAGTAGTAACAGGTAAATCGGTTTATTTTAGTAGTAACAGCAGAGTACATAAGCTGTACCTCGTTAATTCATAACAAATATGATGATTTTTGCTAAACACTTCACATTGCATTTTTATAAAAAAGGCGTGTCGCTATCGTTTGGTGTAAATAATATGGTTTTTTTTTAAAAAATACGAAATAAAGTTAATAAGGTATATCGCCTCCGTTGCCTAGTGGAGCGGGCGTGTGCTTTAGAAACTGGATGTCGTGGGTTCGAATCCTACGGTGACTCTACAAATTTTCATTGTTGTTGTCTAGTTGGTTAGGGCAATTCGGACTAATCATCTAATTATCTGAAAAGTAAGATGATCCATGCGTTGGATGGGCAAGTAAAAGTTGGTCCAACCCGCATTGGACCAACGTGGTGGGATACGGTCCAAAACCCTAATGGATAGGGTGTATTAGGAAGCCCTATGTCCAGCAGTGGACTATCAAAGGCTGATGATGAAGGTATATCGGCGATGATCATTTATGTTACGGTCATACGTAATAGATGAACTTATTCTTTCTATAAGATGGGAGCGATAGATTGCTTACCTAAGCCAATTGAGATTCAGAATCATTAACCCAGCAACAAGATGAGGTCAAACTTAAAGACGTCGTCATTGGTGGACCCCCTTAAAAGCTGACAAGCTAAATACCACCAATAATACCACAATCCCTTAAACATTATGGACCTTATTTGGCTTGGGTATGCTTCATGAATTCAATAGTTGTTGTGATGTCGCAACAGAGAGGAAATTCTGGACAGGTTCTGCGAGCGACTGGTCCACATAAGGAACCGCCACGCCGACGTGGTCCAAACCATGGCGCAGGGTGTTCTGGAGCTGAAGGAGTCTCACGAGGTGGATCCTGGCACGGAGAACTCGATCCAGTACTTCCTCGACAGGTTCTACATGAGCAGGATATCTATACGGATGCTCATCAATCAGCATAGTGAGTTTTTTTTTAATGTATTGTTTTGTTTTTTTTTTGGCAATACAGTATTGTAAGTTGCACCTAAAGTATGTCATTTTGAATGTTGGTTGGAATTGAATCGCAAAGTAGTTTTTTTTTACAATACAGAAATATAAATATGTTAGTGTGTATAATGGCTGCAACGATTCCGATTAAAATAATTACAAAATACAATTTAAAAAAAAATCCATGTATTTTGTAATTTGAACTTGTGTTTTTAATTATAATGTCCTTATCTTAATTATATGTAAAAACGCCGCTGACGACGTTTATAAAAAATAATAGTACACTGTTAAAAGTTAAAAAATTGTTATGTATTATATATAAAATGGTAATTTAGTGTTATCATGCTCAAGATGGAGGTTACTCTCGTGGTCACTATATTATTTAACCTCTAAATTTTTTACGTACGTACTCTTAAACCTGGTCTTGCAATTAAGAACGTGTCGTATCTTATATCATTTGCAATAATAGTAAACAGTTAATTGTAAAAATAATGAGTTTAGGCTCAAATCTTCAGAATAAACTCCGCTTTTACTCAACCGAAAAGCTTAATTGCATTAATGTTAGCTAAGATCTAACAAATTCAAATACAATATAAAATTAATGACGCTTGTCGACGTCACCATTTACTTGAATTTAAAAATTCAAATACCTTCTATTGATTCAGTTTTAACGTAGCCTTATTCCATCTCAAACGTTAAACTAGATCTAAAAGTGAAGACAATCGATAATGATAATGTACATCGTTATATATGCAACACCGTGCCCTCGGAACCGGTAGCGTCGGTGGCAAACAAGGTTAAAGATGTATAAGTACATATAGCATCCATATGCTTTATCCGTTTTTCAATACCTTTTTATATTGCCTATTTCCTTCCACAAACAATTTATTTGTCGGTGCGAATTGTTTTGTATGTTACGACATTGGATTGGTTTGTCGATATTGTCGAACTGCCAGAATAAGGTTTGAGGATAGAAGCTGATCTAACTACAATTGTAATAGGTAGTACAGTCAATATCTGTAATTTCTTCAAGCATACGTTAATGTGATACTGTATTTGCCGCCAAAAATTAAAGTTAAACTTTGTTTACATGAATTTATCTTTTTGGAATATTTTATTTTAGCATAGAAGTATTGCACTTTCTTAATAGTTGTCAAAAATAATTCCACAGGTTAGGAACAAGTTGACTTTGGCCTGAAAAAAATTCCGAATGATAATAAACATTTTTTGTATACAATTATCATCGATTTAAAAAAACGGTTAAGTTTTTGACTTTGGTATCTTTAGGTAATTTGGTATAGTTTTAAAAAAGCAATGAATTGTTAGTTAAGTCAAGTAATGTTTGGGATTAGGACAGATAGATAAAAGATCTGCCTCCAGTAGCCTAGTGGTACGGCTTGTGCTTTAGAAACTGGAGGTCGTGGGTTCGAATCCTGCGGGGACGCAACAAATTTTCATTGTTGTTTCCTAGTTGGTTAGGGCAATTTGGGCCGATCACCCAATTGTCTGAAAAGTAAGATGATCCATGCGTCGGATGGGCATGTAAAAAGTCGGTCCACCCACCAACCCGCATTGGACCAGCGTGGTGGGATACGGTCCAAACCCGCTAATGGATAGGGTGTATTAGGGAGGCCTATGTCCAGCAGTGGACTAACAAAGGCTGATGATGTGTGTGTGTGTGTGTGTGTGATAAAAGATAAGCCGTTTAAATTGTTTTCCACCGTGATCGCAATGCGACTAGCCTGTACAGTGCAATACAGGCCCGCACTACACTTCCTCTTTACATTTTATTTCCTACGTCGCTTGTCCTCGATAGATAGTGTGCATTATTGTTGGGCTAGATGCAAATACAACGTATATCTTGTTTGGAAATTTCATTTCTCTGTCTTAAATATAGTACTACTTGTCAAACAGAATATGCAACAATAATATAAGCAACCCATTGACCTGTAGGTCTATAAAAAAGGCAAAAGCTGCCTTTTTTACCAAACAAATATTAGGCTGCACAGTTTAATAGTAAATTGAGTGTGGGCTTACTTTAACCTACGTTATATTATTACGATGGTATCTTTATGCAATCACTTTATAAACTACAATATATTTTACCATTTTTGGAAACGAACAAAACCTCTTTAAAGTACTTTCTCACTTCACGGGTCTTTTGGATAGATCGCTTATTCTTATTTTGTCGAAACCCAAGTTTTTACTTACTTTATTTCCTTAAAAATTCTCTCCTCTCCCACAGCATTGCTTTTCGGCGAGCAGATCGGCAAACAGGCGTCCGTAAACGGGATGGGGATAGGTGGAAGACACATAGGCTCGATAGACCCTGCGTGTGACGTAGCGGCGGTTGTGAGGGACGCGTACGAGAACGCACGTTTCCTCTGCGATCGCTACTATCTGGCGTCGCCGGAACTCGAGCTGTTGCAAGATGGCGGTGAGTGGATTTCCGGTTTTTTTTTTTTATTTGGAAAGCGAAGGATGTAGACCTGTTTTGGTTTAATGGAGATGGCGTAGGTTGGTGACCCAATATTTGGACTCTATAGATCTGAGCTTACTTTTCAATAGCATCGGTAAGTAATTTGTTAATTTGATTATGTGAAATTAAATGGTTTTTATTCGCAATACTAATAGAAATAAAGTACAATTTTATCATATTCATAGGAAATTTTCAAAGGAATTTTCGACAAACATAAGACAAAAAAATCTGTCTTTACAGTGTCACATGTTTGCAATGACTTCGTAAAACGTTTGTGACTGGTATATAGTAGTAATAAATAATTCGTTTAATTTTAAAACGGTTTTTTTTACACGACACGGCTACTAACCGCCTCCGTGGTCTTGCGATATTGGCCCTTGCTTTATAAACCGGAGGTTGTGGGTTCGAAAACGCGGGGAAACAACTTTATGTTATCGTTGTTTTCTGGTTGGTTAGGACAGTTTTGGCCGATAACTCAATTGTCTTAAAAGTAAGATGATCCATGCGTCGGATGGGCATAAAAGCCGGTCCACCCACCAACCCGCATTTGACCAGCGTGGTGGGATACGGTATAAAAACCCCCAAATCGAGGAGGCGTTTATTAGGGCAAGCATATGCACCGCAGTGGACTAACACAGACCGATGATGATGTTGTCAGTCTAGAATTTACTCATTTGTTGGTTATTTCAGCAAAAAGCTAATTAACTATAGATATTTAGTATTAAAAATTGTTATATAGTAAAAGAAAAGTAATAGTAAAATAGTGAACCACACAAATTATGGCGTATTAATAATTATGCTTAACCTTCCGTTGAAATCACATGACTGCATTCAATGCCTCCGATACGGATAGCACAATTTCTCGATACCCGTTAATCGATTAAAAATAACTATGACTATGGTTAATCGATTATGATATACACGATAAGAATCGTCTTATGTAATGTACGTTTTGTTGAGTCTGCGAATATTCTACATTGCTGAATGCGACCGTATTTATATATTTTTCAATTAACTACTTTGATTATAAATGAAATTTGAATACATAATATTAATTTGAATACAATAATTCTAGTAATATTAAAAATACGGACGTTTTTATTTATCATTCATGAATATTATTAGTATCGTTAGTAAGCTTTTAGCGCAGATTACTTCACGAATTATAATGATATTATTGACAAAAAATATGATATGTGCTTAAGAATTTGTAATGATTTTCCGAATGTGGTTATTATTTATAACTCTCTGTTACTTAGCTATTTTCGGGCTTCCAATCCAGTGTGGATGATTTATCTACATAACAGTTTTCACGCAACTGGCTTCTGACAAAGGAACAAATAGCATTCTCAGAAACGACTGCTGAAGATGGCCTTGACAACCGAGGTGATTCCTTACATGCCCATCTGACGCATGAGTCATCTTTGTTTTTACACAATTGGGTGATCGGCCCAAATTGTCCTTACAAACAAGAAAACAGTTAGCTTAGTTTTTTCGCCACGGAGTTCGCACCCACGTCCTTCGGTTTAGGAATACCTCTAGGCCACGGAGCCCTTTTTTTAATATTTATTTTAATGAAAAAGTAATATTACAGTTGAGGCAACTGTAATATTACTTTTACTTTCACAAACTTAATAAGCTATGGAATTACCATGTTGGGAACATTATAATAAGAAAAAGCAAGGTTATTGGTGGCGCCTCCTTGTTAAGGGTTACATGACTTCTGATATTATTAAGTGAAAAGATTTGTAATTTTTTGTGTTTCTCTATTGAATTGAGGAACCATTGCAAGGCTCCATTTTGTTTCCTCGAGTAATTTATTCTACTTTATACGACACGAAAATCCATTTAAAATCTGAAAATAGAGCATACCTTTGACTACTGTTTGTTTGTATAAATATTTCTTCACTTCTTACTTTCTCTCGTGAGTCTATAAAAATAAGTAAATTTTTCAATAATTTTACTTAATTCCCTTGCTATTGGTAATTTATATAACTATACCAACATGCAAGTGACCGTCCGATGCCCATAGTCTACGTGCCGTCGCATCTATACCACATGCTTTTCGAGCTGTTCAAGAACGCGATGAGGGCGGTGATGGAGTGCCACGAGGGCGCCCCGCCGCCCATCCAGGTCAACCTGGTCAACGGCCGCGAGGACATTTCCGTGAAGGTAGGATCCTCAATGTTGAGTTGTCATATGCTAGTTTAAGATTTAGAAATATTTGCTAGCCTATTAATATTTGGCGGCAGCATAGCATTTAACTTAATGACAGTTACTCTGAAATCAGCTTCTCAGGATATTTAAGAATCTAAATATATATATCTCCTATATATATTTTAGGTGTATATGTACATATTAGAGATCTGAACTATAAGGCCGAATAACTTTAATTTGGTATGAATTAAACTAGTGTATGGACTAACTACGCTTAACTATGGTATGAATTTACTGGATAGCAGCTAGTGTGTATATATAACAAAAACATCCGTTCATTGCCTAAAATAAAAATGGAAATCAGGCACTTATTCCTTATGCGGGCGTTGAAGATAGCTTCTTGTAGATTTAATTCCTCTCTGTCTGTAAATCTTCCATGCTCAAGGAACAAACAGTAAAAATAAAGCCGTGGAATTAAAGTCAAAACCAAGTGAAATATCAAAACCATTTGGTGCCAAAACGTTACATTTGTCAAACATCGCGTGATGTCTTGACGTGGAGCTAATCAAAGAGCTTAACGCCTTTAAAGCCGAGTGAGAGTTTGGCATTTGCTCGATTATACTGTAGCCGTGTGGCGATTGCGTGGTGACTTGGAAAATTCTAGAAAACCGATAGAGTTATCAGCGGTCAGCGCGGTTTTTATTTAGGTTTGGGATAGTTTAAGGTATAGGTGACTGTTCTGGTTTGAAGGGGCCACGTTTTATTTTACTGCAAGAAGGTGCTGACTTCGAAATATCGCCTGCTTTAATCTTATGATGTGCACTATAAAACAGTCGGATTATATTTACAGGGTTTAATATAAACAATTATTCACAGCTATTCTTTTTGGATTTTTGTTTATGAAAGCTTTTGTACACCTTTGTTTGCCGATCGATAGTTGGGTGACATCGGGCTTTTAGTTGATAGAAGCTATTAGTTAATCGATAACCTTCGGTCTTGTTTTTCTTTGCGTTGTTGATACTAGCATATGGCGGGTGCGAAGTATTATGAAAGTTACGTAAGTGTAGTATACGTATAGCGTTTTATTAAAATCGTCTGTAGTATTCCCGTAAATGGCAAAAAAATATGATCATTTAACTGATTTATCAAATCTACTAATTTGATCACGGGCAAACTAAGACACTATATATCATGGATGCTGAAGAGAATCCGAAACGTCAGGGATAAATATATTTAAGTAACGCGAAAAATCCGTAAAGTAGTGGATTTGATATGTATAATAATCGCGTAAATAAAAGAAATAATCATTTAACTGATTTCTAAACTTATACTTTTATTTATTTATCTTGTATAAGATTTTCGTTTTTATAAATATAATTATAAAGTCGTAATCGAAGATACGAAAATATATTTGTAACGATGAATATTTATTTATTGTTACATCATTTATACACAGCATACAATGCTTTCGCATCCATACGATTTTTAGGAATGTGCCTAAACTGCAGTTGCTTTGTGCCGAAAATAGTCCACTATTTATCATAGAGCTAAAGCGCAAAGGAATATTTATGAAAGGTACAAATATAAACTGCGTTGTTGGCAACAACATTCAAATCGGTGAAATAACAAGCAACGTATTTGGTGTACAAATTGGCTATTTTCAATTTTGGCTTTTATCTGATATAAATAACAAAATGTCGGTCGAAATTTGTTAGCTGATAACAATGTAAAGTAATATAGATGTAGTTATATAATTTGGTCAATTTGGTTCCATATTATCGTCGTATGCCCTGACCCTTGACGTTCTCCAAATATCATAGCATTCAATATGTCTATTGAACGCTGGTATTTCCCTTGGTTTCGAAGTGATTAGTCAGCCATAGGAAATCCTAATTTGAAAGGATTAGACCTATTTCTAATTTTTGATTTAATTTCCTTAACCCGTCATACTGAGAAATTACTTTTAATTTTATAATTCAAATACCAAAACGATATTCCTAATTGGCGGTTAGCCAACTTAATCTATAAAATTCACATACACCAAGTCTAATTCAGAAAAATACGTGACTGTTATTTACAAGCTGAAGCAAATATGTAACCCATTCACGGGACTGAGTTAAAAGGTGGATTTCATACATTGAGAATTTTAATTTAAATACATCTTTCGTCATTTTAAGGCGCGATATATATCCGAAAATAATTATAATTATAATACGTTGCAGAAGATAATTTAAAATAAAATAGAAAAACATAATTGTCCAACAATTAAAGGCACTTTAAGTTTTTTTTTCGCCTATTCTTTTTAGGCTATTCTTACGGTTTAAGTAGGTAGTTGCTTATAGGCTATGCATATTCAAAATTGATAAAAAGCTAAATAAGAATTACGTTATAAAACAAATGTCATGAGCAAGAACAAAGATTGCCACTATATCTTTGACCACATTTTTACTGTTCTGATCGTGACTTGTATAATTTTATTTAATAACATGCTTATTTTTTAAATCAACATTTATGCGCAACTATTATAAAATTGGAAACTTTATAATATCACTATGATGATGCACTTTACGATTCTTGTCGTAAATACTCTAATGAAATGCAATGTAAAACGATCGTGTCACGAATTTGAAGACATCATAGTAATATTAGTGACTCTATTCTAGGAAGCGAATCGAAATATGATCGATTGTGATCGTTCAATTTACGACTTTGTTGACACTTTATTCAAATACGTATGTGTTATTCGCCTTTAATTTTTGCTTTCCTTATTTATTACAAGAAGCAAATGATGCACCAATGAGGAACTCTTTTAACTGTATTTATTGAAAGTTTCGTATATTGTTCTGTCATGTTTTATTTATGCCCAAGTCGATATGTTTATATTGTAGTGTTTGTTTATAACTGATTTTCATGATGCGATCTTTTTTCTGTTTGACTATTTCTTCCGCAATCTGTTTTGTGCGAACATTGTTATTCTGGGTTTGGAGGGTACAACAATAAAAATAGTGGGCTAAAGAGGTTTATTAAAATACTAGTTGACTCGGCAGACTTCCTAATACCTCAATCGATAAAAAAAAGATCTATACTTTTGTGTATGATTTATCAATATACATATAAAAAATTATAACTTTAGTTAAGTGAAATTAAGTTTATTTTCCATCTCTTAAGAACAAATACACTACTATACACTATATACTTACATTTATATTTATTTACCTTTTAAACCTTTCCTAGTCTTCCATAAATAATTCAAGACCAAAATTTGCCAAATCGGTTCGGCCGGTCTCGAGTTTTAGTGGGTCTGTATATATATATAATTAAAATTAAAAATTTAAATAGTTATTATTAAAATATGTATATCTATTCGCATATGGATAGTAATAAACTAGTTTCCGCGACTTGCCCATTTCTTAACTTAAATTTAGCACAAAAGACCTAGACTTATCAACTAATATCTTATTTTCTTTTAATTAACAAAACGTAAAATAATTCCACAATGTTGTTACATTTCGTTGCCAAAGTGTATCCTAAGATTGTAACCATATTTCATTTTACGCTGAGGCTACCGAGCTTAACCTTAAGTGCTCGTGGACTACACAACGGGGTTTATAGCGAAGTAGTTATACCGACCTAGTTCATGCCATCACAATAACCATTAAAACTTTGACCTTTGACGTCACAGTCCTATATAGAGTTACAGCGATATAAAATGTCTTGTTCAGTTAACAAATTCCTCTTATATAGAAAGTGCTGCACATTCCAGTACTTGATTCAAGCGCGTGTAATGTCAATAGTTTACCTATTATTAACTGAGTAGTGCTTCAGTTATTTGAAACCATTGTCTTTTGTTTATTCGTTTTAGGAAGACTTTTTTTTTTAACGACATTGTTTTCTGTTTCGTTTTAGTGATTTTACCTATACCGAAAACTAATCCTAACGATAATAGTGATTAATACTTGTTTAAATTTGATTCTTAGCTTTATCATGTAGCTACTAAAGACAACTAAAAAGTTTTACTTTAAAGTCATAATCACTAGAATGAATATTACTCAAGTTTTTAAATTAAGAGTGCATTCTAAATGTGAAACGCCGCATACTGTTAAAAATTATGATTACTCCAAAGATATCCATAAATCGCTAGATGAATAATATATAATGTTACTATGGATATAAATCCATTGTTTTGTCCAAAAAACTCTAAACGCGCTATACTTTATAATAAACTAGCGACACGCCCCTGTGCTATGCTGAGAATACTCCTACAATATTAAGCATGTGCGACACATTGTGACAAACCTTCCTCTCGAATCACTCTATCTATTAAAAAATCGCATCAAAGTCCGTTGCGTAGTTTTAAAGATTTAAACGTACATAGGGATATAGGGACAGAAAAAGCGACTTTGTTTCATACTATGTAGTGAAGAGGCCAGATGCTGCATTATGTCTGCGTTTTTGTCCTAGTTGTGGATTTGGAGATACTAATTACTATGAATACATACTATTTTAACACTTAAATATATAATATTATTTTACAGATGTCCGACAAGGGTGGCGGCATACCGCGCAGCGTTTCCGATCATCTCTTCAAGTACATGTACAGCACCGCTCCACAGCCATCGAAATCCGATTCGCACACAGTACCGCTGGCCGGTGAGTTATCTATAAATCATCATCATATCAGCCTGATGAAGTCCACTGCTGGACATAGGCCTCCGCCTGAAGCCTTCGGTGTTGGTAGCTGAATCCCTGAATAAAGTTCGAGTGTCCGTTTGTAACGTTAAAATATAAATCGATTTTAAATGATGCATCGTGATATATATTCGGTACAAATAATAAGAAGATATTTTTCAGGAGTTGAAATATAATTTTATATATAATAAAACGCGATGAAATCTTTTAAAGTAATTTCATTCAATAATCTATACAGTAGCCAAAAACATTTTTAGAGTTTACGTGAGGTAGTGTAATGTGAACCGCCGCCATCTTTTTAATTCCTGCGTGATATTTATACGTTTAGTTGTCTGAATATTTCGTATTTTTCAATGATTTTCTAGCCTTTTAGTTTAATACCTTTTAATAAAGGTTTTTGTTGACCAAACGGCATTCCATCGCCACGACCTTCATTTATAAACCTCCTTTGATGGTTTTATCAATAACAAACATAATACTGTGTTTGTTATTATTTAGCTAAGGCGCCTATTCATATATATTTGTTATATAAAACAGGATACATTTTATAAAATATACTATGATAGACTTTTAACATGTAAGACATTTCGTATAGCATAATATAGATAATGTCTTTTTAAACCGGTAGTAATAATTAAACGTTAATTTATCAATTCTGTAACAAATAATTGAATTTTAACGTGTTTTTATAACAGCTTGGCTGCTTGAAAAGATAACGTACATATTATGCAATACTTTTATTCGATGTTTGCTTTGTAATAAGTACAATTTAATGACTCATAAAAGTAAGCCGTGAACTAATGCTCTTGACTACCAAAAAGATAACATGTTTAAAATTACACTAGAGATATCGTCAAGATTAATTAACCGAAGAGATAAAGTCAGTCAGTCAGAAATTAAGTTAGGAGAATTACGTAAACTCTAATAATCTGGAAACCCCGCTTCAGCACTGTCAATAAGACGCATGATATCTCAGTCTCTCCCGTGACCACGGCCGCTGAAAAGTGTTCGAAACGTCGGGAATTTAAATATGTAAAATAAATGCGATAAAATCCGTAAAAAGTCCTTTCACTCAATAATGTGTAATATTCGCGTAAACAAAAAATAATATTATGTAATGTCAAAATCAAATGTCGCCAAAATTTCGAGTGATCTTATAGTTAATGTCGCACGGGAATTGCAAATGGCGGCACATGCCAATAAGAACGCGTTCACTTCTAGTCTCTGCTAGATTTGTTTACATTTATTATTGGTCTAAATTGCCTAAACTATTGTGTTTTAACTAAAATCACAGTTTGTGATTTAAATAAAACATCAACTCTTTCCTTCATGGTTTTCGTCTGTACAATTTACTTTTGACCTTGACTTACCAACCAATTATGATGCTTTTAAAGCATCAAGAGATTGACAGCTTGGCAGTGACCCACCAATTAGAATGCACCAAAATATTGTTATTGTTTTTTCGTAAACTTAGTGAATGTTGTGAATGCGTTACTTGTTTATGTAAATGAATAGAAATATTTTTATAAAGAATGTTTCCTGCGGTAACCATATAAATATTTACGATAACGTTAGATAAGTTGAAACTTGAAATTATTAAATAACTTTTCATTTTTATGTCATAGTGTTTTATGATGTTCATTATCGCTATTACTTTATTTATTACGAACGTGTGTCGCGCAATTAGATATGGCTTCACATATTACCATATTTTTTATTTTTATTTCTTGAATATGTTATTCTGCGCAGTTGATTACGTTTGTTGTTCTATACTTTTTATAATATTACTAGTATATCAATAAATTGTTAATAATATATTTCATACGTTTTTAATAACGTCTGCGTAAATAATAGTAAACGTAATAATACCTTAACCAATATAAAGATACAAATGAGGGTAGGTAATATAATAGTTTTTAAAGTTTTATTTTACGATTTACTTAATTACGGAATATAAGTTAGATGTAACATTAGTGATGGTGGTGTTTATGCGACGTAATATTAAAATATCACTAATATCAGTCAAACTATTCTGCTATATGCATATTATTATATAGTTAAACAAACTTCTGTTCTGTTCTTCCGAAATGTGAAGCATTCATTGGTTTAAAAACGCGTGGGAATTTAAATTGGTAGCGGTTCTCCAATAAGAAAGCGTTCCTTCTGGCAATTACAATGTGGCTTTGAAAGGATAGATTTGATTACGAATAGAAATTGGCTAAACTATAGGTGATTACATTGAGGGCCCGAGTGGAAGTACACTTCAACCTCTAGGGCCTTTGGGCTTATCCTTTAAGTCCGAGAGAGTTGACACAACTTTCTTGGCATATAGCGACCGTCAGTTAAGAACTTAAGAAAACAGCGTAAGATTGAATTTGGCCATAACTTTGTTATTTTTTGTAGAAAAAACTATTTAATAACGTTTTAATTTAAATCTTTCGCAGGTTACGGATATGGGTTGCCTATATCGCGGCTGTACGCCCGCTACTTCCACGGTGACCTTGTGCTTATGTCGTGCGAGGGCTACGGCACCGACGCCGTCATATATCTGAAGGTGAGAAAAGCTTACCAGAATTTTTTGTAACTATCTCGTTATACATAAATTTAGAAATTTTTTAGGCTTATCCTTATTTTTAACATTGATTGTCTATGGCGGCGTTCAGACACCTCTATTTATTAAACTGGCCGGTTAAAAATAATATCACTATTTGAATGAAATGTGACTAACCAAATGCTGTATGTTGTAAGAGACAGTCGCGGTTGTCAAGATCGTCTTTGACAACCGTTATATACTTCATCATCATCAGCCTGTGATAGTCCACTGCTGGACATAGGCCTCCCTAATACACCTCCATCCATTAGGGGATTTTGGACCGTATCCCACCACGCTGGTCCAATGCGGGTTGGTGGGTGGACCGACATTTTACATGCCCATCCGACGCATGGATCATCTTACTTTTCAGACAATTGGGTGATCGGCCCAAATTGCCCTAACCAATTAGGAAACAACAATGAAAATTTGTTGAGTCCCCGCAGGATTCGAACCCACGACCTCCAGTTTCTAAGGCACACGCCTATACCACTAGGCTACGGAGGCAGTTATATACTTAGTAAACATCAATTCTGCAGTTTAAGCGACTGGCATCTGTCCTCCACAACCCCCTATGGGTTGCCAGTAGCTCTGCGTAAAAACAGTTGTTCAAGCAAATCTAGGTGATTAAAAGCCGACCTCATAATAACTTAGGAAAGTGGCCAGGTGCAAGAAAGGAATTGTACTTGTAAATATTACTTATATAATCCTCCACAGGCGTTATCGAACGAGGCGAACGAACTCCTACCAGTTTTCAATCGGACGTCGACGAAGTTCTACCGACCGGTGCCGACGCTCGCCGACTGGTCCGGTTCACTGAACACCGCGAGCAATTCGCAATGCGCGCGAGCTAAGAACAGGGAGAAACGATCTAAGGAGCCGTCTGTCTCTCAAACCCTTTAGTAGACAGAGACGGAACGAGACTCGCAGTACGTAGTGATTGTCTATGGTAGCGGTAGATATTAAAATCGATATTAATATCGATTTAGATTATGTCGATAATCGATTCGATAATATATATTTCTTTATTTTCAGGTGTTGTATAAAGCGCATTAAAAATATGTGTTTCGTGATAGGAAATTGCGTTTGCCAATGTAGTTATAAATTCACGGCAGTTGTATACGTCTTCCTAAATCGTCATTAGTGTCGCCATATCTAAAATGTATAAATTATGCATGAGCCTTTATTCGGGTAACGTTAAAAATTGAACGTATCATTAAAACTGTTAATGCAAGTGTGATTTTTATTTCATAGATGTCAGTCAATTTGGTGGAACATTAGAAATACTGTAAGAACGCTTCTGGCATAAAAATATACACTAAAATTGTAAATAAATATAGGGAAAATTGTTCCTTTGGCTTTACACTTTTTTGTACTTGGAGGTGAAAACTGCGAGTCTTTTGAGTCAAAGTCTATTATATTAATTTTTTTTAACTTATATGTGATACTCGATATAGTATTTAGGTGTTCGTTGATGCAAAATTGGACTGAATCGAATGTATTTGATAAGCGAGACAAGGAATGTTATATGTGAAAATTTATGGTCAACCATTTTAATGGGAAAAATACAAGTAATGTAATAACTTTTCGCATGTGGGATTTTTAGGTACCCGAGGGATGTAGCGTATGTCGATATTATCAATTTCTCTAATGGAATGCAATAAGATATGATTGAAGAATTGTAAACATTAAAATGGAGATTTTTTAAGTGTATCATAAAAAAATTTATGCAATAAACCTAAATTTGTGCTAAAAAAACTTTTGTACATTTATCTTGTCTCCATTTTCATGGAATATGTGATGCACTTGTATGAAATAGCGTACAATGTAATATCATTAGAATTAAACATAAATTATATTTTGATGATATTCCAAATAAACTAAAACTAATGATAGTTTAATATAATAATGGTATTTATATAAAATATTAATAATAATGACTTAAGTTTCTTAAATTGTGGTTTTAAACCTCTTAGTAAATTTCTTCTGATTTTTACGCAATAAAAGTAATATATGTTTCGAAACAAGTTTATGCGCAAATTTATTTAATATTTGACGTAAAAGCATTACCACACTGTATTGGACTTGATTCTAATATTATTTTTATGTTGGTAAGTCTGGTATTTATGCTATGTACAATACTCAACTTTATATACCTTGTGAGGATATTTGATATTATTTTTATACTAATTGTAATCATATATGTTTTATAAAAACGGTCAAACAATAGTATAAAACAATGACGGGACCATTTTCATGACATCTGATATAATTTATCATAATTCTATTAAGATTTTAGTAATAATATTGGTATCCGTAATTCTGTTCGAATAAAACGTTAAAAAAACACATTTCCGAAAAATTATGTGTATGTACTTAAGTTTTGTTTAATTTGAAATATCATAAAAAAAGTATAATTACTCAGATGCCAAGAAATATGGAACCTTTGAATAGTTATAAAGTTTGGCACAAGGTTTTATTGAGTCTACAGTTTTGTATTACTTTTTAATAAAAAAATCACATTTAGTAGTGGTCTTCACAACAAATAATATATATTTTAAAATAATATTGTCCACTGTTATTTTATATTCTGTACTCTCTAAAATTAAAAAAAAATGCAGCATCTAAAAATTATAATTTTTGTTAGGATCTTTTTGCATATTTCAAACTGTTTAATCCAAACGACAAAATATTGCATTTCTGAATTCTCTTCTAAGTTAATATTCCAAATCGTTATTTATATTGTTATTTTTTTTAGATATGTAGAAAGGTCTAAGAGCAACATTTATTTAGTTGATAAGAATAAAATTATAATACCATATTATCGTGTTTGATTTTTTAATGTCTTAGATTTGACCCAATATAAAAAAGTATAAATATAATGTTTCACTATTTTTATAAAAATTCAAAGCACACTTTATTAACTATTAGCTGGTCGTCTATAGCTCTGCCTGTGTTATTTATATGCTTTTGAAATGGATGCCTCTAAGAAAAGTAATAGTAGTAAAAGGCAATTTGGGCCAATCACCCATTTGTTTAAAAAGTAAGATGATCCATGCGTCGGATGGGCATGTGAAAAGTGGGTCTACCCACTATACCGCATTGGACCAGCATGGTGGGGTTGGGTCCAGAAACTCCCTAATGGAGAAGGGGAGGCTTATGTCTAGCAGTGGACTTACACAAGCTAATGATGATGATAAAGAATAGTGCACGTTAATAACAGATCTTGATTGTGGCACTGGCGTTTTATAGTCTTGCCACGTATCACACAGACAAGGTGGCAAACAAATGCAGTCTTAATCTTAACAAAGCCTCGGTGGCCTAGCGGTATTCACCCTTGCTTTATAAACCGTCGTGGGTTGGAACCGCGCGCGGAAATTACTTTTAAATGTATGAATTATTCAATAATTATTTAATAAATGTTTATCGTTGTTTTCTAGTTCGTTAGGACAATTGGGCCGATCACCCAGTTGTAAATGTTATATAATTACAAAACAGATCGCTAGTACTTTGCCCTTACACGCCTTTGCCCTCGTCAACTATTTTGCAGGACTATTTATGATAAATATTTTCATTACCTATATATGTACGTGTACGTAACCGCCTCCGTGGTCTAGTGGGATGGTGGTATGCCGTTGCTTTATATGAGCTTCCGTCCCGCGGGGAAACAACTTTGTGTTATCGTTGTTTTCTGGTTGGTTAGGACAATATGGCCTGATCACTCCATTGTTTCAAAAGTAAAGTGCTCCATGCGTCGGATGGGCATGTAAAAAGTCGGTCCCCTAATGGAGGATTCCCCTTTACGGGAGGCCTACGTCAAGCATCGGACTAACACAGGCTGATGATGATGGTAATGATCTTAATCTGAGTTTCTTACACTGGGTCTTCTCAGGTTAGAGGCTTCCAATTCCGAACCGGTGGTAAGTTATTTGATAATTAATAAGAAACTGTAACGCTTCGATATTGAATAAAGGTATTTGACTTTGACTTAGAGATCTGAGATACAATTGACTGTTAAGTCAATTGACGATGCAGCTGTCTCTCCTGAAATTAAATAAACATTTAAATCTGAAATATACTACGAAAAAAGGTAAAATGGAGTAATCGCTAACGTTTCTTACAAGCTCTGACTTCGATTTACCAATTGAAGTAATCAAATTAAATTGTTACATCTGCATATGAAATCCTAAAACTTATATAAAAAAAAATTATTAATAGTAGATCATACTAAAGCAACTCAAATTAAAAATAAATAGAGTACCGCTACTACTGTAATCCAATATAAAAGCACGGGTCAACAGTTGCCTAGTAAAGTGTTGGTCGCCTAGTTTGTGGGGACGGTAGGTTCTCGCGAACTGTGTTAGATGAAGCTTGTCAAAGACATGAGTTTAAAAGCATGACATCTTTGATATAAGAAAAAACAGTTTTCTTGAGGTTCCTAATCAATCGAATCGAGATAAAATGAGAACCTGCTCGAGGGGAAAATGTTGACTGTAGCTTAATTAAGGGTGTCGGTTTTCAGAGGTATCGTAAAATTTATCTCAATTTTTTCCTTAACGCATCAAACAAAATTTTAGCTTTAAAAACATTTCATGCCATTCTATGTTAATTTTATTTTTAATACCATCTTAATATATCCAACAACGAATGGCTGTACAGCTACACATGCTAGCGTTCATTCACTTCATTCGTTTAAGTCACTTGTCAAGTTGTCACTTAATGTCTGACGAAGTGCCAACATCTATTTCTTAAAAAGGTTATGTGAGGCAGATCTTTATTAAAAAATATACCATTAGATTTTCGTTATAAAAATGAAGATTTATACGAACGAAAATAACACTGCTACTTTAAAATTGTTAATTGCGGCTAATTTAGCGGGGAAAAAAATAGAATTATGCAAAGCAACTTTTGAAGGTATTCTTATTTATTATTTATTTTTATCTTAAGTAAATAATTTTACTGCATGTATTATGTACCATATGACATTTTCCTATAGTGTCTTTTCTATATATTATTCAGAAATTTTGAGAAATCCTTGATTATTAAATTCCAATAAGAATATATTGGCACCCTGCGTACTGTTATAAAAATGTTTTATTTGCTTAAACATATCTCTGTTGGATTTTCATGTTATTAGCAAAATTACCTATAAGTATTTTAAAAAGGAATTAGAATGAGACAATATTTTTTATGAACAAAACAATTTATATGATGCAATACACATTTAATGAAATTTTTAGACATTATGATTTATTTACAAATGACTTTGAAAAAAATACATTTAATGAATGCAAACCAATAAGTTCAGCTCATAAGAATGTAGGCCTATGTACTACGTAATTAATAATAAATATTACCATTTAGAAGGTCCAGAAGAAAATTTAAGGTTGCCCAGATGTATCCCTTAATTATCTTGGTGTATTCATTGAAAGTAAATTCAACTGGTAAATAAACTATGAGTTTTTTTGGAATCATAAAAATTCTTAGAAGACACATTCCCTTTAAAATTAACTTAATGTTATACAACTTGCTAACCAAATCATATATCCAATATGCACTTAGTAGTTATGGCCGTACCTATAAATCATATCTTAATAAAATTTATGAACTACAAATAAAATTCTTCAAACTATTACTCCTATTAATTATAAATGCAGATTACAAAATATTTTAAACAGATTATTTAAACACTCTAAAGCCCTGCCAATAATTGAACAAATTAAATAAAATCTACTTAAACAATATTGCCTTTATAACCCTTAAAAAAATATGTCGGCCATCCTATATACACATGATCCGTTGCTTGAAACCGGCATTGCACTATGATCACAAACAATGTGTATGAACAAAGAACAGTTGCCTATCTTATTCCTAGATAATCAATATAGTACTTACTAAATGAGACATAATAAATAAAATTAAAGAATGCAATATTAAGCCTGTTTTAAAGCAATTTTTTTATGTATAGCTTTTAAATTACTTTTTAATTAATAGTTTTCTTCTCCTACTATAAGTTATTATTTTTAATAAATAGTTGTAAGATTTTGGTTTCTCCACTTTTTTTTAATATGTTTTGTAACAAAATAAAATCTTGTAATATTTGTATAACGAAAATTATACTCTACTGTATATAAGAACTTTAGTATTTTTAAATTAAAATTAATATATGTCGTTCATTTGTTTTTAGCAATAGCACAAACCTTAGTGGTTTTTTATGCTATCTTATTTTAACTCTCTGTAGTCTTTGTTTGATTGATGAAACGGGCTGAATTCAATACTCAGCAACATTAATAGTTTCTAATTTTTATAAATTATTTCCCCTTCCGGCAAAATAAAAATTTAATTAAAACCATTTCAAACAATGTGACAGGAAGATGAATATAGTTGTTTTGTTTATTACATACTGCTTTAAAATTGCTCATTAATAACATTAAATCACTTCATTCTACATTGTAATTCATCTTGAATCCTATTTCTGTGCCAATTAAAAATCTGAATCAATCATAGTTTTGAAGATAGTGGGGCCCCTTTACTTATTTACTATCTGGGGAAGAATGGCCTTATGCCCATTTCGCTCTGAAGCAAAAGTATATAAACACTACTGTCTTCTGATTTAAAGGGCACTATATCCACCGTAATGAAGGTCATGCCAAACAAGTCATAATATCTCATCTCTTTAGGGCAGCAAGCTTTTTTATAATATTACAATGCAATTCTTACGGGTAGTGCATATCGCGTACTATATGTACTGAATTTTTATGGTCTATGGTATCTAGGTTTTCATTCTGAAACTTGATATTTTATAATTTTTAAATTTTAATTACTATTAGTACTTTCACTATGCGCATTAAATATACATCTTAATCTTTAATGTGTGCTTATATATGATATATTCAAATACAAGAAATTTCAAAGTTTATTGTTATGTTTATAACTCAGTTTAAGTTATAGCATGCAACTAACAATTGGGGGCTGGTAACTGAGCTTTCGTCTGGCATTGCAGACGACATTTTCACAGGACCTCAAGTGCTGCCGTTCTTGGAAGTGGATGAGCAGCTCCGATTCTTCTCAGTAATGCTGCAGTACAATACCTATTCCCCATTCTAGACCTATCTGGAAATGGGCAATGGTGTGTATAATTCTCCTTTTAATCTTATTTTTCTATGGAATAACTATTCAAAAAGCCTTTTTCAGTGGTCAAATACTTCGGCTGAAATACAACTTGATTGACAATGTTTAGTACTAAAAATTTCATATATAAGTGACAGTAATTAGTCACCACTTAATTCATACAGTTACTTTTCTTTTGTACTACCAATGCCATTAAAATCTTTTGCTCTCAATTGGCTGGATCTTGGACACACTGTTTTGTTATTGTTAAATTAACTGTCAGTTGCTGATTGATATCTCCATTACAATTCATCCGAGTCTATGCCTATCTCAAGGGTTTATTTGTGTTTCATATAGTCTACAGAAGTACCAATACAAGACATGAGAATGTTTTCAGTCATCAAATGCTAGAATGGGAGGCGACCCGATTGCAGCCTGCTATTGCTGCAGTTGCTGGCGGTAAAACTGTAGCATCTGACCTGCGTCAGGTCTTGCAATCATTGATGCAAACACTAGACTCATTGCTACAGAAGCACAAGTATATACTTGGTGTAAGTAAATTTTTTGTAACACTATAAGTGTATCAAAGATCAGATCTTGTTTAAGGGGCACCAAAGCATACGGTGTTAAATTTTTTTAATATGTTATTAGTAAAGATGCTACATCAGAGTCAAATAGAATATGAAGTTAATGGAAAAATTTTGCAAATGGCAATGAAGATGGAAAAAAAGAATTCTTCAAGTAAGATAACCATTGTTGCTATTTCTAACACTTCTAAAAGATATATAATAAGTAGAGGGAAAACGGATGGTGGTAGGATATTCTTTTCCCGAACTACAGGGTGCCATAAGTCCTTTGATATGAAAAAAATAATTAAAATAAAACTAATTACATTATGAATTAAATTTTTATTTACAAAAAAGCTTAAAAACAGGAATACTTTTTTAAAATAACATTTTCTAAATGCAATCCGTTGCGATCACTCTTGCAAACACGTCTAAAATTGTCAATGACTACTTGCGACGTCACTGCTGAAATGCTTGTCATTTCTCTGCGGATTTTTCTTTTAGGGCCTCAATTGACTCAGGGTTTTGTGTCGTATACTTTAGCCTTAAAGTAGCCCACAATCTTTTCCCTCTAGTATTATATTTATATTCCCGTCATATTTTTATCTTAATACTACAAGTGATTTTATGTTATTGTATTTGTTTATAGGATAAGTTATCTGCAGCCGATATTTCAATTTGGAGTACACTATATCCTTTGTACTATGAAGAATCTTTGAAGAAGAGCTATATCCCAGAATGTGGAAATATAGTGCGATGGGTGGATGAACTAGCTGCTGCCAAATCTATTCAAGTGAAGTATTATTTTAAAAAATTGTAGTTATCTCACTTGTTTGTAATTGAAAAGATGATATATTATTATGCATTTTTGTTCATGGTACTAGAAATCCAGAAAATTCAAACCAGAAAAAATAGGTTTATAACTCCGTTTTGTGTCAAAATTTGACAATAACAAGATTGAACACAATTAAATTAGGAAACCATTTTCTTTAATAGCATTATATTTTTATAATATCTTACAGCTATATTATTTATTACCAATAATTTTACTTTCTGACAATAAAAAGTGAACATAGATATCTAGAAATTTTAATGACTTTAATATTTTTTCTTATCCATTAGGATGCTGTTAAACAATGGGGCGGTTCAGCCAAAGCGCCTTTTGGAGCAACAAGTGCCCTGGGAATTCCTCAAATTACCAATATTGTCTCTCCTATTGGGTAATTAATTATTAATAAGTTAATAAACTAGCATATATGTGTATATACTTGAGTAAAATGAGGTATAGTTTAACCAATTTAGATATAGAATTTACGTTTATGGAGTGTAATGTAAAACTTAGACTTCACGAACCGGGACGCCGACGATCTGGCGACTGTTTTAATCGGTTGCTAGGGGCGGTTTCTGGAAGGTGGGTTTACTTTGTATACCAGGTTTGTGCTTTTCGCTGTGCTCTTTCGAGGGCCAACTACGGGTGCTTGTATGCTACTATACCTACTAGTGTGGTGTGTGAGGTTAGGTCACAGGACCCCGCTGGGTCCGGTCTCGGTGACCCCTTCCTCGTCCGTATCAAGGAGGACGTTACGCGCTCAACGCTTGCGACATGCAGCGTTTGGGTCGGCCGTATACGTTGCTGCTTTTACCAACGGTTATTGTGGTTGACTACTTTTTGTATATAATTGAGAGTTAACTTTTTAAAGTGCTCGCGGAGTGTCCGCAATTTGCAGTCGCTGCGTATCTATGTCGCGTTGGTACCAGTGCGCCCGGTGGCGTGGTAGATGAACTTGTTACTTGTATACTTGCTTACAGTCAAACACAATTTTCTTTTTAATATTCATTTAATAGTTCTTCATAGTCCTCTTTAAATATGTTAATATTGTGAAGCAAATATAGCTAAGAATAATATAAAGCTTGATTATATAAAGATTATTATTTATAATTTTAATTTATTTTATTATTGACAGTGCAAAACCTTTGTCTTTTACTCTGACCATCAATCCACTTGGCTTGGCTTACCTTTTACTAATCCTTAGCCAGCTTGTTTGTCCTAGTTTGCCTTATGAAAGGAAGGCAAGCATCTAGTTTTTTGTTAACAATAATGCATTAGGAAAATGTTATTTATACAATTTCATAACAACAATTGATATACTTATATAGACTTACATTCTCTGTTGGTCATTTAATTTGTTACTTATTATTCCAGATCACCTGATGAAGATCCGGCAGCTGTCAGCGCAACCGCCGAAGAAGTGGAATCAGCAATTGACGGATGGAACAATGGTCTTAAAAATATGCAGCCACCACTACCTCAAGAAAAGCTAGTGTGAGATATTAACTTATAAATATGAAAGACAATCGAATTGAGAGCTTAAAAGTTATAATTTAAATGTATAAGTGTGACAAAATAGATGCTATATATACTTGTTGTAATTAGTTAATACAATTTAAAAGTCAAGATTTAACACTCATTTGTTTTGAAAAACCATCAAAAAAGTAACTTTCGCTTATATCAAAGCAAAATATGATATTCAATTTTCAGTCACGAACAAAGACTTATTTTAAACACAAATGGGCTAAAAGTTCTAAAGTATGCGTGAATTTTATTTCTTACTTGACTTTGCTAATTTCCTAGTCGAATATGTTCTAATTACGCATTTACAAGGCACACTGAAATGTTGCCCATGATATCTATCAAAGGACCATAAACACTTGTTTCTTATGAGCATTGAAGTAAATGTAAACAGCAATATGACTATTATTACTAGCAATATGAACTGCCTCCGTAGCCTAGTGGTATGGGCGTATGCTTAGAAACCGGAGGTCGTGGGTTCGAATCCTGCGGGTACTCGATAAATTTTTATTGTTGTTTCCTGGTTGGTTAAAGCAATTTGGGCCGATCACCCAATTGTCTGAAAAGTAAGATGATCCGTGCGTCGGATGAGCATGTAAAAAGTCGGTCCACCCACCAACCCGCATTGGACCAGCGTGGTGGGATACGGTCCAAAACCCCCTAATGGATAGGGGTGTATTAGAGGAGGCCTATGTCCAGCAGTGGAATGTCACAGGATGATGATGATGAATATGACTAACAATAGATTTAGTGTTTTATTCCTGAGGGTAAAAAAATAAATTTATTTAAACGAAGTTAAATGTCGTAACTCTATAGGCGTAAAAACGTCGAGCGTTATTATTGGTCAGACATTGCGTGTATATTAAAGATAGCTGCAGTCCGACAATAAAACACTTGCACTTCATCAGCCTGTATGAGTCTACTGCTGGACATAGGCCTCAACTTGTCCATTAGAGAATTTTACATGCACATGGCCGACTTTTTACATGCCCATCCGACGCATGGATCATCTTAGTTCTCAGGCAATTGGGTGATCGGCCCAAATTGCCCTAACCAACTAGGAAACAACCATGAAAATTTGTCGAGTCCCCGCAGGATTCGAACCCATGACCTCCGCTACACCTGCACATTCGACGTCATTAGTGACATACGAATAACATAAATTCTACGTTTTATTTTGCTTTGGTTTTGATAGTGATTATAACAATTAAATTCGCCATTTCAGATTGCCTGTAAAAGGTCGCAAAAATATATTGATAACATCCGCACTACCATATGTGAATAATGTTCCTCATTTGGGAAATATAATCGGATGTGTGCTATCAGCGGACATATTTGCAAGGTATGTATTAAAAAAATTGTATTTAGTACATTTTATTTGTCTAGTAAATATTGAAAGAAGGTACTTACAATGCAGTAGCCATATTAAATATTATCAAACTTTTTTATTGTGATTTAAATACAGGGACGGATTTAGCGTATAGAGTGGTTACCATAGCATTGCCCATATTAAAACTACTAGAAAAAAAAAAACGATAAAAATAGTTTAAAGAACACGCTTTTATAGCAAACCGAACTAAAAACTAGAAAATAACTTTTAATAACAAAGAGTTAATATTACAATGGACGGTGGAAAAATATTATAAAGTTCAAGTTATAAACAAAATCATTTCATTCAGAGTAAAAGCTGTGGAGTGCTTGACATATTAAAGGGTACAATAATTCTATTTGCTATCTGTGAAAGGGGAGTTATAGGAATGTTGTGAATTGCACCCCACGCTTTTTACTCTGCATTAAATGATTTTGTTTAAACTTAAGATTTATTATAATTTTATTTTGAAATAATTCATTAAAATTGATTGTTTCACCTTCTGCTACTGTATTAAAAACTCTTTGATATTACGTGGCGTTTTTTAGTTTTATTAAACTATTATTTAGTACTATTTATCAATTAGTTTTTGTGGACATGTGGTATTGAAATGTATTAAGAACCGTTTCGTAATCTATTAATCTCGTTTAAAGCTTTACTATGCACGGGGTTTATAGAGACTTGGATAAAAAAAACTTTTTTTTTGTTGATTATTGCCTCGTCTTCTGTCCTGAGAATCCGTTACATACATAGATACCTCCCAAACTTATAAAAGCGCGTTAAAATTAAATTCATTATGTAGTATGTTTTTATGTAAGGTTATAAAAGCAGAAAACAAATATGATAACACTGCGAAAGTGAAAACGCTTATTATATTAGTCACTGCAAGCATTCAAGATCTTCAGTATAAATATTGCTACAATTCTTGACGATTTCTCAGACTACCAAGAGACCATCTATGCCCTTGGTGATGTAATTTTCTTAAATTTTTATACTGAATTAGTAGTTAAAAAATTTAAAAATTCAATCGTCTTAGTAGTTTTTAGCTAACAAATCTTTTCTCTCTGTGATATTAGTATACATAAGCAGACTTACCTTTTAACTTAACTAAACCATTGTGCATGACAGAAAAGTTGACGCATGATTTTTTTTATGAACTTGCGCTATAATCTTTAAACGCAGATATTTTTCAGATACTGTCGGTTGTGTGATTATAATACTCTCTACGTTTGTGGAACGGACGAGTACGGTACTGCTACAGAAACTAAGGTAAATATGATCTTTTAATATAAATATTTTTATATGTACATATTTATATTAAAACTTTAAAATTCCAATATACAGATAATTGCAACAGCCACTTAGATCTACATCACCAGGTGCGGCAGAAAGTACATGCATAATGTAATAAATATAATAATAAAATAATATATATATATATACATATAAATCAATTGCTGGTATAAAAGGTGAAAAATATGAAAAAATATTGGAATTGAAAAAAAATAATTATATCTTAGAAATATATAATTATTTTTTACACATTTTTTCTCAAAAGCTGAAAAATAAACTTAATTCCAGTTAACTACAGTTATTATATTTACTACAGTTGTTAACTATCTATCAGACTTTATTTATATGTAGATTGATTATATCATTGAGGTAGTACGAAATCTGCCCGGTCAACTAGTAAATAAATAAATTTTGTAACCGAGTAATATTTTTAAGAGAGACCGGCGGACCTTCGGCGATTGTCTTTTCATCCAATAAAATCTATTATTAGCGTCATAAATTTCTTCTAATTAATTAATTTCAGGCCTTAGAAGAAGGCATAACGCCTAGAGAGATCTGCGATAAGTATTTTGATATACACAACTCAGTGTATCGCTGGTTCAACATCGGTTTTGACTACTTCGGCAGGACCAGTACGGCCGAGCAGACTGAGTATGTTTTGTCTTAGTAACCTACTTTACTTATATTAAATATATTCTATTTAACTGCCTCCGTAGCCTAGTGGTATGGGCGTGCTTTAGAAACCGGAGGTCGTGGGTCCGAATCCTGCGGGACTCGATAAATTTTTATTGTTGTTTCCTAGTTGGTTAAAGCAATTTGGGCCGATCACCCAATTGTCTGAAAAGTAAGATGATCCATGCGTCGGATGGGCATGTAAAAGTCGGTCCACCCACCAACCGCATTGACCAGCTGTGGATACGGTCCAAAAATCCCTAACGGATCGGGGTGTATTAGGGGAGGCCTATGTCCAGCAGTGGACTATCACAGGCTGATGATGATGATGTTGATGATATGATTTAGAAGCACATAACTGACTCAAACCTAGAGCGAGCACAATATGCGTTATTAGGAAGAAAATTGCGTTGATTCGTAAAGCCTATATGTGGCAAAGAAAATACTTAAGTTATAATAACATTGTAACAGATAGCAACGAGGTGTCGTTGTATGTAAGCCGTTTTTAACAGTGAATTGTCGCTTATTCATTCTTAGTGATCTTCTTAGTGACATCATATGTTAAACCGCTGGACGTATGTCTTGACTTCGTTCGATTTTTATATATTCTTTCGCTCAGGTAAAATTGGTGAATAGCTAAGACCTGCGTTGTTTAATAATATTTTATGGCATTTAGCTCGGGGCATATAATTTTTGTTGTTTTTATGATATATAATATTTTTTATTATACAGAATTGCACAGAAGCTGTTTCTAAAATTGATGGACAATGGATTTATCAGCACGCAATCAGTGGAGCAGCTTTATTGCGAGAAATGCGAGCGATTCTTAGCCGACAGGTACTTTTGATGATTTTTCGTGTTTATTGTTGTTAATGTAAGATGACTAACAATCGATTTTTACATTACACTTTGTATACGTACATTCTTGACCTTATTGATTTTTGGTTTAAATAAGCGCAGTATTTTCACTATGAGTAATGAAGGAATGATCAACATCGTCTTTAGATTATAAGTTACTAGCGACCCGCCCCGGCTCCCATGGCTGCAATACTAATATATGATATCTGTAAAATCTATGTATAAAATGTATACATTTATCAGCATTTCTCTAATATTATGCATAAATTATGTATATAAACATTTCTCTTCAATCCTCTATATATTAAAAACCGCATCAAAATCCGTTGCGTAGTTTTAAAGATTTAAGCATACATAGGGATATAGGGACAAAGAAAACGACTTCGTTTTATACTAGGAAGTAATATTTAACGAGCCCAGCGTTTCGTAGAATTTATACGAACAAAGTTTAATGTAATTTTTGACATTAAACTTCTCGAAGCTTCAGCTGAATATATATTTTGATTAATACGACTTCCATTTGGAATACTACATAATAATATACAAAAAGCTTTTACTTCATTTTATATTAATGCTTGTTATACGACAAATGCAAGATTGATTTTTTAAATAAAGCAAACTTAAGTAAACTAAATTATATACGCTCCTATTTACGAGAGCCACTCAAAATGTCAATATTGGTGTTGTTTAATAGTCTGTACATATCAATTCCAGGTGTTATCTACTTCTAGTCTAATCACTTTACCTAGGTTTAAAGTTTCAACACTTGTATTCTATTTCTAGGTTCGTAGAGGGCGTCTGCCCCCACCCTGGCTGTCTCTACGACAGCGCTCGTGGAGACCAGTGCGACAAGTGCGGGAAGCTAATAAACGCTATAGAACTAGTCGAGCCTAAATGCAAGGTTTGCTCGCACAAGCCCGCGGTGCGACCGAGCGAACAGCTGTTCTTGGAACTTGGCCAGGTGAGCGGGTTCGAATCTGCTTTAATTTTGTATTTCTGTAATACTATAAATTCAAATTCAATTATCTTTATTCAATATTGATAGTTTACACTTGCTTATTGCTTGTCAAACATACTACCGTTCGGAAAAGGACGCCTCAGGCCTGAGAAGAACCGGCGAAAGAAACTCAGTGAACTTTTGAAAAATAACAAACAATTTGAAGGCATGACATATTATGCAACTTTGAAACAAGACCTGGAGCGAGCATTCCATTACCAGGCTGTGTTATCATTTAAAAATGCATTAATATCGTACTAATCATTCACACATAAACGTTCCTTGACTACCTTTTTAAGTACTATATACTATAATATCACTACAGTATTAAGCCGAAGCAAAGTGTAGCTAAAATAAAAGAGACGAGATCTGGATACGTAAGTGTAAGTTTTGGAGGTTATTGATTAGTTACCTTTAAGTTTTATTTAATATTATTGTGCTCCTGTACTGCCTCCGTGGCCCAGTGGTATAGGCATGTGCTTTAGAAACCGGAGGTCGTGGGTTCGAATACTGCGAGGACTCAACAAATTTTCATTGTTGTTACCTAGTTGGTTAGGGCAATTTGGGCCGATCACCCAATTACCTAAAAAGTAAGATGATCCATGCGTCGGATGGGCATGTAAAAAGTCGGTCCACCCACTAACCCGCATTGGACCAGCGTGGTGGGATACGGTCCAAAAATCCCCTTCCAGCAGTGGACTATCACAGGCTGATGATCTTGATATTGTTGATGTTGTACCATTGAGTAATTTAAAAGCGCGTTCAATAAGGTCGTAGCGTTATTTGGTCCCCTTTTTGCAGAGGACCGTCTCGAAAGGTACCACCATCTAGGAAGCAGCAGGCGCATGACCTATTGTTTACATGCCTATGTATCATTACTATATAGGCAATCGGCCGATTGAACGCATAATCAACTAGGAGACAACAGTGAAGAGTTGTTAAGTCCCCGCAGGACTTGAAACCCCAACCACCTTTCTCTTAAACGGAACCCCATACCACTAGGCGGCGGTGGCAGTAAACATACGTTCAGAACTTTATTTTCGACTTTTATTTCTCATATTGAATACTAGTAACCCCCTAAACCCCCTTGTGGGTGGAATTTCGTAAACTCCGCTTCTTAGCTAACCTCTACCCGGCGAAAGGAATATTCCTACCACATTTCAAGTTTCTACGCCTTATGGTTCCAGAGATATCGTGATGAGTCAATATATAGGTGGGAATCACTTATACATATATGTATATATAGTTTATTTTTTGTTTTACCAGTTGGAGCCGTCATTACGCTCTTGGATAGGTGGAGCCGAATCGGGCTGGTCTGCCCCTGCAAGAGCCGTGGCCCGTGCCTGGTTGAGGGACACCCTGCGACCAAGGGCTGTGACCAGGGACCTCAAGTGGGGAGTACCAGTGCCAATTGAGAAATACTCCAATAAGGTAAGAGATATAATAATATAATAACATCTCTGGAGGAATAACACAACATTATCTAGTACTAAATTAGCCAAAGATTGTACTATGGGAACTAGATGACTAATAAATTCATGACTTACATTTTTGCGAATAATAGATATAAACACCCAGACACGAGAAAAACACTATGTTAATCATATAATTTTTTCGCTTGGCGGGAATCGAACCCACGCCACTGGGTCATTAACCACTACACTACGCGGGTCGATACCAACTATATGCTTTTGGCAATGGTAAATGTATTGTACATTTAAAGGAAGTCTTTTTTGTTTTAAGTGGTTCGTAGATTCGTTCTTTAAACTAATGTTATTTTTAGTACTTGAATTGGTCTACGTTGGATGCCTGAGTTTTATACCACCTGATATATAATATTATAAATTTAATGAATTAAAATTCTTATTTTATATTATATAAATTCTTATTTTATTCTTATTTTTTCTTAACTACACCGTTAAAAAATATATGACGAAATGTTGGTAACCAACGTATGATAATTCTAGAATATATGCGTATAATGAATCGTATCGAATACTGAAGTGACTACAACTTTCGATTAGAATAATGCTTCACAAAACATTGATCATAAATTAAGAAATATTTGGAACATTTACATACTGAAATGCTCTATTATTTACATTTCACTAGTATATACTTTATATGTACTAGTGAATTTTATCAAAATTGTAATTTAATTTCATAATGTCTTAATAACGTGCCAACAGGTGTTCTACGTATGGTTCGACGCACCGATTGGCTACTTGAGCATAACACAGTGTGCAACGAAACAATACGAGAAATGGTGGAAGCCTGACAAGGAATTTGACGTAAGCCATACAATTTATTAAGTAAAACTTAGCTAAGTTAATAACAACTCGCTGATCCAAAATTAATAAAAGATTAAACCATTTCTTAGTATATTTAATGATTGTTATTGTAGAAATTAGATTTTATAATATATATAATTAGATCAGAGAGATCAGGATTATTAATATTATATTTTCAGCTTTAAAGTAATTCTATATAAATTTATGACTATCCCTAGGTGAAGCTTTACCAGTTTATGGCCAAGGACAATGTTCCGTTCCACGTAATAATGTTCCCAGCGACCGTGGTTGGAGTCAATGAGGGCCATAAACTTGTGGATCATATTTTCGCTACAGGTATTATTTTATCATAAATTACACTATTTTATCTCGTCTAATTGGCTATGTCATATTGTACTTATGTAACAGACTATATAATATATAATATTCTTACATAATAAAACATATAACGTTGTGATTGTTTTAAATCACATTTTTATTTTAAGTGTTTTTTATACCATTCAAGTCATGAACTCTCAGTCGACACACTGACATTTTAATGTCTGTTTACATTATGGAAGTGCGTAAGGTGTCAGGAAAAACCAGCGTTGGCTGTAGCCAACAAGATGCTGAGCTGAAACCTTATTTTTGTAACGTTTAGGATATTTCTTTGATTTGCTTTATCGTTTTGTTATACTTTCTTCTTATCTCATTGCATTTGCGATGTATTTTACTTTGTTTAGTTTTTTTTAATTGGTTATGTTGTGTCTATCCGACATTGGTGGACTGATTAAATGAGTTTATTATTATTATTATTATGAAAAAAATGTTAATTTTTTAACTATACACAAGCTAATTAGGAAATGGAATTTTCCAAATACAACATTGAATGCCACAAACTTTGGCGTCAAAAGTAACGATATGCGATGCTATGTTATGTCAATAAGGGAAGTCGATGGAATAGCCTAAAACTATTATAATCAAGATGGGATATATATATATATAGCCCGCCCAGGCTTATGAAAGAGTTTGAAACGTAGGGATTAAATTATATGTAATACACGCGTAAAACCATAACTAAGAGTATAGTATAGTACTCGCGTAAACAAAATAAATGACTGTGTTGCATCAATGTTAGTTTTATTTTATTTATTAATATTTTCGTTACAGAATATTTGAACTATGAAGATACCAAGTTTTCAAAATCAAGAGGTGTTGGTGTGTTCGGTACTGATGCGCAGGTTTGTTGTTTCACACTAGTTCATCATAATTATTTCTATTGCTTTCGCGAATATTATACATTATTAAATAAAATTACTTTACGGATTTTATCGCGTTTATTGGGTTATTGGGTACGTCGGGAATTTAAAATGTAAAATAAACGCGATAAAATCCGTAAAGTAATTTTATTTACTAGTTTATCAGTTAATTAGTAATAATTTGTATATATTTTAAGATATATTACTTAGTTGTCCCTTATTCAGGGCACCTACGAACAAAGTTTCACTTTGAAGCCAAACTGTTTCTTTTAATAATCTTTCATTTTATTAGGATACTGGTATTCCATCAGACGTTTGGAGATTCTACCTTGCGAGTATAAGACCTGAGACCTCAGATTCCAGTTTTAGTTGGACAGAACTTGGCACCAGGTATTAATCCCTTTAACTATGTCAAATAACTTTGTCACAAGTCGCTTAGAATAATTTAAGCAAGATCATAGGATATTCGAAACTTTACAAAAAAAAAGTACAAATATGACTAAAGTAAAAAAAAAATTACATTAACAAGAATAAAATATTTAAGCTACTTTAATAATTAATAAACTTAAAATAAGTCACGCTTTTGACATTATTTATTTATTTTTTAATTAAAAACATTATTATTCACTATACCTAGAGCCAGAAAAGATAGAAATAATGAGATCAATGTAACCCATAGTATAAAGTGACGTCATTAGTAAATCGTTGCATATTAGCTGGTTGTTAATGCCTGAACGCTCAGGAATTAACGCACCAAACAACTAATACACGTAAATAGACGTAAAACGCGACTTCCTCGATAAAGTTTAAATTATTTACATCAATTTAGTCTCTTCTTAGGCTCAGGTCGTCGTTATTTGAAGAATATATTTATTTTATGCATGTAATAACACAATATATCTTTTAAGGAACAACTCGGAGCTCTTGAACAACCTTGGCAACTTCTGTCACCGCTCTCTAAGCTTCTGCGCTAGCACATTCAAGGGGAAAGTGCCTGATATCAAATTGACACAGGCCGACTATGAGTTGATAGCATTGGTCAATAGGGAAGTTTTAGGTGAGTTATATATTCTTTTAATTTTATTATTTTGGATTTATAAATTCACAGCATCAACCTGTGATAGTCCACTGCTGGACATATGCTTCCCCTAAATACACAATATAGAGGGTTTTTCGGACCCTATCCCACCACGCTGGTCCAATACATTTAAATAATATTTATTAATCAACTGCTCATTTCTCATTAAGAATGGATGGTAATGGGTTCTAATCCTAGAAGGATTGACCTTTTTTGTCTTTGTAACGTTAACAGTCGAAATTATATTATATTTTCCCATGTAATCCATGCACCAAAAACATTTTAACCTTTAGGCTGATCCAATGTCCCATTTAGTGTGGTAATACTGATACTCAAGCAAAAATAATGGTATCTGAACTATAATTGACATATTTTTCTTATAATTTCATGCATTATTTAAATAATTCAATCCTTTTTATATTGTTTTTTTTTATTTTTATAAATTTTTGTTCTCAGCTTATGTTCAAAACATGGAAAAGGGTAGATTAAGAGAATCTCTCAGACATGTTATGTCTATCTCCCGGATTGGCAATCAACATATGCAGTCTGAACAACCTTGGGTACTACTAAAAGGATCTGAAGAAGACAAGTGAGTTACTTAATTATTAATTCCAAAACAAAATGTTCGCGCGCATTTCTACGTCGCCTAAAACGGCCGCAAATTGGTTACGCAATAATCTTCCTTCCCTCTCTTATTACAACGCTCCTTTCGCCTGCCCTCCTTTTTTCCTTTTAATTTTTCCTCATCTCGCGATAAGAAGAGGATATAAGGTGAATACTACGTGACGCGCCGCGCTGCAGTCGACAATTGCCTTCGGGAGTTCTTACGCAACGGATCATTTTAAAGTCACGCGACCCGAAAGGCCAACGCTTCGTTCTTATAGTTTTAAGTTCACCGCGAACCCCAACCGCATCAACGAAGACGCCTGCAGCTGTGCCGCCATCATACGAGGTATTTATCCTTCCTTTTATCGCATTTCCAATCCGGTCTCATAACCACGTTGTCCGAGCCGGATTACGCATATGGTCCTTCGGACCGCATCCTAGCTTCTGGTCCTTAAATGGGATCTGCCATATCGCTGTCACTCGAGCTAGTTGGTCCAATCAAATTGTCTGACGAAACTTGAGTGACTACGCGCCCGCGCAACCACAAAGCATAATTTATATGTTATAAAGATATATATATATGTTATAATATTACTTGAATAATAATGCACGATATTTAAACTATAAATTAACGCGACTTATTTATTATTTTTGAAAAATAAGTTATGGTGCCACGTCATTAATATGAGTTACATAGCGAAAATATTTCTAGACTGATAACACACTATGGTCTTATACAAAATTGAGCATAGCATGAACTATGAAAAAAAGAGGGCTAATAATTGCATAGACGTAATTTTCTTTTGTGAATAAATACATATAGTCCAATCAATTTAGACGGTTGCAGTTACCTAAAGTCCCAACAAGCTAAAAATCGGCAAGATTGTTTAAAATTTCATTAAAAGCAAAATTTGAAAGTTCCCCATCTTTCCCCTGTGAGGAAAAAAAATTCAATTCAAGGTCAAAAGTAAAAAAAATGAGTTTTTCGCACGATTCGAACAAAAATTGTAGATCATAAAATTATCTACAAAAAATTTGAATCGTTATATCTCAAAAACGGTTGCTCGTAAAAAGAAAAGGATTAATTAATTTTCTGTAGATAATTTTTGTTCGAAATATTTTTATGATCTTGGCGGGATTTTATCTAACTTTACTCTTATTTTTTGGTCTAATTTGACCGGACTAATATCATATAACCTAGTAGTATGGGCGTGTGCTTTAGAAACCGGAGGTCGTGGGTTCGAATCCTGCGGGACTCAACAAATTTTCATTGTTGTTTCCTAGTTGGTTAGGGCAATTTGGGCCGATCACCCAATTGTCTGAAAAGTAAGATGATCCATGCGTCGGATGGGCATGTAAAAAGACGGTCCACCCACCAACCCGCATTGGACCAGCGTGGTGGGATACGGTCCAAAACCCCTAATGGATAGGGGTGTATTAGGGGAGGCCTATGTCCAGCAGTGGACTATTACAGGCTGATGAGATGAGAGATGAGATGAATATCATATACATAAAACACAGACACAAGAAAAATGCTCGAAGCCACGCCCCATTGCGTTACAGTCAGGATCACTAAACACTATGCCAAGTACATTGTTGATTGATTCCATTAATTGTGTCTTTTCTTATGAGCTGTTAGTTCTTACTTAACCCCTGGCGTTTAAATTTTATTTTCTTTTACAGAGTAAGAGGGGCAACAGCTATAGGGTTGTGTTGTCAGCTTGTTGCTTTGTTGTGTGCGTTACTTGCACCATACATGCCTCACACTTGTAGAAGATTGCGGGAACAACTTAACATGGATGCCGTCTCATTAAGATTGAATCCAGAGTAAGTGGTTTTCAATAATTAATTATAAAAGGGTAAATTTTATAGTTCTTTCCATTGTGGAAAAATAAAAAATTATGTTGGTCAACAAGTAGACTAAAATGTTTTGTCCATTTTTTTTAATATTACAATTTGCTGTGGATTGGGTATCGTTAAATCACTTATGTATAAATATTGTTTTGTATTCTTACAAAAAAACTTAAAAACTTATGTTATAATTTGAAACAACTTCTAATTTCTATATAATATTGAATCAATTATTTATATTATTGTCTTATATTATAAATTTACTTTAGCAAACCATTGGTATTTACAAGGACAGTTTTGTGCACCATTGTTTTAAATAGGCAGTATTGAAGTTGAGCTAAATATGCAGGCACAAGAGCATATCAAATTAAGAGAAATACAGTCATTACCAAAGATTCAAAAGTCATAAATAGTTGTTCGTGATACATTTTAACTCATCAATACCTCAGAAGTATTGTTAATAATGCTTAGCTAATATATAGCTAACATTACGAAGATTTGCACGAAAGTACGAAAGACATCAATGCCATCATACAACACTTCATAAAGGTCACTAAAATCAGATTTATCAGATCTTTGTCTAACCCGATCAATAGGATCCTTACAGGCATTTAATGTTTATTTCTTTACTGTACTTTTCAATTTACATTTGCAAATAAATTTTCTTCTTTCTACTTCTTCTATTCAATGTTTAGTTGAATAATACAATTTGAGAAAATAATTTACATATAAGTCACCAAAATATACGACAATAATTTGCATGTTTTATATCTGAAGTTAATTTTGCATTAGTTAAATTAAATACTTTTAATTTTAATCAACCTCAACTAAGAGTATGTTAATTTTTCAACAAATATTTCATTTCAGCAAAATGGAGATGTTAAAAAAGTAGATTCTAAAGGAAGTATAGCAGACTTTGAAGCTGCTGTAGCGGCCCAAGTAAGTGTTTTGCTAATATTTTTTTATTATTGCTTTTATTAATGCATGCAAAAAGTCAATATACCCACCCACCCACGTTGGACCAGTGTGGTGGGATACTGTTCAAAAACCCCCTAATGGTGAAGGTGTACATTAGGAGAGGCCTATGTCCAGCTGTGGACTAACACAAGCTGATGATGATGATGATTAAGTAATATTGTATTGCATGCAACATGATAAATGCCATGCTCTACTGAAAAGAATTATGATACGAAACTGCACAAATGTACTTATTCGTAACACTTCAAACTTTAAATCTTTTTTACCTATCCGTATCTTAAGATAATCCATATTAATCATGAGAGGTGACATTTAGATTTCTCAAACCAGCTGGATAGAACGATAGCTATACTGTTAGATTTAAGCAAGACTTAGAAATTAATCTTGTAAATAATATTTGATTTCAATGACTAGGTTTTCTCTCAACATTTTTTGCTTTAATTTCCATTTGAAATTTAATAAAAGCTTCACCTGTCTTAGCTTTTAATGTTATAATTATACAGTTTTTATTAACAATTATATTGCTACCAGGGTGAAAAAGTAAGACAACTGAAGGCGTCTACAAAAGACAAGTCTGTGTGGCAGCCTGAAGTCAATAAGTTGCTTGATTTAAAGAAGCATTTGGAAGCTGCTAAGGCCGCTCCACAAGCCCCAACAAACAATACTGAAGGGGAATTAAATGTTGCCAGCTTAGAGAAAGCTATAGCAGAACAGGTTATATAATGACCCTTTACAAAAATGTTTTTAATATCTTCATTAATATATTATTTTAGTACTGACTTTAAAATACTTTATATGTTTAATATTATTTATTAACCCTCGTTTTCAAGTCTACTGACAACTATAACATCCAAGAAAAGCAGTTGCTTTGTATGAAAACTGGTCAATACATTATGCCCTATGCATTAAAAACCAAGAATAGCAGAAGCAGAAAGAAATGTCATAAACATATTGATCCACATATTAAAAAAATGCTTTGTTTTAGGGTGACCAAGTGAGAAAATTAAAAGCGTCCACAAAAGACAAGAGTGTTTGGCAGCCCGAGGTTGACAAGTTGCTGCAGTTGAAGAAACAATTGAGTGTTGCCAAGGCACAGGCAAATAGCAACAGCGCGCCAAAAGCAAACAGTATTAGTACCGAAAGTGTTGCCAGTTTAGAAAAGGCCATCACTGAGCAGGTAGGTTATATTTATAACATTATCTAGTAATAACCTATACAAAAGCTAAATGCGTCATAGATTTGTTGTAAATGAAGTTAATATTGCTGTTGGTGTGTCTAAATAAATAAATAAAATAAATATGTTTAGCATTCTTATTTATTTATTTATTTATTTAAACTTTTGCACTAAGTGTACATAGGCGGACTTAATGCCAAAGGCATTTTCTGCCAGTCAACCTTGGGGTGATGCAGAGATAAAAAAGTAGGGAGGTGCAAATATCTGTAAGTTAGAAAAAGAGAAAGTAATTTAAATATATACTAATAAATAAATTATATAATATATATATATATATATATACGCACAAACATATATAAATGTTTACATTTAAGCATTTGATGTATTAAATATATTTTACATAAATAAATAAATAAATATATATATACATATCTAAAATAGTAATATTATCTGTAAACATATCTGACTAAATAGTTAAATTTGAGTTCATAAGCAAGTGCTCTTTACCTTTCTCTTAAAAGACACAAAACTTTCCAGCCTCTTGATTTCTAGAGGTAACTCATTCCATAAGAGGACAGACTGTACGAAAAGGAGGAATGCATGAAGTCAGAACGATGAATAGGGCATTGGAGTAGACGAGTATGCGTCGAACGAAGATTTTGTTGCTGACATCGCTATAAGTATTGAAAATGGGAAGATATATAGGACGAAAATTATTAAACTTATTAAAACTTTTACCGAGTTATCAATCACCAAAGACCTATTTACCAATAACTCTTATAAATATAGTGCCATTTTGTCGCTATGGATTACTATTTTAAATTAATTTTTTCTTATTTGGATCTTATAGAATTGTATTTATCTGAATACAATTCAGACAAATACAATTCAAATACAAACATATGTCATATTTTAAGTAATAACTTGCATAATGTTATTAGTACCACATGCTTTATTAAATTACTGTTAGAAGGTATTAATGAAAGAAAAAATGTGAGTTCTGATTTATTATGTGAATCTTAAAATCTTAGTCTTTTTATTCACAGGGTGATAAAGTTAGAAAACTAAAGGCATCGACAAAGGACAAGTCTGTGTGGCAGCCCGAAGTTAACATTTTGTTGGATCTCAAGAAACGGCTATCAGCATTACAAGTGAAATAAGTTGTACTAACATTTGCTAAATTGTAATTGCAAGTATAACATCTACTTAAATGGAGAATCTTTTACAAGTTTATCGCTTATTTAGATAGCAATAGTGCAATGGATGCTTGTAAGATATTATGTAATTCAATGCAAACACAGTTGTTTAGTATATATTTTGTAGCATATAAAGTCTATTATAAATTCATCTATTTTTCTTTTCCCACGTTTGTTTTTTTAAATAAAATTGCATTTAAACACTAATTGAATAAAGCTATTACTTACTTTTGTGCAATCCTAATCATGTGCTATATCAGTGATTGAATCCATGTTTAATTTATTAAAATAAGAGCTTGATCAATGAAATTGGTTTAGTTAATTTACAAGTAAGGTAGGGCAGAGATTATAATTATTTATATTTATTTTGTTAACTTATTATTTCTAAATACGTTTTTTGTACTACCCAAGGTGAAGGTTTAAGCTATGTTTTATAAGTTTGTTGTATAACAATATCTAAGTATGTCATATAATTATATTAGAACCAAAACATCGCATTGAAGTGCGTCACAACTTAGTTTAAATAATTATTGACGAAACAGTATGTGTATGTGTTCATTAGCACTTAGTGTCTAAATTAAGTTTATAAAACTTTGAGGATCTCCGTCAGTTGTTTGTATGAAGAATAAATTCCAATGCAGAAATATTTAAATATTTTTTATTTTTATATCCTGAAGTCTTGCAGGAACGGAACTCGTTCCAAAAAGCTAGTAATGACAACAAAATTTTTCTTCGTTTATCTTATTTAATAATTTTTATATTATTCAAATATCCTAAAACGTTATTCGTCACCATATGTACCTGTCTACTCTATCCAAAGAAGTTAGTGCCATAGAGTTCATATCAAATCCATGTCTTACTATACGCTGGTACAGAAAAGTTTATGTGATGCAGTTAGTCAGAAATTTGATTTTCTTAGATTTTAGTGTTATATCTTATAAGATTGATGTAATATAGGCATGGAGGTAATAAGTACTACGTCCAATTGGAAGGAGCTCTACCTATGTATTTTACAGCTAAAATAAAGAAAATAAAACCTTGTGCTAAGGCCGCAAGAGTCTTGTTGCGCGCAAAATTAAATGAAACGAGTGAGAGGGAACTGACTGTACACTGTCCCGTTCTAACAGTGTCTTAGAGCTGCCATAGTTAAGTTGAGGTCAATCCATTCGTTGTTTGTAAAAACATGCGATTGAGGTAATGTGATAAAGTAATAATATTTACTTCTAAAACGTTTCTAATTATAAATAATAATTTATTATAGACACGTTTAAACGTCATTTTTTGTTGCTACGAGTAAAGACTTCTGAATGCAAAAAAAAGGGGTTTGCCATATAGGTTTTCTCTTATTGGTATGCAGAAAAACTCTGTCTGACCTGACAACCACACATAATCGATAAAAATAAAATCATAAAACAAAAATAAAATCGCAGTCTCGGACAATAATGGCGGACTGATTTAGTCCTAGATCAAAAATTAATATCTTAAATACTTATGCATTTTTCATTCCATTCTTGATTTTGTTTTAATTTTTCAGATTTACTAAAGATCCTTATGTTAGGGAAATATGGATAAATATTATGCCTATGCGCTCTCATAAGTTGTATGGAGCAAACATTTTTATTGTCAATGTTTATTACCAGTACAATAAAAGAAAATGTTTGTTTGTTTGTTTTGTTAGATCCTCTACATAAACCTCAATCTATATTTGAAGATTTACATGATACTTTAATGGTTAAGGCGTTAGCATAATCATGCCTGAATTTACGTTTAGCTCATAGTTTTCCTTGCCGAATTAATCAAATATACTATTATTGATAGCTTATCGTAATTTTATCTCAGTCTAGCTTTTCTCTATCACAAATAACAGTAGGGAAGTGTAAATACCTTCCATATGACGTGAGTGTGAAAAGCAGGCAAAACAGGAAATGTTTAGCGCCGCGTAGAGTTAAGTTTATCATTGGCATCTTAAAAAAAGAAACAAATCGATCTGAAGCAATAATGTCCTGATGTTAGATCACAAATACATTTTTGTAATTATTGTCCTTAAATCCTATTTCAATATAGTCACCATCACCAGAGAGGGGCAAAAGGTACAGATACTGAGCTCTTGTCCATTACTGTGTACGCAGTCCTTTTTTTGGATTTAATGACCTGGAAATATAGACCTTTAGATCATACCCTATTAGGAAAATATTCTGTACTTTTTACGTATACGTTCTAGTACTTATTAATTCCATGAATAATTAATACTAATATTTAAAGTATAGCCTGTGCCCTAGTAAACGCCTATATCTGTTTTCACTCTATGACAGAAATTCAAGTGACACTGACGTTTCAATAATGGTATTTGGTTTGATGTCTTTTGTGTTTTGTGTGTGTGTATATTTGTATAAAAGCTCTCTTTTATAAATATAAACATGGAAGTGGACATTTTAGATAAAGTGGATGTTATGTGTAGAATTTGTCATAGTGAGGGAACCAACATGATAATGCTAACAAGTAAAATGGAAAGTGATAATCGAACGATTGCTGAAGTTCTTTCTTTTATACTTAATCTTTATATTTCTGTGAGTGAACAGTATCCCAAACAAGTATGTGATGAATGCCACCGAATTATACTTAAGTTCGATACGTTTAAAAAACGCTGCATTGATTCAGAAGGTTCGTTATACGAATGTTACTATACAGAACAAAAAGCTCATGCAATTGCTTTAAATAAATTTTGCATGGATGAACCTTACCAGTGTAGTATTTGTTTGAAAAAATTCTCTGATCTTCTTCTCCTTGAGTCCCATGTGTCGACTGGACACAATTATTCTAATGAACCTAGGAGAAAGAATCTGACATTGTCTGAGAATATCATCAAGTTTTCAGAATATTCACTTAATGCATCTTTGTATGGCAGTGCAATTGATAATGATGCTGGAGAAGTGGAGGACAAAAAAGATTTTGATCTCACCAATAGTAATTACGACTTTGCAACATCCCCCACAGATTGTAAGAAGGAAATCGAGGAGGTTGACAGTCAAGAGGTTAAATGTGATACACAGCTTGGCCATTTTAATGAAATTAGCCTGCATGTGAATCAAAATAATTGCGTTGACAATGTAGAAAAAGAAATAAAAGAGCCTAAAAAAATCAAATCAGAAAAGCCCAAGAAGAGGAAGACTATAATTAGAACATGCAGTCAGTGTAATAATGAATTTAATACTCTCAAAAGTTATAAGATGCACCTCCGTCAACACAAGATAGAAAATGTTAAGCACTCAGAGATATTTGAATGTAGTATGTGCTTGAGAAAATTTTCAAAGAAATCAGCATACATGTCGCATCTTAAAAGTCATGAGAAAAAGGCTAACATTAAATTCAAATGCAAAACATGCAAAAGGGAATTTCAGCATCAGGCACATTTAGATAACCACATGTTGTCTGTACACACTCACGGTACTGGTTACAGTTGTGAGATATGCGGTCACAAATTCTCAACCGCATATAGTCTGAATATTCACAGAGATACTCATATAACTGAAAAACGGCATCAGTGTAACATCTGCAGTAAAAAATTTTATATGTTGTCTACTTTGAAAGACCATTTAAGGACTCATACTGGAGAAAAGCCCTTCCTGTGCTCTGCTTGCGGCAAAAGTTTTAGTCAAAAGAATAATCTGGCACAACACATGAGGAGGCATCAGGGCCTTAAGTTATTTAAATGTGAACATTGTGACAATAGGTATGTTGAGCTATCTTTTTTAACATTAAACAAAACTGAAATCTTGTCAAGTATGAAAATACTTAAAATACTCAATTTGGTGCTTTTTACCCATTATTATGGATTAATTAAATACATTTAATGGACATAAAGTATACTAAGTAATCATTTATTTAAGTTGGTAATATTTTTTTATATAACAAAACATTAAAAATATAACAATTATTTTTATCAATTTAAATTCTCATTGCAAACATAGTATCAGTTATCAATAAACATATTACGTCAAGCGGATAGTTATACTGCTAGTAGACGCGGATATGATTTTTCCTTGAATTTAAGCTTCAAATGTATTTATTTTTCACGAAAAAAAATTATAACAGGATATCCAATAGTTATAAAAATTAAAGAAAAAAAAGTTTCTTAAATACCGATTCGAAATTTTCACTTCCGGTTTACTATACGAAAAAAAAAAAAATTTAGAATTCGACAAAAAAATTAACAACTTTTACATATAATAGTATAGACAAAATACTTTTTAGATATCTTTAGAAATTAATTGATACTTACAATGAACATACAAAAATTCATGACTTCATTGCTAGTTAATTTTTTAAAGCTTATAACTCGGCAACAGAGAACCGTACGAAAAGAAATTCAGTGTACACATCCACGTCTACTAGAAATGATGTATAACTTCCACCCAGACCAGAATGTAAACAAAATTCACGATCTCATATTTTTTTGGTTGCCGCTTGACGTGAAATGCCCTGATTGTTACTGGTGCATTAAATACTAAATATTGGTATTTTGAGATGTTCTTAATTAATACTTTGAATTGAATTGGTACATACAAGAAGAGATCAAAAAGAAGTGAAAATGAGATAGAATGTAATGACTATTTATATGTTAACTACTTATTTATTTTTCTCCATAGTCTCCAAGAACCCCACCCAGAGTCCAGCGCTTTTCCATAGCTTCAATCCCTTTTAATAAAAGTTTTGTCTTGCTTCTCCAATATGGTTTTGGACCGTATCCCACCACGCTGGTCCAATGGGGGTTGATGGGTGGACCGACTTTTCGCATGTCTATCCAACGCATGGATAATCTTACTTTTCAGACAATAAGGTGATTGGCACGAATTGCCCTAGCCAACTATGAAACAACAATGAAAATTTATTGAGTCCCGCAGGATTCGAACCCATGACCTCCGGTTTCTTAAGCACACGCCTATACCACTAAGTTACGGAGGCAGTTGATAGCGGCCATCGCTACTGCAAAATTATGCGCGAGTGCGGTATGGAGATGAAATAGGACGCCCCTTCGAAGTTTCCATCATTTTTTATTATTGATGGGATTCCTGCACATGGTAATTAAAGCTGTGGTAGTGCTTTCACGCTCCAGTATTTAATAAACAATATCACTTCTTAGGCCATAACCTTGCCTATCGATGACTCGCCATGAAAATTCCTCGGGCTCCATTGCGAAGATTTCTTTTTTGTCACCTGTTCAAAAGTATGAACCCATGTTTCGCCCAAAAAACGAGACAAAAAGCTTTTTGAATCTTCTTAAAGTTCATGCAGCATTTTCTTAGAAGGCTGATTTCGATGGACGGCTGCAACGATGTTTGTCTTCTATGCTCGTTCTCTCTACTCGAAATTGAGGAGTCCACCTCGTGACAACGGAATACGGCAGAACAGACTCCTCTCATAAATGCCTTCGAATCGCAATGAATCTCTTGCGTCGTTAATTTTAATTAACGGAGGTTTTAAATAATAATTTATTAAAAACCTCTGTTATTTGGTTTTTCCTTGTGTTTTTCTCCATTCCGAGACCATGTTTCAATACAAAGCAAACACATACTACATCAGAAAAAAAGTAAAGAGAATCGAAGGTTTTTTTTATTAACATAACAAATAGCTGAGCTACGCCTTACAGTATTTTTTTTTGTTATATATAATCCTATATATTGTTCTCAATAATTTTTGGAGCCTTCTCGTCGTTCTCGAAGAATCATCAATCTCTTTTAGGTAACTTGGAATCTCTCTGGAACTCTGAACTAAAATCGACTGATCTGGGCTCGATTGTAGCAATGATACATTTAGCTTTCTGTACAATATTGTTTCAATTTTAAAATCGTTTCATTTGATAACACGACTACTTTGGAACTCAGTTTCGGTTTCGGCAAAAGTTTCGGCCAAATTCGGCCGAAACTAGGCCAAAAGATTATTAAGCAACATCTGAATATCCCTTGATACTCCAATATCAAATGTTATTGATCCACTATTTTTTCATAAGAAATCCATTAAATAACCATTATAATAAAATATGAGATCTACTAGAAATTATTAGTGTCCGACCGAAATTTCGGTTTCGGCCGAGTTTCGGCCAAAAGCAATTTTCGGCCGAGTTTCGGTTTCGGCCGAATTTGGCCGAAACTTTGCCGAAAACCGAAACTGGTTTCAGAAGTTGTCATGTTATCAAAATTCAATGATTTTAAAATGGAAACAAAATTGTATCGAAAGTTAAGTGTATCAAAACTCAACTGCGCTCAAATCAGTGGATTTTAGTTCAGACAACCATTTAAGCTACTAAAATAGATCGATGATCCTTCTAGAACGACGAGAAGGGATCAAAAGTAGTAAGACAAAATAGATACTCCTTGGTAACAAAAATAATTAAATACTGGAAGGCATAGCTCAGATATTTATTATGTTAATAAAAATAATCTTCGATTCTCTTTGCTTTTTTTCTGCATGTAGTGATTTTTTGCCTTCCTCGGCACGTTTTCTCTAAATTGTAGAAAAACCAAGCGGGCTTGTTAGCGAAAACCTCTGTTAAAAGAATAATAACGGCGCATAATATTCAATGCGATTGTGAGGCAACATAAGAGTAGTCTGCTCTGCCCTATTCCATTGCCATAAGGCGAGTGTCCCAATTTGAGTGAGAACGAGCACAGAAGACAAAATGACATTGCAGCCACCCATCAACCTCATTTTTACAAGAAAATGCTGCTAGATTCGAAACACTGTTTTAAACGATCAAAGAATTACCGTCCGATAGCTAATTTAAGAAACGGGCATTTTAAAAACATTCAGCTATTATCTGTAAATAAATTTGAAAAGTTTTAAAGGAACATTTGTGTGTTAAAGGATATTATTGCTGTAATGACTTAATAGATAACACGCCCTGGTAATGATGAACTGCTCGCTCCAGGCTATTCCAAACTCTTAAAATATAATGTTGTATGTAAAAAAAAATGTAAAATTAATCGAAAACAGAAAAAAAAATCCTCTGAGCTTCTTACGCCGGTTCTTCTCAGATCAGAGGCTTGCATATCCAAACCGGTGAAAGTTTATTTGACAATCAATAAGAAAGTGTAATGCTTCTAAATTGAATAAAGATATTTGACTTTGACTTTCATATGGAGGTATTCAATCCACATTGACACAACTTTTGTATATGAGAAAAGTCTCCGCAAAATGCCGAGAATCAAAAACAATATCGACTTGACATTTCGAAAATATTGTTGGACAAGTTATAAGAAGATTCGGAAAACTTTGTTGTCTCGTTTTGTAACAGTCGATGAAACATAATGATGGGTTATCCTTTGGACCTGGAGACAAAACTGAAATGTTCGCAATGAAAACCACCAACCAACCCCGAAGAACTTTCATGCCGTGGCATCGACTGGCAAGGTTATGGCCTCAATATGTTGGGACTCAGATTCATGATATTATTATTTATTACCTAGAGCGGGGAACTACATTTAATTCCCTAGTTGCGAATGCCGTGAATGATAAAAAAGTGGGAGTATCGTCGTAGAGGTGTGCTGTTTCGACTTGATATCGCACCCGAAGTTCGGTTGGTAGAAACGATGGCCGCCATTCCAATTGGTTGAGAAGCCATTTCACCAGATCTGGCGCATAGCAGTTTTTTTATATCATTATCACCAAATTTCTACAATATTTAAGAGGAAACATATACGAAGATAAGTAAAAAATGCTGTCAAGTTCTTTTTGCAGGACTATGACAATTTTTTTTTAAAGATTGAAGCCTTGAAAATCCCTAGAGTTAGTGTGTAAGGGAAAATGTAGAAAAATCAATAATTAAGTTATTAATACTCATTATATTCTATCTCATTCCACTACTTTTGATCCCTCCTCGAAACTACAAATACAAACCAGAGATCTAAGAATTAGTAAGAGAATTAGTAGATCTCAACACCAATAGTAAGTTTTTAACGCAACAGTAACAATTAGAAATTTGTTTATTGATAACTGATATTTATTTCGATATGAGAATATTATTTAAAAATATTTTTAAATTTTAATATTTTATTGTATAAAAAGAAAAACAACTTAAATAAATCAATACCAGAAAACTAATTACATGTGTCTCTTTCATGTCTTAGTTTATGTAGAAAATGGCTAAAAAGCATAAATTTCAGTACTTTAGGAACTTTGGTACTGACCACGTGAGTTTCGGTTTCAGCCAAACTGAACTCATGGCTGAACTCGTTCGGTTTCGGTTTCAGCCGGAAAACCAGTTTCGGTCGGACTCTAGAAAATATTAATATGAGGAGACAGGTGCACAAGAGAGATATCTGGCACAAGGAACTAACTTTTACCAGCATTGATCATTTTACTTTTCAAGCAAGCAAATGATTTTAGTGCTCCAATTAATGGGGAAACGATAATTAAGAATTTTGAGGCTGGGGTTCAATTCTAGAATCTTTGAAGTTCATAATGGTTATAAAAGTGTTTCAGCTGTAGTGTGTTTTATATAAAGGTTAAAGCTTATTATTAAAATTCCTGACTTATACCTATCCAATTGTGTCTTATCCACCTAGTATACACTGGTAGATCACAAGGGAAAAGGTCTTTATTTTACATGAGAATGTCTTGGGTAGTACCACTGTGATGCCGCAAACCAGTAGCATAGATACACTACTGTCTTGTAGTTTGTAGCTCACTGTAGCCAGCATAATAACTGGGTAAAGAAGACATTAACACCTCATGTTTCAGGTTGTTGATCAGATTTGTGGTGTATGACCTATCAGGTGAACGTTCTGTTCGTCTTTTCGTTTGAACGAATAAAAAAATGCCTGAGGCATAAGCCTAGCCTTTAATGTTTTGCTAACAACCTAAATAAATATATTTTTAATGACTTGTCTTCGCACAGTTTCGTCTCCAAGGGCGAGCTGGTCGCGCACACCCGCAAGCACAGCGGCGCGCATCCCTTCGTTTGCGGCGAGTGCGGTAAAGGGTTCACGACTTCCAGCTCGTTAGTGAAACATCGTCGTATTCACACTGGCGAGCGGCCATACGCCTGCGACCTTTGCGACATGAAGTTCACAGCCTCCGGTACGCTGAGGAACCATCGACGGATTCATACCGGAGAGAAACCCTACCAGTGCTCATATTGTCAGAAGGCTTTGTCCAACGCCAAGACCTAGTCTCCCATATACGCTGTCACACTGGGGAGCGACCATTTGTGTGCCCGCAATGCGAACAGGCCTTTAGGAAATCATCTGGCCTAAAGGCACACCTAAAAATACATGCAAAGGAATCAATGCCTCCTCCAGTACAGAAAGATGCCAATCTTGCAGTTCTACATGGTGTTAATATATTGATCGGTGGTGTTGGAGTCCAAGATCTGATAACAGGGTGAGGCTCGAGTTTTATCTGAGGTCTGGAGCATTTATTTATGTAATAGTTGCTTTATTATTCGTATTTTTCTTAATTCTTTACACAATCGTATATTCAAATTCAAATTCAAATTCAAATATCTTTATTCAATATAGAAGTGTAACACTCGCTTATTGATTGTCAAGGACGCTACCACCGGATCGGAATAGGACGCCTCCGACCTGAGAAGAACCGCGAAAGAAACTCAGCGGGCCTATTTTGTCATCTTTAAAATAATCAAATATATACATATAAATTTTCTTATGAGCTACATACAGTACTATCATACGTATATTACACTTGAAAAAGCCTGGAGCGAGCATTCCATTACCAGCCTGTGTTATCATTTATAAATTCATTTATGTCATAATAACCTTTAACACATAAACGTTCCTTTACTACTTTTTTTTTTACTACTTTTTATTTATAGAATATATAGAAGTATTTTCGTGTGAGCATATATAATGTAATAAAGTAATATTTATATTTCTGCAATAATTTAAACATTATAATAAACCCTCATATAAATCATACAAATATTTATTTTATGTGGTTTTTAATTACTTAAAACTTTTTGCCAAATCAAATCCACAAATTTTAATGACTTTAAACTATTTAAGTAATGTTTAAAAAAGTAGATTGAAATGCTAAGTTAAATGCATTTTATTAAGATATCTAAATGTTGTTATGGCTTAAATGATAATGTTATTAATAATATTTCCCCTTAAAACTTATAAATTATTAATAGATATGTGTGATTCTAAAGGTTTCTAAGTACTCATGAAAAATTTTAAAGTTGCACAAGCTTTAAAATTTTAAATGATAACCTATTCCAATTATAACTCTATCTTGAGACTGGCCTATTTTCATAAATGAATTAAAAATATATTATTCGTCCAAAAAATTGTATATTTCTAAATGTTATCTATATTATTCATAAGATGTCAATGCTCAATGTTGATTCTATGACATATTTACATATACATGAATCTCTACCTTTTAGTAACTCTGTATTGCATAGTAAAAATAAATCATGATACTATATTTTTAGGTATAAGGAAATAATTATTTTAAATGATAGCATATTTTATTGTCTATTTGTGTTAATCTACCTCAAGGAATAACTACTTTCCTATTTGAATCCAATATAATGTAGACATTCAATTCTAAAGACAACTTACATTCCATGTCAGTTGTAAATCAAGGTCATTTGATTGAATTTTTAAAATACGAGTTTTATTAATTATATTCATTAATACCACTTAAGATGAAACTATTAGCTTTAATAATCTTCACATTTTATATGTGTCTCATAAGACTGCTGTATACTCTTCTGATTTTCATACCGTGTGTATAAATGTTTGAAAAATTTTATGCTCTTCGCTCTTAAGTTATTGATGTGTGTATCATGGAATTTTAAAATCTGAAATGATTAAAAATTTTAAATGTTGATGTAATTTTTTGTGTTATTTAGTGTCTAGTTATTAAACAATGGCTTATATATAGAACTAAACTACTTTATATACTTTACTAAACTTAAGGTCTAAATAATTTCGGGAGTTTGTTAGATTTCCTAAATGACTAAACCATTTACTAACAAACAAAACGGTTTCTTTAGTTATTTTGGCTTAATACTTTTTTCACCTTAGCTATAAAGACAACAGCACTTCCAATATAAGGGTGGTTAAAAAAAGTGGCAATTCGATAAGCTGTATTCAGCTTGCCTGGACAACATATTTTATACGTCTTATAATGGTTTTGTTTCTAGATTCTTCTAAATATCGAAGCATAAAACTGTAGCGATTAGAAAATTGTATGAAAACTTTTAATGAATGTCGTCATATAAAAGTTTTTTGGAGTGAAATTCGTCAAACCTATTTTTAGAGATAGAATACTTGCCGCATAAATAGTTTTGAGCTAACGAATTTATCCTTAACTTAATAAAGCCTCATTGCATTAAGCGAATTTGACCTTGCTCTAATTTTAAATGTACAGCGGTATTGATTTTACTACTTGCTGCGCAGCGCATCCTTTTAGGGCCCTGAAAAGAGTCAAGATATTTTGCGTTCGAGGTCTAGATATGACATAAGAGTCTAAGCAACAATATTGATTACAGGCGCGAATTCACAAATAGGACATAGGAATAGGAATTTTATATTCAATGAAAATTAGAGATTTAAGGGCAGTCACTAGTTGCAAAGTAGGTAAGGTAACCTTTAGTTTCACGTTGGGATTGCCTACGATAAAACAAACTTGATCTGATCTTACATTCGGTAAAGAACGGTCAATACTACTAGGATACGCTTATGTGCCTTACCGCTATCATTATTATAATAAATTTTATTTATGTATGTAAATTATATTTTTGCAGCTTTCTTGGAACTTCAAAATATTTTGTTTTAATTTTTGCGCTGTACGATGGAGTGATTATGGTGTAAATATGTGTAAGACAGTGCACAAATGTGTGTAAGACATTTTTAAATATAATTTTTTAGCTTGGATATTTTTTTGGTCTGCATTAATTTAATGGAAGTCTTTATAAGCAGCAATTTGGTAGACGGCGATTTGAATGTCTGCGCTTAGTACATCTATTATAAACATCATGGACACATAAATTTGATTAACATTTTATGCTTAACAAAATAAAAAGTTAATATGTTTGATAACATCCATTTACTTTCAGCTTGACCTAGTACGAGACCTAGATTCATTTATTGATTCTCCGAGTACCGTAACATCAACTGTAGCAAGCATGTTATATTTATCTTCGTACTAATGTAAATACCTAAGCTTACAGGCTTACTTCTTAACTCAGGCTTTATGTCTCTTAAAGTTTTATGACTTTAAAAGCCGTGAGCGACTTCTTATGCGCCAATCCGACGAATAAATTGTTATACTTTTTTAAAAAACTAAATATTACATAGCAAAAATTTTCTCCACGGTGAAATTAAGAAACTTCGGTTTTTTATCGTGTATGTAATAAATTTAGAAACTTTCTAGGAACTTTTAAAGCTTGTTTTTACTGAAAGTATTCAACGTTTAATAAAATCCCTAGTAAATGACAAGATTTTATTAAAGAAAAATATGTGAGAAGAAGAATATATGTGTCTTCTACAAAAAACTAATTAAGTTGATCTGAAACTACTTATAGTAATTAACCCATGTTAGTTTTCTTGACCTTAAACATTACATGCTGAGTATAATTTAGACAAAGTGCAATTTAATTTAAAATATAAAATCATAATTCTTTTTTAAAATAAGTGTGTTTTCAAAATAAACCGGCTTTATAGGCTAGTCTCAGATCGGCACATTCAAATTTTTTATGAGGTTAGCAAGTCAATTTCTTTCACGGCGGCCGTTCTATATTAGAGATCAGCCCCCCGCAGCAAGCAGGAGATATTATAGTACACAAATGAACGCGCAAACACAGGTGAACTCCCTTTTCCTTTGTATAAAATTAAAGTATTCCCACAGTCCAATAGGACGGAAACCCAACACGACTGGAGAGGCGCAGGACCAACTTTATACATGCTAATCCGGGGCATGGATCATCTTATTTGACTAGGAAATAACAACAAGAATTTATTGAGTCCCCGCAGGAAATGATCGAACCCATATCCTTCGGTTTTAAAGCGCAAACTAATAATATTCGGCTACGAAAGCATCTGAAAATATTTTTAAACTGCGATAACAATAAGACACAAAGGTATAAGGAAGAAAATATGTATATTTTACCTTACCATTCTGTTAGACTTAAAACTAATCTGTTCGGAAATCATTAAGGGTAGGCATCAAAATAAAAGACCTCGGAACAGAAAATAAATTCTTTATTCAATATCAATAATATCCAATTTCATCAGATTAACTTAACGATGTTTCAAAATTATAAATCATATCTTACAAAAACACTTTCAATACTTGTAGAATTTATTTCTCAATTTAGGAAAATGTCGTTTCTAAATCCGCGATAAAAACACTTTTATATGTGTACTGAGATCTTGGTTAATAACATCACAATATTGTTATATCAAAAAAGCTGACAATGTTGCCAAGTATCAAGGAGAAAAAAAACAATTCGAGCAAAAATAAAGATTTAACAAAACTCTAAAGCTGCTTCAGTTGTCTAAAAAAGAGATAAATAATTTTCAATTTTCACTTGCATTGCCTGTGCAAAAACTGCCTTTCCTGGCAACCTAGCTCCTCCTCTTAAGGGTAACAAACAACGACAAAAACGAAATGTGTCTTCATATAAAAAGGTTCTTCTAAAATTTTCAATTACATCTATCAATCCTATTTTTACTTATTTACAATACACTGTCAGAATGAGGTAATGACTTTCTCTATTCAACTCTTTGTACTGTTGTGAATTTTATTGTTTCGCTATATATTACAATCTAAATATATTCATTAATATCAATGTTCCGAATCAATATCTTTAGAATTATTACTTCCTTTACGTATCATACTTCGTTATAATATCTTATGCATGTAATAACTATAAATTTCTTTTATTATTAATTATATAACAACGATTTTCGTTTGTTGGCACGTTGCTGACTTGAATATCGCCCGGTCGTGTGAAGTAGGCAAAAGAAATGATAATTTATCATTTCTCAATCGTCTCAAGACTTTGCCGTATGAAAAAGGGTTCGGTCATCAAAATTGAGGACAGCGCCATCTATTGCTTTAAAATATTGTGTTACGAACATTTATATCGAGAGATATATAAATCAAACACAATCGTGTCACGTTTAGGTATTACTACAAAAAATAATACGAAACATATGACTTAATGTTTAAACAATCCAACTTTAAGGTAAAAGACACAAAGAAGCTACATGATTCGATAGAAATATATAATCTGAAATTTCGCACAGCCAAAAATTTAAGACTAAATGTTCCCCACTTCACACGACACCGTTAAAGAACTTACCTTGCTAAGTTATTGTTTACATTTGATCAAAAGCTTCGCCTATGTCACAAAGTACGTTTGACCCAAAAAGTGGGTTGCACTATCCTAAAAAGAAAAAAAAATAAAACTTTAAAGAGTCCCACAAAAACGGTCTCTATACACTAAGTACTAAAAACGTTAAAAAAATAACAATTACTCGAAATTCAAAAATATTTGGCAGTTTATGTTGTATACACAGATTATGCTGAGCTGCCGTAGCGAGAAATAAAAAAAAAACTGAAAAATAATACAACAAAAACTCGTCCATCCATATGGCCGTTAAGACTTAAGCACATTTTATGCACTATAACCTACGAAGAGAAAAAGTTAAAAAATAAGCTTGGCAAAAATAACGAATATAAAAATAATATATCTATATATCTCTCTTTCATTTAACGATCACATTTCGAACCCATATTTGGTACAATTTGTGCGAAAAAACACAAAACGAAAAATGTAAACAGTATATAAATACTTGAGTTGATTTAAACAAAGAAATACTTTTTCATTAAAAAAGATACGTCATTAATACTAATTTAAGGTGCTTAAAAAACACTAAGAATCTGGTCTATCGGTAAATTGTACCAAAAATATTCCATCTACATTAACGATCACTAACTTTCTTAAGAACATAATAAGTCATTCTATATATAATACATACATTTATATTTGACTGCGATTTGCCCAACACATTGTTTAAAGACGATTGTCATACAATGAACCTCAAATGCGCAAGGCTAAATCGTATATAATCCGTAATAATATTTTAAAGAAAGCAGAAAAACAAGACGCGTTTAAATCGATAATTATCATAAACGATGGCACATTGTGAACATTATAATATTAAGACAAATTTTGCCGCAACTGTACCCTGTTCGGAAGGTAAGAGCTTGAATAATATTGATTGATACTTTACAATCAATAAGGTTTTATTTAATCAGGGTTAATTAAAGTGTACCTTACTTTAAGTTATTGCGAACCTGAATTTAGAACCATTCGTTCGTTGACTGAATTCTGTGCAGAATTTCAGTACAAACCCATTATTATTATTGCCCAATCGAAGTGAATACAAAATCATTTATGCTTTTTGCCTTGATTTTCGCTAAAAGATCTCACATAATACGGTGCAGACCGTACAAAGCGAAAATCGACTCTATGCTCTCTCAAAGAGAACACAAAATCGATTATTATGCATACATCTTATCTTCGTTACTTATTGCTGAAAAACTACAAATTCATCGAACAAAACCGTTCACAGAATTCGGTACAAACGTTTGTAAACACATCCCAAGTCCCTCGGATTTCCCAGGTCGGGTTATTTCGCGCTCGCTTTCTCAAGGAAGTCCATCTTGAGCCTGAGCTCGATGAGGAACAGTTGCTTCTGAAGCGAGAATATCTCCTCCTTCTGTCTGAGCTCCATATTCAGTATCTTCATCTTGGCCTCGTGCTCCCATATCGCGTGCTGTCTCTTCGCCGAGAAGTAGAGTCGCTCCTCTTCGGTCGCGTTCGCGAAGTCCTGCTTCTGCTCTTCCGACTTCTCCCTCTCGCTCCTTCTCTTCTCTTCGTCCAGGTGACTCAGGTTCAAGGGAGTGTTGGTCAGCTCGTTCAGCTTCTGGATGAATGTCTGCTGTATCCTCGCCTGCTCCAGCGCTAGAGGGTTCGTTATCAGGGGGATGTGGGGCAGGGTGAGGGGGTTGTGGGGCGCGGCGTGGGTCTTGTGGGGCGGCGGGCTGGGGGGCGATTGGGGGATGATCTGCACCTGGGGCTCGAGGACGTTCGGCATCGTGTCGTCGCTGTCGTTCGTGCTCGATAGGCGGCCGTTTGACATCTGCGAGAGTTACAACAGTATTAGACATTAATAGTTATTTAGATACAATATGATTATTGTGTTGTACAATATGATATGTGTATTGTGCTATGAAATAATGTATAATAAAGATATCATAGCAACGAAGTGGCGTTGAACGTATGTTGTAGTCGAACGTCGCCTGATAGTCGATTAATTGATTGGCGTCTATATGACAATTTATATAAATAAATTTGGGAGTGTATGTAACATTAAAAAACACGTTCTTAAATGAAATCGCTGTGACATACATATAATAAAACAACAACAACGCACTGGAAGATATTGATTGATGATTGATGTAACTGGAAGTATTAAGCCTAGTTTTTTTATAAAAAAGGAATTCTAACATATTATATATATATAACTCTTATGATTGAACAAGCAACCGCATGTTCTTTATGTTATTTAAATTGATTTTCTCACATTAACCGGTACGCAGTCGTCGTCTTTGATGCTATGGGATCCTTCGACGCTTGTAGTCGCTTCGCCCTCTTCATCTGTAAAATTGAAAAAATAATATAATTTTATATAAAAAACGAAAAAATACCAGTTTTGCAAGTAAAATAGGTAATTTAAACCTTAAGCATAGGACCATAGGGTTTAATGTTCAATTTTTAGTGTTACCTTTTACGTCGAGGGGATGTATGCTCTGCCATAGCATACCGTCGAGGATGCCGGCTGGCGCGTCGGGGACCGATTGCTGTGATTATTAAAAAAGAATTATAGACATATTAATTGAGCTTTGTTTTGGACTGCTGGCACTTTCAAAGTAGTTCTAGTTTAAAGGGCACGATTGATTGTGTAATTATAGGTGAGCGTCAATACAACTATACATCAGTGTGGGGAGAAAATAAGTCCAATACTTTTAACTTTTAAAGAAAGAGACAAAGCATCTTTTTCCATTACATTAATGATCAGACCGACGAGAATAAGAATTTCACCTGATGGTAAATAAGAACCCCTGACCCAAACCTGTAAGAATGACGCCAGAAGTCTTTGCATCGCTATAAGATTTGGTATCTCAAGTGTTTTACACCTCCTGGCTACCGTGCCCTTCAAACTGGAACACACACAAAAGCGATTTCACTTTACTGTTTTCAACAGAAATATTATGCCTCAGCCGATTACGCCTCAAGCAGCCGATATTTATTACATAAGAGGCAATTGAACGCGTGCAAAAATAGGTGCGCTCCGCTTCCTTCACTCCTATAGTCCGATGGAACCAAAGATTGGAGAAACCACGCGCAAGATCGTCTTTTTACATGACAGTCTGACGCCTGGATCATCTTACTTCACTGGAAATCGGTTCATAGTAAGCGTTACCCTAACTAACAATGAACAGCTGTTGAGTACCCCGCTAGATTCGACCCTACGCCTTCTAATTTGTAGATCGCAAGCCGTCACCACTTGGCTACAAAGTCAGTTCTTACATACCATATCCATCCAGTATCTACATTGCTAAACATCATAAAAAACATGCCAAACTGCACCTCTTAATGATATGCAATAGCATATGATACATCCAAAGTTTCTGGCCATTCTGGCAACAGAGCAGGCAGCTAAATCTCGATCAATGATCGCTAGAGGGCATTACCTGCGTGTCGTGTGCGCGCATCTTGCACTTCTTCTTGTAGTTCTCGTACCACATCTTGACTTGGGCCGGGGTCCGGGGCCGGTCGCCGCCGCAGCGCTTGTTCACCTCCTCGCAGATCGTCGACCACACCAGCTGCAAAGACAATCACCTAGTTTACCTTTTCTCTCTCTCAAATAGTTGACAGGACTAACGTCTAGTCGGTGTTGATTAAAGGTGAATATAGAATTTATTTAAACACACTCTTATGTCAAAATTTACTGGCGGCATAAAGTTGAAGCGCTTTTATTGATTTTTGGATTTCTTTCTTCTTGCTTCTTTATGACGAGTTATCATGGGATTGAGATGTAATCCATTTAGATTTACTTGAACCACGGTTTTTACTAAGAACGACTGGCATCTAACCTAAACAACCCAAATGGTTAACTGTATTCGATGGATGATTATTTCTAATATTACTTTTATAATATAACTAGCTGTTGCGCGCGACTTCGGCCGCGTCATACCTTAAGGGAAATGATTCTGTTAGTTTTTTTATATAAGTACATGTGCAGTTTTATCAGTTACCTTCCAGTGAAAGTCCCCTCAAAATCGGACCAGCCATTCTAGAGATTAGCCAGAACAAACAGACAATCCAATTTTATTTATTTGTATAGATTGCGAGTATCGCAACTATATTCAAAATTACTTTCATAAAAATATCTGAAAATTCATCATTCAATCCACTCTTCTGCAGAGCATTGTGTATTTAGGTTATTACTGCATATCGATTAATATATGCATAGTACATGCAAATATTGGAGCGTCTACGAAGGTACACAAGGCGGTAAACAAGCGGGAGGGAATTTACTCTGAGTGAATATGTTATTGTAATTGGCGTTGCCACAAAAATATTCAAAACAAATCACTCAGGAATAGCTACGGCTTTAAAAAATAGTAATTTCGATATTGTCTATTCGACACAGGACCCAAATATAGCTTGCGATTATTTTATTGAATCACTACAGGAAGTAATTAATTTAAATACAATAGAAATAAATCAACCTAAACGTAAAAAAATTAAAACCTTGGATTACTCCAGGACTTTTACGATGCATGAAACATAGGGATAATTTACATAAAAAGGTCAAAAAATCCCCACAAAACGACGTCCTAAAATTATCTTTCACGAGATATCGTAATTTCTGTAACAATTTATTAAAAAAAATTAAGAAAGAATACGAACGTGAGGAAATAAAAAAAGCAGGTAATAGCAATAAAAAACTTTGGGAGGTTATAAATAAAGTCACTAACAGAATCAACAATCAAAATATATCTAACCAAATTTTAACTCAATTTTCTAGCCCGGAGAAGGCTGTTAATGAAGTGAACAAATATTTTGTACAAATTGGCAAACAACTCGCAGACAAGAGAGCAATAGATACGACTGTTAATTTTAGACAACATAGGCCTCTTGCAGTTAACTCGTTTGTCTTATTACCTACAGACGAGTGCGAAATTGAATCAATAATTGATAATATTAAAAGTGATACCGCTGTTGGCTGTGATAGAATTTTTACTTAGTTTATTAAACAATACAAGAAAATATTAATCCCCTCATTTACTCACATCTGCAATCTCGCTCTTGAGAATGGCATATTTACCACAATTTTCAAAAAGTCCATTATTCATCCTATCTACAAGGGCGGGGATAAAGTCGAACATCCAATTATAGGCCTATTTCAGTATTGCCTTCTCTCGAAAATCCTAGAACGCATAATGTACAAAAGGTTGTCAACGTACTTGAATAAAAATGATATAATATCACCAAACCAATATGAAAGCCGACGTGGGAAACCAATGGACGATGCTGTACACGAACTATCTGACTATGTTGTCTCGAGCCTTTGAAATAAGATGAAGACTTTAGGAATATTTATAGACTTGGCTAAGGATTTTGACACAGTTGCAATTCCTATATTGTTGCAGAAGTTAGAACGTTAGGTATAGAGGTCTTCAACTAAAACTGTTCAAAGACTATTTAACTGACAGGACTCAGTCTGTAAAAATAGGACCATATATAAGTGATGAGGCAAATATATGCTGTGGAGTTCCCAGGGTAGCATATTAGGCCCAACCTATTTCTTATATACATTAACGACCTGTGTGCTCGAACTTAGTAACAGTAAAATTATTTCTTTTGCTGACGATACAGCCCTAATATTCACAGGCAATACTTGGGATGAACTAAGACACCGAGCCCAAATTGGACTAAATAAAATTACGATATGGCTTCAAGAAAACTCACTAACTTTAAATACAGATAAAACCAAATATATCTTATTCTCTAAAAAAACAACGCAACAAAAACATTCCAGGCTCATATTACGGCTCACTCTTGTTATCTTAACAATGACTTCCCTTGCAACAAGTGAAAATGGTCAAATATCTAGGTATTATACTAGACAAAAACCTAACCTTTAATATTCATATAGAAACTCTTGCTGCAAGGTTGCGTAAATTAACATATATTTTTAGGACACTTCGCAGCGTAGCAGATGCAAATACTATGAAATTAGCTTATTTTTCACTTTGCCAGTCCCTACTAATTTATTGTATCACTACCTGGGGTGGAGCTAATAAGTCATTGTTGCTTCTGCTCGAACGATCCCAACGTATGTTGTTAAAGGTTATTAACTTTCTTCCTTATAGATATTCTACTACTGATTTGTACAATAAAGCAAATGTTCTCACAGTACGGCAGCTATTTATCTTATACACAGTCATGAAAAAACACAAACAGTTAGTGTATGATCCAAATTTTTGTCAGCAAAACAAACGAAACTTGCGCGTCTGTACTTCATACCAAAAGAACACATCTCATTTTTCTCGCAGATTTTATAGTTATATTGGAGGATTTATGTATAATAAAATTAACAAAAAGCTTAATATCTACCCACTTACTACTTTTAAGGCCAAAAAAACTGTTACGGAATGGTTAGCAACCCTAGATTACAATACTACCGAAGAGCTTCTCTGTACAATCACATAATAATATATCATAAAGACATACCATACGTACAAATACACACACATACCATTACACATGCATGCACTCACGCACAAGCACACACACACACACACACACACACACACACACACACACACACACACACACACACACACACACACACATACGCACCCACTCACGCACACATCTCTCTCATGTAAGGCACAATTATTACGTATTAAACAATTTATGTCAACTCTATAAGTCACAAGCACTCCCACCAAAATCAACATTTATCATTTAAATTACGTACTGTCTAATGTTTTTTTCCGGGAGGAGGGACCTGATGGCCTAAAATACAGGCATTGCTTAGTTTAGGCATCAGTCTCCCACATAATGCTGCATATAAAATATTGTACATTTTCTAATATTATTGTGTAATTTATGTGGTGAGAAAATAAATGATTATTATTATTATTATTATTTTGTATGCCAAAGAGCCTCAGAAACGCGTTCAGTTTTGCTACTCAGCTACTATTGCAATTTTCAAGTACATACGCGCCTATTATAAAGGAATATGTCATACATATTCATGTCAGATATGTCATAGATAAAACAAAATCATTTGTACTAAAAATCAAAAGCAAAATAAACCAGAAAAATAATAGAACCACAACTCCAATTCAATTATGCTAAAACCAAACCAGCAACATTGGCGGTTATACTTAGCGAATGCAATCTAGTTCGGAACGAGTCGATCCATTTGAAGCTACTGATAACGATTGGCGAAAACAAGGTGTCACAAAGAAAATAAAAATACTCACATAATTATAGAGCTGGCACGGCGGTTCCATTTAATACGAAAACAACACTTATCTATTCGCATAAAACTAGAAAAAAAAAACGCAAGCGTTAAGTTTTTTTTTCTACTCCAATTAAACGTTCCCGATGTCGTAAAAACGATCAATAATTAGTCGAAAATACATAAAAGCTAGCTACCAAAGCTATTATTGATATGACTTAAATAGCACAAAATAAACGGTCGAAAAACTTGTTGTCCAATCAAAGGCAGGAGAGCAACTAACGTGAAATAAAAATATGTAGGTACTATAGGAAATTTGAGACGGCTCAAACTTATGACAACATATAAAACTTTCCCATGGATGAAATACATACATATATATTAATACAGCGTTGGGGTAACAGTATATTTCCGTTGTGCAACTTTCAGCATTTTTACTTAATTGTATGTTAAAAAGCTTACATGATTTGAGCTAGGCCTAGTATACTAAACTAGTAATGACAAAAACAGTGAGAATGGACACACTAGGATGTTTAATTCTTATTGGTTTACGCAGCCTAACTGTAAGTTTCTAACTAAAGTTTCACCTATATAAAGACGCCATAAAAATTTACTATAGATTATTTTGAGTAGCGCCGTGAACCGTGCTATTGAAGAGGCCTATGACCAGCAGTGAGTAAATGCAGGCTAATCGTAAGCCCAGGCTGTATTTGCGTTGACATAGATACTGTACTGATACTTGTATCACATCTAGGTTAAGAAACATGTGAATAGAAATAAATATATTCATGAAAAGAGACAAATTAATAAAATCGCTACGCTTATGCCTCACGCCGCTCCTTACACGAGTTGCGGGAGTCGCGCTCAGCGTTCTAAAGAACGTAGCGGTTCATATTACAAGATTTCCTCGGCGTTCCCTGGACACGTTACATGATATTGTTTTGTCATAAGAAGCGATTTTAATAAAACGTTCTATTCGATTCGTCGCCTACATGTCGCCGTTTCGAATGTGTTTTATTTAAAAGACTACTTTGTTACGATTGTTTTATGAAATATTTCTTTAAGAACAAATTTTTATAACGACTACCAAACATGGTCTTCAAGCGGGACCGGCATTTAACATGAACCATTTCCATACCTTGAAAGGTATGTGAAAATACATAAGTCACCGGGATCGTTAATTAAAATATTTAATGCATTTTGCATTTTAACATATTTTGTCACTAATAATTTATTAGTAAACAAACAGAAGCCGTAGAGGATACATGGTTTTAAAGAAATACTGAAAGTTTTAACGACATTAACAGTACATCGTGTTGCTTAGCAAAACGTTAAAAAATCATAATATTACTAGCTGTTGCGCGCAGGCTCAGCATACCTTATAGGAAATTATTCTGTTTGTTTTTTATAAGTCACGTGCAGTTACATCAGTTATCTTTCAGTGAAATTCCATCAAAATCGGACCAGCTATTCTAGAGATTAGCAAGAACAAACAAACAATCCAATTGTATTTATTTGTATAGATTGCAGTATCGCAACTATATTCAAAATTACTTTCATAAAAATATCTGAAAATTCATCATTCAATCACTCTCTTGCAGAGCATTGTGTATTCAGGTTATTACTGCATATCGATTAATATATCAAATATTGGAGCGTCTACGAAGGTACACAAGGCGGTAAACAAGCGGGAGGGAATTTACTCTGAGTGAATATGTTATTGTAATTTGGTCAAAAAAAACATGGAATCTTTGTGTGAACAATAAAGCATTAAAATGAAGTAAGAACGTACGGCGTTGGTATTGGTGCAGTCATTTTTACGTGACAGATTATACATCTAATTTGGTTAAGAACTAATTGTTGTTAAATAATTCTAACACACTAATTAATTCGGTTCTTTTCATAAATATTTATTCGTCTTGAATGCTTTTTAGTCCATCTCTATTAATATTTATAAGCATGAATTATTTTTTCTGAGGAATGACCTCGTTGATTTCTAAAATAAAATCTGTGTATAGTTTAGCATCGTTCCTTAGGTTGATAAAATATTGTACTTTGTCCAATAGTTATGTAGATTATGTTAGAAAATCAAAGATTATTATTATATATCATATTAGCAAAATAAACTCAGAAACATCAGTATTGACACTACTCAGCATATTGCAATTTCTAAACTAATACCAGCCTATTATAGGGTATATAGGACATACATATCTCAGTTCAGAAAGTCGATCCATTTGAGTAACATAACGATTGCAAAAAAGGTGTCCAAAAGAAAAATACTCAAAAAATCGACCAAACCAACTTCATGACTGAACCAATACCAGAGATCGGTTAACTGCGAAGCCTATCTAGTCGAACAGTCGATCCATTTGTACTGATACGATTAGCGAAACCAAAGATACTAAAGAAATAAAACTCACATAATTATAGAGCTGGCACGGCGGTTCCATTTAATACGAAAACAACACTTATCTATTCGCATAAAACTAGGAAAAAAAAACGGAAGCGTTAAGTTTTTTTTTCTACTTCGATGAAACGTCCCCGATGTCGTAAAAACGATAAATAATTAGTCGAAAATAAAAGCTAGCTACCAAAGCTATTATTGTAATGACTTAAATAGCACAAAATAAACGGTCAAAAAACTTGTTGTCCAATCAAAGGCAGGAGAGCAACTAACGTGAAATAAAAATATGTAGGTACTATAGGAAATTTGAGACGGCTCAAACTTATGACAGGATATAAAACTTTCCCATGGAGGAAATACATACATATATAATCATACAGCGTTGGGGTAACAGTATATTTCCGTTGTGCAACTTTCAGCATTAATTACTTAATTGTATGTTAAATAGCTTACATGATTTGAGCTAGGCCTAGTATGCTAAACTAGTAATGACAAAAACACTGAGAATGGACACACTAGGATGTTCAATTCTTATTGGTTTACGCAACCTAACTGTAAGTTTCTAAGTAAAGTTTCACCTATACGTAAGACGCCATAAAAATTTACTATAGATTATTTTGAGTAGCGCCGTGAAACGTGCTATTGAAGAGGCCTATTACCAGCAGTGGGTAAATGCAGACTAATGGTAAGCCCACGCTGTATTTGCGTTGACATAGATACTGTACTGATACTTGTATCACATCTTGGTTAAGAAACATGTGAATAGAAATAAATATATTCATGAAAAGAGACAAATTAATAAAATCGCTACCGCTTATGCCTTACGCCGCTCCTTACACGAGTTGCGGGAGAGTGCGCGCTCAGCGTTCTACAAGAACGTAGCGGGTTCATATTACAAGATTTCCTCGGCGTTCCCTGTACACGTTACATGATATTGTTTTGTCATAAGAAGCGATTTTAATAAAACGTTCTATTCGATTCGTCGCCTACATGTCGCCATTTCGAATGTGTTTTATTTAAAAGACTACTTTGTTACGATTGTTTTATGAAATATTTTTAAGAACAAACTTTAATATTTCAACATTGAGTATGTTAATACACATGGATCATCTTTACTTTCAATCGATTGGGCTATCCGCTCATTTTCTAACAGGTCGAAAACAAAGTTGTTTTACCGTTGGATTTGAACGGCCCTAGAGCACAGGAACAAGCATATTTTAGTTAAAAAGTAATAATTAAATGGTCCACGTCAAATTGATCTAAAGTTTTACCTATTAAATAAGATAATTGACATGAATTGTTAAACATGTTTCATGTTCGTTCCGTTCATGTATAACCATAACTTTCGAATTCAATAATAAAAAATATGTTTGTGATCAATATATATTGACGTTACAATGATTTTGCGTATAACACACATTAACATAGCTTGTAAACTACAACTGAAATTACTAAAGATTTTCATAAAACTTTGCGGGCAAAGCCGTTGGGTGGAAGCTTGTTAAATTTTTCTACTGTCTGCCGCCAATTTGCTGCTGCAAATTTTTCTACTTAGTATACTGATACATAAATAAAAGATCTAAACGTTTTCATATGATTCATCAATCTCCATAAAAGTAAACTGATATATAATAAACAAATGTACTAAATCTACCAACTGTCGTTAGGTAGGATGATGCTTCAGTTCGATTTCTAAACGACATATCGAGATATTTCATATTTATTCACCTTTTAAACCTTCCCTGGACCTCCACAAATTTTTCAAAGCTAAAATTTGCCAAATTGGTTGAGCCGTACTCGAGTTTTAGCGAGACCAACGAACAGCAATATATACGTATTAAAAAAAGATACCAACATCAGCCTGTGACATAGGCCTCCCCTAATTCATCCCTATCTATTAGGGGGCTTTGGACCGTATCCCACCACGCTGGTCGAATGCGGGTTGGTGGGTGGACCGAATTTTTACATGCTCATCCGAGGCATGGATCATCTTACTATTTAGACAATTGGTTGATAAGCCCAAATTGCCCTAACCAACTAGGAAACAACATTGAAAATTTGTTGAGTCCCCGTAAGATTTGAACCCACGACCTCCGGTTCCTAAGGCACACGCCTTTACCACTAGGCTACGGAGGCAGTTACCAAACTAAGTTTAATGTAATTAAAAATACGGCCAAATAAAACAAAATCTTTGCGGCCTATATGCTAATCTGATAAAGGTACATAAAATCGAACTTTGGGCAAATAACTACAAGCCACTAGTGTCAATTCAAATGTTGTCAACAATCCAGCTGACTACGCATTTTAATTAAAAAAAGACTATATGTATAAAACATTACATTTTTTACAATATTCTGATTGTGTAATAGCTAGTGATGTGCCGAGTACGGTTTGACTCGAGTCAGACTCGATTCCTGCTTTGGACTCGCTTACTCGAATACCAATTTATTTTGATTCGAGTACGCCGGACTCGATTTCGGTACTCGAGTCAGGAAGAATCGATTCGTACTCGATTCTATTCATACGAGTCCAACTGACTCGATTCTAGTATTCGAGTTTGGTAAACTCGTTTTTACTCGCAAACAGTTTACCTAATCAATGAATTCCCAAATTTATATTCTGAGCTATTGAGTTTGTGTACCTACTTACTGCAAAATTAAAATGGTTTTATTTTAATGCTTACTATATATATCTTATTGTCTAGTGTTGAGATGTATAGGATTCTTTAAATACATAATTAAATAATAATATATAGTCTTAGGCCGTGAGTAAATTTGATTATGTTCTGTTTTTTTGTTTATGTCCATTGCTCTATTTTTGTATTTAATGTTTATGACTTTTCTTTCATTAAAAATATTGATTTATTAGTGTCATTATGCTAAACCTAATCTATACGCTGTTTGAAGTTAACTCCTTTAAATTTTTCCTTTTGTTTTAAAATCGGACTTTAGTTCGGGACTAGAATTTCTAGACTCGAATTCTGGGCTCGAATTTCAAGACTCGAGTACAGCCGGACTCGAATTCGAGACTCGAGTCCAGCCAGACTCGAGTCTTGAAATATAATTCGAGTACTGGGCTCGAATCGGAGAATCGAGTCATGATTCGAATACCTTATAAACTGACTCGAGTCGACTCGATTTACCAAAACATCGACTTGGCACATCACTAGTAATAGCCGATTTTAGTAGTATGTAATTTCAGTTTAAACTATGTGCTAATTGTCGTAATTTAGCCTTTATTAATATTTCTAATGACTTATTAATAATTGTTTTATTCAACGTACTATAAAGTTTACATTTTTAAAATAGCCTATTCTTTGTTGTAATTTTGTTACTCATGATTCTTTGATAATTTGTAGCAGTATTATTTAAAAGATTGATGTTTTTAACTTCAACTAGAGACACTGTATTTGCCATTTAAATAACTCTATATCAATAATATGCGTTTACTTCGTCAGTGTAACTAAATAAATACATAAATACAGCGTATCAATTTAACTTTTGAAAATCAATCAACAAGCTAAAGGAAAATACTACTTGCTCCCAAGTGATGTGAGAAACTTACTTTGAAACCCAACTTTATAAGCGGAAAGTACACTCTTAATTCCTAAAAACCGGCAGGGGATAGGCATATACATTGGTAAACAAACCTATAGTATTAAACTATTATTACCATTTAAACCGAACAGATAAGACAAAATCCGATACACGCTCCTGATTAATCATACATTCAGCGCTTGGTACGATACGACCTTGTCGCACTTTTATCGAAACACATTGATATTGAATTATGTGCGTATTGTGTATGTGCTGCTTCGTGTTTTAAAAAAATCGTAACACTGAAAAGATTGTGCGTTTTGAAGCTTATATGACGCCCAAATAAGTTTCGGTAACCCATAGCAACGCAGTAGCGACGCAAATCAAGCGTTTTTATTGGTCACCGAGCTGTCAATCGATGACAGCTGACGTATTATTGGTGAATAAGAACGCTGTAAGTATAACGCAGCGATATTGCTATATTTAAAAACAGATCATAGCGAATTTCCTTTAGTATAGTTTTGATCGTCACTAGTTGTTGATACAGCTTGGTCAAAAAAATTGATGACTGAACATTAAATAGAATTATTATAAGGTCTTATTCTACGTATATAAGATATAGATACTCAATCGAATAGGAATATTTTCAGTTCTATTCAATTTTGATTGCGAGTTGGTAGAAATAAGTATGTGTCTCTAATCCAATAGATAATTAAATAGATGAAAACAATCGCAGCATTTAACAAAAAAAACAGTTTCTTCCAAAAATAGAAAAACATCATATATTGCCTTCTTTTTGGGTTACAGTCGGCTGTTTGTTATAAATCACTTAATAAATATACATTACAAACTGGCCTAATGAAATGAACAATTAACACGAGTGGCTAGCGAAATAAGGAATAAAGGACACGAAACATTTCATCAAATATATCTTATCGTTATCTATATTATTTTAAACATAGTTAAATATAAAGGCTTAACACGTGTATACATAGCAAATGCACGGTAACGGAAAAATGTCAGAATGATTTACGTCACAGTTTTCAATATCTTTTCCTGCGATGGACTTTATATTGATAACTGGACTGGGCTCGTGAAAGATAATAATAATGATAGTGTCCTTCGAGTCGATTTTAACTACGGCGGCTGATTTATAGTAGCAATCAGTTATCTACGCGGGGGATTTGACACTTATAGGGCCATGCAGGCTGATCACCCGATTGCTTGTGAAATAAGTTGTTGCATGTGTCAGATGGGCATGTAAAACGTCGGTTCCTTGCTGATCTCTCTCCGGTCGTGTCGGTTATCCGTATGTCCGACTGTGAGAGTGTACAAGGGGGTCTACCTGTTTTTGCGCCTACACTTGTGCAATATAACATGTCCTGTGCAGTCGGTCGGCCGCCGTAATCGAAGTCGGCTGAAGAACATTGTTAAAATAAAAATACATCTTAAATGTATAGATTATAGATATTAGTAAAGGTTATCTATACTCAATTTTGCGAATTGTGGCAAGGAAAAGAAAAGCAAGCCTAGTGAGAGAGCCGCAGGTTCTTTTACTTATGTCTACTCTCTCCCTGCCTCACATGCTAAACAATTTTTTATTTTTAATTGGTGATAGCTAATTCATCGGACCACGCAGCCGGCCCACTGCCACTTCAACGAGCTTATCCTTTGCGCTGTGTCGGTAACTTTCGTTCTTTGCCGGACGAATTCATTACGAATTTTATGCGACCAAAGGACTCCAAAAACGAAGGGATGGGATGGGTCAGCCAATAAGACGAGAGAGACGTTGTCCTGATACGCCTTGCACATAAGAAAGGCAGCGTAAAAATGTACTTCTCCAAATATGTAGCGTTCTCATTGATTTTCACCGATGTGTGAAGGCTTACAGAATCAAAATAAAGTCATACGGGCAGCGATGTTATTCAATAATTTGCGCTGAGACGTCCGTCACTGAGCGACAATTCACTAATACAAACAACAATACTTCTGCGTTATAAGTTAAAATGTTTAAATCAATTCCACGCCTTGTTAGATCGCTTATCTTTTTAATTGTAGATTTAAAAAGAGACGAAAGCCTCTCTCCTTGCTATCTAATTCAAATCGCATTTTAGTCTCGTTCCGTAATCCGTATCCTATACAATTGATTATGTTACTTAAAAATCATTTTCTATTACGTATTACGTTACTAGGGTAAGCAATTTCAAAATTGAAATAATACCTTGCTTTTCTGCCGCAAAAATGAGTAAATTCCTCCTTTCTGCGTGTAAAATCGCCACTATGTAGAAGACTGCCATTGCAGAGTGATTACTGAGCAAACGAGACGAACGAGACATCCCATATTTCGAGGGGATTCATTTTCGAAAGACGAAGGGACTTACTGGACTTCTTATAAGCAGGGCGTGTCATTTACCATTTAGTGAAAGCTTTAGTGCTTGTTCCGTTTCAATAAAAAAAATACACAAAGTAAAATATGCTTTGAACTGTATGTAATCGTAGTTTAACCAAAGTACACTAGGAATAAATGTAAAAAGAGTCATCCATATCAACGAAGCGGCGTCATACGTATGGCGATGTTGTTGCTTGTCTCTCTCTCTTTGATTGATTTTTCGGTGATGATTCATATTTTTAAAAATGCTATATATACAACGCCACTTCGTATCCATGGGTTACATAGTTTATATCTATTCCGATCGTAGCCTGGCTAAACTATAGATATCAGTAGATTCTTGCTTATTTGATCAAGAGAAAAATAACTATTCATAACCACGTCTACATCCACCCCTTGCCCGAAAAGTCAGGCAAGTTGACGAGAGATAATCACCTGCTTGCTCCTGTTGGTAGCGTTGTTGGAGCGACCCTGGCGCAGCACGTCCCGATGCCTGGCGATCAGCTCGAGGACCGTGCGCTTCTCCAGCTCGGTGAAGTTCTTCGAGCGCTCCTTGTGCCCACGCCGGGCCCGGATCGCGCTGGCACCGCTACGCGTCGACATATCTTCCTGTAAGATGCACTTGGTGTTTAATAACAACAACCAGGAGACTGACACAGGCTGATGATGATGATGATGAACAACAGCCATATTCGAAAATCGATGAAACACTGTCGGCTAAATAGGGCGCGATTGGATGTAAGTCCTGCACTGCCCTAACCAACTGGAAGTCGTCCCTTCACCTAGCCATTATCGAAAGTTATTATGTCGTCGCCTTCTAATCAATTCAGATCTTCGTTCGGCATCTGAACTCCACAATCCAAACTTCATTCTATGTATAAATTAGCTCAAACATAATATAACGACTGCCAAAGATGGTCTTGACAACTGGAACCGACGCATGGATCAACTTACTTATTAGACATTTGGGTGATCGGGCCATAATGTTTTAGTAAACCTCTGAAAACAACGATAACACAAAGATGTATTCCCGTGCAATTCAAACCCATGACCTCCAGTTTGCTACTAGGGCAAACCAACTGTAAGAACTGACACAAAAGGGCAGCCAGTTTAATACATACAAAATAGGTATGACTATAAAGGTCACAATTAAATGTTAACGACAGCGGACCAATTAGTCAAATCGAAATCGCTTAGGTATCACAAATATGAAGCAACGGAAATGTAATTTTAGAAGTATAGTAGTGGATTCATTCCAGACCCTAACAATACTGACACAATTTTAAGTGGCTAATTATTGTGACACAGACGTGAATGACTAAAATTACTGGGGCTCAATATGTATAAAGATGTTTTACAATGTATTCATTTTACTAGTGTCAAAAAAGGTCTAAAGTATACATAGATATGAGGCTCTTATGAGTATAACATAGCGTGATTCAGGTTTGGATACGAAATATTATTAAAAAGTTTTACGTTTTTGCCACATGACGATTTGATTATTTCGAAACCAGATTCATCTCATCTCATCAGCCTGTAATAATCCACGCTGGACATAGGCCTCCCTAATACACCCTATCCATAAGGGGTTTTGGACCGTATCCCACCACGCTGGTCCAATGCGAGTTGGTGGGTGGACCGACTTTACATGCCAACCAGATTATATAAGGGTTATTAAAGTGTAAGATTAATTGTCTCTTAAAGAAAACGGTACCTCAACGTAGGTCTCCTTTTTACAGGGGCCCGACAGTTGAGGTACCGAAGCGATGCCATTTTCAGAAGCAGAGCAGTGGTGAAATGTAACCGTCTTTCAGTGTATAAGGCACCGTAGACAGAGAAAACTAAAACCTCATTTCGCAAGGCGGCAAGCACTTTCGTCGTTTTTTACCTAGTGGTTCCTCATCGGTTTGATTTTACCAAAATTATGTAATTTCTATTATAACATAACATAAAGTTGCGGGAAAAACATTTTTGTCAACTTCAGTTTTGGAACATGTTTTCTTCAAAAAAAAAACAGCAGACATTTGTTCTACTAATTTATCTTGACTATATATTCAAATTAGAATAGAATAAAGCATAGATTGAAATAAGGCCAAAACTTTAATATGATTGTTATAATTTATATTATTATTAAAGTTTGATTGATCGATTATGTTTGAATAAATACAGGCCTCTATACGTATTATGAACACAAAAGCTCATGATAAACAAAAACTAATTACGTCCTTATTGGATAAACGTCCGATAGTGATTAATTTTTGGCGGCGATCTGAACCAAAGTTTTTTTGTTTACATAGATTGCACATCTCTTCTAGCTCAAGAGTACAGACAAAAGATTGCTCATTCTCAGCGCAAACTTCATTCATTTCTTCGATTAAGTGGTAAAATCTTCAATAAAATTCAAGTCGAATAAGTCACTCAATGTAGGACTAAACATTCTTACTGCCTAAGTAAACACTTGGCATAAACGACGTTTCATTCTAATAACACTTACGTGGCCAATGTTAACGGGTACTTGTTAAAAATACGTCAATTATAACATTAACCGATTTCCTAATGAGCAATAACGATTTAATGTTAGCCGACGCCATTTAATTGAACCGGACTGGTTCGCCAAGGTCCCAAAGACGGTTAGCGTTACATTTGAAATCGGCGCCGCAGTTAGTTCTATGGAGCGTATAAAGGTGCGTATACAGTGGCCGAATGCTGTTTATAAGGCACGTTCGAGTAGATTCGCATAGACTACGAACAAGAAACAAACAAGTCGGCATACGCACGGTTATATGGTTATACGCACGTTAACTTGTATCTAACAATTTAATATAAAATTTGATATCGAAAACAACATGTCAATAGCGAAATGCCTTAAATAGACACAGGTATTTTTATCGTTTTCCACATGGCAAAGTGGTGCCAGATTTAAATAGTGCTGTTATCTCCAATAACCTGTTTTACGATTTGATCTTTATGCAGTGATTATGGCAACTTATTGCTAACATCTTGTAACATTTAAAGGAAGGCAAACTTATGAATATGTTACATATATTTTCCAAAAGTAGCTAACTGTCTTTAAGCTTATCTCCAACAGCATGTACTAATGTGCGACTTTTTTGTAGTCTTGGTCCAAGAGCGAAGCGAGAATGCGTGTCGCATGTCGATACAAGGGGGGCAGCATTTTAGCATTTCAATCGCATTTCTTAGATATTTTTCTAATGATATTGCTCATTACATAAAAGTCCTTCGAATTGCAACAATTCAATAATTTATTTTAAGCTTACCATTAAAAAATATTCAACATTTTGCAAACAGCAATGACAAAATTGACGACCTACACTACTAAATTACGCCTCATAAAGGTCAGATTTAGAGAGATTCTTTAAAAAAAGTTAATAAAACACGTGGGTGGAGCTTTAAGACACGAATACCATTACCTAGACGTCATCCTAGTTCTACCGGATATAAGGTTGAAATTTCAATTGGGACGTTTAAAGTAGCTAAAATAAGTCATATCATACGTCATCTATAAAGCTAAAATGTCGTTATGGTACGAATCAGATAATTAAACGTAAGTGAAGGCTTCACCAATTACTACGTTTATGCTGTACAGTAAGTCCCCTAAACATAATTATACCAATGTTATAAACAGTTAAAAATTTATATCTTTTGTATAACACAAAGTCAAAAACTGCCGAATCAATTTTCAATTCTTTTGCAATACATAACTTAATTATTACTAGAATAACATAGGCTTTTCTTATTACTCTTCTGTGAAATCTCTACTAAAGCAGACTTCAGTTGTTAAAAAATAAGCTATAAAATGTCTTTAATCTTTTTCAGACATCTTCATTTTTGTTGAAATTTACACATGCGAACGAATCATTAGTATTTTATTTATACATAATGTTAAAAGCTTATATATGGTTATATATTAATACACAAACTTTATCTTACAATCAAACAATGTAACGGGATATTTTATTTAATTATTAAGTAACATATATACTGGGATGAAAGACATATTATTATTACAACAAGAAATCGAATATTCACGGTAATATATTAAGAAGAAATGTAAATAGCGCGTGAAAGATCGTTTATATAATCCATCGAATGGACTATTGACATCATATTTTATTTTAAATGGATTTGAATGATGATAATATTTAAAACGGTATATACTACCGAATAGTTGAAAGAAGAAACAAAATAATTAAATTCTATAATATCGTTAAAGCAGTTTTATTGAGTTGTTCATAGCAATGCACACACATTTTACACATTTTTTTTTTCCGTATTGTAATATTTTTCTGTATGTCAGTTTTTTGTGACTAACCTTTGGAACGTCTATTCCGATTTTTACGGGATTTATACTAGAAGATTCGATTCATTTTCAATCAACGTAAGTATTACCACGTTTCGCCGTATCGTTCAAAACTTTTATGGTTACCTATACGTCTAAGGCGGACATTGAGAGCGCTGACCACATTATATGCTTTCCTTGATTCTACTACTACTCCTTCCTACTTAACTTCTTATTTTGTGTTTCTCTGTTCACTTATCGATATGAATCTGCGTTCAAATAAAAACCGTTTACTTTCCTGTCCTTCACATCGTTCTAATGTTATGCATTTCTCTTTCTTTGTCCGGTCAGTTCTTCTGTGGAATGCGTTACCTCTTGAGATTAGGATGGCAGAGAGTAGCTTCACCTTTAAAAGAAAAGCTCGGGAACACTTATAATATAGTAAGTATATATAAATTATATTTTTGTAATACATAATTATGAATGTAGTTATATCTATTTTTACAGTTCACATTCCCTAAACTTATAAAAAACCGTATCCTCGTTTTATTACACTCATGCACCTACCTAATTTTCTCTGTACCACCCAAAGGTTGACTGGTAGATAATGCCTGTAGGCATTAAGTCCGCCATTCTACTTACTTGTGCATTAAGCTTTATTAATAATAATAACTATTATATCAAATCATTCATGTATTATCTCAATTCAACTGCAAAAACTTGGGATAATAAAGATATTATGGGTAATAATTGTTATCTCAAATCATAATCATCACGCGGGTAAAACCGCGAGCGAAGCTTTAGATTATAGGATGTTGAAATAACTTACATGTTTGCAATCAAAGATGGCGTCCAAATTTCGCAGTTCAACTAATTATACAAATAAAATATAATACATATTCTGCTATTTGCACTTTTAAATTATATATTAACGTTATAGAAAATGCCACAATAATTCGAAATTCTATTTTATTCTAAACACTTTAAAATTTTATCATAGAAAAAATATACATACATTTAGTACATTTTGTGCGACGTCATTTACTAAATGATAACAGAATAAATAATATGAATATATAGTTAGATTAAACGTAATACAATAGTCACATTTGTTTAATTTAGTTTATATTTAGATAAAAGAATGTCTTTCGAGCCTGCTTTACTTAGAACTAATGCGAACAAATCTTCAAAGGAACTAGTTGCTGAGAACGAATATCTTGATTTTCAAATGGCTAATTATACCTGAATTAATTAATGTAAAAAAAAACTGTTACATTCGTTGGAAACGTGAATAGATCGAAAGTTGACCGAGTGTGAAGATGAGAAAAACATCTAAAAAATCAGGGAAGAAATTTGCCTGGTTTCCATTCAAGTCAAGTGTTACTATTCGGTAAAGTGAGTAAGATAAAATACATATGCAGATATGTTATGAAAAGCGAGTGATGGTTTTACGCATCCAAACCTCCTTTAAATTTATTGTCATCGGAACTGCAATGACGTAGATTTAATATATGTCAAAAAGTTATGCTCATTAATATTATATATTTATTGAGGGAGGCCTATTTCCGGCAGTGGACTGACACAGGCTGATAATGATGATTATATACTGTGCAAGTCCACGGCTGGACATAGGCCTCCCCTAATGCACGCCTTCATCATTAGCAGGTTTTTAGATGGGATTCCGCCACGCTGGTCCAAAGGTTGGATGGACCGACTATTTACATGCCCATTTGACACATGGATCATCTTACTTTTCAAACAATTGGGTACAAACGATCAGCCCACATTGTCTTAACCAACTAAGAAACAACAGCAAAAATTTGATGAGTCCCCGCAGGATTCGAACCCACGACCTCCGGTTTCTAAAGTACATGCCCTTATCACTAGGGTACGGAGGCAGTTAAGTGATAATGATGGTAAATATTATTATTTCTAAAGCAGAACAGAGATCGCTGTAAATGTAAATCAAAAAAGCATAAATGCGAGAAACTATAAGTGGATTGTTGGAAGAACTTCCAAAAATTCTAATGTGTCCTTTTTGGTTGGCTTTCTAATTTTAACTTTATAAACCATTCATGCTATTACAGTTATCATATCGTTACGCGATTGGTATACATGTTAAATCTACATTTAAAAAACCAGTTGGTCTGTCCGTAGAAAAGCGAAAATTGAAAAAGTGGATTAAATACGATTAATATCCCGAAAAATCTACTAAAAAATGCTCTGAGTATGGATGTTTTTACTCATTAACTCAATAACTATTGCATAGATTTTAATGAAACTTTGCAATAAGATAGTTTACACAGAATAACTTACAGGCTAATTAATAATAATAATTAAGGATATCCTTTAGATTCTAGATTTATTAGAAATAAGCATGTGGAAAAAATCGACCATTGCCAAAACTTAGGCTTATAATAATATAATAGGTAATAATTATTATTTCAAATCATAATCACCACATAACACATAAACCTTGTGCGAAGCTGGTCGGGATTATATAATGTGAAAATAACTTACATGCTTTCAATCAAAGATGGCGTCAAAACTTCGCAGTTCAACTAATTATAGAAATAAAATTTAATACAAATTTATTATTTGCTATTTGTTATTTGCACTTGTATATATTTTATTTGTTTATTATATATTAACGTTATAAAAAATTGCCACAATAATTCGTAATTCTATTTTATTCTTAACACTTCGTAGTTGATTATAGAAAAAAATATAACTAAGTTTATGTAACTGTTTGTGTGACGTTATTTAACACATGATAACAGAATGAATAGTATGAATATTTATTTTTTAATTTTAGTTTATATTTGGACAAAAGAATGTCGTTCGAGCCTGCTTTACTTAGAACTAATGCGATCAAATCTTCAAACGAACTAGTTGCTAAGAACGAACATATTGATTTACAAATGGCTAATTATACCTGAATTAATTAATGTAAAAAAAAAACTGTTATGTTCGTTGGAAACGTGAATGGATCGAAAGTTGGACGGGGTTAAGACGAGAAAAACATCTAAAAAATCAGACGCTAAAGAAATTCGTCTGGTCTCCATTAGACATTTGTAGGCCAGACTGAAAAGTCACGGAAGATAAATTGAGTATATGCTTTTAATGAATCATTACATAGGTAAATTTAAACAAAATTAATTTCAATGTTTCCTACTAAATCTATCTGGCGTATATAGATAATGTCCCCAAAAAAAAAGTTTGTAATTTTTTATTATTAATTATTGCTTGCAAAAGATATATCAGCAATAATAACAAAATAAATGATGCGCGACTTCCAAATATACTCGAGAAAAAATACATTACTTTAGAAGTATATGCATGAACTTGCGTAACTTTTCTCTTGCAAGTTTATTACCATAGCGATGATAAAAATATTACATCGCTTTTATTGGTGATCAGGTGATTGCTACAAACGCTTTTGTTATACGAATTATTGGTATGAAAGCACTACAGTGTTCCGGCTTAAAGCTCGAACTGCAATATCTGTAACTTTTGAAGGTAGTGGGTCTCCATATAAAGTGTACCGTCTGAAGAAGTGCCGCCGCGGTGCATATTTCAGCCACAAAATATTACACAAAAATACGTTACTGTTTTCCGGTTTCAAGGGCAACGTAACCAGCGTAGTTACTGTGCAATCAAGATGTAACATCGACCTAGGACGACATCCTATGTCTCACGGTGGAGATTGGGTAAGTGGAGTTATACATTGCGATTCTTATGGTCAGGGCAAAGTTTACTTGGCACCACATAAACGTCCTGGTCTTTTCGTCTAAAATCAATAAAAAGAAAAACATTCGAGGCTAGTACAAGAATACCGTTAGCACGTCTCCTAGCGTAGATTATGTAGCGTTAGCACACGTTAGCACATTTTTAGAGCTGCCCACGCGGCGAAATTGAACCGAACGCAAAACTAGACCGGTCCTAGATTAGAAATAATGTTACGGATTCTGTCACCGATTGCCAAAAATAGATTATGCTAATAAAACTTTTTTTCAAAAGCGCGTATACTTTCGCCGTGCGAAATTTTACCAAGCGAAGCGCTGGAGGTCTGTCGAGTTCACATGAAAATAAAATAATGCTTTTTATTTAATTGACTGGAAGTGAATATCTATTCGCATAATGTCCGCCTTTTTTAAAAATATTTTTACGTATTTCCAGTAATGTATATATAATAGAGATGAATAAAATATATATTTTTTATGTCATTTTATCTTATCAGTGCGCAGGAATTCTTTTGCTAGAAAAAATGTAGAATTTAAAATAAACTCAAGTAGGAGTAGGCTATAGGGCTGTGACAGTGCTGCCATGGCGGACTCTTATGATGGCGTTGAAACTAGCGCTCGCTTCGTCACCTTCACCTGGGCAACAGATTTCCTGAAGTCTATTACCCAGGGATCATGGGAGCCAGGAGATGAGTGCCTTTTCAGAAACAAGACTCGTAGTCTATAGCGGCATTCTCGGTGAAAGGCTTAAGTCGTTAGCCCCGTTTAAAGGCTTAAGTCGTTAGGCCGCGGAAGGAAGAGAGATCGATGGCACCATACTGAATCCCCTCCTCCCACAGCCCATCTTCACCGCCGCAAAGTCGCGGCTACTATTGAAACTTCACCTTGGCTTGGCGCTTACAGCCTTTAAAATATTTTCCGCACCCTCATAAGGGCAATAATATGCTTCGTCAGGACCGGCCTCTAGGGTCACGGCCTGCCACGGCGACTTTACCTGGCCGCAGGCATTAAACCCCGTCAGCAAGGCAAATATTGCACATATCGGGTAAATCGAATCGTTATTTGGCTCCATATATATTTTTTTCATATTTGTTTAACCACATTATACTTTACTTATGAGTAGTATATTAGAACAATGGTAAAAAAATCCGTTTTTGAATAGAAGTAGGTTTAAACTAAAATCATATACGTTTGTTAAATATTAATCATAAAAATATCATTGCTGTTTTATTTCGTTTATAATGTAATACGTGAATAAAACTGCAATTTAAACTTATTTTTAGCAATAAACATGTGTAAAACTTAAAAATGTGAACTTTAACTGTTTACTGTTTCTATAGCTGTAGCCTCTATTGAGTTTCGAGCTTTAAAACAAAAAATATGTCGAAAAGAATTTAACTAGCATTGAATTGCAATTGTGCCCACAATAATCCATTAGTTATTAACCATTACTTGGCTTATATAACGAGTTCATTTATTATACACTTTAACTTTCATAGAATATAATTCTATGAAACAAAATGGTGTTTAGCACCCACCAATCAGGTTAGCAGCAACCAAAGTATTAATGAGACAAGGTGTTATAACGCTCGACATTTCTAGTCACCTATCAGAGCCACAATTATTGAAGTAATTATGTAGCGCGTTTAAACAAGTCTTGCAAATGAGGCACCGAAAGCACCAGTTTCAAGTTTTTAATGCACGACAGGATACTAAAAAGTTACACGGTATTCGCCGTACACATTCTAACATCGATTGTAAAAACTAAGAAATGTCAAATGATTATTTATATTTAACTTGGAAGCGTTTAAACTGTTTAATTTATATATATATATAAATCAATTGCTGTTCGTTAGTCTTGCTAAAAGTCGAGTTTGTTCCCAAGAGGTGAAAAATAAACTTAATTTCACTTAACTACACTCAGTATATTTACTACAGTTGTTAACTACTTTATTATATGCATGATGAATAAGAATCAATATGCAAATGAAAAAAAAGTTTTAACTAGATTTAATAAAAACAAGGATTGAATTGTTCCTTTACTCACATATTACGATGGAACAATCGACACGACCAGAGAGAGGACATATCAAAGTCGGCAGGACCGTTTTTTAACATACCCTTCTGACGCATGGATAATCTGGTTTCACAGGCGATCGGGTGATCAGCCTGCATTGCCCTAACCAAATAGGAAACAACAATGGTAAGTTCTGTCAGAGTCCCCTCAGGATTCGAACCACGACCTCCAGTTTCTGAAGTGCAATTCCATATCTTAAGGCTACGGAGGTAGTTAATCTAATCATATAAATTACCGTACCTATATACAACAATTTACATACAAAAAAATATGTTAGTTTAAGTATCTACACTACATATACTTAAAGTTACTTAAAATGACTATAGAAACTATCTGATTAATTGGTTCTATACCGATTCTTCTATTCATTTATACTTTTTAAAAATTTATACTTTTCTATTCATCTATTAGTAAATATACTACATGAATAGAAAAGTATAAATGTTTTATCACATATATCTTCTCTATCACTTGAATAGGCCACCAAAGTCTAATATACAAAAAAAAAGCTGAGCTAAAAAGTTACGCATCTAATTAAGGACTAAATTTATTATCTGTGGTGAAGACTGTGAAAATAAAAAATACAAAAACCTCGCTCCCACAACACTTATAAAGTTATAAATAGTTTTAAAGCAACGCTAATCACCATATCCGAAAGGAAAAAGCTATATTCATTCAATTATAACATCAGAAAATACTATACCTACACATTCTGCACGGCCAACCATAATTAAAATCGCAAAATAATTTACGACCGTTGAAAACCAGTATTATGCTAATCTGTAACGCAAATATTTGTAAATCTTATAGGCACCGATCATTTCGTAAATTGTTTTAATGGGAAAAAGTATTTAAACATACCTATACTTGTATATAGCATCTTTATTTACTGCATTAGCTACTTTGCGCCCCGGCTAATGTCATAAGAGTAGCTTTTGTATTTGTTAAATTCTTATGGCGCCAAAATATAAAGCTCTCTGATTGGTTGTCGCCGCCTGATGTTAAAGATCACGCGATGTTTGCCCAATACGGGCCAGGATTTTTTTAGCATCCATCCTTCGTATTTAGATCACCAATAGTATAGGAACTAAGCTTTAATCATACTCCGACCACGGGTTATTTTTAGAATACATTTTCTTGGGGTAAGTTATGTTACTTAAGGATAATATAGCTTTTAGTGAAAGAATATTTTTTCAGAGCCAATGCAAGACAAACAAACAAATATTTCCTCTCAATATTATTAATATAGATGTATAAGCTCATGATGACTTAACGAACCTTAAAGCAGATTTAAGTGTGCAATTGTCTTTAGCAGAATCGGAACCCAGAACCGTTTTCGATGCGAGCTTTTAGGAAGTAATTTCCGGTAACCGTCGCATGCTTGTTTATAATCAAAATTCAAAGTCAAACAGTGTGGTCAAACATTACAAAGTCAAATTAGCTCAATTTAGATCGAGTCGTTTCTCGCACACTTCCCCTTGGCACCGAAATGTAACGTTTTCGCACAAAATCCAAAAGTTCAAACGGCAGGTAAGCACATATCCTAGATAGAACATGCCCGCATGATAATTTTACTAGTCGAGTGTCCAAACCTGTTATATCTAAATGTTAAAACACATTAAGGCCATCCTGTTTCGTTTGTCGGAACTCGTATTGCAAAAAGTGAACACTAGATTTTTCGTATAAGTTCATTGGTTTATAATAAAACTTTCAAATGGCAATGCCGTTGATGGGCATCGAATATTTCAAGGTTGATATAGTTTAAAAGAGAGTTTATTGATATCAATACGATTCATCATATCAGTTTATATGTAAATATTGATAGTGAGACAATTTGTTTTTCGTAAATTTATGCTTGAATAAATATAGAATAGGTTTGTGTACCTATTTTTATAATTGTGAAAAATACTTAATAATCTATTCGTGCAAGAAGCGACCCAAGTTAGATTAACCGTTTAAGATTTGAAATATAAGTTTGTTTAACTATGTCAGTCGCTTTCAAACAATATGTACCTTTTTTGACATCCCTCTTAATAATTTCTTAAGATTCTAAAGAATGTTAAAAACTATTACATCTCAAATATATGACACCGCCCTGCCCACAAGAAACGCGGCGAAAGATCCTACATGCATGCCGCCTTGAGACATGGGATGTTACCACTCTTTTATCTAGTAATTAAGTACTTATTTTCCAACGCAATCAATAAGTGGCCTATACAGCCCGAATATCAAATATGTGTACATTAAATAATATATATACGATAGCGATGTACGAAAATAGACGGTTTCACGGTAGTATCCATTTTTAATACAACGGTTGATTAAACTTAATTTTATCTATACAATTAACTACTTCTCTTGCTTCGATGAATAAATCAATACATATAAATAACATTGGAGTGACTGTTTGTAACATCAAAATTAATGTTTTATAATGACATCAATATTTAAAAAGTTATAATCACGCTTTATTAAGATCCATATCCGTATCTGCGGATGTTTACCAAATATCCGCATCGAGATCCGTATCCGCGGATCTACAATTTTGACGATCCGGCACATCACTAGTAAATACACAGAAACTAATATCGATTTTTTTATATTGGATAATTAAAATAGATTTAATCTATATATTTAATAACGTCTTATGCAACGATGTATATATTTCTAATTATAAAACAACGACAATATTTTTGTTGCATGTTGTTTAGTATAAGGAAGATCAAGTTGTTGGCTTTCTAGTTTTGCGCTTGGCATTTTTATGCAAAATAGTTTTTTTATCCGAAATACATCGACCGTTTTTTTTACCTTCCATTTTATAAATCTTCACATTAATTACAGTATTACTAATGGATCGGCAAATAGTTTAACAGGAAGCATCGTATTTAAAACTAATTGTAGAACGATATAGTTCAAGAAAAAAAATGAAATAAACAAAAGTAAACATTAAAAATTGTTACTGAAAAAAAAAAATAAAACCCTGGTAAAGATTGACAGACAGATAAATAATTTAAATTAAGAATAATATTAAGAGTATAATTGTACAGTTAGCAAATGTTAAAATGAATAAAAAAAAATTCTTTTGAACTCAGCCTTTTAATTAAACTTCAGATGGAAATTCAATTTATTCCTTTTGTTTGCGGCACAATTTTACACGTTTCAAGATTGTTCGTAGGCAAATACATTTAAATATTTAAATAAATTTTCTCAGTAGACTAAGTTGCGCATGCCATTTAGGCCACTGACATTTTCTTTCCTCGTGATAATGACTTTCATAAGTTTCTACAAAAAGATTTTAAATGTGCTATATTAATAGCCACTTTATCGACGAAATTGTGGAACGCCCGATAAAATTTATAAGATATACATAAATATCTTTAGTCAGGTCGCATAAAAATATATAGTTGCTGTATAACATGCGATTACGATGACTACGGCGGCCCATCTAAATCAGAGATCAGTTCAAGATCAATTACACAGAAGATATTCTGTGCACAAGTGTACACGCAAATACAGGTGCACTCCTTCGGATAAAGATCAGGCGCAGGGCCGACTTTTACATACCCCACCGACGCATGGATTATCTTACTTTACTGGCAATGGTAAGATCAGGCCGCACTGCTCTACTAACTAAGAAACAAGTAATAAAGTAGATGAGCCGCCGCAGGATTCGAACCCACGACTAACGTTATCTGTAAAGCCTTGCCTCTATGTTGCGGAGGTAGTTACTGTTCCGCATTTAAGAAAAAAAAACTATTGGACATTTATTCATTCATTCATCATCAACTTGTGTTAGTCCACCGCTGGACATACGTCTCCTCTAATGCATGCCTTCTCCATTAGGGGGTTTTTGGACCGTATCCCACCACGCTGGTCCAATGCGGGTTGGTGGGTAGACTGACTTTTTACATGCCCATACGACGCATGGATCATGTTGCTTTTCAGACAATTGGGTAACCGGCCTAAATAGTCCCAACCAACCAGAAAACAACAATAACACAAAGTTGTTTCTCCGCGGGATCCGAACCCACGATCTCCGGTTTATAAAGCAAGGGCCAATACCGCTAGACCACGGAGGCGGCGTCTAAATATTAACAACGACAATTGCGAACAAATCGTTTTCATTTGCAGACAGCCGCCATATAAAATCATCACGCGAGGTTTAACCAATAGAAACGCCCGAATTTTAGAGCCAACGGGTTTATCATTTGTCATATTACCTTTATTGCACATTTATATCCAACTATACGTACATTTATTACTATTAAACTTTGTATTTTGTAAAACTAAACTAATACTGCTTCTTCTATGGCGTCCAAGTGCAACTAACTGACAAATCATGACGCGATATTTTGTCATGCCATATGATACGAGCCATGCCATGGGGTCATACGTTTTTATTCGATTGCCGCTCACCTACTGACGTCCACAAAACAATTCTGTTTACGCCAGACGTATACCTAGTTCGTGGAGACGGGTGCTTCTCGCAACTCCGTGTTAGATGAAGCTTACCAAAGACATGAGTCTGGAAGCATAACGTCACGGATAAAAAAATCGCTCGATTCGATAGATAGAATCGAACTCGAATCGATAGATTCTGTACATCATTTTCTCGCTATACTTATATATTAGTAGAACATAAGATTGGAAAAACAAGGTTCATTATCATCATCATCAGCCTTTAATAGTCCACTGCTGGACGTAGGCCTCCCCTAATACACCTATATCCATTAGGGTTTAGGACCGTATCCCACCACGCTGGTCCAATGCGGGTTGGTGGTGGACGCCTTTTACATGCCCATCCAACGCATGGATCATCTTACTTTTCAGACAATTGGATCATTGGCCCAAATTGTCCTAACTAACTAGGAAACAACAATGAAAATTTGTTGAGTCCCGCAGGATTCGATCCCACGACCTCCGGTTTCTAAAGCAAACGCCTCATACCACTAGGCTACGGAGGCAGTTATACCACTAGGCTACGGAGCAGAGCAGGCAGCAGAAAACTAGGTTACTTTGTTTAAAAAGATTGTAGAAATTCGGTATGGTGTTAATTCAATACAGTAGAAGCTCTATATTAAAAAAAATTCATCTAATTCTATATTCGCGGCAAAATATTTTTTATAAGCAGTTACAATATATACACACAGATAATAATTTAAGAGTTTTAAATAAGTATCTGAACCTTTTAATTGGTAAAGGTCGTGAAATGGACTAATTATTACTTAAATATTATTATTTACGGCTTAGCAATTACATACGGTGGCCACCTTTGGATAACTACTTTTTAAATTGAAATAACTATTTTTTTTTTGGATATTTGGAAATAAACATGACAAATTGTGAAATAATTCGGAAACGAATATAAACTAACGCGCAAATTTATTTCTTTAAAGTCGGTAATTGAGAGTAAACATTATCAAATAAACATGCCTGTTCAGTTAAATAATTTCTCTTGTCATTTCACCATATAAAAACAAATAATTAATCTAATTGAGCGATTCTATACTTTCATTGATTCAAAAGTATGTTTCAGTATTATTCAAAATAAATCTTCAAATTGGAATTCGCGATATGGTTAACTATTTTTATCAGTTTAACTAGCACGATCAACATATTAAGACAGACGTAATGTGTATTATTTGGTGTTGAAACTTTTAAATTTTTTATTACCAACATCAGAGCGAATGGGCAATCGAGCCGATGTTTGTTTACAGACCATAAATAACCACGAACAAAATAAATATGTGATTTGCCATATTTATTAGTAATTACTGGTATTTGGGGAACATTTATTAAGCTTATAAACTCATTCAGAATTCTGGCGAAATTTGTTGAAAAAATTATATTTTATATAATTATTTATACCATTATAAAATTAAGTAATTATCTTTTACTTAAAGCATCAGTAAGTGTTATAATACTATAACACTTATAGAATTATGCGTGTTTTCTTACTTTCTATAGATATATACGTTCCATAAAGCTTGAGAAGTAATACGAACCACAATTATTGAATAAACGTAAATAAACGCTGTAAAACCCATTAAAAGTTATATTATTATAATACTGCACGTATTAGCGTAAACGAAAGAATTACTTACCGAGTCATATTCAAAATTGTACATACGATACGCATTATTTTAGTCAGTAGCGTTAAAATGTGACGAAAGGTGACTGTTTACACTCTTAATTCCTCGTACAATCAATTAAGATGTGCAATGAGTTATCTCCGGAAATCAGAATGGCCAAAAATCGCAAAGTGTTTAAGGGCAAAATTCGTGAACACCTTTTAAGATAAATACAACAGTAAGAAGCAGAATAGAACATCTGTTATATATGATGATAGAGTATGTTTATGAGTATGTATATATAGTTGTGTATGTATGTATATGTATTAATATGTATGATTTGCATATATCATAGTATGTGTATATTTAGTATATTAATGTTATTTTACATTAACAATAATTAAGTCTCAAACCTAAATACCTCTCTTAATTTTAATAGATTACACCTACTCAACATTCTCTCAACCATCCATTGGTTGACTGGTAGAGAATGCCTTTGGCATTAAGTCCGCCATTGTACAATAAATTTGTACATAAAGTGTAAATGAATAAATAAATAAATAAAAGGTGCATCAAATTGCTTTAGCGTATTAAAAACTTTCATTACGACTGTAAAGATTAATTAATAAGTACTGTAGAGACAACAAAAAAATATCACTCGTTAACGATATCACTATTAAGTACATATCAGAGAAATTTGAAAGAGTGTAAGGCTGTAAAAATCAATATGAAAATTCAGAAGCATCAGTAACAGTAGATCAGTGTGCTATGCGTACAGCATCCAAGTGAGATTAATACAAACAATTTAAACAATTAACAGTCAACAATCAATCAATGGAACTAATTAATGTATGATGAACTTGATTTACTTCGGCACAAAACTTGGCGGCTCTCTTGATGCCATTATCATAAAAACCGTGCAATTTATGTTATTTTAAGAAAGAAAAAAATAGGAACTAAATTGTTGCTTGGGCCTCTATTGCAAATCGGACCCTAGTTATTGTTAAACAGAAGTTGGGACAATTTAAGGCTCATTGAACGTAATTAACGGTTAAATTGATTTAATAAAAGATTTAACAAAAAGTTACGATGCAAACGGTCTATGTTTTAACATTTAGCTCCTATTGATTTAAATGGATAAAATAATAAGGTTTTTCATTTTTATATTAATTAAATTTTAACCGCAATGGCCTTATACGATATGACATATATATACAAATAAACAAAATCGAAGTGTCTGTTTGTGACAACAAAATAATTATAAATAATTACATAGTGAGACATAATCGAACATTTTTGTCTGTCTCTTGTATTGTCTGATATCTGAAAGGGGCGGTCGAAATAGTTGATGTAACTGCGGGTAACTTAGGCTAGTTTTTTAAATATTTTTATATGTTACCTCACCGACGAAGAGATAGTAGTGGTCGCGGATTAAAGATAGTATTCAAAATATATCACGGTGTGAATAAAAAAACAAAGTAAGTAACTGTGTACAGAGATCATACTCATTTTCCATCTGGACTTTAAATCCTCACTTCCTCACTTAATACGCCTAATGAATCGGTGAATTCTACGTAAAAACCGAAAACTAACACAAATACGAGCCCTGATCCACGCAGAGATAAATTGTTCGATTCATTTGCTTTACGACTGCAAAGGATATTTCGATGTTTCACGCAATGTTTTGACGAACAGATACGATTGATTCACAGACACCATGTATGTAAGTGTTAAATTTAGTTTAAAAATTCACTAAAAATACAGTTAAGTAAAAAAAAGTATATAAATTTTTATGTCAAACTTTTCGAAGAAAAATAATAGTGCTTTTTTTTTTTTGAATTGGATGTAATGCTTCCAGACTATTGTCTTTGATAAGCTTCATCTAACACAGAGTTCGCGGGAAGTGTCCGTCCCCACGAACTATGTGGCCCACATTTTTTGCTAAAAATGAGGGCCACACGTACAGAAGGTACGTGGGTTAAGCATTTGTTTATGTCTCCTAAGGATCGTCGACGGTTCGGTTTACGAATCGGGACGCCGACGGTCTGCGACTGTATTAATCGAGGCTGGGGCGTGAGAACCGCCCTGGAACGCGGTGTATCTAGTGTACGCGGTGTGTGTTTCGCTGTGCTCGTAACCGAGGGCAAACTACAGGTGAATGTGTTCTATCCCTACTCGTGTGGTGTGTAGGGTCTGATGTCGGGACCCCCGTTGGGTCCGGAGTTTCGGCGACCCCTTCCTCGTCCGGGTCGAGGAGAACGTTTCGCGGTCTACGCTTTTGACTAGACGCGTTTGGATTGGCCGTATACGTTACTGCTTTTACCAGCAGAGGGTTACTGTGGTTGACTACTTTATCTATGTGTTTGCGAGTTAACTTTTTAAAGTGCTCGCGGAGTGTCAGCAATTTGCAGTCCACTGCGCCCCGGTAGCGTGGCGGATGAATTTGTTTTGTACTACTTGTAGTTGGTTTAGGAGCGTGGAGGATGCGTGAGCGAAAACTTGGCATGCATAAGCCATGATTGGTCGTATGCATACCTTGTGCAATAAAAGTTTATATTTGAGCGACATTTTACTGTGAGAATTCGTTAGGTGATAGAGTCTGGTCGAAACGAACAAAGCCTTTCTCCTAGCATCCTGAATATGACTTTTGAACGACATGTTGCAGTCGAAGGTCACGCCTAGGTATTCGGCCTTCCCTTCCCATGGGATCGGTTGGCCGTAGAGTTGCCCTAATGTCTGGTGTCGGCCATTGCGTGGCCTTAAAAATAATGGTGCACTCGTATCGGTCTTATTGGTTGGAACATAAAATCTGCCGAGGTCCACCAATAACAATGGGCTACTGGCGCTTTCCTGTTTCCACTAATTCCAGTGTAATTTGTCTAATCTATTGCCTGTACTTGTTTTTTACCAATTATAGTAAAATTAAAGACGCTTTACGCGAGGATACGCTATGGAAAATATCGCGTCCACAGAATTTCGCGTATATCGAGATTTCATGATTAAACGTATTCTAAGTTTTAATCAATCGCTCGAATCCTAAGAAAACTGTATGCAATACTTACTATTAACTATTATGTACGGAAAAAACATCATTTTGGGTGGTTTTTGTAATAGTTTAATAATCGTTTTTATATATTCGTGTAAAATATTTTCATATCACCCAACACTGTTTTGAATTGCTTGACACACGGTCAAGACAAGTATTAAAATTGCGTTATAATGAAACCGCGCATAACGAGGTATTACTGTAAATTTCCAGGGGTTCGATTATTCAAATACTCGGTTGTGTAGAAATTACTTATCAAAGCATTACTAAGATACGTTTAGCGAGCCAAATATAAATGACGAAGATTTGAAGTTTCAAATTGATTGCAATCAATTGAAATCGATTAAGGTCTAGGAGCTGTTCCATGTTAAGAATTCCATCTAGAATCTCATCTATAATTAATCTCATTATAATCTCTTAAAATAGTGCCTCAATTAGGGACTAAACAAGTTAAAACATGGAATAAAAACGGCTTGCAAAGGTATCGTTTGGTTAACATATCGTTACCAAGTTTTGCATCTTTTTAAGCATATCTAATAGATTACGTTTGTGTTTAAATGTTGAGCAATTTTTAAACGGTAAAGTTTACGATATCAGTCAATTAACGCTGTGCAGAATTAATAATCTAGCATCAAAATTTTCACACTTCATTTTATTTTTAATCTTTTTAATAATCAAAAGAACGAGACCAAAAATAGCGCTTAATAAAAGAGCAGCGTATGATGACATTAACACTTTGATTCATCTTTAGACACAGGACATTAACTTTTACGCCATAACTATAATACAGTCCTGCCAAATAAGATTCGGAAACGATGTAAACAAGTAGCCCATGGCGTCAACTAGCGTCATAACCTTTTGCGTTCTTATTTTATTTATTTATTTATCCAGACACACCAACAAACTAACTTATTGATGAGTTTTCAACAACGTCATGAATACGACACCCCTTTGTTTCTATGTGCTTTTACTTTGTTTACAGGTATTCCGAGTCTAAATTTTCTATTAATAAACTATAGATACGGTATCCTTTACACGTGAACAGTAATGATTGCACACAAACGCTTTGCCATGCTAATTTTTCACCTATCAATCCTTGGTAACGAGAAATATTATTATGCTCGTCATGTCGGATCTAATAAACAGCATAACTTTTGCGAAATTTATTGCATCAAATAATTGTTACAAACATTTTCCATATATTTAAAAAAAATCTCAACTGTTTATAAGCTTAGGGTTTTTGTTTCGCCATTTATGATAAATTCTTCTTTGGCATAAAATCTTTGAATCAATGTATCATATCAGCAGACATCCTACTAATATTATATGTATAATATGAAATTCTGTAACCATGTATAATTTTCACAACCAATGCAAAAAAGACTAGGATATGGTTTAAAATTCGGAACTATTTTATGGAATATATTTATACTCAAGGAGACTAGATAGAATATACTATAGTTTCGCAAATTTAGACTTAAAATTTACGTAAATAAAATTTAAGGCAGATCTTTATTCGCGCCAAATAATCTGGAACTCTTATTGGTTGAATATCGCGCGGGAATCCAACATGGCCGCGGTTCACCAAATAGAACACGTTCGTTTTGGCGGCATTAATGTTTGACATTTATTTTCATTGACATTAAATGCTTTTAAAATTAGGCTAAACTATACATATGTATAGTCAAGTCGAATATTAATAGATATTAATGTTAAACTTAGTGTCAGCTACCCTTTTATTTTATTGCTCTAATTTATACAACAAAATGCCTTGAAAAGAAATAAAACAAAAATATCTAACACAGTTTAAAAATAAAACAATCCATGCATGCTATAAAACTCTACCTATACCACAATATTATAGGATAGTTCATAAATTGTGATACTATAGCTCTTCCCAGTAATAATTTTAAGATGGGTGTTTAAGTGCTTGTTACACATATCTCAATATTTCATAGCAATTTGTATTCTAAAAGTAACACAATAAGGTTGAAAACATGATGCAAGCAAAAGCTTCAATGTGCCAAATTAAAGTAGCACAATGTATGAGAAATTTTCACCAATTGATATAGGTAACAAGTGAGAAATAAACACTGCTTTACCCTATAATATTTACACAGTTATATGCAAGATATTATATGCCGTTAAAGTTATTTATAAAACATTGACTTGCAATGAGACTGAGATGATCAAACTCACCTGTAAGTTTTATTTATAAAAAAATAAATATAAAATCCGTACGGCAGAGATTATGTGCTCTTATTATCTAAATGTCAAAACTTATAAACATGCAGATTTCCTTATCACATTTTTGAAATCTAAATATTAAAGCTCCAACATACCTGTCTCTACCGATTCTAGTTTTATTTGACATTTTAAGATATTTAACATAATGATCAGTCTAATGTATAACAACTGATTAAACAGTATTACTTTACCCTATAAAACTGGAAATACCAACTTTTCTCAAAGTCAACACTTTTATTTTTATAGCTCTGCAAAATGGAGGGAAACAGGTTTATTTGAACTTATTAGAAAGATTATTAAATTTTGCATTTTAACATGAAATGGTTTTTTTTAAATATTGTCTAAATTAAATAAGAAATGGAGGATTACTCACACACTTAATCTTGTTGCCACCAATTTTTAATGTTTAGAATGTCAATTAAATTAAAAACTATGATAAATTCAAGCAAATAAATAATTTTAAATAATAAATGACACACACAGTTACACAATAAGGATAATAAATAACAGATCACAATCACCACAATGCCTGATTAAATTCTGTAAAAATTATGATAACTATGTTATGCCAGTTAATATATTATCAAGTAGTTTAAAGCCAATCAAAGGTTTAAACGTGAATTTTGTACTAATAGAGATAACAAAACAATTACGTACGATAAGTAACGACAGTTTGGTGCTGTAATGATGCAGAATGCCGAAAACTTTAAAACGAAGGACGAAATGAGCTAGGAGTAATGTATTCAGTCGCGATGCGAATCCTAATAAAATTATACACGGCACAGCGTCAAATTACGCGTCTCTCGCCTTTAGTTAAAAGGTTAACAGCCAATTGACTACAGTTTTTTTAATCAGTTAAAAATAAGGACATTACGCGTAGTTTTTTAACACTCACCGATGCTAGCGAGCCGCATTCCACCGTTCTCGAAGTGCGTGGGATCGTATTTTCATCTTGTTCACGTAATACCACTTCGCGAATTACTAATATTTTGTATCAAAATGCAAGGAGATATAAAAAAATAGGATGAGCACTGTTACATTACAACTGTCAAAATTGAACTTCACTCAAGTGGCCGTGCCAAATGCCATAGACAAGGTTGCATTTAAAAATAGATGTAGTGTTTCTACTCGCCGGTAGATGACCATAGCTGTATTTTAATAATTACTTAGGTAAAGTCTACGATTAATGAATGTACTTTAACATCGGAATTAATAGCACAAATGGTCATCAAAATGTAATTAAATACACTTTTGTATTATTTGTGCGGAGAAACATAAAACAAATAACGTTAATGGTTACTTTAGAAAGAGATTAAATAAAAAAGTTTAATGACATATCGATTTAATTATTGTATAAAATTGTTATTAGCGTAGAAAGATATGGAATTTATATAAACTGAACGACGCAATTGCAGGTGAAAAGAGTTATAGAGAAAAAAGACAACGAAATTCAGTATTCATTGTAATGTATAAATTTAATGTTTAGTTCAATATATATAGCAGCAAAAAGATATTAAATGTACTGTAGTACAATGCTTTCTTCCTACAATGTCCGAGTGATACGAACCATATATAAGAACATAACACTTATAATATGTTTGTATTGTTATCCAATAGTCGAGGGTCTTACATCTTTGACTATTTCATGCTTTAAAATTTAATTAATTTCAAGAATAAGAGGCGTTAAATCCAGTCAATACGGGGCATGTGTAACCAGCTCATTGCTATTGCGATGGTTGAGGTGCGCATTTCGCCATGCCTTAATGAAGTACTATTTTGGGGGTTCTTCATCATAATTTTAATATCAGCCGGTAGAGCCCTCTGCTGAGCATCGGCCTTCCCTTATAAGTCAACAGATACGATCCTGTGACATCTTTATTTACCTAGTTCCTGCACATTTGGACAAGTAGCCACTCCATCTCATTTGGAGTAGTAGCCAGTTCGAGGCTGCCACTGAAAAAAAATTCGTACCCAACAGATATGGATCCTAGCAAGCTACAGGCCAGCCCAATGTTACTTCAGCTTGCTAATTATGCATGTCGGTTACTCTTGTTCTGCTACGGAAATCTACATTATGTACGTTATCACGCAAAGAAATACCAAGCATTACCCGTTCCTTCGGCGGAAAATTTTGGTTTTTCATTTAACCACTTTAAAACGGTCTGCTACACTAGCGCGTTGAATTGTTGTTTATTTGCATGGACAAAGCAAATAAACAACAATTTAATTTTTTTATTATGCCTGTAATTGGTAATGACGTGTATAGTATGATGCTGGCGAAAGAAATTTGCAATTACTGCGAATAAGAAATGCCTTTCCCCTAGCAAGTCTACTATGGCAAGGTGAACACCCGTCGGACCCGTCAAAGCCGTCTCAAAAGAACGCTGAAACAATATTGCTTAATGGGATAAATGAATTGGATGCGATATTAATGGGATAAATTATAAATTTCAATAAAAAAAGGAAGCAATTTAAAGTGATATGAATATTCATAACTATTATAGGTGTTATAAATTATAACGAATGACGTATGACGCAAAATAAATAATCAAAATGACAAGCAGACTATTATATGTATACTCTTAAATATTTTTCACATCTATGTAATAAAAATACGCTAAGTTTTTGTAAAGTAGTTTGTGAGTTAAATAAAAGGTTTAACAGTTAAACCTTTTTAAATATATACGAAAATCCAAAGGCCTTAAAAATGTAATAGTATTGACCCTTGTATACTTCTACGATTCCCAAAGACATTCTGGGTTCGTTGGTACTTAGTCTTATAATGCGTAAAAAGTAGTTTTGAACTGTCAATATAATGCCAGTTGTTAATGTTTTATGCATGTCACGAATTTAATGATCTATTTTAGTTATATCATTCATTATCAGCCTGTAATAGTCCACTGCTGGACATAGGCCTCCCCTAATACACCCATATCCATTAGGCGGTTTTTGGACCGTATCCCACCACGCTGGTCCAATGCGGTTTGGTGGGTGGACCGACTTTTTACGTGCCCATCCGACGCATGGATCATCTTACTTTTCAGACAATTGGGTGATCGGCCCTTATTGCCCTAACCAACTACGAAACAACAATGAAAATTAGTTGTGTCCCCGCAGGATTCGAACCCACGACCTAATTTTTAAAGCACACGCCCATACCACTAGGCTACGGAGGCAGTTAGTTTAGTTTATATGTTTGTGCGAAATACTGCAATGAAGAGCATACCATATGCTTTGTGTAAAAGAATATTAAGGCATAGGTATCTATGTAGACTCTATCAATAAGAGATGCATTGCTGGTGGTCCACTAGTACAAAAGCGTTCTTACTGACGCTTTTACTGTTTGACATATTTTACTTACTTAAATACACTCGCAGGTCGGTAGATCTCATCTTTAAAAATATACCGATTAGGTTTGAGGTTAATAGATTTTTTTACTCAACTGTGCTGTAAGATTAGAAGACTTATAATTTTTTTTAAGAAATATAAACTTCTTTTATTTTGCAAAATATTTTTTTAGTCGAGACTCTAATTAGTGCACAGATAATAATTAAAAGGATTCCAATAAGTGACCCGTCAAATGGACTAATAAAAAAATAAAATAGATCTCCGTACAAGGTTGCCTAAAGTATTTTGTTAAATGATATCGCCGCTTCCAATATGACGGCTTTGCTGCAATCTATAGAAAAAGCATTAATATAGGCCTTAGTAATAGGGCTTGTATTATATTATACGAACCCTTAAAATCATATCGGATATTATGGAATTTAATCCTGATATAAATGTTAAGAATTATTGGAAGAACAGATATTCCTTACACATTGAATTCAACGAGGTAAAACTGTGGCTTTTACTGCGGAAAATCACGAAGAATCTGTGCAAATTCAAACCTAGACTGCACACATAGCTGACATTGCAAATGGAATAGGATGAATTGGGTTCGAATAGATAGATTCAAGTAACGTTTACGGATTGTTTGGTCCCTGAGGAGATTTTCCTAAAACCGTCATGTTACCTAGAAACGTATCGCCTATATTCTTATTCTTATATCTATCATCAGTATGTGTTATCCACATAGGGTTTTAGACCGTATCCCACCACGCTGGTCCAATGCGGGTTGGTGGGTGGACCGACTTTTTTACATGCCTTTTTACATGATGCATGGAACATCTTACTTTTCAGACAATTGGGTGATCGTCCCAAATTGCCGTAACCAACAACTGGGAAACTAACAACTAGTTAACAACAATGAAAATTACTATGTAGCATAAATTTGTTAACAACTGTTGAACGTTAAAAGATCCTAAGTCGAGTATCTAAATAGAATTCTTGCTAAATTAAAACATACACAGGATTTTTAAATTATATTTGGTTTGTAGTAAAAGATCCATAAAACGAAGAAGGTAATGTGTGCACTGTTTGTGGCGCAGACTATTAATATCGTCAGCTATTTATTGTAGGTCTTCAGATTTAGAATGCGCTTAGTTTAAATGTTAAATTTATTAATTCCAACGAGCGTGTCGCGGCGACGAATAAATAACTACGTTGCCTCGTAAATGCGCTGAATGCACAATAAACAAGCGATCGATCTCCGTTGCCAAAAGGCCGAACGGCTTGTAGTATGCTAAACGGATAACGATACCATCATTATTGTCTATGACTCGAGCGTTCCAATTTCAAAATGCACGAGTGGGACAAAATGTGTTAGAGTGGTGGCATTTTCTATTGTTGCAAGGGTTATTTAATAATAGATGTAGAAGGTCCTTACGATATTTACGTTAATGGAAGAACTTTTAATTGTATTTATTCAAATTATAATTAGTTTGGAGCAATACATTCATCATATTATTAAAATTCATGTCTTAAATAATTTAAGAATCCTTTAGAATTAGCTAGCGTCCATGGTTATCAAGCAGGCATTGCACATCTTGATGTAAGAAAAAATTAAAAAAATTCATTTGCTGAAGTGTCGATTTTAAATTCAATTTTGTACAGTTTTGGATAATTGGGCCTTACTTGAACATAAAAGTCATAACTTATTAAGATTTGGTTTGTGATTTTGACTAACATTAAAAATCTGAGCGAATAAAGCCAAAAATATGTAGTATATATGAGATGCAACAAATACGAAAAAACTAATACATCTACTCTGTACCTTTTATGTTCTGTGCAGCCACAGACCAAACATGTCGGCGGAGTCTAAACAACAAATTGGTTCGATGACGTTGCACGAACGCCAAATAATGTTATTTACATATTGTTTTGTCACTTTCCACTTAATTATTTATAAGTGTTTTAGTTTTTATACCGTTCGGATAAAATCTTAGTTAGTTAGTGGTGTTATGTTTTAAAGATTTGTCACTGTTCTGTGGTGACTAAACAGTTATATAGCGCTATGATTTGAAAACTTAAAAATGATACACATTATTTAACATATTCTATGAAATGAAGTGACGAACAGAACGTTTAGTTAATAAGTCAGTAAGCAGTGCCTCCTCTTCATAACTAACGTAATAAGTTATTTTATTTTGTATTGATAAAATTTAGTGGAACGTCTACCAAATTTCAATTTTAAAATGTTAAGAATTCAATTTTTAATGTAATTGTGTAAACGAAAATTATTTTATATCGTCTCTTTTGCCAAGCAATTGGAATTAATGCGGCGTCCTTGGATGCAGAAATAAGTAATGGTACCAACACTATTTTAATGCGTAGCGCCAGAGTTCGTTCTCTGTTAAAAATAACTCTATCTCACCCTAAATTTAATATATCATATGAAAACATAACATTTGCAATCAATTAAAAAATATTTAGAAGTGCCATATAATTTTCGATTGTGCACAAATTTTTTATCATACATAAAACATAAAGATTCAGTTCATCATACATGACATGACTTATAAATAAATGACTATCGCTCGTTTATTGATTCGTTTATGAGTAACGAAAATATCATCATCATCACATAATCATCAACTTGATAGTCATCTGAACATAGCTTTCCTCAATACAACTATCATTAGAAGTTGACCATATCACACTGTCAATGCTGGTTACAATGCTTTTATGCCCATCACGCATGAGATCAATCACTAACAAGGTGATCGGTTCCACTGTCCTATACAACTAGAAACATACATTGACTATAAATATGTGATGTCTAGATTCGACCCGACCTCTTTTAAGACTTCTAATATGAGCTAACGAGTAGGAAATATATGTTCATTGAATTGATCCCGTTGGCGAGGTAGACGGTCTTTGATGACCAAAAACCTCGAAGTTTTACACGGCGTAATCCTTTTTTTAATTATCAATAAAAAAAAATCTTTATTTGGTTATGTTATAAAAAGCAAACTGAAATACGAAGTCGTGGCCATCACTTGTTGTTGATAATCTAAACGAGCTAGTCTAGACAGGATATTAGGACAATATTATGGTCTACCAAAGCAATACCTGAATGGGATAGCTTGTATGCAATAAAGGATATTTATGTATCACCATTTCACAATGTCTTACAATCATACTTTAGACAATATCCAGCCTTGTTGTCCGGTAACAAGGACATTTAAACAGCAAATATGGAGTTCAGTTCAATTCAATAGAACAGACAATAGATTTATTTCGCGGTAAGTATTACATACAATGGGTGATTAAGAAATAGCCCGGGATATCATGGTATTGCCATTATTGGCCTTACTCCGAATTGAGGAATATAAAGCAATAAGTGGCGTCAGCAGTTTTAATAAATATTTATTCTTCTTTTTAAGTTCCTATTGTTCTTACAGTTGTATATGCTTTGTCACTTTTTTGATAGACCGAATCGTTTGATTTATTAACTTAGCTGTGTCCATGTCGCAAAAGTTTTACTATAGACTCATTTTCACTAATGTCTTGTTGTTGTTAGTTACGTAGTATTGTAAAATCTTGTCTTACTCGATTTTAGGAGGGATTTAACCCCCTGAGGTCTTTCACTCGGGCCCAAGTGACGGAATGGTTATACCGCCATTGACTATTGTTTTCTAGCAAGGAGCACCACATCTAAAGGCCGTCGCCAAAAAGGTGACGCGTGTAGATAGGGTTGACGTTTGGGGCTGACATTAGTTTTAAGAGCTATCTATTTGTCGGCATGCTTGCCTACATGTTGTATTTACCTTTATGTCCATAAAGGAAGGAAGCTCAAGTATATTGAATCCTTCATTTCATCGTTAGCAGCCTTTATCCGTCCAATGCTAGACATAAGCGTTTTTCAATGAACGCCAAAACCGCCGATCCGGCGACCGGCAGTGGACCAACGCTCCGTCTTCCCGAACGCGGCCTCCACTCCAGAGCCTTATTGGCCCACCGACTATTGGTTCTCCTGGCCGCGTGAACTGCAACTTCATCGAGCTAATCCTTTGCAAAATGTCGGTGACTAGTCATTTTGTCCTACATTTTCATAAGGAAGGTTCGTGAGGTGGAAATAGAGCCAGTGACAATTGCATGAAGTAAACTTTAAAACCAAAGAGAGTTGATCTTAAAAAAAAATGCCGACACTAAACAAGAAAAGATTTATAGTCTATTGTATACAAATATTTCTATTTTATGGAGTCAACTCGACTTACAGATCATTGTTGGACTCACAGTCTGCATCATGATATAAGCTATCTAGGTCTAAGAAAAGAGTCAGGCTAACTCGTTCAGGTCAGATATCTATCTATCTATATTTACTATCTATCTATATTTGTCAGACTAGTTGCCCACCTCGGATTCGCACGGGTTAAATTAAGATAATTTAAATGTAAGATGTGGTGAATGTAGCTCTCCAATGGTATTATTTTTAATATCAGCGTAGTAGTTTTTGAGTTTGTTCATTACAAACATACACATAAAAATACATATATATTTCTCTTTATAATATTATTATATTATAACTGTATGATATTATAGTAATACTGTATAGATGTAAAACGAGAATAACCTTGTATAATTTAAAATCAGTTTTCAATTTAGTTGTAAATAGGTCCATTTAATAGTCTGATGTCACATTAAAGTCTGATTAATAACCTTCATTATTTTCTTTGGGAGGCCTATATTTTATACAGCATACAATTATGTAAGGTAAAGATGCCATAACTTCCTTAATCATTCAATAGAGAAGTAATCCATGTTTGAGACCTAGTAGTTTGAAAGATGTAGTATTTAAATAACCTTATATATGATCATTTAACCGTTAGCTAAATATTTTAACTTCACTTGATTTATTACTTCGATTGCTTTAAAAAGTACTTAATATTCAATTATATCCGCTACAGTTGAAATTATACACTTAACTCCACTTGTCATGGTCAAAAGATGAGTTCCAAGTAAAACAATAAAACACCTGTTTTTCTTCTTCCTCGTGTCTATATGTTCCGGGAAACCTACACTAACTAATTAGGGTTGCCATTTTTTTTTATTAATTGCGTGCTACAATATCTTTTTTGATGGAAAAATACATTACAGTCAGTATTTTTTTATTTAAACTCTATGTGGAAATGCTTTAAAGCATTTTAAATGGAATGTAAAGATGATGAAATAATTTCTTTCGATTGGTTTTTACCAATTTTACCTACCTTTTGGGTAGAGTCCTCTAAATAGAATTCAAATAGTTGACAGCCCTATTCCGTTCGACTAAGTGATTAATATTCAGGGTGCACTGCGATGATCGGCAATGATCGGTTTTATGGTCTATAACTGCTTAAATCAATACCTGCCTTGGTTGAGTTATTAATTTCCAAACAATCAGTTCCCAATGCAGCGTTATGAATGATTAAAATCGTATTTTTGGGAACGATTATAGTTGCTTTGAGGAAGAAACACGTTTATGTGGAAAGAATAGTAGTTACGATATAGGATTTGTTGCTTATTTTATTTGTTTTTTTTTAAGGATGGTATTCACCCTGTCTCTTACACCTTTCCCTTTCAAATTACTCTTGCATAATTTTGAGCTACGGTTTGGATCATTGTCGTGTTGTAAATTAACTCAATGCCTATTGAGAGCAACACAGCAAGGACGGTTCTTTGTTCAAATACTTAATTGTACGCCAATTTCACGACTATTACGGCAAGCAAACAGTTAGCAACCCAAAGTCTGGTATGGAAACAAAGTTATCGAATTTGTTTAACAGATATTTTTGTGTTAATAAAACGAATAGTTACGTAAAATCACACTCTTTTAGTTATTAAATACTACGAATCGACGTTCATAAGTAAGTAATATCTAATGGTAACTATAAAACAAGTCACATGACGAATCTTGTTTGTATACATTAGCTACGACGCTCATCAAACTCGAATACTGGGGAATAATCGAATACTCGAATACTCGAATATTTTGTCAATACCATTTTATTGCCTAATTTTAGCACCATGGTGGTACTTACCTAGTACGTCTTTTCCTAAGAAAAATCAACTATTACCTTCCATGTTCTTCAAAAAGCGCCTGGAATTACTTTATTAATTAAAAGCAGTCAATGTACGGATTATTCGTCCTTCAATGACGAAATGAAATTGTATTCGTAGCAACTGGAAACGACTTTTTACATAATTATGCGACGCGGGAAATCTCACTTAAGCAAGTGAATTTTTCAGGAAAAGTAAATAAATCATCTCCGCCAATCTAATTATCAGCAAAGAAACAACTTGATACCAACTAGGAAACATGAGAAAAACCAAATTGCTCTCCGCTTGGAATTTGAAGCAAAGACCTCCTGGTCGCAAATTGCGTATCTATACTCCATTTCGGTATACTACAGAGGCAGCTGTATACACAGAGACAGAATTATTAGCAAATTTCTATTTAAACAACGGAGTTACCACTATGAATCACATATTTGCATCCTAGATAAAATATTTCTTAGTTTATTTATTCGGTACACGTACATAAATTCCTTGCGTACGAAACGCTTTAATCAAAACTTGAATAGTCTCGTATTAACAGAATATATTAATACATTAATGCATTACATTACTTCTCTTCTAGGTACAATTGCTATTCTATTTTATATAAGTAATAAAATTTATAGTCACGACATATAAGGAAGGGTAGCCTTGGTGGTCCTGTTGATGGTCCATAGGGGAAAGTTAATTACTGTCAATTATAATATCTTTTTTAGTCGAAATCAAAGTCGCTCCAAATGCTTTCTACGTCATGTACATTTACCAATAAGGGTGTAATTTTTGACTTAAAAATAAATTGCATCAAATGCGACGTCATATAAATTAAATATATTTATATGAGCTATTTATTCTGAATATTTTAAACAAGTTGTAAGGAAGATGAGATTGCACGAAATCGAAACTATAGACGCCACTTATTAAATCCAGAATAATAAAAACCAGCAATAGACAGAAAATTTTATTGGTTTAGTTATGTCTAGAAACTGAAAAATAGTCAATATACGTGCAGTTACCGTAAATGTGATATGTTATAAAATATGATGTGTCTGATTTCTTTTTGAAAAGAATAATTAGTTATGTTTTTTATTCAAATTATGTTCAGAGTAAATTTAACTATAATTTGCTATCTGTATATTAAATAAAAAAGTGTAATATTTGACTTTACTGGAACGACCCTCATGAATGTGCTATAACAGGATGACGTGCCCCCTGCCATCGCAAGCCACCATTAAAGGACCGATATCCGTTAACGCTCAAATTGTTTCTCGAAAAAGCGATTACTAATCGATAGATAATGATGCAATTCTCATTCGAAACATTCGCGACACCAATCAACTAATGCACATATTGTTTTATTTTTGCATACAATCGATACGCGATCGTATTCGGAACGCAGCCGTCTGGTAATTGTCAGCCATTTTGAGAAGTTCGCGCCATCGCCGGCGGACATATTGTTCGCAGACTAATCGGTCGCGACGATAGAATTTGGCGCTAATTAATTTATTGTTTTAATAATTAGCATCCTGTTATGTTTGGGCTTGACCTTATTTTTTTAAATGACGCCGATTTTGACGCAATGTGCCTTACGAAATTAACGTGTACAACACTAACAATTCTAAAAATATGTCATGAAAATACTTTATTGTGGCAATAGTAATAATATTGAAATAAATAGAGTATGCATAGTTAAAGTATTAATATGTTAGTATCGTTTAACAGATTTTTAGTAGATGTGGAGAGTGGCATAAACGTGTGTGCAATAAAATCTTTATAATTATTTGTCTATATTATATAATTTACACAACTGAGATTCATACAATATAATACATTATAATTTTTACCTACGTACCTCAAATTTCATTCATTTTTAATATTCACTGCACAAGTTATCCTTATGTCCTATTTTAAAGGCACACGATGAATGCACCCAGATAATAAATACCACACAATTGGTGATCATCGCCCATATTGTTGACCTAAGCTAAGATACGTACAAACATTGATTCTGGTATTGACTTGAACTTACGACGGCTTTACAGTCCACCGGGCTGTAAAGCCACTACCACTAGACCGCGGGGAAATAAAAAGATATTAGTAGTAATCAAAGTACTAGTAACTGCCTCCATAGCCTAGTGGTATGGGCTGTGCTTAGAAACCGGAGGTCGTGGTTCGAATCCTGCGGGGACTCAACAAATTTTCATTTTTGTTTCCTAGTTGGTAAGAGCAATTTGGGCCGATCACCAAATGTCTGAAAAGTAAGATGATCCATGCGTCGGATGGGCATGTAAAAGTCGGTCCACCCACCAACCGCATTGGACCAGCGTGGTGGATACGGTCCAAAACCCCTAATGGGTAGCGATGTATTAGGAGAGGCCTATGTCCAGCAGTGAACTATCACAGGCTGATGATGATGACGATGAATCAAAAGTATAATTATTAAAGACAATATCTTCATATTCTATTATCACATTAAACGTGGACTGTATCTATTATTTGGGAACCCCAGTAACCTATAAACAAAGTAACCGAATATAAGCGCCGAATTACAATAATGATTCATCCATGCCCCATTATTTTACCGTACATCATGCAAAAGGATTTAAACATATGAGTAGAGTATAATTGTTTATAATTAAATAAAATGATACTCGAAAACCTTTTTAAGTAAATCAACGATGTCAAGTAGTACCTAGAGAAAATAAATATGTTTTGTGTGTTTTATTTGATAGACAAAATAAGAATCTGTTAATAATAACAACTTACATTAGAAAGGATATTTATCTAGTACTGATACTGATCAAGTATCCTTAAATTCGTGTCTGGGACATAATTTTGAAATTGACGTACGATTGAGATAGGCATTTATTTTTATTTGATGAACGGCACACTGTGGCATAACATTTAATTAACTTTTTTTAACAGTAAGTATACACGTATGACTAAGTAGTTACGACAAAGAAATATTATATATTTTTCACCCTAAATGGGTTTAGAGTTTACTTGGGGAAAAAACTTTCGAAACTGCTCGATCGATGTGTGTTAAATCATTTCCGTTTCGACAAAGACAATAGATGTGGGTATCGGCCATTAACATAATAAAGAGATTTGTTCACGCCGGTGAGAGGGCACCGGACGCTGGCGCTTGTTAGTACGGACAACAAAAATGGCGACAAGATCTTAAAATAACGTAGAAAATATTCATCGTTATAGCACAATTTTGATTTGCATTAATATACAAAACCGGAAGTAAGACATATTGATATATTATACTTTTTATAATAAAATAATAGTTTGAAGTTATAAGAAAATCATTTGCTAATAATAATCAAATAATAAATAATAATTAACAATTGTGTGACTTTGATTAATCAGAGAAAAATTTATGACACATTATATATACGAAAGTATGTGAGATAAAAAAATTATTTAAGTTTGTATTGCAGTATACTGATCATAAATGTATTGATATTGGTGTGCACTATAACTTCGAATTCAGCGATATAGTTGTTGCACGTACTCACATCACATTTAGGTTTAAATTTCTTAAAAAAAGCATGTTGCCATCCGCAAATACTGTTATTCAGGTAAATCTCGATGGACTAAAAGCCAACCAATGGTAACTTCGGAAAATTACTAAGTAAAGGAAACCGTTGCTTTAACTAAGTTTTCTTAGAGAAAGTTTATTTTCCACAAAGACCAGTTTCTGCTAACGGTACACTCGTGACGGCACGCGGTTCCCAAATAATCTATTAGGATACGTCATTATAGTTATTGTATTACTCAGCGCCTAGCGTTTGAACGGTGATGCGTCTCCTCTCATTTAAACAACCCATTAACATCGTGTCGTATATTGAATGCGTTAAACGTATCATAATGCGCCAAAAGCACCTATTGTTACATCATTTTTAGAGTGCTGAGTAGGTTTTTGACAGGCTGTTGTACCTAAATGCCTAATAGGATATGGAATGTCATTCAAAACCTATATGAATCGCATGCAATCAGTTTAGTGTCATAAGAGATCGATACAAGATTCTGTTTTTGTAAATTCTAGTGTCCGACCGAACTTTCGGTTTAGGTTTCGGTTTCGGCCGAGTTTCGGCCAAAATCAAGTTTCGCCACAGTTTCGGTTTCGGCCAGAATTTGGCGAAACTTTTCCAAACCGAAACTGGTTTCAGAAGTGTTTTCCATTTCAAAATAGTAGTGAAAGTTAAATGTATCATTGCTACAATCGAGCTCAGATCAGTCGATTTTAGTTCAGACAAACATTCAAGTTTGACAAAAGAAATTGAGGAGGGAACAAATAGTAGTGAGATCAAAATATATATTCAAATTCAAATATCTTTATTCAATATTGAAGTTTACACTTCCTTATTGATTGTCAAAGATACTACCACCGTTCGGAAAGGGGACCTGAGAAGAACCGGCAGAAAAACTCAGCGGGCTATTTTTATGTCATCTTTTAAAATAACAAACAATTTGATAATTCGGCATTACATATTATGCAAATTTGAAACAAGACCTGATTCCATTACCAGGCTGTGTTATCATTTAAAAATTCATTAATATCGTAATAACCTTTAACACATAAACGTTCATTGACTACCTTTTGAATTTATTAATAGTTAAATTCTGAACGTTTACTGGGATTTTAGTTGTAAAACGTATACATTATCCATAAAGACTTACTTATTCTTCGCAGTCTAGTTGCTGGAAGAATTAAATTATATTATACTCCTTGGTTCCAAAAATAAATACAAATAATACTGGAAAGTGTAGCTCAGATATTTGTTGTGTTAATAAAAATCTTCTAGTCTCTCTACTTTTTCTAAATGTAGTCATCTGTTTGCTATGTGTGGCGAAATGTTTTCGAAAAGAGAAAACCCAAGTGCGAAATTGTCATTAAAACCACTGTTATAAAAGTTAACAACGCAAGAAATTTATTGCGGCTCAAAGGCAACATGGAAGAGACTGCTCTGTCATAATCAATTGTCCATAAAGTGGAGCTTCTTAATTTCAGTAGGAGAAGTACACGGAAGACGAACATGGTTGCAGACGTCCATCGAAGCCAGTAACCAAAAGAAACAATAAGAAGATGCTGCCATATTCCAAAAACTGTTTTGAGATTAGCGATTTAAGAATTACCATCTGATACCTAATCCAAGAAACGACCATTTCAAATAGAGATTACTCAACATATTGACACAAATTTTGAATATGAGAAAAGTCTCCGCAAGATGGGTGCCGAAAATCAGAAACAAAATCGACTTCGAATATATCGTTGGACAAGTTTTAAGAAGATTCTAAAACTTTAAATCTACTTTTGTGGCAGTGGACGAAACACGGGTTTATCCGAAGGATCTTCATACCGTGCCGTGGTATATGGCCTGGCCGGCCTCAATATTTTGGGACTCAGAGTGATATTGTTGTTTGATTACATGGAGCATGGAACCATCATTACAGATTATGCAACTTTAATACCGAGGTTGAAATGCCGTCAATCATGATAAAGAAGAGGCAAACTTTGAACGGGCGAGCTGTTTTATCTTGACAACGTCCGGCACATAGGTTAGCATTAGCGATGGCCACCGTTCAGCATGCTAGCGTACAATTGGTTGAGCATCCCCTCTTCACCAGATCTGGCGCCTAGCTATTTTCATCTTCTCTCCAAATTGATACAATACTTAAGAAAACATGTGTTAAAACTATATATAACAAGTAAACGATGCCGTGGTGACCTTTTGCAGAACCAAGACAATCCTTTTTAAAGGAATTGAAGCATTGGAAACTTGGAACGCTGGACATAATCTCCGAGTCCACCTACACGGACTCGGAGATTATTTAGAAAAATAAATAATTAAGCTATCATAGTCATTATATTCTATCTCATTTTTACATTTGATCCCCCCTCGGAACTTCAAGTACAAATAAAAGTTTTAATTAGTAAGATTTCAAAATACCAATACTTAGTCTTTAATGCAACAGTCACAATTATTTATTTATTTATTAATAACTCATATTGCTATAAGAAATTTATTTAAAAAAAATCTATATATTTTTAATATTTTGTTACATAAAAATATTATTAGCATAGAAATAAACGATTACCACAGTTTAATATACTGTCTCCATTCCATGACTAAAATAAAGCAAATAATAGGCATAAAAGCCCCATATTTTAGTATTTTAAGAATTTTTATACTTGATCACTTGAGTTTCGGTTTCGGTTTCGGTTTCGGCCGAAACTGAAGCCACACGAACTTTCGGTTTCGGTTTCGGTTTCGCCGGAAAAACAGTTTCGTCGGACTCTAGTAAATTCCTTTTTTTTGGTTTTTATCTCGTGCTTGAAAATTACATTGCAGCGGAACAAATAAATACTAATACTATTAATAATTTTAATTTGAATTTGAAGATTTGTAAACTTCGCGAAAAATATTATTTTGCTTCATATAAATTTGCCTTAATTGTCGCTATGGCCTTGTTATATAAGCCTTCGCTTTACAAACTGAAGTCCATGGGTTGGAATCATTATATAGAAACGGCTTTTTATGAGTTGTCTGCCGCTTGATAGTACAATATGGGCCAATCATTAAATATCCTCTAAAGAAAGGTGATTCATAAGTCGGGTTAAAAATCAACCCTGGATTTTTATACTTGCTCTCTAATTTACTGACATCAAATCATTCGAATAAATTCTGCCATTTCTGATTATTGAGATCACACGCTAATCGCTCAACGTAAAACTGAAATCCAATATAAGCCAGTATCATTAAAAGCCAAAGAAAAGAGAGATCTTCACAAATCAATCTTCAACGAGGAAAAACATCGTACAGCCGCAACGATAAGCTTTTTCAAAAAGGGAACGCGCCACGCCATTTTTAACCGCGTCTGACGTCACCCGACGTGCGTACCCGCGTCGATACGCACCGAAGGATAGACAAATCAATTAAAGTCCGCTGCGGCCGAACACGAATGCAGCTCACGTCCACGTGGCTCCTTTATTCCGCCGCCTGCAACGCACCGGGCATAATGCCGAACGTCATTGAAGGGACCGCAATTAAAAAAAACAAAAATCGGCTTCCTGGACGCCGTTCTGATGGGTTGCGTCCGAAATTTACGGAAAATTGTTTGAAGTAGTTTATAAAATTTAAAATAAACACATTAAATTTTGTATGTTGTTTTTTAATATCAATAGGTAAGTGCTTATGGTTTGTCTTTGTCGATATTGAGGAGGTGCAAACCAAAACTTTTTCTTATTTTAACAATGCTTGATATTCTTTTATTGTAATAATTAAATTTATACTTTATGAAATGTTGTACAGTACAACCGCTAAAACGATGACTGTTTAACGATTTGTAAATATAAAAAAAATCATGTCTAATTATGACAGCCCGACAGCCGCCATTAAAAACCCATCTCACAGTGTAGAACTAGACTGGTAAGAATTTCATTTATAAATGATAAACAGCTTTAGTCCACGACTAGAGCTCCAATAAATTCCAAAACCGATCGACACGCGGACACTCGCAATCAAAATGCGACCGAAATCAGAGACGATTTGTATTCTTACAGCGCCCTCTATCGAGGTGCACGTGAAAGCTTTCTAATAGTTGGTAAACGCCGCCACGACAGATTGATATCGATATGAAGTTTTCCCATACACGTTTCCACGTATACAGCAAAGGCGCACCGCAATAAACAAAATCACGTTTAATCGACGCTGAGGCTTGCCTTTGTGCTACCGACGTTTCCAATTATTGTATTAGCATAACATCGTTATAAAGACCCGTCGATCATTCCAAATAGGTCGTGATGTTACGACCTTTTCGCTAACCGATTGCTTTCTTATTGCCTTTGCATTTAGGATCACTAGTTTTCATTCTGGGGCTCATTTTATATTGGAAGCGTCTAGGCGTACCTTATTGACGTTTGATGTCAATCTGTTGCCAAGTGTCTTTTAGTATGTAGGTGTACATACTTGTGATATTTTTGGTCTGTGTATTTTCGCCATAGACATGTAGTATAATTATGAGTTTAATTCTAGAAAATAGATCATATCGTCAATTTTAAAAAGATTTAAAAAAATATATCGGATTTGAGCTAAGGTTTTAAATAACATTAGAGATTTCAACTTCATTTTCATAACATGCTTGTTATAAAATTCAGGTGCGTTTGAAGACAGACTAAAAATTCCCATAAAGCAGTGTTACCCGATTAAAAAGATAAATGTTCGAAGTAAATCGATAAATGAAACGACAAAAACGATATTGACGTGTGTGATTTCGTAATGCACTCCGTGACCGCGTACGATTATTCCCCGAACGCATGATCGGCGGCATTGTAAAGAAATTAAAAAGAAATAGGGCCATAGACAATGTTGCATATTGCATAGAGTATGAGTCGGTGTATCAAAGGGAGCGCCATGTTGAATTCCAAATTCGAAATTGATTAGTTTATGCTTTCGGGGCAATAAGGTTTTATCGTTGTTATCAGCATTTTCTCGTGTACGACCAGTAAGATATGGTAATTTTATAAAACAAAATTTATTGAAAAAATTGCATAATGCAATTTCTTTAATTCGGTAGTAAAACTAATCAACTTTGTGTTATCGTTGTTTTCTGGAAGTTGGGAAAATAAAGGCCAATAAATTAATTGTTAAAAATTAAGTTAATGTCAGACCCGGTTGTCAGACCAGATTAATCACCTGTTAATAATTTTTGAATTTGACAAAACAACGCTTCTCCGATTCTTCTGATAAATACGTATAACAGAACGTGAAAACTATACTTGACAAGGAGTATTTTAGATACGTCAAACGGAACTTTTGAATTCGGTGTTCATTAAAGATTGCCTCACGTATTCGTTGGCGCCACATATTTTTTTAAACGCACCCCGTTAAAAAAGCGTTATCCACCGGATTTGGACAAAAACGTGAAACAATATCTCTTTAATATTCGATTATACGTTTAAAAAAATTCATAGACCATAGACCCGGCGCCTCCACTTTGGTGGTAAGCGAACATTGTCTTTGAAAACATCCTATGCATAATCCTATTATAAATTATAAATATTTTTTAAGTTACGGTCTGTTTTATACGATCATTGTGTTGGGTTATCTTTCCGGGCGTTGTTTCATAACGGATTTTAAATTGATTAAATTTAAATAGCTTTCCTTTTTATGTCAACAGTTTTATATCGATAGCATTTAATGTGTTATGTCTAACAATTTCTAGAAGATAAGCTTACTAAAAAAAGTTTATAAAATGAAGGTGATTAGTGGCTAATAATGATGATGATGATGATAATGAAACTACGTTACAATATTTATGAATGTAATATCAATAGCTAAGCTGACACTGACTTTAAGGATAGCAATGATTTAATCTAAAAAAAAGAATTTAACACAGTTTTTAATTGTGGACACAATAATGTTATGTTATTCATTATCATCATCATCAGCCTGTGTTAATCTACTACAGGGACATAGCCTCCCCTAATGCACGCCTGGACGGGGGAGTTTTGGACCGTATCCCACCACGTCGGTCCAATGCGAATTAGTGGCTAGACCGATTATTTACATGCCTATGCGACGCATGGATCATCTTACTATTCAGACAATTGGATGACCGGCCCAAATCGTCCTAACCAACTAGGAAACAACGATAACACAAAGTTGTTTCCCCGCGGGATTCGCACCCACGACCTCCGGTTTATAAAGCAAACCAACACCGCAAGATCACGGGAGGCAGTCCCTATGTTATATTCAAAATAATATGTAAAATTCAAGGTCATATTTAGTTTCTCTTCTACTAACTATGTATTATATTATATTTAATATCATACTCTAGCTGCTATTGCACTGCATGTGTATACAATTAACTGTGTAACTTTATTAATGTCTGATATTACATTGCTATTTGATATATATTTTTATAAAACAATTCATGAAGCCTTATTGGACAGATTTAATGCCGAATTGTTAAAAAACAAGCAAAATTATCCCCCCGCAGTATTGCTCTTTTATCAAGACATCGCCTCGCTGCGCACTTATACATTGCCAGTGCACACCTAGCAACATTTTATAATTTCAGTGGGCAGTACAATCTCCATACACTAATAACTTCTAGCTGGCAGGAGAGACCAAAAGATCCTTGAGTACATCTTTCCGAAAGCTGCTGCTGTGACACCGATACGAGTACTGATCTCAGCATCAAGGTCACTCTAGACACAGTAGACAGGTTCATATATCCCCAGATATATGAACCTGTCTACCTGCTTCGATGGTCTCTCTCCAACTTTTACGGTCAGTGTCTCTTGCCCGTATGCGTCTAAGGACATAACTTGTATTTTTGTAACACTGATCGTTAAGCCGAATTTTCAGTGTACTTGGTGAAAGGTAACCTATTTTCGAATTAGAAACTACATATCGCACTAGGGACATCAATTTTTGACGAGTGAGCACTGCCTTGCAGGTGTAACTGCATTTAGAAGGCCTCTGTAAGTAGTAGTTTTGAAAAGGAATAAAAAAAAGCAAAGTCGTCGACGTTCTTAAAGGAGACTAGGTATTAAAAAATTGAAAATAATATATTTTTTTGTAAACTTATTAAACGGTTCTTGTATAAGGATATTATTGACTGTGTCAAAAACATACTTTTAAGGTGTATTATGCTATTTTATTTTCTGGCGCCTCCGTGGCCTAGCGGTATTGATTCGAACCCACGACCTCCGGTTTCTCAAGCACACGCCCATACCGCTAGGCAGTGTTTCAATCATTATCTAATGTAATTGTTATCGTTGTTTTCTGGTTAGCTAGGATGATATACCCAATTGTCTTGAAAGTGAGATTCATGGGTCGGACGGGAATGTAAAAAGTCGGTCCCGTTGTCCATCGTCAAGTTTTTGACCAACTTTCCAAGTACCTTCAAGTTTATTGACAACTAATACATCCTTAGAATGCAGTTTACAGTTATGCTAGTCCCTTAGCTAAAAAACTATTATTCAGGTAAATCTGGATGGATTAGAAGCCGACCCCATGGTAACTTGGAAAATTGGCTAGGTGAAAAGAATGCTGCTATTTAATTTTTTATATAGTATTATCCTTCTGTTCATATTAAACCTACGTCCAGATCTTTTTATGGTCAGATACACCAGTAACATTTTGATTATCTTGTCCAGAATTAAAAAGTTTCCAATTGAAAATATGAGCAAGGCATCATAAACTATTGCATTTGTTAACATTAATGAATACAACCACTATATAAATGGGTAAATGGGGTTTTGATTTCAAACACTCTAAAATGACGGCGTTTCCCTTGCTTGGCAGTGTGACCCCTGTCGGCCGGAGAGTGGATTCGTGATTGTTGCTCTGTCAGATTTGAGGCGAGGGTGCATTTGGAAAGTATAAATTTTACGCATCAAATGCGTTGCTAAAGCGTGAAAATAGTGATGTGCTTTTTAAACTTTTTTTTATGTGAATTTCTTTTTAAACTTTTGGAGGAAAGAAAATTTAACGTCCTTTTGTTATGAAGATACATTGGTACCAGTAAATTTACTGGTGTCAATGTTACTCCATTTACAGAAACTAGAAAGAGAAATGTATACTTCAAATAACGATTTATGTATATTTTATTCTAATGAATATATAAATGTTGTGAATTAGCGAACATCTGTTCGTTGTAAGCCATTTAAAATAATTCTTTTAATGCAGGCAAAAATCTGAAATTATAAAGTCAAAATCAAGTCAATATCTTCATTATAAATGGAAGCATTACACTTTCTTATTGATTGTCAAACAAACTGCCACCGGTTCGGAAATTAAAGTCACATACATACCTAAGAGAAACCGGCGTTAGTAACTCAGCGGGACTTTTTTTCGGGACAAAATTTTTACGTAGAACATCATATTTATCAGTTTGAAATAGCCTGGAGCGAACAGTTCATTACTAGGGTGTGTTATCTATCAAGAAGTTATTACAGCAATAATATTCTTTAACCTACAAACGTTCGTTTGAACGCTGAACGTTCTCTAAACTAGTTTTTGGAAGAACTAAATTATGTTTATTCCTAGTATTTAAATATTATGTGTATCACAATGTGTTCTTCTTTAGGGCCCAGGTTATAGACTGCTCAAATCGCTCTCTTTTGAATTACGAAAACAGTATTTATATTAGCCTTTTTTTCCCACAGTAGAATGCCATAAGACATAACTGCGAAAATAAATATACCAAACGGGCAGTCTCAACATCGGTTACTTGTCTAATTTATTTGACTGCATAAGCCGCTGAGCTAAGCTTATTCGCCAGCCTATTAATATTGCAGCTTGGAATCTATTGTGATGCCGAGAAATAGAGTCGAATCTACGTGGTCCAACACTTCTCCATCTACATCCACGTCAGCCTGAGGAACACAAACAGACATACCTCGTACATTTTGTTTAACATCAAATAAATAATACATTTCTTCGTTTTCACATGCATACATATAAATGTACATGTACAGAAGAAAGATGTACGCTGCTTGCATTTTATATTTTTTAACCGATTCAAATCAACCCCTAGTAATTTAATTTAAAACCCTGGAAACATATCTTTTAAATAGAAAAAGAGACACGTCTTTACTTTGTCGCGTTTACTTCAGTAATACTCGTACTAATTTGATAATCTCCGTTTTATTAATCTGCTATGTAGAATATCGCATGTCGTTAAATGAACAACTATCGATAACACTCCATCACTAAACTCGCAACTCCCGACGCACCGTCTCGCATTAGCATCGCAAATATCGCTAAAATAGATTTAAAAGGACTCCTCGGCCACGGTGCTATTGTTTTGCAATAGATTACACCATACGGTCATTGATTCTCTGTGGTCGTGAGTATTTTTATAATGTTCAGTATACACACTCTTTAACATTTTTGTTAAGTGTTATCCAATAAGTTTAACTACCTCTTAGTTAAACTTATTGGATAACACTTAACAAAATTTAAAGACATGATTCTATATGCATATGCTTGTTAAAACTGAAGCTGTATACGAAAGAAAAATAATAGATGAAGCAGTAGTAAATATTACTGATTCTTAATAAAACATACAAATCAATATTACGCGATTGATCTAATATAGTATAATTTTTAATGTATATTTTTGTCGTCTTGTGTCCTGTTCGTAAATCGATTACGTTCTTAATATTATTGCAGCAAATTTGTTGCTAATTACATAAGAAATATTTTGTTTGCAATTCAAATTCAAATTCAAATATCTTTATTCCATATAGAAGTGTAACACTTCTTCATTGATTGTCAAGGACACTACCACCGGTTCAGAATAGGACGCCTCCGACCTGAGAAGAACCGGCAAAAGAAACTCAGCGGGCCTATTTTGTCATCTTTTAAAATAATCAAATATATGCATATAAATTTTCTTATGAGCTACATACAGTTCTATCATACGTATATTATACTTGAAAAGCCTGGAGCGAGAATTCCATTACAGGCTGTGTTATCATTTATAAATTCATTTATGTTATAATAACCTTTAACACATAAACGTTCCTTTACTACTTTTTAAATTTATTAACATTTAAAGATTTTCGAAAATGTATTGAGAAGTAACGGTTAGTATTTTAATCTCTGGAACAATTTTCTCAGGGTTTCTTTTGAGCCCACGTTATAAAACGCTCGAATAGCTCGTTTTGAGAGGACAAAAATCGTATTAGTATCCGCGCACTTCCCCACAGTAGAATGCCATAAGACATTACACTGAGGAATAGCTAAAAGTATACTAACCAGGCCGTCTCCACGTCATTTAATTGTCTGATTTTCTTGACAGCATATACTGCAGAGCTGAGTTTATTCGACAGTCTATTAATATGAGGGCCCCACTGCAATCTGGTATCTATTGTTATTTCCAGAAACACGAGTTGACTCAACAACGTCTATCTCTTCCTCATCTATTAACACTTCACATTTACTCGGTCTTACATTTGAGTCATAAATTTAATACATTTTGTCTTCTTCTCGTTCAGTAGCAAATTATTGACACTAAACAGTGCGCCACTCTAGAGAGTATTATTTACAGTCATTTATTGATGAGTGTCGTTTAACTTTAAAAATTAAGGAAGTATCATCAGCAAATAATACTATCTCTTCGTTTTTATTATATAATAACATATGGTAAATAATTTATTTAGATGAGAAAGAAAAAGGCCAAGAATAGACCCTTGTGGGACACCCACATTTACCAGGGCCCAGGAGATCTTTTACCATTCACGTCAACCTCTGAGTTCAGTGGCTCAAGTACGAAGACAAGATTGAGTGCGAGCGTTTGTTACACCATAGTGACGTAATTTCCTGACCAGAGTTTCATGCTGTACCAATCAAAAGCTTTTTGAGATCGCAAAAAATGCCTAAGGCATCCTGCGACGTTTCCAAGCCTCGAAGGTGCTCTTAATGAGCATAACGCATAGCATCAATCGTGGAGCGACTCCTAGTGAAACCTACTGTTTGTTATTAATAAGAAAGTTACTGTTAAAATGTTTCATTAATTGGTTTAATAATAGTTTTTCAAATATTTTACTAAAAGTAGGCATTGTATGCATTACAAGTACATTTTGTATAATTTTATTATATAATTACTATTTTATAAACTTGTATAATCCTATGGAATGTACCAATTTGGTAATATTTTGTAGTTGCGTCGGTAAATACGGAAATTTAGTGATTTTGTAGCACCAAACGCAAAGCATGGGGATTTCGTTCTCAATATTATTGCAGCGCACTTGTCATTTAGAAAAACTATAAGATATTTATAATATATATATGTACATTAAAAAAAACTATAAACGATATATTTAATATTTGACCATATTATAGAAATGCTCCGTAGCCTAGTGGTATGGGCGTGTAGCATTAGAAACCGGAGGTCGTGGGTTCGAATCCGCGGGACTCAACAAATTTTTATTGTTGTTTCCTAGTAGGTTAGGCAATTTGGGCCGATCACCCTATTACCTGAAAAGTAAGATGATCTATGTGTCAGATGGGCATGTAAAGTCGGTCCACCCACCAACCCTCATTGGACCAGCGTTGTGGGATAAAGGCCAAAACCCCTAATGGAAAAGGTGTATTAGGGAGGCCTATGTCCAGCAGTGGACTATCACAGGCTGATGATGATGATTGATGATGATAATAGAAATTTATTTCGTATCAACATTAGCCTTAATGAAATTGATAGAATTCAATACCTCTAAGTTTATTGACAACTAATACATCCTTAGAATGCAGTTTACAGTTAGTCAGATGCTGGTCAGCTTAGCTAAAAACTATTATTCAGGTAAATCTGGATGGATTAGAAGCCGACCCCATGGTAACCTGGAAAATTGGCTAGGTGAAAAGAATGCTGCTATTTAATTTTTATATAGTATTATCCTTCTGTTCATATTAAACCTACGTCCAGATCTTTTTATGGTCAGATACACCAGTAACATTTTGATTATCTTCTCCAGAATTAAAAGTTTCCAATTGAAAATATGAGCAAAGGCATCATAAACTATTGCATTTATTAACATTAATGAATCATCATCATCATCATCATCAGCCTGTTTTAGTCCACTGCTGGACATAGGCCTCCCCTATCCATTAGGGTTTGGACTGTATCCACCACGCTGGTCCAATGCGGGTTGGTGGGTGGACCGACTTTTACATGCCCATCCGACGCATGGATCATCGTACTTTTCAGACAATTGGGTGATCAGCCCAATGCCCTAACTCAACTAGGAAACAACAATGAAAATTTGTTGAGTCCCCGCAGGATTCGAACCACGACCTCCGGTTTCTAAAGCACATGCCCATACCCACTAGGCTGCAGGCAACATTAATGAATACAACCACTATATAAATGAGGTAAATGGGGTTTGGATTTCAAACACTCTAAAATGACAGTTTTCCTTGCTGGCAGTGTGTGACCCCTGTAAGCCGGAGGTGGATTCGTGATTGTTGCTCTGTCAGATTTGAGGCGAGGTGCATTTGGAAAGTATAAATTTTACGCATCAAATGCGTTGCTAAAGCGTGAAAATAGTGATGTGCTTTTAAACTTTTTTTAGTGAATTTCTTTTTAAACTTTTGGAGGAAAGAAATTTAATGTCCTTTTTGTTATGAAGATACATTGGTACCAATGTAAATGTACTGGTGTCAATGTTACTCATTACAGAAACTAGAAACTACTTCAAATAACGATTTATGTATATTTTATTTTCATGAATATTTAAATTTTGTGAATTAGCGAACATCTGTTCGTTGTAAGCCATTTAAAATAATTCTTTTAATGCAGGCAACAATCTGAAATTGTAAAGTCAAAGTCAAGTTAAATATCTTTATTCAATATAGAAGCATTACACTTTCTTATTGATTGTCAAACAAACTACCACCGGTTCGGAAACTGACTTAAGAGACACCGGCGTTAGAAACTCAGCGGGACTTTTTATTCGGGACAATTTTTTACGTAGAACATAATTTTTATCACTTTCAAATAGCCTGGAGCGAACAGTTCATTACTAGGGTGTGTTATCTATCAAGTAGTTATTACATCAATAATATTCTTTAACACACAAACGTTCGTTTGAACGCTGAACGTTCTCTAAACTAGTTTTTGGAAGAACTAAATTATGTTTATTCCTAGTATTTAAATATTATGTGTATCAAAATGTGTTTTTTTGGGGCAGGTTATAGAGTGCTCAAATCGCTCTCTTTTTAATTAGGAAAACAGTATTTATATTAGCCTTTTTTTCCCACAGTAGAATGCCATAAGACATAACTGCGAAAATAAATATACCAAACGGGCAGTCTCAACATCGGTTACTTGTCTAATTTATTTGACTGCATAAGCCGCTGAGCTAAGCTTATTCGCCAGCCTATTAATATGGCAGGTTGGAATCTATTGTGATGCCGAGAAATGGAGTCCAATCTACGTGGTCCAACGCTTCTCCATCTACATCCACGTCAGCCTGAGGAACACAAACAGACATACCTCGAACATTTTGTTTTACTTTTGTTTAACATCAAATAAATTACAACTGCCTCCGTAGCCTAGTGGTATGGACGTGCTTTAGAAACCGGAGGTCGTGGGTTCGAATCCTGCGGCGGATGGGCATGTAAAAGTCGGTCCACCCACCAACCCGCATTGAACAAGCGTGGTGGGATACGGTCCAAATCCCCAATGGAAAGGGTCGTATTAGGGAAGGCTATGTCCAGCAGTGGACTATCAAAGGCTGATGATGCATGATGCAAATAAATAATAAATTTCTTCGTTCTCACATGCATACATATAAATGTACATGTACGGAAGAAAGATGTACGCTGCTTGCATTTTATATTTTTTAACCGATTCAAATCAACCCCTAGTAATTTAATTTAAAGCCCTGGAAACATATCTTTTAAATAGAAAAAGAGACACGTCTTTACTTTGTCGCGTTTACTCCAGTAATGCTCGTACTAATTTGAAAATCTCCATTTTATTAATCTGCTATGTAGAATATCGCATGTCGATAAATGAACAACTATCGATAACACTCCATCACTAAACTCGCAACTCCCGACGCACCGTCTCGCATTAGCATCGCAAATATCGCTAAAATAGATTTAAAAGGACTCCTCGGCCACGGTGCTATTGTTTTGCAATAGATTACACCATACGGTCATTGATTCTCTGTGCTCGTGAGTATTTTTATAATGTTCAGTAATAGCAACACTGTCTTTAACATTTTTGTTAAGTGTTATCCAATAAGTTTAACTGAGAGGTTAGCCGGGATATGCTTGTGAAACTGAATCTGTCTACAAAAGAAAAATAATAGATGAAGCAGTAGTAAATATTACTGATTCTTAATAAAACGTACAAATCAATATTACCGCGATTGATCTAATATAGTATAATTTTTAATGTATATTTTTGTCGTCTTGTGTCCTATTCGTAAATCGATTACGTTCTTAATATTATTGTTGCTAATTACATAAGAAATATTTTGTTTGCAATTGTAAGCATTACAAGTACATTTTGTATAATTTTATTACATAATTACCATTTTATAAACTTGCATAATCCTATAAAATGTACCAAATAGGTTAATATTTTTGTGCTTGCGTCGGTAAAATCGGAAATTGAGTGATTTAGTAGTACCAAACGCAAAGCATGGGGATTTCGTTCTCAATATTATTGCAGCGCACTTGTCGCTAATTACATTTAAAAAACTATAAACGATATATTTAATATTTGAACATATTATAGAAATGCTGCCTCCGTAGCCTAGTGGTATGGGCGTGTGCTTAAAAAACCGGAGGTCATGGGTTCGAATCCCGCAGGGACTCAACAAATTTTCATTGTTGTTTCCTAGTTGGTTAGGGTAATTTGGGCCGATCACCCCATTGTTTAAAAAGTAAGATGATCTATGCGTCGGATGGGCATGTAAAAAGTCGGTCCACCCACCAACCCGCATTGGACCAGCGTGGTGGGATAAAGTCCAAAACCTCCTAATGGAAAAGGGTGTATTAGGGGAGGCCTATGGCCAGCAGTGGACTATCACAGGCTGATGATGATGATGATGATGATGATTATAGAAATTTATTTCGTATAAACATTAGCCTTAATGAAATTGAAACGTAATTCTAAGCTTACCGTTCATTTATTGTTATCCGTCATAGCCCTAATTTTTTGTACATTGCTACATTTGGCAGTTTGCGACGTTACACGGATGGTTCGTGGTTAATTCCTTCGCAACTATTTAATTTTTGTACCGAATATGTTTGTGAGATACTAAATATAAAAATATACATAAAAACTTTAAATAAATCACATCAGAAAATCATTTAGAGCTTCCACCAACCCTGCTTACGGAAAACGGTCTATTGAATTTTCCCTAAATTCCGTAAACTTGGGCTTTAGCTATTTTAATCGCTGGCTATGAAACAATACATAAAATTCTTATGAGGTAAAAAGGTTTGTTTAATTTTACGCTTTTACAGCTTATCATAAAAGCGCGCGTCACTTTAAACCAGAATAAAAAAAGTTTTGCTTTGTAAACTAATAATTCTCATTTCTCATCTTGGTCAGTTTTTTATTGTGCGAGTTTGTTTACTAATGTCAGTAAACAAACTCGCACAATAAATTATACTGAGATAAATTATTCGGAAATTGAGTGATAGCTGTGGTACCAAACGCAAAGCATGGTTGTTTTAGCATCGTTCAGTTTTACATAAGATTTTGTTTACATAGATTCATTTTGGTCTAGTGTGTTTCATCTTTAGCCAGTTAACAAAGTCACTGAAATTTTTGTAGTTTATATAGTCACTGGCAAATTTATTTCAAAGTACTTGTATGTACCTGGTATGGAAGTAAATTTATTATGAAAGTCAAGTTCTTTAGCTGACTGACACCAAAAACAATTTTTTTTTGTATTTTTTTTATTGCAAGGTAATCATACATTAATAGATTTGATAATCCAAGAAAAATCCAGCAAGCTAAGCCCTAAGCTGTTGTTAATTCGAGAATAAATATTGAAATCTTAAAAAAAAACTATGTCTCTTTATTCCTTTCCATTTAATATTTCGATTTAACCATGTTTTAACATTACTACTTAAAAAGAATTTAAAAAATCGTTTCTAAAGTAAAAAATATGTTTAAATGCTTTTTATTTTATTATTTGTTGCAATAAAGCTGCAATACTATCAAATAAAACCGTCGAACCCATTTCACTTCGGTCGATATAAGTATTAATTCGGCAAACGCAATAAAAGGCAAGCGCCACGGATATTATCACCTCGGATAAACAACAATTAGTCATTGTTAATATCACGACAGTTGTCAGTTGACGCGCTGCAAAAGTCGCGCCCCCGGTGCCATTCTGCCAAATGGTGCCACGCCCACTGAAGCCATTCTATAAATTATCTGTGCCGTTATTATTATTCATTTGTTTTTAATGATGGGATTTCATAGCATTTGTACGATTAAATTTTCGATATTATTTAATTTACAAAAGTTTTACAGTGTTCGAGTAATTGCTTTTTAATCTGGATTTGTTTTTATACGGATTAAGTGGTGATAGGGGTTCTTGAATTTGATTAATCACGCATCACATACCAGAATTTTCATTTTATTTAAATTTTAAAGTTATGTTACGTATTAGTTTAAACATTTTTAAAACCGTTATTTAAACTTGTTTTATGTTATGGAATTTACAAAATTGTTTTTATTGCACTATCAGTTTGCTTTTCATAAGTAAGATGGAGCATCTAGAGTTTGGATGACAAAGGCGATTAAGAATTAGAAAGAAGGTGATTAAGAATTCAAAAGAGTTTTATAGACAAAGTAAGTAGTCTTTAATATTTCCGATGTTTTAGATGCTTTTTTTAAAGGCTGACTTGGAAGGAACATAAATGGGAACAGAATTAAACGCAAATTTTGTATAATATATACCATTCTATCATTGTAGTAAAGTTTAAATATAATATATACAACTTAACCTTGTACTTAAATATTTAAGCGTCTATCTTTAATATGGATCAGCTGATTAACGTCAAGTCAACACGCAACAATAAGCGGCACAAGTTTCGACAGATGCGTCATTAAAAGCGTTCGTTTTGCGCTAATCTGTGGGCGGAGACGTAAAACGGGCATTGACAAAGAGGTGTGATACAATGGGTGCAGTACAACGGTGGGCTTATGCGGCACAATTATTCGGTGTTAACGTATATTAACGGCAGTTAATGCATTCGGCTTTATCGTAATGAATTAACGTTATGTTGCCGTTCTGAATTCCTGGTACCTTATTCGGTATGGTTATATTCGTTTGCCAGAGATTTTTTTTAAGTTTTCGAATTTTAAAATGGTAATTAACTTGAAAATAGTCAGCCTGTTCTAATTTAAAATTTATATTTTAGCCTAGTAGTATTACACGTTCCAGACCTTACTTTATAATATACTAGCAACCCCCCAACCCCCTTTGTAGATGGTATTTTGTAAAATCCGTTCTTAGCTGAACTCTACTCGGCGAAAGGAGTATTCCTACCAAATATCAAGTCACTACGTCCTATATAAAATGTTTAATCACACGGGTATAAAGTTTTGTTTTGTCGTTGTTTTTTAATTTATTACAATAATATTTTAGGCCGATCACGCAATTATCTGAAAAGAAATATGATCCATATGTTGGAGGCATAACATTCTTGTTTTGTCACGACCACTATTAGATTAATAGGACTCAGTTCAGTTCAAATTTTATTGTCAACTAATACATCCATCGAATGCGTGTTACCTTTTGGGTGGTGGAAGTCAGATGCCAGTCGATCTGCGTAAAAATTGTTATTTAGGTAGATCTGCATGGATAAGTCGCCTATTTCTGGATAATCGTTTTGCGAAAAATATTTACTGGCACTCTATGGCACAATTTTAAAGTAAAAATTAGTAATTAAATAAAATTATTTACTTATTCCTTTTGGTTTCTCCCATGTGGTGTGTTTATTAGTAGATAATAGAAATTATGGTGACTGGTCATCAGTAAAAAATATAGACTCCTGATGCAACTTAAGCGAAGTTATTATGAGATACATAATGGGTATTCACTATGTAACTTATAATAACTAACCACATATTAGTTGGTTCTGTTATGGTTGACCCCATTGATGGAATAAATAAAACTGGTATCTCCTGAGCTTAATATCTTAGTCTAAATTGCCCTAAGTTTTTACTCGTTCATTGTACACTTTGACATAAACGTCTGTGATTCTACCAACATGGCCGACTGAGGTCATAGTAATTTTTTGATTTGACTTTTTATTTATTCAGTTTTTATGACTCAAGCGTTTATTTACGTTCTGATATTCTATCGTTTAGTTTTGTGCGTAACTTTCGAATAACTGTACTCACCCCATCTTTCATACATTAAACAATAATAAAAGCCATCTTTCATTTTTATTGTAGCAAATGTCAAAGGGCAATTGCATTATAGTCTGTGCTTTTGACAGATTGAAAGCAGCGATAATTGACAATCAAAATTAAATCTTATGAGAATTACGTTATGTTCAATTTTCAATGACACACGAAAGTATTTCAGATATATGTTACTACAAAAGAAAACGGACTTTATCAGTTAACAGGAAAACAGTTATTCGATGATTTGTTGGGTTCTACTTTGGTTGATTAATAGTTGGTAAGTTATTATATAAAATTAGATCTTATGTATAGGCGATAAAATTGAATTTTCTTCTTCAGAACTATTTCACTTCGGTCAATACGAGCTCTTGGGAAAAGTAATGCATTATCTAACCATCACGCCCACAAAAACGGTCAACGGTAAACTCAGTTGTCCGTCTTTAGCATGTATGTGTATTGTGAGTTTCTAATAATTTTGTGGAAACTCCGTAAAACATGTTAAATAAAATTTACAAAAACATAATACATACAACATAATATTTAAGATATATTAATAAAAATCGTTAAATGACCGTCCATCTGTGAACAATGTAATAATCTCTGGTTACCAAAAATTTTCTTAACAAAATGTAGTAAATTACAAATAAAAAAGTTGCAAAAAGATTTTAATTATTCAAAGAGTCCCTTTAATAATATTTATTTAAATCATTCTTTGAAACCATAATATGATTTTAGTACACATATTTACATACATCACGTAATTTGATTCAATGTTTTATATTGAATTACGCGATATTAAGGGGAAATATCGTGGTTTACCATATCCTAGTTAAAACTCACAAACCGAAAACTTATAAAACGTGTGAATAGCAATGGAATAATTGACCAAAAGAAAAACAAACATCATAATTTATCACACAATATTTATTTTCACATTATCATTACACAATATTCAGGCAATATGCTCATAACCTACAATATATTACACTACGAGTATAACGGATCTGTTCTTAAATTAGCTGTGACGGCCATTTTGGTTTGGGTAATGCCTCAGCGTGGATTGGTTGATCGGAGCCAGTCGAGGGTTGGGGTCGTATATGCTTCTGTTGAGGGCAGGACTAAGGAGTGGTTCCTGGTTCATTTTAGTCGCGCTCAAGAAGGCTGAGGTCTGTGACTGCAGCAGACTCGATGGATGCGCCCTGTCCAACCGGAACTGCAGACCCTGCTTCTCCATCTGGTGATGCTGGGTACGGACCGCGAACCGGTTCACGTGTACCGGTATTGGTACGACGATTTTCGTACCGGTGTTCTTCCCTGAATGGCTGCCTGACGCGAGACCGGCTTTTACCCGTTTCCATTTTGCGCGACGGTTTTGAAACCAGATTTTTACCTGGAATTTTAGAAATTTGAAAATAGCTGAAGTATAAGCCTGACACGAGGTATAATTTTATCTTGGGGATTTTTATTGACGCTCTGCGCCTCAGTTATAGCTAAATTATAGTAAGGTCATCAAAATTCTAACTTAGTATATTATTTCTGACTTTCTACGAAAATACCAAGTATGTTACCAACAAATTTTTATCGACTTATATTAGCTTGAAGAAATATTAAAGTGTTCTGAGATTTGTTATATTTTTATTTTAATAAATTTATTGTGTTTTTTAGATACGTACACTTCTAACCTAACTTCGTGTTCATTTGAAATATAATTACTCCGCTTTTAAAACTATTTTATAGCTTGTGGTTTCTAAAGCATAAGCCCTAACCACTAGGCTACAGAGGCAGTTTATAGCTTGTAACTGCATCTGTAGTTTAGTGGTAAGGGCGTGTGCATCAAAACCGGAGGCCGTGGGTTCGAATCCTGCGGGGACTCAACAAATTTTCATTGTTGTTTCCCGTTAGTTAGGGCAATTTGTGCCGATCACCCAATCGTCTGAAAATAAGGAGGACCCATCTGTCGGATGGGCATGTAAAAAGTCGGTCCACCCAACCCGTATTGAACCAGGCTGGTTTCATGTTTACATTTAACATATTAAAAAAACCATTACTACCCACCTGAACCTCGCTTAGTTTCAACGCAGACGCGATCTGTGACCTCTCCGTCAGACTGAGGTATTTCTTCGCGTGGAACTCTCTCTCTAGTTCTAGAAGTTGCTCAGAGGTGAAGGCGGTGCGTCGTCTCCGTGCTTTATTGCCTTCCCTCGTGTTGTCAGCGCCGGAGTCTTCTAAATCCGGCTCAGAATCGTTACCTGCAGAAAGTTAAATGATGTTATTTTGATGTTTGAATTAATTCTCGTTGGTAAGGGCAATATGGGCTGATTGTTTTACTTAATAACTGTTGTTTAGGTGATAATAATAAGATTTTAAGTTGGCCCCAAAATACAAAATACGAATATGCCATCGGCATTAAGGCCGCCTTTGTACCATTTTTTTGTGTGCAAAAAGTTTAAATAAATAAAATACGGCGAAGCTAAAAGATATAGATAGCTTTGGATAAGCAATTTTTCGATATTTAACATATTAAAGTCACTATGAATTTATAAAAGTCAGTAAGATCCTTCTTAATGACCACGCCGGTCGATCTAGACATCAGTAAATTACACAAAATCTATTTAAAAAAAAGGCTCAGATAGCTGGCATGGTCAGAGAGATCTACGTGATCGATTTTCGCTTGCCCATTCGAAGCAGGGATTCACTTCTTTAACTAGCCATCAGATGCCTTCCTGGTAATGTTATAAATTGGCTACAGTAACAAAATTGTTGTTGACCTCGCGTATTGAATTCTAATTTCTATATAAAATCTACTAGAATGTTTTCGTTATGACAGAAATTCGTCGATTTTAAAAATCTTTTTCTATACTACTATACTAGTTTTGAAACTGGTAAGATAATCTAACGTGTTAACGGTGCATAGGTCATACACAACATGACTTCAACTATATATAACTAACTATTCAACTAATAACATGATTTACAAAAAAGGAATACGTCAAAACGTTCTTACGTATCTTCAACTAGCTGTTGCCGGCGACTTCTTCCGCGTGGTAAAAAAACTTTTTCCATAAAAACATTAGCCTATTTTACTCCTTATTATATCTAGCTATCTTTTAGAGATAGTCCCATCAAAATTGGGACCAGCCATTACATATGCTATCGTGGACCTTTTTATATATCCAAAAAAAAGAATATTTCTCTTTCTGTTTTTATATCTCATAGGGTTTAGGCAGCGTTTTCGTTAAAAACTCTCAGACGGCTTAATTAATTTCCGACATCTCGGACAAATGTTAATACATTTTAAGCAAGTGTACACAGAAACTATACAAATTATAAACCTAAACCTATCGGAAGAATCATTCTATCGATTAGTAAAAACCGCGTGACAATTTGCGTTGCAGTATTTGAGTTTATCGCGAACACACAGACATACAAGCGCAGTTGGGGACTTTGTTTTATAATATGTATAGATCAAGTTACCTTAACTAACTTAAGCAAAAATTGTTTAAATCTAGTTTAAACATACATTGAGCCATTCTTAAAGTTAATTGTACGCAAAATGTTAATTTTGATGCATTGATTAAGTAAATGATGTTAAAAAAATGTCGCGTTTATGTTATTAAAAAGTATCCTGAATGGCATTTAATTATATTGATATTATAATAAAATTAAATAAATTGGCGTAAAAAAAGCACGCCGATATCCACTTATTTTTTAATACTGACTAAACCTTAACCAACCCTATCAAATACATTAAACCAACACAACATTGATCAAAATATTTTTTCTCCCATACACTGTATATCATAGTTCTCCGAAAATCTGACTATAGGTAGTAATAATATTTCAAATAATTAGCAGTAACCGTTCTACGAAATATATAAATTTATTTCAAAGTCAATTAATTAGAATTATATCTTATTTCATTTAAGTTCGTTAAATCTGTATAGCTTTGACTCATTTAATGTTAACGAAGGTTTTTGTATAAAAATTAATTGCTGTTCATTAGTCTCGTTAAAATAGAGAACGCCTAAAGTGCTTTGGCTAATTTTGTTCTTGAATTATTTGTGAAGGGCCTAAGAAGGTTGTTGGTTTTTTTTCTTTGACATGTCTGCCGTCATTTAGACATCAAATTGAAGAATGTGGATTGATATAATTGTTTAGTCACAAATTCTTGAACACAACCATAATATTAATCGAAAATAATCAAACTTTATTCTTACTGAGTTTTTTTTTACTTTTGGTTATTTTATCAAAAGCTTAGGTCCTTTATTTATCGAATAAGGCAGTATGAAGTCTGCCGGGTCAGCTAGTATAATATAAAATGATAATAAAATCAATAAAACTTATTTTTTTTAACTGTGGCTTACTTAAAACCGTGTTGATTAAGTATATTCGAAATTATACGACATTAAAGTTTTTTTCACTTATATCATCAATGTTGCAAGCCTCTTCAGTAAATTTTATATACTGAAAAGCTAAACCGAGCCAAGATAAAAAAAGCCATGACACTCTGATTGCACACACGTAGGGGTTGCCTTTGATAAAACACTTTAAGGTTTAACTTTTAAAAATTTTACTTTGTTATTATATATATTGTAATTGATAGGTTAAACAAAAATGCGTCTCGGTGTCAATGTTTATTGTAGCCACTATCGCACATTTATTTCCGTTTTATTTCCGAATATTTTCACTCTGATTGCAATTCATTGGCTCTCTTCAAGGACCCGTAAAACAGTTATAAATCGCTGATATAGCGAAACGTCATGCCACCCTCACCATCAATTGCCTCAGCCGCTGACCGAAATAGTCGGTGGGCGGTGCGCTGACAACGCAGTGGTCGGCCATCGTTTTTTATGGTCCACTCGTGAAACGTCATCAAGTTTGATCGGTGACAGAAAAACGAATGAAACTGTGTGTACTTTAAACTTCTACTAATACTTCTCTTGGTTTTGAATTTGTTCATTGTTACACAGTATCTCAGTTATATCTTATAAATATATATAAGAGATACCCACCTATATATTGGCTCATCACGATATCTCTGGAACCATAAGGCGTAGCGACTTGAAATTTAGGAATATGAACCTTTCGCCGAGTAGAGGTCAGCTAAGAACGGATTTTACCAAATTCCATCCACAAGGGGGGTTGCGGGGTTGCTAGTTATTAATAATATTCATTACGTGCTACTATTGAACGCTATGATATTATGCATTTTTTAGTATGAGTTAGCTGGTTTAATTTTTTTTAATATTTGTAGTTTTTCTAGTTTTATTTAGCGTAGTATACCTATTTTTGTTATTTTACTGGTGTCTTAAGATATTGGCATACAATTTTTTGCGTTGTGTTGTTATTTATGTTAGTGTAGCAATATTTCAGCAAGTTAATTAACAATGTCACCTATAGGAACGATGTACTTTTCCTTTTAATTAATTGTGACCAAAATGTTAATCACTTAACCCCAACCCAACTTATTACAAAGGTAAGTTACTTACTTAAGTAATCAAGTACGGTGCCATTTCTAAGCTATGGGTTTCTGCTTACAACAATTCCAAATCAAACTTTAGAAGATGACTTTTTCTCCCAAGTAAATTCACCTTCTCCCGCCACTTTATAACTATACTTGGTCGGCTTCTAATCTTAGTTGAATCTAATTATTCTTCTTCTAGCATCTTTTTAACTTTAACTTTAATAACTAAAGGGGTTCGACGTACAAATTCGATTTTGGTATATTTTTTTGAACTAGTGTAACGGCTTCTAATGTTAATCTTAAGTGTTCATTGGATCAGAAAGGGAACTTAATTATTATAAAACCTTTATGATAGGCTAAACTTAATCAAATAGGATTAAAAGCGCGCGACCTCTGGTTAAAACGTGCGTCTGATAGTTGTAAGTTAGTTCGGCTTATTTTAATACGGTATATATTTGTGCGTTTGACTATACCTAGATAAAAGGGATTAAACAGTATTATTAGTAGTAGGTTCCCATTTACAGGGGGCCATCTGGGTCGGTATCACTGCGGTGCCTATTTCTGCCGAAAGCGTTAAAATACTACTGTGTTTCGGTTTGAAGCCGCACATACCTGGTAGTCCGCAATGCAGCCTTCCTCATAAGGGAGGTTTTGACCGTATCCTTCCACGCTGGTCCAATGCGGGTTGGTTTGTGGACCGAATTTTTACATGTCCATCCGACGCATAAATCATCTTACTTTTCAGACAATTGGATGATTGGCCCAAATTGTCCTAAATAACCAAAAAACAACAATAACACAAAGTTGTTTCCTCGCGGTATCCGAACCCACAACCTTCGGAAGGTCACCGGAGCCAGCGTATTTACTGGGTAAACGAGACGTAACACTCTGTGTCTCACGTAGGCAGCCCATTGGTGATACCTCAGGTATTGCCGATGTTCATGGGCATCGGGGACCACTTTCTATCAGGTGGCTCGGCTGTTCATCTTCCCTAGTTGGTGATATTAAAAAAGTAAACTAATTATTATTTATTATAAAAAGAAACTATTATTTATAATTGTTAATATGAAAAAAAAATCATAGTACGGCAAAATAAACTGGATTTTACATGCTTGTCACACGTAAACGTGATTCATAACACTAAAAGCGACAATATATTATAATTTACACATTGATTGACCACTAAACTCCAAACAAGAAGCCGGCGGTGCTTGCGTATTCGCAAGTGCAATAGTGCAATTTCCATGAAAAAACGTCACATAAACTCCGATCTCTACGCAAATAAATATATTTATTCGCTTCTTATGGCCGACCCAACGACACGATCGACAGTTATCGAATGCGCCAAATGAATCGAAAGAGTGATGAAAGCTCCGTTTTACATTAGAAACACGTGAAAATAACTTTTATCTGTATACAAATAAGAGCGGGAAACAGACATGTGTGGCGGGAAAATAATTTTGTAAAGCATAAAGCTCAGTTCCCGCCTTTCGGTCGTGATCTGAATTTTAAAAGTTTGAATTTGGAATGCATTCGTAAATAATGCTTAGGGAGTTGGAAAGTCTTAGCCTTAAAAAATATTATGCCGGAATATTATGCCGGAATCTATTCATGCAGTAAAAAGATAAAAATAAGATTAAATATTGAATTCAAAACGTGGACATATCGCGGATCGCATCTTTCAGGTTTTTTAATAATTTCTTTATATCAATTTTCTATTACTTATTTTAATAATTTGTGGAAAACCAAACTAATTTAATAGGGCTTTGATTGTCATAAAATATTACGCTACGTAAGAGTCGTAGCAACCCTAATACCAACGCGAGCGGCGAAGTTAAATCGTTCGTGAATTCAGAATGCAATTTCGTACGAATCCGATATTTATCGCTAAATTTCGTTAAATGGACAACACTAACTCATGACGGTCACGTCTTGGATCTGTTTAAATTTTTCACACCATGTTTGGCGGCAAATCTGGCGAATGATAAAAATACTGTTTAGTAAAGAAGCTTCTTATTTCACGTTATTTTTGTTGTGAAGTGGTAAATGGAGAAGTATAAAAAAATTCTTCAATGGAATGACATTTGCCTTCATCGAATATTAACGTTGAGAAAAATTACTAAGTATTATAAATAAAATATATATTCAAGAATAAGAATACAATGAGTTATTGATATAAATTACGGTTTAATAATATGTACAATAAATCTGACGTTTGAAAAGCATCAAATATCACCCGTGAATACAATTATTTTAATCTGCATGTTCCTTCGCTATTTGATTACTTGCGATTGAAACTCTTCATTGGTCGTTATGAAATAGTAGTTTATCTAATATATAAATATACGTAGTAAACTACTTAAATCGTAAAAATCAATAACCTAATTCCAAAACAGACGATAATAAAAAAGGTTTTATCCTATAAAAAAGCAGATAACTGTTTGATAGTTTGAATCATTATAATCATCAGCCTGTGTAAGTCCACAGCTGGACATAGGCCTCACCTACTTCACGCCTTCTCCATTAGGGGTTTTTGGACCGGTGGTTCAATGAGGGTTGGTGGATGGACCTACTTTTTATATGCCTATCCGACGCATGGATCATATTACTTTTCACACAATTAGGTGATCGCACAAATTGTCCTGACCAAACAGAAAACAACTAGAACATAAAGTTGTTTCCCCGCGGGCATACCGCTAGACCGCAGAGGCTATTAGTTTATATATAGCTACATATTAAGGTATGTTAAGGTAAGAAAATATGTAAAGAGATTTAATTGATTTTAAACCAATGGTTCAAAGTTCTAATCGGGTATATTGTCAGTACACGTTTTAGCTTTATAAGTTTATAAGAACCTTTGATTTCTTTTTTTACGTATTGGGTTATTTTAAGTTTTTTTAGTCAAATAGTTTTTCTTTACATTATTTGCCCTATTGACTTATATTACATATAACTATTGATGGAATTGTCTCTTTTTAATGATAATAATAATAACGATTTCTAAATAGTTGTCCACAGGGACATTAAACAGTGTTTTCGATAGTTTTTCTTTTGGAAATGAATTAAATAATTCATACTTTTAAATTATATTAATCCTCAGTTCCATAAAATATTATTGAATAAAAAGACTTTTGACGTATGTTATCGCGTTTATCTACATTTTTAAATCCCGACGTTTCGAACACTTTCCAATAGCCTTGGTCACGGAATCGTTTTAATCATTTAATGATCTATGCAAAATGAGCTTATTTTAGCATTTCAGCCAGCATTGGTTATATGCTTGTGTTTTTAATTTAAATTTACTAGTAATGGTGGTAGTCTCCTTTTTAACAGGGGACCGTTTGGGTGGGTACCACCGCGGTGCCTATTTCTACCGCAAAGCAGTAGTGTGAAAACACTACTGTGTTCTGGTTTGAAGGGCACTGTAGCCAGCGTATTTACTGGGTAAACGAGACTTAACATCCAATGTCTCACGGTAGGCAGCGCGTTGGTGATACCTGTATTGCCAATGTCTATGGGCGTCGGTGACCACTTTCCATCAGGTGGCCCCGACTGCTCATCTGCCTGCGTATGCAATAAAAAAATAATAATACTAATGGGGTCCCAAGCACGTCTTAAAGTCCAACCAACAGCTCTATTGAAATTTTAATGTTATCTTGTCTCAATAGTTCCACGGATCATCCTTGGTAGGTTTTGGTGTTCTTTAGCGAGAATGTGTGGTCGATAAAATCTGATGTAATTGTTTGGGTGATTTAAAGTGTGGTCACTGCCGACTCGTTGGGTCGTTTATGTTCGGTCTCAGCTAAATTTTCCTTCACGCGGGTTCTTATTTTTTCGTCTTGTTTGTCCAATATAAAAGAGACCGCAGTCACAACCAAGCTTGTACACTCCAGGATCTTGTAGAGCAATATTGCACTTCACAGGTGGAATAGTGGTCATTGAACGATATTTTTCAGCCGCTTGAAATAAGTTTTGATTGAAGACCGCCACAAAATGTAGCCAATTTTGTCAGTTACATCTGACACATAGGGTAGAATAGCAGGTGTTAATTTTAAAGCAAGGATGTTCGCGGGAAGCTATTGCGCCCAGGAACTAGTTTACCGATACTTTTGCTTAAAGTGAATTAGGAATTTTTTAGTGTCTTCTAAGGATCGTCAACGACCGGTTTACGGACCGAGACGCCGACGATCTGGTACGCAGGTACTCACTTCACTCGGGGTGGACTAGATTTCGAAACTGGCGGCCGATCTATATTAGAAATTAGCCAACTGCGCAGCATATATTCATCATCATCAGCCTGTGATAGTCCACTGCTGGACATAGGCCTCCCCTAATACACCCCTATCCATTAGGGGTTTGGACCGTATCCCACCACGCTGGTCCAATGCGGGTTGGTGGGTGGACCGAATTTTTACATGCCCATCCGACGCATGGATCATCTTACTTTTCAGACAATTGGGTGATCAGCCCAAATTGCCTAACCAACTAGGAAACAACAATGAAAATTTGTTGAGTCCCCGCAGGATTCGAACCCACGACCTCCGGTTCCTAAGGCACACGCCATACCACTAGGCTATGGAGGCAGGATATATTGTAGTGCACAAATGTACGCGCAAACACACATGCACCCCCTCTTCTTCCACCCTCACAGTCTGATGAAAATGAAAACTTTCACGATCAGAAAGAGATTAGGCGCAGGACGGTCATCCTATCCGACGCATGGATAATTTTAGCTTAAGACAATCGGGTGATCAGGCCATATTGCCCTAACCAACTACAACAACAATGAAAAGTTATTTAGTCCCCGCAGGATTCGAATCCACGACTGCTGGTTTCTAACGCTCTAACCCATACCAATAGGCTACGGAGTCAGTTAAAACCATACGAATATTTATGGCAAAATGATACCTACAGTTGACGTTAGTTTTGACGTTAGCCTTTGATAATATCATCTTCTTTACTTTATATTAACCCCTATTACTTATCAAATGTTTGTAAACATTGGAGATCCCATTCAGGATATTATTCAGCGCAATGTATCAACGCAACTAGTTGCGACTAATTTATTCATTACATGTAACTCGATCATCGACGTTCGTCAAACATCCGTATGCGACTACCTTCCGTCTATGAGATCAGATATTAGTCACAAGGGCATCAACTTCCTGTGATCGAGATTAACTGATCGGAAAAATTAGTTAACTAATCATTTAAATTTAAATAAACACGCAACAAATAAATTATTTTTAATAAGTGGATGCAGTATGGTAAAAACTCATACTTACGAGTACATATTTTTTAAATATAATATGAAATAACTTTTGAAAAGGTTTTTGGATATTAAAGAAAACATTTAAGACCTTAACTGTCTACAGTCAAAGCTGAATCGATCGTGGTTTTATTAAACTCATAAGTTTTATTCGGTAATGCTAAATAGTGATCTATTAAGGAATTATTAGCGGGGGTTTTATGAATACTCTAAGGTAATCTATTAAAAGTAGCGTCAATAATATATTTAATTTTATTTTGTAGGCCTCCTTTGCTCTAACATGATGTAAAACAAACCTGATTTTTTACATACCTATATGTGAACAAATACTGTTAAAAACTTACGACCATATGACATGAAATGTTATGTTAACCATTTTTGACAGACTTCCCAAAAGAGGAGGTACTCAATTGGGACCATATGTAATTTTTGTATATATTATTTATACTAGGGTTTTTCCCAGCCAACCTTAGGGTGGTTCAGAGAATCAAAATAGGTGCTCATAAATTACAAAAGAAAATAACAGTTACCAATGTTAAACTCTTAAAAAGGAAGAGTAAATAAAGTATAAATAACAATAATACATCTTATATGTTTATAATATCTACGCTAATACATATATGTAAATATAAATATTATACAAATACTAATTAATAGATACTTATGTAGTTGTTATTGAGATAGTAGTTCTGCCGAAGTCCCATCCAAGAGATATTTTTAAAACTTTTCTTTTAAACTGGTGAAGTGTGCTAGCCATCCTGATCTCTAACGATAGCGATTACACAGAAGAATGGATTGAATAAAGAAAGATTTATGAAGAAAATCAGCACGATGTGAAGGACAAAGTAAAAACAATTGTGTGAAGAACGAAGCTCTTTTTAGCAACATCACTAAGGGGTTGAAATGAGCAATTTTACCTTGTTGCTCCGCTCCTAGCACTCCGATTTTGTTCAATCTTTTCCAAATGATGGGTAATAGCTGTCCATTGATCCCATTTTTGATAAATATTTTAATAGATATTTGATAAATATTTAATAATTTATTTTTAAATCACAACCTCATGCAATTAAATTACAAACGCTGCCAAAACCGCAAAAGATAGACATAAAGAATGTATGATATAATTGTATTACTTGATTTGGTCTACAATAAAGTCCGTAATCATATATCTATACTCGAGTCATATATCTATGTTTTAAGAATAACGCACAATAAGCATTCAGAAAAATTGCAATCAGCTACATTCAAAGCTTATTTAAGTGCACACAAACGATATTGCATTAAATAAATCTTCATTCTATGTACATTACGTGTCATTAACGACATTTTGATGAAATGGATACCTAAAAGTTATCAGAGAGTTAAATGCAGTGGCAGAAAATGCAATGCAATTTTGTACGAGAGCACGTTGTTACCTGCTCATATTGCGTAAATTAGTTATATGCTGTTAGAAGTCGGTCTATATATATTTTTAATTTTACTTGTACAACATGTATAAATAATGCAAATAGTGATCTGATGTTGTATCATTTATATATGTAGGCAACAAGGCATATAGCTGTAATGTTAGGACATTAAAATAAGTTTTAAAGGTGGTTTTAAACTTGTTTTTTGTGAAGACTTTAATACAATTATTACAGCGAATAGAAATTCCCATACTTATTTTCTGTCACTAAGCAGGCAGCTGTCAAATGGACCAGATTCCCGCCAATTGCCAACATTCGGTTCGGAAACGCGACAATTTCACGGTACAGATGTCAGTCGAGTGGCGTTAAATTTTTTTCTAATTTCAAGGAGCCGTCACTAATTATAGATTTACAAAATGTCACTCCATTCAGTCTCGTAATCGGCATGCGATAGGTCCGGCTTTGTGACGTTTTAAAACGTAACGGATCTCATATTGTGTTGGATAGTCTGTATATATCTCTTGAGTAAAAGTGCTATTTTTCTTGAATAAGCACCGGATCAGCTGGTATGAAATTATGTTTATTTATCGATAGATAGGAGTATTTTTACAATTTAGTTCAGTTATAAGTATAATTATCGATATAGTTTTATCTTTTAGAATATATAAGGTTAAGACTGACTAGTTTAAAAATATAATACAAATTTTGGTGAACTAAAAGAGTACACTTTATCTACACATTATTTACCTGCGGCGACGGCAAGTTTTGCTAGAAGACTAAGTTGGATCGGCTAACGATAGTAAATTACTCACAGTTGCCTTATTTATGAAATTAATATTTTAACAAATTGCATTAGGATGCAATCTCTACATCTATGTCTACATTAAGAAAAGCTAACTTAAGGTAAAAAACTAGTACCATATTAAAGTAATGCTGTTACTAAAAAACAATTTAAGAATCTCTTTGTATAAGTCTCAAATTGCATCAACCATATTTAAGTTTTATAATTGCTTTGATGTTAAACGTTTTTGACGCATACCTATACTAATTTCATTAAATTGAAAGAGTTTTTTATTTTAATTTACCATTCCTTAAAAAGGACATTTTATTGCAATTCAACATTACAACATAATGTTAGTGACAGCTGTGCTTAATTTTACTTGTCAATATTTATTAGCGACCTGCAGTCACTAAAGCGATTTTAGCGGCATCGCCGATAGTTTATAGTAAACTGACCTTCAGTTTACGCGAAAAGTGTTGCATGGTTCGTGGATGTGTCGTTCGAGGAACGGTATCTTCTTCATTTCCTTCAAACTCTACGTGGAAACAAGAAAGACCAAAGACAAGGGTCTAGAGGCATATCAGGAAATAGAATATATACTAAAGATAGCTTAAAAGGTGGGTTGGTGGTAAAACCATACTGGTTTCTAGCATCATACACCATTCTAGGGACAATATTTACGCGATTATTACGACTAACTATGTTTAGATTTATAGGATTTTGATGCGAAGTTAACTAAGTTTATCCTTATTGTAGTGGTTATTTTTTATTTCATTATTATTAGATTTTTTTATTGAATTAACTCTTGCGGTCGAATGTCAATCCCGGTGGGATGACAAATATATATTACTTTACAAGCAATACAATCGCTGTTAAAGATTTACCATTTTACCCTTTAACTACCTACCTTTCAAAAGCATAATGTCACATGTAATATAGTCTCATTAAAATTGGAATTGGAGCAAGTAAAGTATCCATAGTGACAAAGCAGCGCCATAGGTTATAAATCCAATGACCTTATTTATATTATTTTTCATGGGGTTTCTGGACCTGGACCGTATCCCACCACGCTGGTCCAATGCAGGTTGGTGGGTTGGCGACTTTTACATGTCCATCCGACGCACGGATCATCTTACTTTTCAGACAATTGGGTGATCGGCCCAAATTGCCCTAACCAACTAGGAAACAACAATGAAAATTTGTCAAGTCTCCGCAGGATTCGAACCACAATCTCTGGTTTCTAATGCACACGCCCTTACTTCTAAGCTACGGAGGCAGTATAAAACGATACCTTATTTATGTACCTATTTATTCAATAAGATTTGATCAAACCTTCTACTTTATATATCACATATTAAACACAACCTAAAGGTTTCTCTATATCCGGTGATATCGTAAACTATAAAATTTAAATAAGGATTTAAATTGTATTTTAAATTCTTATCAATGTTCTACAACAGCGTTTAAGCATATTACTAAATTAAGGAGTGAATTTTTAAAAATGTTTTTCACTGCGTTACCAGTAGTTTCAAGTTAAGGTCAAACGACTTCAGTCCTTTGGGAGATAAAGGAGACAGGCTGATGCATTATTTTTAACATTTGTTAAGTCAATACCCTGGAGATCAAGTGAATAGATGACTATAAGTAATTGATATACGTACATTTAGAGCAAATGTAGTCTTTCTGTCACTACAAAAACTATGGTCTACAAAGTGAAAGTAAAATCAAAATAAGGTTTTTAGTGTATGTAGTGACAGTATTTTCAAATATAAGTTATAAAATATGTAAACATAGAATTAAGGTTATATTAATAACACATTTTAACAAAAAAAACCGACTTCAAATCGATTGGACTGATATGAGCTATAGTATTATATGGCCATTTGTTGGGCATACTTAATGGAAATTTCAGACTTATTCAGTTTTCAATGGCTGCCACTGTCAGAACTAGACCAAATTGCTATGGGACCAAACGGAAGCATCAGCTTTCAAATAAAAAAAACATCGTAATAAACATAAAAAAAAAATACGGTCGAATTGAAAACCTCGTCCTTTTTTTGAAATCGGTTAAAAATTTTGTTAATATTAAGATATTATACATACATTGTCATAAATAATATATTATTTACGACAGTTGTCACATATTAAATGATTGGGTAAATGTTTTCATCGTAAAGAAGTTTTTCTTAGAAACACCTTATTTCTCATGTTTTAGTTATTATGAACATACTTGTATTTGCAATGATCCAAAATGTAATGCGATTGTTTAACAAAATCAACAATAAATATGAAAAACCAACAATAATATAAATATTATCTATATAGATAGTTTAGGTTTCTGGCAATTGTAAATACGGAAAATAATATCCTAAATAAATGAAATGTCCCATCGTTATATTTGTGCTTCAAAGCATCTTTAATTTGTATACTCACTAAATATTAAATACAGAATAACATTTAAAACGGCGTGACGTAATTAAGAAAAGTCAAAATAAAAACCATATTATATTAGTATAAATTAAAGCAATTTATCTAGCATCAAATGTAAACCATTAGAATAAAACTTGTTTTTTTGTTTGAATAAGTTATACGCATAGTGAAACAAAAAACTTTTTTTTTGCTACAATTATTTGTTGTTTTATTATATGTGTATAAAGCGTACCATATTTCTGATAGGTTTTTACTCTCCCAAAATAGTATTCACTTAATCTGGGGTATTTTTTGTTTTATCTGCAAAAGGATAAACGGTGAATAAATCGTCGAAACCACGCTGTATCGCACTATCATATAGCACTATCTCGCAATTGCTATTATTGTTACAAAAAAGCTTGTGCAAGTCTTGTATATCAGAAAATGTTAAGATTAACTTATAAAATGTTTTCATGTTAATAAAATTATTAGGCGTTATAGTTAAAGTTCAAAAAAATAGACAAAAACATTACAGTATCGATTCAATTTAATCACAAAATTGTATGATTTTTGAACCCACCTTAGTCTAGAGATGATGGTTGGTTGGTGTAGCTTTATAAATTGGAGATAGTTGATTTAAATCCTCAAGTTACTGTTGCATTCTGTTAGTACGGGAAAAAGAGTCATTCACCCTTTCACCAGTGAAATTTGCCCATTACCTGACGAACAAATTGTCAATATTCCCGTTGGATAGATATATGAAAAGTCGACCCTGGTCTTTAAGATCATCCTGTTCCGGGTTGATTTAAATTTTACTAAATTAAGTAACACTTAATCAATGCTTTGAATGCAGTTTACCTTTTAGCGAAGAAAGCTGTCTGTTATTAAGGAGATAATAGGTAAATAAAATCATCGACTCTTTCATACCGTAGTGAAAGTATTGGAAAAAAAGCTTGTAAGATTTCTGTATTTCATTTAGCAACGGGATGTTCATCTTACAATGAGTGATAAACTTTGCCTTTTAGATAATCTTAGCATTAGTACGTATCATTTATCCTTTGATCACTATTATTTTACAGGAGTAATATTCGATGGTACTTTCTTGATCACGTCTCCTGTTAGCCGAAAAATACCTTTTAAATTATTTAAGAACCTTTAATATACATCATCATCATCATCAATAAGCCTGTGATAGTCCGCTGCTGGATATAGGCCTCCCTAATATACCCATATCAATTAAGGGTTTTGGACCGTATCCCACCACACTGGTCAAATGCGGGTTGGTGGGTGGACCGACTTTTACATGACCATCCGACGCATGGATCATCTTACTTTTCAGACAAATGGGTGATCGGCCCAAATTGCCCTAACCAACTAGGAAACAACAATGAAAATTTGTAGAGTCCCTGCAGGATTCGAACCCACGACCTCCGGTATCTAAAGCACACGGCCATACCACTAGGTTACAGAGGTGGTAATGACACATACATAAAAAGTACTATATACGGTTTGGCTTAGATTAATATCCGTTCACAAATTAACCCACACTAGTAGGAAGCCTACTAAGTTGGTATCACACATATATATTTTCTGTATTATTGTACAGCATAGAATAAAACAGATTGCCTCTGTAAACATATCCTTTCCATCACAACAAAACTACATTTCAAATGCTATAACAAAGATTATTCAACTTAGATTCTTGCTTACGTATAGCAGACTAGGAGATGTACATTTCAGGTACAATAACAGTCATCAGTGGGTTTTTCTAAATTGGTTGAAAAGCCTAAACCTTTTGCTTTAGCACCTATAAAGATAGGTGCGTGAGGTCCTAAGTGACCATCAATCCAACGTATATAGACATCTAAGATACACATACTGCCTGTGTTAAATTAATATTGTTTATGTGTCGGTGGAAAATTTAAAAACGTAGCGGATTCGATGGTCAAGGTAGTAACATTCTAACTGTCATGTTGGAATATTAGTGAATTCTTTATATAGCTTGTAGCTTTTGGATTAAAACAATGACAGGTCATATTAAATAAAATAAAAAATCTAATTTAATGTGAAGATCGATGTGTTGATTATTTTATGACATCTGCATTAGATGCACATTAATGATGGTACTTAAACTTGCTAGGGAACGCCTTGTAGCGATTTATTATATTATAATAGTAAAATTAACTGTGTAGTGTTTACGAATTTAAAAGAAATAATCATTGAAAAAGTCACATTTTCAACGTTGGCGCTACTAGCTAGAGTTTAAATAAATGATCTTCATTACTTACCTTCGTAAATTTTTAAAGTAAAATTTAAATATCTGTTTAGGATTATTGGATTTAAATGAATTAATGAAATTTCTACAAAGGTAAATTCATTTTGCCCTACTTGTAGGCCTTCCCGTAAAGAGTTTAGTTGACACCTATATTATAAGAAAGAAATCGTGGCGGTAAGATCTGAATCTATCTTTAAAAAATTCAATATCTCACCCTGATTATTGTCTTCCGCGCCGTCACTTTCCACTTCACTGCCCACACTCAAGGGGCTTTCCCTTCTCTCTTCCTCTCTACTCTCTGATATAGCACTCTGTGTGGAAACACCCGACCCCAGCACCCGTGACAGCCATGGCTCCGGGTAGCCGAGCAAAAATGGAAAACTGACTCCCGCCTGATGGAGAAACGGCGCGTTGAAGTAATACCGCATCCGATTAATTTCCTCCACTCTTTCGGGCTCGTCATCCTCCGAATTCTTCGAGCTCTCCGATAAGCTGTTCTCTATGTCAATCTCTGGCGATTTACGCTCGGTGTTGCCTATTATGGATTCGATGGAGAACGGTTTTGGCGCCTTTTTTTGGTCTGCATACTGCTCACTTCCGATTCCATCACTCACTTTAAGAAAAAATGTATTGATTGTTTTATTGCTTTCGTTTGACAGTTCTATTATATTTTTAATATTCACAGCTTGCTTAGACGCAAGACGGATCGGATTTGTGAACGCGCGACGCGTGCGTCCGCGGCGGCATCGTAGCGATGTACTCGCGTACTTCGATCTTTTACCCGCCACGCCCACGTATGGGGTGTTCTTTAGCGACGTACAATTTTATCGCCGCCATTCAGTAAGCGAACATAAGCTTTATTACGTGCGTCGTAATACCATCACTATTATTGATATAGTATAAAAGTAAAATGTTTGATAACGTACGAACTGTTCTGAGAATATGAACCGTATAACATAACGTTAACACGTACTTTTCAGTGATAAGTAGATAAGTTCTGACATGCATTAATACATTCTAAATTATATCCAAGTATTAAGTAAGAAAGTGTAGAATTGTTTAGAGATTTATGTTATTTACAGCGTTTTGTATCTGTGGTTCAATCTGGCTAAGGCTTCTCAATTTTGTGCGTACAGCCGAGAGTTAGAAGGAGGTGCAGTTAGAAAGAGAGGGCAATATTGATCTTTGTCGACGCTAAAGTATCAGGATAATTGGTGGTGATCAGAATGTTTTGGCTGTGTCAGCGTTACAAATTCATTGTCCTGTGCCTCGTTTGAAAAAACTTGATCGTGTATTATATTCGACAAAAAAATACAGATAATACTGGTTATTTTTGTATGTATTGTTGGCATAATAGGCTTTAAGAAATCTGACCTGCAAATAGTTTTATATTTTATATATTATGGAATACTTATTGCTTTTATTTATTAAAATATATTATTCTGTACATGCTATTTAAGTACCTTAACAGAATAGAAAACGTGACGATAAGTAGTGTAGTTTTTGTAAGTTAACTAATCAATGTAAAATTTTTCTGCTCTTCAGAATTTACTCGAAATATTGCAACTTCCAATAGAAAATAGTAACCATTGCGATAATTAGTTATTTACAACGGAAATATTAACATCACTTACTCTTTTTCGCCTTAAATTCTTTTCAAAACTGTGACGAATTACCGCTTTACGATTTTTAAGGTGCAGACAAATATTGACTTTGCGAATCAAAGGTATAAAAATGCGCAAGTTTCTTTTAACACGATGAAAAATGGTAAAAATGCTGTTTATCAGTTTTTTACGTTTTCGTTATGTTATTTTAAACCAGTGTTTGTGGCACAAACACAAAATGATATTAATAATAAGAATTTAACGTAGGTACCTACAGACTATATCAAAAATATCAGAACAAGTACGTCAAGATGTTTGTTAACGAATGAAGTATTGATTGCAATTATTTTAATTATAATAATAATAAAAACCTATCTAGAAAAAATTACCGCGGTTTCTTGTCGGTTCTTATCTATAGAGGTCTAAATTTTTTAACTTTTTTCAATAGACATACGCTATTAGGATATAGCTAAGGGATCCTTCATCATTTTACACTTTTAAGGTATTTAAATGAGTTTTGTACTCATTGCTTATTTTAATTTACTACGTGACACATAAAATAGATTTACTCTAGCTTAGTAATGTAAATGGAGCATTAGGCGGATGCTGAAACTTTCGCTCGTTAGAGGGTCTCCTTACCCTCCGTCGCTCAAGAGCCCCGGGGACATCCCTAAATTGATTGTAGCCATTTTACTTGACCTCTGACAAATCGACAATGTGATTTTAGGCAAATGTCTGGTGTAATTTTATTACGGAAAATCATATATTTTTTTCATACCTTAATCGGTCAACTTTAAATTAATTAAGGGTAAATAGGATATGTGGTAATGATTTAAGTAATTACCTAAATAAATCTTAAAAAAATATATTTAATTCAAAATTATTATACATAAATGCACGTACAATTGTGTTATTTATTTAAAGATAGTGGTAACAGACTAGATTAGCCTTTGTTGTTCTAATGCAGTAATAGTTTATGCACTGTCATCGGTATTTTAATAATCTGGTTCAATATAAATTATACAAATTTATTTTAATAATCATATTATTTTTTCTTTTCTTAGTTAACCATCTCTTACTGGTAGTTTTTTATTAAATATCGTGGTTACTTTGCATTGAGAGCATAGGCTGCCTGTAAGACTTGCTTCTTAAAAGTATACGGTTCTTATACGGTACGTTTAAATGAAATAAATACGTTAAATACGTTTGCCAAAGATAATCAGTAAGTCTCAAGAGAGCTTTAGGAAGAGAAAAAACTTGCAGACGCTGAGATGTTGACAAAAAATAAAAAAGTTTTAACTGCTAGTGGTAGCAGATGGATGAAATCTAGATTAATAATTCCTGAGTATTTTTAAAGTTATTGAAGCATTGGGCTAAATTGATTAAAGATTTTGTATCTCTTTTGTCCTTTATGCATATCCTTAAGATACATTATAATAAAGTCTAATTTAATAATGTAAAAGTAATCGTTTATTGTTTTGCACGAAAGTGATATTTATTGCGAACTTAGTACAAATATTGATAAGTCATGGCAAATTACGTAAAGTTAAACGCTGAACGGTTAGTTTTTGTTTGATTGAACGGAATAGATTAGACATTAGGTTACATTCAAGAATGATTTTTTAACATGTTATAGTAGCAATTTTTTTTTTTGGACGCAACTATTATATAAAATCGTCCGAACATGTTATAAATATTCTTAAAGCGTTCTCTCATCATCACAATTTTCCCAAGATATTATGACTGGCGTAAAAATCAATGCGATAACATACATAATTTAAGTGACAACGAGTCAACTTTAAAATTTTACAATTATTTTACACACCAATAATTATTTCGAGCTGTCACTTTATAACACAGATTTAAAAAATCCTTTTTTTTAATGGCCTAAGTTCTTGTCCTTCGACTTAATTCGAGATGGTTCTATTTCTAAAACGTGAACGCGGCTTTCTCATCGAACGCGATCCAACTTAGAGGGTGTCGATTAGCATAGTCGTAAAGTTGTCACCTGCCCAAATGCGCTCCGGATGACTGAATTATTAGCAGCATTGTCACCTGACGCTTTCGAGTCCGGTCTCGTCCAATGTTCTCACGTGGTCGCGAATTAGCCTCCCAAATAAACTCCGCGAACTGAATCGCCTATTATTGCATGGCAATAAAATATAAAAAAAAAAAATAGATAGATTCTCAGTATGGACTACTATTGGGCATATAACACTAATATGCCCAATACGCTAATATTTACATGTGAATGTAGTTTAAATAAGTTCAATTTCAATCAAATATCTATTTTTGCCAGAATGAGAACAGAAAAATAATAATGTAAGATTCATTTACGTTCAAATAAACAACCACCATCACAAGTGAGAAAAAAATGTTACGTGACAAAATACTATCGGTCGCAAACACGATATAAATGACAAAGGAACTTTAATACAGCGTTAGTAGAATTTTCCTAACAAATCACACTTCCCGCCATTAATCTCTGAATAGACGCGCCATTAACGCACCCCCACATAAATCCAGCGTAATAGAATCAACTTATTCATAACAATGTTAATATGACCATAAAATTAAATATTAAAACACTCTGTGAACGCGCTCAATCCGGGCAAATTGCATCTCCTAATCGAATTAGCGACGTCCCTTTTCAACGGGGCTGTGGGTCACTTGTGGAAGGGAGATAAAGATACTTTTGATGTTTCCTAACGCCGTAAGTAATGAGCGCGGTCACTCCCAGCAATCATGTCCCTAAACTCTTATTGGTCGGGTTTAATACGGTTTGAAGTTTTTGAACGAACGCAGCTTTTTTTTTCTCGAGCAATTCCCGCTCATTAACGACTCGGAGCGATGAACGCTGTGTATTTATGCATCCCTGGTGGTTTTGGCGTCTGTCTCTTTTGTGTTCTGAGGTTTATTAAAAAAAATAAATTTATAAGTAAAATGTCTGACCTAATATGGTATGGAATCACATTTAAGACCTGTGTGCTTTTCAATGTTAAAATATCAAGACTAAACTATAAAAAATCCTCAATAGTTTAACTTCCGCATAGTAAATATTAAAAACTATTGCATTAGATGGTTATTATTTTTATCTTAACCTTACATTTTTTATTATTTATTCTTACATATAAAGAGAATAAAAAAATAAAATACCGTTGTAGCAAAAACGAAACGTCGTTCTTGACAGATAACAAGTTACGATTTTAACGCGCCACAATTGTTTTCGCGCCCTTTTGGTAGGGATGTCAGAACCGTCAAAATGCGACGTATATTTTAAATCGAGTGCGCGTTATTGTTGCGGAGCCATTATTGTTTGTGCGGAAATATTTAAAAGGATCATGGTAAAATATGCTTTATTACTTTACAGTCAAGGAATGATGTGATTTATTAAAACTACATATTATATTTGCAGGATTCATTAGCGTTAGTCACGCGCTGTAAGTGCGTTCAAGTAGTGGTGTGACATGACGCGGCGCGGGATTCGACACAGGGGAACGACGAATTTGAATTTGGAGCGGCGTTTCCGTTTTATTTTTTAATGTGATTTGTTTGTTAATGTCATCATATATTCAAAACAGTCAATCGATCATAGTTGGAGTCATCTCCCTAAGCTATGGGATGTATGCACAAACCGACTTTTTCTGTTCCCCTAGGCCTATCTCCGTCAACCGCCTCCGTGGTCTTGCGGTATTGGCCTTGCCTCATAAAGCAGAGGCCGTGGGTTCGAATTCCACGGGATAACCATTTTGTGTTATCGTTGTTTTCTGGTTGGTTGGGATAATTTGGGCCGATCATCAAATTGTTTGAAAAGTAAGATGATGGCATGTAAGAAGTCGGTCCACCCACCCGCATTGGATCAGCATGGTTGTATACGGTCCAAAAACCCCCTAATCGAGAAGACGTGCATTACAGGAGGCATGTCTGGCAGTGGACTAACATAGGCTGATGATGATGAGGCCCATCTAATTTTACCTGTATCGACGCTAAATTTACCTTGAAAAATAAAAGTGTTGCGGCATCTCTCAAGAACACCTTAATTGCATCTTCCAAAATTAACAAGCAGCGTATTTTCATAAGACGTCTGTCAACAGCAAAGTCTTATTTATCCCTGCCACTAATTAAGAAAAATAAAAGAAAAATAAGCAGGAAAAGAAAAATAAGCAGTCGAAATTTTGTTTAGATTTTTATATTTCATTAGAAATGAATATATCTTAATTACTGTGCGCTAAGAGTCATAAAATATTGAAAAAAATTGAGCACATAACACTTAGACTGGCTTAGAAACATCCTTTTAGTAGAATTCATTTGTAATAAAAATAATAAAAAAAACTGATTTAATATATATAATATATATTCATCTACACAATGTATCATCAACATCATAATCAGCCTGTATCAGTCCATTGCTGGACATAGGTCTCCTCTAATGCACGCCTTCTCTATAGAGGGGTTTGGACCGTATCCCACCACGCTAGTCTAATGCTGGTTGGTAGGTGGTCCGCCAGAGCCTGGTTCGTTATTACGCAGGGCACCACGTGCAGGTGAGGTTGACTAGGATTCCGAAGATGTTGTTCAGAGCCCCTTACGCTTATTTAGACTGGGATTTAATATAAACAATTTTATATCATACACTCCTGAAGTGAACGTGTTTTATTAGTGAACTGCGGCCAATTTAAATCCCCACATCAGTCAGACCTAAAAGCGTGCCTGAAATTTTTGCGTTCATACGTCATTTTTTGTTTGTAGTCTAGTTTGACACAAGACTCTTTAAAATGTGAGTGTCATTTAAAATATGAGTCAAACTTTACGAGATAATAACAAAATATTTTTGTTAAGATCGAAAAAACTTTTTTTTCATAACATTATAACTTAATAAAAAATGTATATTTAAGTGTCGTTAATATTTACTACCTCCGTAGCCTACTGGTATGGGCGTGTGCTTTGGAAACCGGACGTCGTGGGTTCGAATCCTGCGGGACTCAACAAATTTTCATTGTTGTTTCCTAGTTGGTTAGGCAATTTGGGCCGATCACCCAATTGTCTGAAAAGTAAGATGATCCATGCGTCGGATGGGCACGTAAAAGTCGGTCCACCCACCAAACCGCATTGGACCAGCGTGGTGGGATACGGTCCAAAAATCGCCTAATGGATAGGGTGTATTATGGGAGGCCTATGTCCAGCAGTGGACTATCTCAGGCTGATGATGATGATAACAATATTTATGGTTCTTTTACCGATGCATATTTTATCCTCATAAGTTAAGTTTTGCGTACTTTGAGACTGCTGTTTTTGTTTTTGGTGGTAATTTCCTGAGTATTAGTTTCTCTTTCTGTAATCTTATTTTTTTTTACCTTTCACATTAAAATTGTTGGGTATACCGATAATAGGCATAAATATAAGGAAAAATTGAAAAATAATGAGTATAACGTATGTTATGCTGTTGGTGTACCCGTAGGTAATAATATGAATAAATAAAAATAAACAAGGTTTCAAATATTGTAGATTCTGTTTGCACCTAAGAACATTTTACAACTACTAATCAAAAATATAAAAAAATCATTTTCAGTAAGTTACACAAACACGTCAAAAAGTTATTTTTGCACTACATACCTACTGCAACTTAATTAGTAAATTTATCTAAAGCCGGCATGAAGCCAAAATGATTTCATAATAAATTACAATTACCTTGTAAGCCAATGTAGAATAATAATGTTTCTTTGTTCGATTACAACTCCTTGCAATGTTTATTACAGTTAAATTTAATTCATCATGTATTTTATTTGTTTCAGTGCGCATCATTTGCTTTAAGACATTTATTTTTATCACAAAGAACATGAGCTAACTAGTTTACAAAGATCAATATTTAATATTACATTGTAATATATTCTGTTTCGATGGTTAAATTTGATAATATTTTTTTTAGGAAATAAATTAACTTAATATGCCACGATAAAATGTTTATCAAAATTAATAACCAAAGTAAATCATGTTCTATTATTTAAGTATTATAAACATAGGCAAAAAGATTTATGAAATATTGTTTTTGAAAAAAATTTAAGGTACAAATTAGGCTGTAAAATTATATGCTATAAAGAGGTAAACTTACCTGAAATCGGTATTAGTTCCGACTAGACTAGCCTCCCCTAAACAACCCTATCCATTAGGGGGTTTTTGGCCCGTATCCCACCACGCTGGTCCAATGCGGGTTGGTGGGTGGACCGACTTTTTACATGCCCATCCGAGGCATGGATCATCTTACTTTTCAGACAATTGGGTGATCGGCCCAAATTGGCCTAACCAACTAAGAAACAACAATGAAAATTTGTTGAGTCCCCGCAGGATTCGAACCCACGACCTCCAGTTTCTAAAGCAAACGCCCATACCATTAGGCTACGGAGGCAGTTAACTACCTATTAAAGGTCTGAAACTCGCACTCAGTGCGAACGGAAAGCGACCGTGAAATCATCCCACTCGTTCTGATGAAGGACCTCCGATAGGTACATGGTCCGGTAGGTAATGCGAAAAGTGTTAATGAATATAAGGACCATTTAAAGATTTTATCGCGTTTATTTTACATTCCCGACGTTTCGAACACTTTCCAGCATTTAGAATGTAAAATAAACGCGATAAAATCCGTAAAAAGTCCTCTCATGAGTAGTATTCGCGTAAACAAAATAATAAATTATGCGAAAAGTGTGTTCAGCCGTTTATAGCATATAATTTCATTGTAATGTCTCACGATGGTTTTAATTGTTTTACTTAAGTTGTGTTCAAAATCAAGTAAATATATAATTGACATCAAATGAGTTGGTTCTTTGAGTTCATTTAGAGCATCATAGTACTTGAACAAAATCATAATAGCACACGCACAAACATTATTTAGCAATTAATAAAAAAAATGTATTAATTTTACTATGACAGAAAAAATTGTAGGTAGGTACGGAACCCATGGCGAACGAGTTCGACTTGCATTTCACCAAATTTTCTTAAGTTTAACCCAAAAAGAGTAGAAATTTAAGATTACAATTTTTTCTATGTTTGAAAATCCGCAGCTAATTTTTTTAATATGCAAGTTACGTTTTGAGTTTCAAAACATTCGCAATAAAAACTCAATAAGTATTGTTTGGTTCTCATGCTTTGATACAACACTTATATTATAACAATCTATTTGGATCCTTTGTTGAATAAGAGGAGTTTTAACGAAATGATCACGTTTATTTACATATTTAATTATATGCTGACTCCTGGCTACACTTTCCTTTGACCGACGGAGGTGTCATGCGTATCGATGCGTTGCCATTGCTGTAGCAAGGCGAAAATTACTAAATTGTGAGCATAATTACAGCTAACCTTATTTGTAATTAAGATTTCTATGTATAAAAATTTTCATAAATAACTTATTTGGTCATTACTTTTGCCAGTGTTGTTATGGTTGTTTTAATTTTAATTTTTTGGTTATGTTTGTCAGTAGTGTGATGTGGTTATTATTTCTGACAAACCACATTTTGTTGAAAAATGTTTAGTAACAATTTAAACTCTTAATTACTTCTTAAAGAGCTTATAAAATTTATATATTTTGTAAAGAGCACAACAAAATTTATTAGGTAAAATTATTCTTAATACGTATCTGGGTCCTGTTTTACTTGTAAATTAAGTTTTTCATGTATATGTGTTTTGTTAACCTTATGTTTATTACGTAAATCATCCTGTTTGGTTTTATGTGCTAAACCATTTATAAATAAATAAATCGGTGTTGTTTAGTGAGGATTTGTGGTCCAATCTGAAGTGATGGTATTTAACGTGTGATCACACTACATGCCGACATGTTGGGTCTTTTTATTTTATATCCATTTGCGGGTTTTATTGCTCGATTTGTTTGTCGCACCGCTATGAGGCCGCAGTGACTATCCAGCCTACTCCACTCCTAGGCCTTGCAGAGGGATATTGCACTAAACACGGCTAATCTTTAATTCAGCAGCTTGAAGAATAGTTTGATTATTGTTATTAGTCTTTTTAGTCAATAGTGTGTATTATTAAAAGTATTAATCGCGTAAATAAATGTATTAATTACTGCACGTTTCATTATAATAACATAATATATTATATAGACTGGTGAAATCAGTGTTAATCGATAAGCTGCATTTCAGATTTGATAATGAATAGTTAAATCCGTACTCACACTCACCACCTAAAACAAAAACAATATTTGAGATGGACTATCGTTTCTCTGATGCTTTATAAATATCCTAAATTTCGCTCGCGCATTAATACTAATCATTCTCGAATTTCATATTTTATACATTCTTTTTAATGAATTGATACCTACTACGAGATGTTTATCCCTGAAGGAAAACCTTTTAACAACCACACCGAGTTGTAACTCAATTCGTTACTATGACTTACATTACTTACACTTACACGTATATGATTTCATACATTAAAGTGTTTCATTTACTTATACTATTCTCATTATATTTGCTGTGAAAAATGTTTTATATTATATTATAGTATTAATAAGCTATAAATCGTTTCAAAAGTTTGTGGTCAGCGATTAGGTGCAGGTGCATTTAATAGCGGACTTACCTTAATTTTTACATGTTTACCGTATTCATTGCTCGTACCTTTTTGTTTAAAATATAAATGGACAAAATAAATCGCGAGCATAGAACGACCGTAGAATATAATCACTTTTGTGATAAAAATAAAACAAAATCTCCGAAACACATCACTGCTACTATTATACTACATTTTTTATATATTACAATTTTGTGAAAATTAATAATAGATATAAAAGTACAAGACATTGGCTGGTTTGCGACCGACTTTTTACATGCCCATCCGACGCATGGATCATCTTACTTTTCAGACAATTGGGTGATTCGCCCAAATTGCCCTAACCAACTACGAAACAACGATGAGAATTCCGCTGTTGAGTTCCCACAGGAATCGAACCCACGAACTCTGATTAATAAAGCACACGCCCTTACCACTAGGCCTGGGAGGCAGTACAACTTATATAGATACACATACAAAAAGCATTACCGACTTTGGCATCCCCCACGCGCGCAATATTCCTTAGATCGGTTCCATGCGATAAATCGCGACAATATTAATTACCCCATTAAATAAAATGCCCAGTTTAAGTTGAACCGCAAGCGTATGGATAAATAATTCGTTTGATGTCATATGACATTTATCTATTCTTTGTTAACGTTAAAGTTAGTTGGTTAAATCTTTTCTTGATATAATAAGTATTTAAGATATTGCCTACAAGAAAAGATTTAGTACAACAGCAAACTCACTTATTATCTACTTTAAAAAGAGCACTCCTTACATAAACTTTAGAAAAAGTCTAAGTAAGCAGTGAAAACAGAAATATTATGAAAGTTACGAGTACTAAGCGAGAATGTTACAGTTAAGATTATCTTAGATTAGAAAAAAAAAAAAAGATAGATATCAACAAAGAATACCAATATGCAATAGACTTGTAGCATTTGATCGATAAACCATTCACGTCTCTATTTAATATAATGTTTTTGACGTAAATAGGAAGACAACCCTAATGGAGAGTAATCTTGTAGACACAAAGAGTAAAGCTCATCTAACACTGGCCGTTTTTAATGGACCGTGTCGTCTCTCCGCCGCGTGTTTAGGTAAAACGGAACGCGGCCGGAAACCACGCCCCTTCCGCCGGGCTGTCGGCGCGAAATTGCGGTTGCCATTTTGGGAAATATTTATCATAATATTTCCTTACACATTAAATCAAGTAAGCACAATGTTAATAACTTTAATGTGTGTAATTTGCCTTGAGCTATTCTTGACCCGTAATTTTTTTTTGTTAATATTTATTTTAATAATTGTTTTATTTGTAATAATGTACTGCAATTTTTATTAAACAGCTAAAATCAATGATGAAATGCAATGTTTTCTAATTACGATGTAATAAAACAAAATGTACAATAATTGCCGTTCATTTGTTTTGTCGATTTCTATAAATTAATAAATATGCACGCGTAAATTCAAACCAACTTTCAATAAAATTGAATCGATTGGGACCCCGAAGGGTAAGTCGTGAGTCTTAATCGAATTACTATCGATTCTACGTAATTGCAGGCAATTAATGTTTGTCCAAAGGACGCCTTATTGGCAAGGTGGTTTTGGGCTTTGTGTTACAGTTCGAGGTCGTTGGTTCGAATCTTGTGGTGAAACAACTATGTGTTATAATCCCTATATCCTATTGGTTGAGGACAATATTGACCGACCACAGTATTGTCTGAAAATATTCATGATCCATGCGGATCATCAAACCCTCTTCTGCAATCGTGTCAGTTCTTTTTTAATTTACTGGCAACAAAGTCGTTTACAGAATGCAGTAAATGCTTAGGATACTGAAGTTATTGCCGTAATTCGAGTATAAATTACTTGTTAGTCCACAATAATGTTATAACATATATAATAATTCATGGTTGCATTTTTTTTTCATAATATTCATTAGTAAATATTGTAACTATAAAATCAATTATACATATGCCTGCTAGATATTTTATAATATATCTATTCAGTGTTTTTATACTTAGCTAATACTTTATTATAATGAAGCATGATCAGAATTTTATTACAATAAAAGAAAAAATTGCGAGAAAATTGTCACGTAATTACTACATTTTTTAAACATTATTTGTCTATAACAAAATTTTTAAAAAACTATACCGTTAAAATACATGCAATGTTTTATTTGCTCAAATAATTGTCATATCATAACAATGTGTGCGTAGTGTTCCAATTAGAAAGAGTTTAAAAACGTAATGAGTGCTTTCTGTCAGCCTTATTCACCGGTAATTGAACGTTGCAGTTGAAACAAAAGCACCTAGGACATGATCTTACAATGTTGAGACCTCCCATCGAATTCTAGGTATGTTTAAGTGTCTAAGACTAATTTATAAGGTATGCCTATATAAATTAGTTAGCGACTTTAATACTACTAAACAAAAATTTACACAAATAATAACATTGTTGATATAATCAGTAGCTCCTAAAGAATGCCAAGGCATATCCCCAAGTAATAGGAGCAATTTAAGGTTATTGCGTAATCTGAGGACTCTTTTACACATTATAGTGTGAAAGAAGCAACATTAATTAAAATTATTTTATATTTTTATGTAAAATTTAGTGTTGATAATACGTTGTAGTAATTAGATGTAATATATAAAAGTTTAGGTTATAAAAAATCGATGCATAATTGTGGTATCTTAAAGCATTAATTAAGAAAGCTGTTGAACAGACAGTTTGTTTGACAGTTATTGTTCAAGACGATGAACTATTCTTTTATGTTCTTATCGTACAAATAACTATTAGCCTGCAGAATTTAAGATCGAAATGTTTCCATATTTCGATCTTAAATTCTAACAGGTATAATGCATTTCACGGTTTTTTTAATATTTTTCCTACAGAGGTGACAACCTCCGGCAGACGTTTATTGTTCTTTACCTCGTATTTCTAGTTGTTTTAGCGCATGTTACACATATTTTTTACACAATAAACGTACATTACTTGAAATTGGCAATTTGATACATTATTGTCATAAGTAACATTGCTTAATTATTTAAAACTAACAACAGAAATAATATAGTATTTATATATATAGTAAAGGGATGAATCCAACAAAACACAATAAAAAAAAAATTGATTTTTTTTTGGCCATATAGTCTGAAAGGCTAAAGATTAAAAATATATTGTTATTTTTTATAATTTTTAAGAACTTATTATTGACGGCTCTGTAATATTCCTACGTCTGTTAAACACACTCGAGTCGGCTAATACGTATAATTTGTTAATACGTGGTTCCGTAGCGTGCTTAAGCATCGAATTTGGGGTTCCGCCGGACCCCTCCGCAAATATTTCGGGGCGATTGTCACCCCACGACTAAACTCTTCCAACTAATGATACGTTAGCCATTTATTTCGATAACGGCATCCATGTTTTTGTAATCGAATCGCCTAATGTTGTTATAATTGTGAAAATAAAACAAGTGTGTTTAGAAAGTATCGTCTACCGTTTTACATTAATCATTCAATTAAAAATAATTTATTAAAATTAAAAAAAAAAACATTTTCATGGTAAGATATACAATATACTTAGAATATATTGACGTTCAGGAAAAGAGTATTTACGATACCTTGCTTTACAAAACAATGATCATGGGTTCGAATCATGATCATAAGTCTTTATAGAACAAAACAATTTCAAAATATCTAAGTGTCCAATCTAAAAATTAAAAAAAAAGCTCTTTTTAAAACTCGAAATTTCGGAATCACTACATTTTTTTTCAACAAAAACCGCACATTTTTTACCGCACATTCAAGGGAAACAGAAAACGAAATCAATACAATATCTCGAACCATATACGCTCCATCAAAGCAGCAACTCGTGAAGAATTCCAATTAGCATACCGCAGATGAAACAAACACGAAGCGATCAATCCGAAACGCCAACGGACGCTAAATCTGAATCTCGTGTAGGAATAACAATTAACAAAGTCATCAATGCCTAACGAGCGGCAATCGCGGGCTTCCGTCGACTCGGGACGCGCTGTCACTTTGACGTATCGCTGTGGGCGGGAATCTTGTTTATGGACGCGGTAACGACGTGCCAGATGAAACTGATGTTTTTTCTCTATTTTATCGGTGGTATAAATTAAATACGAATAAATATTAGTTGGTTTTTATTTAATGATCTGTGTTAATACTTTATTTGACATTTATTTTGAGTATTATTTGCTTAGACTTACGATTATTATGGATGGAATATCGCGTAGTTGCCGTATCGCGTCACATTTTGCTTTGTTGGTTGGTTCGATTGGGTTTCATTTCTTCAAAAAAAAGTTTTAAGATATTCTAGGCCTAGGTTGTTGTTTATTTATTATTAGTTATCATAAAAAATATGACATGTACAAATATTGCATGAAATTCACAATTTAAATCCAGACAGATTTACTCGTATTCTATTTGTGCGCACGTTGCAGTCAAACGTTTTCCATATTTAGCACGGCCAAAGGCGCGAATCCGTCACCGCGTTTCGCGCCTCATTTCAATTTTAGGATGCAATTTTCGTTTCCATTTTCAAAGAGACTGTAAAATGTTGCCAAAGCAATAAAGTAAAATTAGTCGAGCGTAATGTTGTCAGCTGCACATCTTCGGATACAAATTGGTTAATTGCTCCGCGGGTTATTTATGTCGTAGCTGGGACAATTTTTGTTTGAGATGTAATAAACATCTGATTTTTTTAAAAGGTACAGTTAGTTTGCTTGTAAGTTTTGCGAATATATATACATTAATGCATGATTTCAATCATATTATGCTCAATGTTATTGGACATAGTATTATAGAGATAAACAGAAAAACGGAGAGTAAATACGGTAAAAAACTGTTAAAGTGTATAACTTTCGTGCCGAAACGGTTGTTGTTTTTTATGTAAGAGAAGAGTCAAAATCAAAGAGAAGCATTTAATAAGATGGATACTGAAGCCACTGAGAGCCACAGAGCATCAAAGACTTTAAATGCCATAGATACTAATATTGTGCTACCAGATTAATTTATTTACTTATCTAAAACTTTTTGTACATAAATAAATGTTGCAAAGGTTTCTTAATGCAAATTGCATTGTCCAGCTATGGTTGATTGAGCGAACGTAAGGCAGGCTTATAGGTAATACACATTACTTTCAGACATTTATAGTAACTACAACATTGATAAAGACAAGAAAATAGTATTATTTATTACAACTATTCTTAAAAACATACATATATTCGTATGTATCCATAAAAAATGCATACACCACACATTACTAACTTAAATGTGCGGATATTTATAATTGTGATACGAAACCTGCATAAAAGGTTTAAATCGGTAGTAGTCGACACTTTATAAACGTATTACAACGTTTATATAAAAAGCGTTTTTTTTTCTTTTTATTGCCTACCCACGCAGACGAGCAGTCGGGCCTCCTGATGGAAAGTGGTCACCCGCGCCTATAGACATTTTCAATACCAGGGGTATCACCAACGCGCTGCTTACCGTGAGACATAGGATGTTAAGTGACTTTTACCCAGTAAATACGCTGGCTACGGTGCCCTTCAAACGGAACACAGTAGTGTTTTCACACTACTGCTTTGCGGTTGAAATAGGCACCGTGATGGTACCCTCCCAGGCGGTCCCCTGTAAAACGGGACCTACCACCGATAAATTCTGCAAAAATATATTGTATTTCCTTCATTTCATTCTTATCCGACCGTGAGTTGGATCCGAAGTTAGGGACACATATATACTTCCATACTTCCGTGCCATAAAACTACATAAGAATTTACGTAACTTGACACGAAGTCTGATAATCTTAATATAAATAAATCAACCAATATTGATGCCGTAACGTAAGATTCTTATATTTTGTTAAACATTTACTCTAGCGACGGTCCATTAAAAAAATCATGTTTTCTTTTTGCGCAACTACTGTTTGAAATAAGATTTATTTTATCTCAGTTCGGTGTCTTGTTTAGTTATGGTGTAATTAAATTTTTTGAAGCCATAAAATAAATTACAAATTTTGGTTTTATACCAGCAAACTTAAATATCTAAATATACGCATTTAATTCCTCGGAAACGTTATCTATCTAAGACAGGTACTAGGTAGGACAGGTACATATATATATATATATATATATATATATATATCGACAAGGAATACAGAAACGTTGTAACTGATTAAAGTAAAATTGTTCACAAAAGCTGAAAAATAATTCAAAACCTAAATTTTTTTGATCAAAACTTTTACTATATTTAATTTTATTATAAATATAAGAATATAAGGAAGAAAATCACTTTTAATATAAATAAGGGTTATGATCAAAAATTGATTTTTGAATTGTTTTTCGGCTATGGTAAACAATTTAATTTTGGTTAGGAAGAAAACGAAACATGACGTTTCCGTTTTCTTCCGTTGATAAATCAAAGTCAAAGTCAAAGTCAAATATCTTTATTCAAAATGGAAGCATTACACTTTCTTATTGATTGCCAACTAATCTACCACCGGTTCGGAAATGAAAGCCTCTGACCTGAGAAGAACCGGCGTAAGAAACTCAGCAGGACTTTTTTTTTCCTTTTTCTTCAATAAATTATACAAAACTTTTACATAAAACCTTACATTTTACTACTTTAAAATAGCCTGGAGCGAACAGTTCATTACCAAGATGTGTTATCTATCAAGTAGTCATAACAACAATAATATCCTTTAACACACAAACGTTCCTTTACAACTTTTTTAAATTTATTTACAGATAAAAGCTGAATGTTTTCTGGTATTTTATTGTAGAATAGTATTCATTGTCCCATGAAGGAGTTCATTGTTCTTCGAGCCTAGTTTTGGAAGAACATAATAATGCTTATTCCTAGTATTTATATTATGTGTGTCACAATGTTTTACAAAATCATTTTTATGTTTATGAACATACATAATATTTTCAAATATGTATTGAGAAAAACAGTCATTACATTAATTTCTGTAAACATTTTTCTCAGCGATTCTTTGGGACCAGGAATGCTCGAATTGCTCTTTTTGAATTATAAAATAGTATTAATATCAGCGGTTTCCCCACAGTAGAATACCATAAGATATTATACTGTGAAAATAACCATAATATACTAAACGGGCTGTCTCAACATCGGTTATTTGTCTAATTTTATTGACTGCATAAGCCGCTAAGCTAAGTTTACTCGCCAGTCTATGAATATGAGGGCTCCATTGCAGTTTAGAATCTATTGTGATGCCGAGAAATACAGTGGTCTAGCACTTCTCCATCTACGACCACATCACACCCAGCTTGAGGAACATTAGGAGTCATAAACCTTATACATTTAGTTTTAATTTTGTTTAACATTAAATTATTTGCACTAAACCAGTATTTTACTTTTGAGAGGGTATTATTTACATCGTCATTTTGCAAATTACGTCGTTACGTCAAAATACTTATAATTTCTGTTACTTACGCGAATACTACACGTTAATAAATCAAAAAAAATATATAAATAAAGGAAAATGTTCGAAACGTCAGAGCGAAAAATACAAAACAGAATATAAACTGTTACATTTGTTCTATTTAACATTGATTAAGTTCATAGGAGCTTTACTGGATTTATGATTCTCCTAATATTCTAAGCATTTACTAGAGCGGGTGACTAAAAACACTGAGATGAAGGTAACAGCCCTAAAAGCGCTGTATACACAAGAAATTATTGCTCTGGAATGTTTTAAATGTTAATTAATTATCGTTAAAAAGATGGTACATCTTTGTAATAATCAAAGAGAACATTGAAATAAACTGAATTTAGAAGACTTTAAGATATACGCTATCTGATAAAAGTGTATTCTAAGTACACATTAAAATGACAAGTTTTTTTTATTATAAATATGGTTGGATGGTAATAAAGGAGCCATATTAATATTATACATAGAGAGAACATGTTAGTGTTTAGCATCGCATCTTGCCTGTTTGAATTATGTTAAGAAGTTAAAAATATCGGAATTTTGAATATCCATAAAGAGTCAAAATATATAATCCACTTATCTATAATAAAATATTTAATCTAATCTAGGCTAAAAAGATTAGTTTGAGTATAATATAAATATAAATTTGAGTGTAATCTGAAGTACATTCGGACAATTGTAAAATGTGAAACATTTGTATTTAACCAGCAGTCTGCCTGATTGTATTTTCCTGGGGTGAAATGTAGTTACTTACTCAATAATTTAGCTTATGTAATAGAATTATTTTAAATCAGTCTTTTCAAATCAAACATACTACCAAATTTATTCCTGTCTATGATAATGGGTTTATGATGATGATTACCAATGACGTTTTTTACATTAACATTATTTTTGCCTTAGATATTATTATTGTAAAACTATAAACTATACCCAGAGCCAATTTCTGCGGGATCCAAGTTAGTTGGTCTCACTCTTTAACGCCTTTATGGGCTTATTAATTTATTTACTATTTTTGCACTATCTAATGTACGAGGGCTTTATCTCACTTGCTTAGGCTTTATTTGAGAGTCAATCTTAGGTTGATCACGAAAATTTAGCTTGGGTGCACTCTAAATACGAAATGGGAAAAACAACCTCCACCTACGTCTAAAGTTTTTTTCATAAAATAAAAGTACATGGAGTAATTATAATATCTAATAATAATATTTCAAATATTCACCAACATAAATAGTACATACAAATAGTCATATATATACATAAGTATGACTATAAATAACTAAAAACGTACGCACTTTTTCTTTAAACTGAACGATATTTCTCGTTATTTAATGAAAACTGCATGATTAATATCATTATCATGCAGTTCTCATTAAATAACGAGAATGTGTATATAATTTTTACTGCGACATTTCAAACCTCTTCGACAGAAAGAAATCAGTTGGGTCCGCTAGTTGTTTATTTACAAAACCAAGGATTTTATTTTGCTGTAATGAATTTTATCAGGTTTTATTGTGCTGCGGGCTTGTTACGGATTTTATGGCATTTATTTTACATTTTACAGTTTGACCCGTGACCACGACTGCTGGAAGGTATTGGAAACGTCGGGAATTAAAAATGTAAAATAAACCATATATTCAATAATGCGTACTATTCGCGTAAACAAAAGAATTAACTAATAGGTGCAATATCGTTAAATAAAATGAAGTTTAAACTATTTAATACATAAATTGGCATACATTAAACGCACCAGATAACAAATTAGGACTTAAAAGTTTTATTTGACGAGAAATTTTTTTAAATGTACAACTGACTGTGAATGTGATTTTTGGAAAAGTTAAAATCACAAACTTATTTTTTTATAGAATTAGTTCTACTATTTGTATCTGTGTTGGAGCCTTGATGGATGGATGGATGTTACCTATAAAACCGTATATAATCCGAGGGGGGGTTCCAGCAGTCATTTTTATAAACAAGCTACTAATTTATTTTGTGTGATACATTGGATTGTATTCTTTAAGCAGTACATCTTAACTTTAAGGTAACAAGAGAGGGAATTCTTGTCTGATTTAATAAATAAAATGAAACACAATTACTATATGCACGAAACATTCTGCCGACCGGTGGTGTCTATTTTGTTGTACTAACTTTCGTTTTCCGGGTTGAAGGGTTTTGCAACAAACCCAATTACGGAGTAAGTAAGGTGTATCTAATTCAACAGTGAGTAGATTTGTGACGTTTCAAACTGAAATTATCACTAATTGGGTTTATGCAACACTCGCTTCGTCAGTTCCTTAATAGAATATAATGAAACATTTACTTTGATAGCAGATTATACCAAAATGCATAGTGTCTGCCTGTATCTGCCTTCATATATGACGTTTTTGCAAGATTAGCTCACCTTTGATTCTGTCATAATCAAGTGGAAGTCCCTTCATAGTTGCCATATTAAAGGTCGGCATTATGCGTATTGTATTAGAATGTATATGGCAAAGGGATAAAGGATAGGACAATGATTGTTGGCCGGTTCCTCTTAGCTTCCCTGCAGCTGAACCAGGCCGCAGATACCAAGCCTCATCACTATGATACACTAGGAACCGGTTCGTACGGGACTGTGGCTTGACTTTAGAAATTAAGCGGATAGGCTGTAAAGGCGAATGTGATGAAGATATTTTTTTGACGCATTCATTGGTTTGCTGGTAATTCTCACAGTGACTATACACAAAAATATGGAAGGGGATAGGTCTTATGCCGAAAAACAGCGACTGCGATGGTAAAACTACTTTTTCCACAGACAACATGCTGTCATTAAAAAATAAAATGAATAGAAATATACTATAAATGTTTAACTATTCAATCATTAATAATAATAGATTGATTTACCTATACATAAAATTCATTGAATTTATCCAACAAATCTCAATTACGAGTAATCGAACAGTTTTCTATTTTTCCTCACTACCTACCGGATACAAAATAACTGACATAAATTCATGAATAAATGCATAATATAAACTTTTTTTAAAAGAGGCATGTTTACATCAAATGTATTAAAGAAAAAATAAATAATCAGCGTTGACAAAATAGCGCCATCTTGTGTCCAGTAGTCTTATTGTAAAGTTTAATATTATAATGCATTAAATAATAGTACAAGGTCACATGTAAGTAACCAAAGACAATACTTGTGTTTACCAACGAAACAAATAAAGCTTAAATATCTTAATGACAATTTTTTCTGTATTTAAGTAAAGAAAAGAAGTTGCAAACGAATTAAATTTGTTGTAATCATTATTGATGAAGCGCATTATTTGTAGGATAATAAATAAGGGATGAGATGACAAAGCAAATTTTCCATGTTTCTATGACACCGAAATGGTACCGAAAAGTGGCAAACACGTCAGTTGTGTCAAAATTTGTTGTGTCATGTCATCATTGTATTATTTTTGTTCCTAAAAACATTTGAGAAATAGTGTATTATTTAGTACAAACCAAAGAAAAAAATCGAAACTTTTAAATATTAACTGAAAAAGTTATCAGAAACGATGCATTGGTACGGAGGTAGTATTGCTGAGGCTGTGGCGCTATCAAAGCAAAGAAATGCAATTTTCGTCGTGTTCGTAGAAGGTATAGTTACTTTTACATAATTTCAGCTCTATTTTGTTAGTATCATAGTTAAATATTGTTATTTAATAACCAACAATGAACATTTTAATTTAATCGCTTTTAAAAAATGCTCTTATTACGTATAAAATAAAGCCTTTATGTAATCTATGAAATATAGATGAAAAACCAAATAATTCAGTACATAATATTTAATTATTTCTTTATTTACGATTATTATTATTGGATTTGATATGTACATAATATTTATTAATAGTTTGTTGGTAATCTTAAATTAAAGGGCGTTAACTTTAGTTAAGTATTGTCTCATTTTTAATCAGATAAGATATTGTGTATAATGTAATAAAAAAGGTAAATATTTTGTAAGCTAATTATATAGCCTATTTTAGAGACATGTGGAATATGTTCAGAAAAACACTTCTTAAAGTATTTTATTTGCAACAGCATGATTGATGCTCTAATATGAGAGTTTAATGTATGACACTATTTTGCTACAAAATTCAAAAAGATCTACTGGCTGTAAATGTAAAAAAATTACTGATGATATTTAACTTATCATTTTTAGGTGACAATGAGCAGTCTACAGAAATGATGGCAACAATAGATGATAGTGCAGTTCTAAGGAGATTGTCAAATGCTGAAAATTTCCTTGCAATCAAACTCAAAAGTGGTTCTGTCAATTATACACACTTTGCACAAATATGTATCCTTTTTAATTGCAACTTTTATTAAACTATTTTTCTTAAGAGCAATAGAAGTAAGAGATGTACAAGAAGCAATTTTTTTGATTCATGTCAATCAATTGAAGTATTGTAATAGTTTTTCATAACATACAGGGAAAACATAAACATGTAGATGATTATATTTTCCTCATATACAAAACTTAAATGTAAATTATTATATTTTTTTTCTCATATTACCAAGGCATGGTAAGCCTTTGGAAGAGGCTTATATACATTTTGATTTGACATTTATTACAGAACTTTATTAACAGGTGTTAAGCCTTGTTAACCATATAAGTAAATTATAATGTTCCACTCTTTGCAGTCTAATAGTGCATAATATGCTGTGCTTTTCTCCTAGTTATTAAGATCATTATTAAGTGATCAATTGTGTGATCATTTTGAAAGGAGGTCTTTGTTAAGATTATCTTTTTAGCTATCAACAGCCAATGAATATCAAAAATTATTTTTTTAATTAATCCTTTAACTCATAGATTAGATCAATTTGTTCCTGTTCCTTCTCTATTCTTCATCAGTAGAAATGGAACACCATTAGAGGTGGTATGCGCAGGTGTTGAACCACAAGATTTGGCAACAAGAATTGATAGGATTCTAGAGGAGCACTGTAAGTTGGCAACTCTTATCTTAAATTGTTGTCTTTTAAAATTCAAGCTAAGAGAGGGCTTAATGAAATATTTTAAAGAGAATTAAAATTGACATTGTTAATATAAAATTACCTTACTAATGCCATTTTACAATCTGATGTCAAAAACATTATGATTTTACATAGTTTTTATCAGACATTATGGATTTGATGGTCTAATCTTATTTTAGATAAAGAAAAGAGATCTAACATTCAGCCTTCTACATCTAGTCAAAACCTTAAAGAGCAGACTGTCAATCTACTACAAGCTGAAGCAGCGGCAAATGTCAGTAATGTTGAAAGTCCAAAGGCACCAGAGAAACCACCAGTTGAAGCTGAACCAGGTTTGTCATTTATTGTATACTATATATGTGCCATTTGACTTCCTAAGATTCTGTTGATTGAATTCTGATTTTATTAATATTTTTAATTTTTATATGATTATACTATCCCGTGATGTAGAAAAGTGAAAATATCATTATATTTGTATTACATTGGAAGAATATTTATTATGTGAGAACAGGCATTAAAAGTTAAATATGTGTTTTTAACTATTATATTTCATTTAAAATATTACAAAGATAATAATATCTTAATGCCATAATTTATGATTACCAGAAACATCCAATGGTCCAGCTGCAAAGATTGCAAAGACAGAATTCAAAGAGGTTACACAGTCCGGCCAAGAGTATGAGGTGGTCTGCGATGGTGATGTTTGTGTTAGACGGCCCATTGAGAAGATGGAAGAGCCAGGCCCAAGCACTAAACCTGAACCATCTGTTAGCACAGTAAGTTGTATATAATTATAATAATAATATACAACTATAATAGTACTTGTAACCTTAATGAACTGTTTAAAGAAGGGCAAAATTGTAGTCAATGTAGCCATGTAATGTTGCCCTTGCATTTGTTGCTCCCTGATGCATGAGGCAATAGGCGCATTTAACCAAAAGGAAACAAAGGTGATTGTCAATCATTCAAGAGTCATCAACTACTTGGAATTGATTGTCTAAAATTTTGTAGCTGCTACAGAACTGTAATACTGTAGATTTCATTCAAACCAGATTTAAATTAATCTTTTGTAAGACATTGCACTAAATAATGAAACATGATAATGGTTAAAAATAACATTTGTCATCAGCCTGTGATAGTCCACTGCTGGACATAGGCCTCCCTTAATACACCCCTATCGGTTTTGGACCGTATCCCACCACGCTGGTGCAATGTAGGTTGGTGGGTGGACTGACCTTTTACACGCTCATCCGACACATGGATCCTTTACTTTTCAGTCAATTGGGTGATTGGCCCAAATTGCCCTAACCAACTAGGAAACAACAATGAAAATTTATTACTAAAGCACACGCCCATACCACTAGGCTACAGGGGCAGGGGAGGCCCTTCATCAGGGTGAGCGGGATCATTTGTGGTCACATCCAGTCTAAATAAGAGATATTATTATAGTTTATTATCTCCTTATCTGTTCTTCATCCTCTTAAAAGGATACACTTTTCACTCTCAAAAGTTTTTTAAGCTGCGCCCTTTCCTCTTAAGGAACAAAATAACATGCATATGGATCACAAAATATATAATCATTGGTTTGAAATTATTTTGTAGATATTCCTTTTTTAGTCTCAAACCTAAAAGGAAAACTACATTCTGCTCCTTACCATGTCGCAGATGGCTATTTCACATTGAAGACAGGTTGTTCAATGTAAACATTGGTGTTTCCTAATTTCTAATCCTTGATTATGTTTCTGTTTCTAATATTTGTAATTGATTGACTTTTCAGGACGAGAAGCCAGCTACTTCCCAAGAATTAACTGAGAATCCTGATGAAAAAGTGGAGCGAGCGAAAGTGCTCATTGACGCCATCCGAAAGGAAAAAACGGAAAAGGAGAAAGAGGTAACAGAAATGCTCTACAAACTTTAATTAATTATATATTATTACTTTTTAAACATTGCAGATCCTAAATGTCATAGTAAAGTGCAATAGGGTTAGATCAGTACTGTGTTCCAGTTTTAAGGACTCCTTTCTGTAGTAATTAAATCTGGATTGATAAAATGATTTAATTACTAGGTTAAGGAGAAAAAATATTACATGTATTACAAGTGCAGGGGACTTGTAGAATTTTATGCTTGACTTTTTAGAGGTTGTAGGACCCCCTTTTACAAGGAGCCTTGTTACCCTACAAGGCACCAGCGCGGTGCCTATTTCTGCCGCAAAGCAGTAGTGTAAAAACGGTCTCGCGGTAGGCTACTCTGGTGATACCCTTGGTATTGCCCAAGTCTATGGAGTTGATGACCACTTAGTATCTGGTGGACTAAAAATAAAAAAGAACTTCTTAGTCATATCACCCATATGGTGATTATTCTGTTTGTTATAATTAAATGCTTTCAATTTGGTATACATAATTGCTGCTTTATTATAATTAAATATACAAATAATTGCAATTGATATTATTTTATACAAAATTATTTAAGGGTTTTCTATAAAAATTACTGTCTTCCCTATGATAGTTGGAAAAACAGAAAGAGTTAGAGCGTCGCGCAGTCGGTCAAGGGGTTGCCGAGTTGAAGAAGTGGCAAGCTGATCAGGAATTGAAGCAGATTCAGGTATGTTGTGTACTATAATTTGATTTTATTATATAAAAATTACAATTTATATAATGTATATTTTTTTTTTGAAAATCAAAATTAGGTGTGGCTGCTCTGTTATATATATATATATATATAACTGCCTCCGTAACCTAGTGGTATGGGCGTGTGCTTAAGAAACCGGAGGTCGTGGGTTCGAATCCTGCGGGACGCAACAAATTTTCATTGTTGTTTCCTAGTTGGTTAGGCAATTTGGGCCGATCACCCAATTGTCTGAAAAGTAAGATGATCCATGCGTCGGATGGGCATGTAAAAGTCGGTCCACCACCAACCCGCATTGGACCAGCGTGGTGGGATCGGTCCAAACCCTAATGGATAGGGGTGTATAGGGAGGCCTATGTCCAGCAGTGGACTAACAAAGGCTGATGATGTGATGTGATGATGTGCTCTGTTATTTATTGGAAAATACCATTTTCCATTGGTATAACAAATTATAATGTATTCTATAAATGGCTAAACTCATGTGATATCGTTATTTTTTATAGCATATGTTATTGTGCAATTAATGCAATGTCTCACAAATGTTTTTATTGTTTGCTGACAAATGATATATATAAACAGAGGTAGTCTCTGCATTTTATTATTTATATACTTTTATTTGATAATGGTTTTAACATACACTAATTTGAGCCATTCTGAAACTTGCCTTAAATTATCTGTATATCTATTTTTGTACCAGATATTTTTTAACGCTCCTAGTCTTTGCCTAAATATTCTATTTCTACTCTTCAGGAGGAGAGAAAACGCGAGAAGATGGAGAACAACCTGGCTCGCCAGAGAATTCTAGAGCAAATAGCACAAGACCGTGCAGAGAGGAAGGCCAGGGACCAACCGCAGCCAGCAGCACCCCAGACCTCGCAACCGCCACCGCCATCTAGTGAGTACCAGATTATACTATACTAGATATATGATTAGGGGAGGCCTATGTCCAGCAGTGGACTATCATAGGCTGATGATGATGATGATGATGATGATGAGATATATGATATGGAAGTGATGTAATACGATTAAAACATTGCTACAAAATGGGCGTCGTGCGTATTGTGTTGTTATTATTTCATTATGGCAGTGATTAGTTACTCGGTTGCTATTCATCGAGAAGAACTATAGATTTATGACGCCTTTTTGGTGGCGTTCGTCACATAGTGCAGTTGGTTGTGGTATAGATAAAATGTTATTTTTAGTGTAGATCTGTTCACTTTCATACATAGGAGATCGACAGCGTTTTCTACGTCTGGCGCACAGCAGTGGTGTAAAAATACTACCGTGTCGTGATTTTAAAGATGTTGTTACTATCCGGTAAAATAACACAACATCCAATGTATCAAACTTTCGGCGTTTTACGCTGAGTTTCCTTTGAACAGGGGAACACTGACACTATTAAATGAATGTCTTGCTCGTTCCATTACATCTTAAAATATCCAAAAAATATCTAATTATATTTAGCTATTGTTAACCATCTAAAAATAATTCATTAATTTGTTTTAGCCGCCGGGGACGGGGGTACGCGAGCGCGTGTGCAATTCAAGATGGCGGACGGGAGCGCGCACACGGCGCATTTCGACGCGGACGCAACCCTGCAAGAGCTGAGGCGATATGTTTCAACTAATTTACAAGTAATGCGAGAACTCATTTAGATTATACTTTAAACCTAAAAATAGATTACCACTTTACTTACTATACTATCTACATATAAGTTAGATTAGTGAGTCCGATATCTACTTCCATTATGTTATTAATTGCAACATATAAGATATCAACTACTTTCAAACAATATTGCTTAAACAAATCTCATGGCGTCCTACATACCAATTGCTTACGGCAATTTAGTTACCAAATAATAGTAATTCTAAATTTCGACAGGTTATGTTGCTAAAAATACTTTTTTTATTGCCCTAGATAGCGTTATTAAAATATTTTTTACCAATTACAATATGCTTACAACGCCATCTATATCACTTGTCTTGTCCACAGCTGCAGCAGTCGGAGTTCTCCTATGGACTGCATTCCCCCGCCAAGAGCTGACCGAGGCTGACTCTACTTTGCGCCAGTTACGCTTGGCCCCTTCCGCTGCACTGTTAGTTCTGCCGCGGCGCGTCCCTACAACTGTCGCTTCGCCATCCACCTTCAGTGTCATTCTGAGTAAGGGCCTATTTGTTTAGTAGATTAATAGTAATAACTATATAACGTTCCTTTAGTGATTAGCCAATAATGCATGAGATATTATAATGCACAATTGTACACGCAAACACAAGTGTTCTCTCTTTCTTCACTTTCATTGTCCATTAGGACCGAAAACCGATACGGTGACCGGGCGTAAGACACCGGAATCGTGTCGAGAAGACTCGATTCCGATGTGAGATTTTATTTAACTAACAAAACGCCTAACAGACGCGAACGCACAGAACTCCCTGTTCTGTCCTGCGACATGAACCTGTACGCGTACAGACATAGAAGGTTACTTCTTGTTTACCCCTTTCAAGCCGTAACACAGAAGTATTTTACACACTACTGCTTTGCGGAAGAAATAGGCACCGCGGTAGTACCACCACAGACGGCCCCCTGTAAGAGGGGTCCGACTACCTCCAGACCGTGTCGCGAACTCATAAGACTTTCCCCAATCCGAAAACCCCCAACGCATTTTTTTATTTATTCACTTTACTAAGCAAATCTATAACTAACCACTAACATTGCTTCCAGCCTTCCTCGCTCACCTCTACAACACCCTGATAGTGGGCCCGCCGCACTATCTACGGCTACATCTTCGGCCGGCCCGCGCCCGCGGCCTCCCGGCCCCCCTCCCGCGCGCCCCCCACGCCCCCCGCGGGCCCCTACGGCGCAGGGGAAACGTGCACGGCCTGCCAGGGGACAGGCACAGCGACGACGAGAACAACACTTGGAACGGCAACTCCACACAGCAAATGTGATCTGGCGTTGCCAGTATCCAATAAATATGATCACGGAATGTGCCGGGGATCTCAGTGTCAGTGTTTAGTGTGTGATGGTTTACGGGCTGCCAGTGTTACGAGTGGTTAATTGAAGCAAGGAAGATCAACTATGCTGGAGACGAGCATGACAAAAGATCTACACTTGAGCCGAAGACTTGTGTAAATGCAAATAGGATCTATAATTTAGCTGAAGACGGCATTGATGTTAATTTAACATGAAATAAAGTGGTCTTGTTGTTTAGTGAATCAACTAATAGCAACACATTATAATCGGCCATCAATTAATAGGACATAGATGAAGATGAACTGGAATCTGCTTAAGTAAAGTGTAATTTTATACTGCATTAGCACCAAATCGTAAAACTCCATCATTTCCTTCTGCAAAACGTCAATCGTCATACGATATTTAACCGTCATCAGAGTTAGAGATAGCATATGTTGACATCAATTCCGTTTTCTATTTGGCTTTAATATAAACCCTTGATTATATTGTTCACAAAACAGCAATATCTTTGTATGCTCAGCTGCAAATAGCATTGTCAGTTCTACAGTCATTGTAAATTGTATATTTTATTTCATGGACATTTGCTGCCTTTGGTTTGGCTATATCTAGGGCTTATCCATCCATCCTAGATAAACCTAAATTATTTACACTGTCATAAATACCATTTGATTCCTCTTATAAAATTTCAACTATTTATTATGTTACTTATTATCTGTTTTACCATTATAGGTTGTTATATTAAGCTTTTCTGACGACTCCTAAATTGGAAGAACACATTTGCACTTATATTTAATATAGCATAATATAAGCTTTTTGTAGCATCACTTTTCAGTACCGCTGTTTCCTTACAGAAAATAAATGTTTCATTTACTTAATTATTTGTTGCTTTTTAATTGTCTACATCACTTTTCTATCTAGGACTGTTTTGTTACTTAAACTTAACTCTTTTACTATTCGTCAAAGTCACTGTACACTTTATTAGCGTGTAAAGTTCAATTTAATAGACTTGCCTCTATGGTTTGAAAGTTTTCCTTTGGTTATTTAGTCTGAATAGTAGTTGTCACGACTATCATTGTTGCCTAGTGACATACTACCATCTAGAGAACTTTCAGGAGATTTTTTCCTCATAACAATAGGTAGGAAAAATTAAACAATTCAAATCTTTGAAAGAGTCTTCAGTGCTAGTGAAAACAACTAAAAATGCGCATTGTATTGATTCGTCTCTGGGAAATATTAGCATCTGGTTTTTATCTATATTATATTATTGTGCGTAGGATGTGACAAACCCGTTGACGTGGATCTCTTAAAGAGATTCTATAAGCCATTTACAAGCATTACCACACAGTGAAGTGATTATGTTATGAATGTGATAGATGAATCATTTAAAACATAAGCAGTTTATCAAACGAAATGTAGCGTAGAACAATTCTTGCAAGTTAACTAAATGTAAGTTATTCATAGATTTATGCTATTTAAACATTATGGTCACTAAGTGCCTTCTAACCATATTGTTAGAACGATACACTTTATAGATTTTCATAGTTGTTTAGACATAGCTGAGTATTCATTCCTAACGGATAGATAACAGGCTAAGAGTCGGCAATTTTAATACCATTTATAGGCTTTTTTTATGTCTATCATCATAGTTTATGTATTATCTTCCTTGTTTAAATTGACCACGTGAAGTAAACATATTTTTCCGCAACTGTAATGTGTCATAGAATAAAACTGCTTAAATAAGTTAGAAGTCTTACAATCTAAATAGGTCGACTCATCTTAATGCCCTCGGATTATCAGCCTTTGGCAAATAGTCAATACATCCGATGTATACTTTCTATTATTTCTCGATATACATACATGAATGACTACAATAAATCTTAAGTCATTTGTTTATGAATCCTATTATTATGCTCTACGAAACAAGCCATATTGTTACAATGAGATATAAAGTTTATAAATATTTCATACACGATCTGGTTTTCTATTAAAGCAGCTGTTTTAAAGCATCAGATATCTTGCCATATATTTTTGTGTTTAAAATTCAAGTTGAATTTAGATTTCCTAATCTAATATCACAATTTGATAGAATGGTAGTACAATAGTCAACCGTTAATAAAGAAACTGTATTATAACCACACCTGGAGTTGATAAAGAATTTTTTAGTGCGTTTGTGGTTTAAATACGACTCGGATTTGGTGAGTTAGCTTTTTTTGGAAAATTCGATGAGAGGAGCCAAACGTTCACCTGATGGGAAGCGATACACCTGACAGATACAGCTTGTTGAAAATTAATCATTTTGTTTTGTTTTATATAAAAAATAAAATAGAACCTAACATTATTTTGTTAGTCCGCGTTTTGTAATAAGGCGGTACAAGTCCGCTGGCCCCTTTCAGATATTGGATGTTACGTCACGTTTACCTAGTAGTTACGGTAGCTTTGCTTTTGCTTTTTTATTAAGCATTGGATTTCAGTGATGTTTTATTATAACTAAATGCACTGTGTTAGCACATTCTTAGACGGTTCGTTGTAAAGGCAGTAACTACCACATTAAGATTTTAAGAGGCAATCATTTTTCATGGTTTCAGTGAACTGTTATCCAAAAAGTAAGTTATATTATCCAAATGATTCAGTGCATTATCTCTGAACGTATTGGATCTATTATTTTAATATAAATGTTTCTTATTATCACTTCTTTTATCATTATCTCTGTTAGCAGCATCTGAAAACATGTTTATGATAGCATACCAGAGTCCATTAAGGCTTGAAATTAAAATATCAAAGACTTGCAAAACTATTAAAGCAAACATAAAAAGCTCCAATTCGTTTACCGCCTTGAACGTTAATCCTGAAGTCATTTTGGTACAATTAGTCCGGTCAATTTAGACTTCGAAGTTACCTAATTCTCACCAAGCTGAAAATTGGTAGGATTGTTTAAAATATCATTAAAAACAAAATTTGAAAGTTCGCCATTTATCTCCCTATAAGGAAAAAAAAAGTTTCAAGGTCGAAGGTAAAAAGTTATAAAAGTTGTTATGTAAAATATAATATATAACTTTTTAAATCCTTATATCTCAAAAATGGTGGCTCGTAGAAAAAAAACGTATTAATTAATTTTTGGTACATAATTTAATGATCTACATTTTTTGTTTGAAATATTTATATGATAAAAGTTACCGTTTTGCTGAAAATCGCAAAAATTCTCATTTTTTTTACCTTTGACATTAAATATTTTTTTCCTTACGGGGGAAAGATGGGAATCTTTAAAATTTTGTTTTAATGATATTTCAAACAATCTTGCCGATATTCAGCTTGGTAGGAATTTAGGTAAATTTAATCTTATTTTTTGGCCTAATTTAACCGGACTAAATATAAGGGTTATACGGTTTGCTGCCATTGGAGCTCGATATGTTTACATGAACTGCGGATCTGATTTAGGTGTACTTTATTAAATTAGTCAAGGTCTGTTTACCGGACAAAAGTTTTGTTTAGCATAAATTGCTAATATGACATGTTTCAAAAGATTATTTCTATTATCTTACTACAATTTTATTCATCTGTCAAATTGCCAAAAACGACGTTGCCATGTTTTCGCTGAACATTTGTTGCACCTTAAGAGAATTTGGTGTAAGTACTAAATAACATTATTGACTGATAATAATTTTATTTTACATGTTAAACAGATTTCTCACTTCTTAGAAGTACAATCGCAAATCGATTTAGCTCATTTTCTAATACAATTGTGGTTTAACGGAAAGTTAAAGCTTTCCGTCTGAGTACAACTGTCGTTAAAAAAGATTTCTCTTTACTTTATGATTCATTTTAAGCTAGTTTTCTTTGTTATCTTACATATAGACGTTTCCGTTACGATTTTTTACAAAAGATTTCCGAAAGTGTTTAACCTGTCCCTTCTTTAAAAGGAAAATAGATAAGCCTTTGGTAAAACCAATAATAGGTCTTTGAGCGTTCCTTTTAAGCATGTAAACCGTGAAACTAAACTTCAATAAAAATCTACATAAGAATGCAAAACCTTCAATTCAGTCGAAAGTAGTAGAAGACTTTCGTTTTTGGCTATTCTAAGCGCGTTTACCTAAAACGTCACAAACAGAATCGACATGTACAGGCTGAATATTTCAAAGCGCGCTCAAATGTAACACGAATATCAATGAAAATGAAAGTTTCTTAAAGTCTGATTGTTAAAGTTAAGTCCGGATACCGCTAAGAGAAAGATATGGGCAAATACAACGGTACCTCGGCTCTCAGGTCAGTTACGTTCTGGCGTTTCAAGCGAAATGACGCTCTTCGACTGCGGCAGTTTTCGCTTTACGTTATCAACTTAAGTGCACAGAGAAACATTATATAAAAAGTGGATATATGCGAATATAATGATGGATTTGAAAGAGATCATCAAGTGGTTTATCCCGTGCTTTCACATATTGCTAACATATAAAAGAAAAACAGTCAAGATGCATTTGACTTTTGTGTGTTTGTTTTTGCTTTTCAACTCTCGTCCTACTTTCGGGACCAATACCAGCAGTGATAGTGACTTAGTTATTAATAATAATATGGAGAGAGACTTAAATTTAGTTAATAATAATGAGGACATTTTAAACCAAAGTGAATCAAGTAATCGAACTAATCGAATGATTAGTACAATAAGGACGAACGAAGAAGCACAAAAAGGTTCCAATGATATTGCAACCGGTAAGAACCTTTTTGTACAATATACTTTAAAATTTTATTTCAATATTTTGCATTGTCCTGTACAGTTTGGTTTATATACACATATTTATAATTTTTGTCTTTCTGAAGTTACATGATAAAATGCCATTTTATGACATAAGATGACAACTTGACAAGACTATTACTAAAGAAAAGTTAGATATTTCGCTTTCTTTCTTTTTGTTGTTATCATATATGTTAATTGGCTTTTGTCATTGATTCTTCGCAAAGATTTTTCCTCAACCAGATTTCTATACTTTCCTTGTGTTTACTTCACTTGTTATTACTATTATCGTGCGTTACGTCCACGATAAGTTATGTTTAGTTTTATTTTGCAATAAAACAATTGTCACTTGTCAGTTGCATTAGTTTTTAGTGTCGGAATAGTCAAAGCATTTACCTTTTATATATTTATTACAATGATGTCGTCATCGTTTATTTAAAATGAATAAGAAACCAAAAGGTCCAAAAGATAAAATTTTTAAGTTTTAAGTAAATTTCTCTATACGTTATTTTCCTAGATCTTTTATATTTGTTATACATGAAGCTAATAGTATGAGAACAATTCAATCATTAAATTTTAACTGCATTCAATAAGAGGATTAGTGCGCAATATTTTTAAAACAACGGATGACTAATAAATTCTTGATTTTTTATGCAGTGAGTTTTCTTCTACATGCTAAAATTCATACATGCGTTAGCTGTATGCATGACGTACATAACATAAATTGTAGATCCCTTGGTCAAAAAACATCTTGGATAATGGGTTTAGGAAGTCAGTACCTCCAAATGATTCAATCAGTAATTAATACTCTTATTCCGTTCAAGCAGCCAGTCACTTTGCCTGGAAATTTTATTATAGTTTCAGTAGCCAGGCAGGAAGCCGATTCCAAAACGAATAGAGTAAACTTAGTTCAAACTTTAAAACTATTTACCTTTTTGTACGGTCATTCAGGACAAAATACAAAGTATAACATTATTCATAGTGATAAAAATAGAACCATGGAGTACGGTCATGAAGTCCAGGAAATAAAAATACTTCTGATACTTAATCTTTACTAGCTTTTAACGAACATTGCTAAAGTTTATTGAACGCTTTGTTAGAAGTCTACTACAATAGTACAGTTCCCAATCCACCCAATCTAACAGACTTTCGTGAAAGCGACAAAAATGTAGCCATGTACGGTAGGACTAGAACAGTAAGTTTTATTTATCGAGTAAATAATGTCTGAGAATTCAATTTTATGTAAACATATGATCTGAAATCTAGACTTTAAATTTTATGTAAACCTATGATTAACCTAAAAACATTTTATTTTTTAATGGCTAATCTAATTTAAAGTACAGTAATTTTTTAATATACAAACTCTATCATGTTGTATTTTTAAAAGACTTAGTAAGTAGCGTCGACGTGGCCTAATTGCTTAATCCTTAAAACCTATTATCGATATCTAAAATAAAATACATATTTCTTAATAAGCTAAAGATATTGTTACTAGGATACGAAGGCAGGCGCCTCCGTAGTCTAGTGGTAAGGGCGTGTGATTTAGAAACTGAAGGTCGTGGGTTCGAATCTTGCGGGTGCTCAAAAAATTTACATTGTTGTTTCCTAATTGGGGCTGATCACTCAATTGTCTGAAAAGTAACATGATCCATGCTTCGTAAGGGCATGTAAAAGTCGGCCTACCCACCAGCCAGCATTGGACCAGCGTGGTGAGGTACGTTCATAAACCCCCTAATAAAGCAGGCGAGCATTAGGGGAGGCTGATGGTGATGATGATAGATGATTGTTGCTAGTTATTGTGATAATATTATAAATAGTTGAAGTTGTGATAGTGAATGACGTAAAGGTTTCGGAATCATTAAATCATCAAATATATGAATTCAATGTACATTTTTAAAACAATAATCAGTATACACATAATGTTACGCTTAGACCGTGATAAGATTTAATGCTTTCTTTTTAATTAATGGTAATAATCAAAATAACTTTCTTAACTTTATGTACTGTGACAAGAATGTTTTATATATGTAAATATGATGTGTAATTATTACCTAATAATTAGAATATTCTCGATTACACAACAAATACATTACTTTTAATATACTCCATATGATCTCAGTATTTTTTAATGTTTACAATATATTTAAGCAGCAAAATTCGATAAAAAGAAAATTTCGACTGTGAAAATCAAAGCAATTTCGCATTTTCGAGCTGAAATTTATAACACACAATAAATATGAGTTTATACATAATAACTATAAGTCTTTTAATCAGTTTCAAGCATGATTAATATAATGCTATGCGGTGGTTCAAACTGATACAGAAAATAATTTCATGGTACAGATAGAACTATAATAATTGCAACTTGATTGCTTAATGTAAGAGTTGTTTATTTTTAGAAAGCAACAATATCATTTAACCCTCGCGTAAGCACGTTTTTCTAAGTCATTGCGTGATGGTGAAATGTAATTAAATCTATATAGATTTCATCTTTATTGTAAAAGATAAACCACTTTCTCTTGACAACAATGACCGTATTCATCACACGTGTAGTTGAATATTCTTCAAAAAAATATTTATGTGTATTGGTATTATTTTATAGTTAGAATGTTTATCTGTTAAAAACTGATAAAGTAATAATAAATAAATATGTATTTTATCTATTGACGTCTTAGTAACATTGAGATTAAAAACTTAATTCATTTATTTATTTACACTTTATATACAAAAATATAATACAATGGCGGACTTAATGTCAAAGGTTCAATGTTCAATGTTAAAATTCTCTACCAGTCAACCAATGGATGGTTGAAAGATTTATCTATAGAAATAAATAAAATTGAAGTGTCTGGTCAATACCTACCGTACATAATCAATAAATTCAAATATCTAGCATTTATATTTAACAAAATGTAATATATAATATATGTTATTTGCATTTATGTATCTTAATTGGATTTGTCATAACTTTTTAATACTTTCATTAGTCAATTCCGCATATTTTATATATAGCAGTCAGTACTCCAATCCATATTCTGCAAATGTATAGTTTAAAAAAATCTTTGGTATCGATGAAAGCATTACAATGCAGGAACCAACTTACTAATTTAGATTCAGTATTTGCATACTCTGGACTGAAATGTAAATCATTGAGAGGTCATCACATTTCTAATTTTCATGTTTTTATTCAAATATCTTCTTCCCCTTATTAAAATTATTCCACCATTATCCATCATCGTAAGCCTGTGTTAGTCCCCTAATGCACGCTTTTTCTATTAGGGGGTTTTGGACCGAAACCCGCCATGCTGGTCCGATGCGGGTTGGTGAGTGGACCGATTTTTACATGCCAATCCGACGCACGGATTGTCTTAACTTTCAGACACTTGGGTGATCGGCCTTAATTGTTCTAACCAACCAAAAAACAACGATAACATAAAGTAGTTTCCCTGCGGGATTCGAACCCACGACCTCAGGTTTATAAAGCACGGTCCAATATCACTAGACCACGGAGGTCGTTAAAATTATAACTGAAGAGTTATTACTTTAATCGTTTGGAATGTATATTAGAACGTATATTTATGTTTCTTAATATAATATTTTCTGGAACAGGAACACTTGGTTTTTATAACACTGCACCACTACAACAATTAAACCTGTTTGATAAGCAGGTGAATCTATATAAATGCTTAATAGGTCTTGAAAAATATTTACGGCTAAATATTTTACTTTAACTAAAGTTTTATAACACTTTAGCAAACGTAAACGAAAATACTAGCATATTACCAACTTTTAGTTACTATTAAACTCAAAACATTCATTTGATAACTAAATGAAAACCACTAGTATTTATTTATTAATTAAAATATTTTATGTGACTATAACATGGCAATAACCTTAAGCTATAAGTATTTCTAATTACGTCGAACCAAAGTACCGAAGAAATCGGGGTCGCACGCAGGTGGCACCGGTTTGCGCAACCAAAGGTTCCGGTTACAAGGACCGGATGACTGAGTTGGGTTTTATGAAAGAGGCGGTGCAGATATAATTTGTTGTATACACACAAACACACACACTCGCACACATATACACACACATGTGTATCCTTGACGGAAATTATTATAACAAATAAACCGACTTTACTTAAAATTATGTATACACATTATTTTAATTGTATAAAAATCTTAATTGGCATCCCGAAAATATTTTTAACATTTATATCGTTCTGATATAAACAAAATTTTTAATGGATGAAATCAAAATAAATAAAATGGTCCAATCGATTCAATAATATTATGACTTTGTTGGTAGCAATTAAAAATAATTTTAGTCCAGCTTCATAAAATGCTTTAGAGAATAGTTAAATACGTAATCTATATATACACATATATACATATGTACGTTATTCTCGCTAAAACTCGAGAACGGCTTAACCGATTTGGCTAATTTTGGTCTTGAATCATTTGTGGAGTCCAGGGAGGGTTCAAAGGTGAATAAATATGAAAAATCTGGCTGTGTCGTTTAGAAATCGAGCTGAAACTTATTTCTACGGTTAGGTACTAGTATGGTTAGGTAATGGTATGGTATACGAGCTGAAACTTATTTCTACGGTTAGGTACTAGTATGGTTAGGTAATGGTATGGTATAGGAGCTGAAACTTATTTCCACAGTTGGTAGATTAAGTAAAGTTGTTAACTATCTATCAGATTACTTTTATGTAGATTTATCTTTACAAATGTGTATATCTTTTATTTATCGACTTTGTTCATGACGTGTAAAACCCTCGGAAGCATCTGTTGTCATTTTCGATGTAAATCTTTAAGAACTCCAATCTATATATGATCTTAGTAATTTCTTTGTAATGATGCCTTCGCAAGTTGCTTGAAATAATGATACCTCGAATGTAATTGGTGTAAATTCTTATTTCGAAGTCACGAATACCTGACGCTTTCTAACTTCTAATTGGTGAAAAGTATGTTATTTTGAGTTAATATAGTACAATTAGAAATATATCAAAGAATGTCGATTATGAATTAATCGCTATTCGATAATAATTATTAAATATTTATTAAACTTAGCTTGTTCTATATTTTCTCTAGAAACGGGTCCTATTAGATGTGATATCTATGTAATCATAGTAATTGACCACGCCAAAACTTATGGAAACATTATAAGTAGATTATAGCCAAATGGATTTGTTTTTATAAAGAGTGTTATATTATTATTTAGAGGTGGTAGGTCCCCTCTTTACAGAGAACGGCAGCACCGCGTACCTGTTCGGTTTGAAGGGCACTGTAGGCAGCGTATTAACTGGGTAAACGAGACGTAACATCCTGTCTCACGGTAGATAGCGGGTTGGCACCTCTGGTATTTGCGATGTTCAGGGGTGTCGGTGACCACTTTCTATCAGGTGGCCCGACTGCTCGTCTGACTGACGAGCTGACGTCTGACACACTAAAAAAGTTAGGTTAGTCAGGTTCTTTGCCTGATGGTGATTACGACTGATTTGCAGAGGTCTTGTAATATAATTATATCGATGTATACAAAAGTATACAAAAGTATACATAGATCTACCCTTTTTAGACTTATAAATATACCAGAGTTTTGAAATTGTTAAGTATTTTTACAAAATATTTAGCCTTAATTAAATAAGCGCGGTTAAATTTATAATCTTTCAACATTTAATATTAACGTCAACAAACATAAAATATTTGTATGGAAATCGTTAATAAAGGTATAAGGAAAATATCTTTTTATAGTATTGCTCGACCCGTCCTAAAACAACAATCGTCAATTTACAAATTAACAGTACATCGCGATTTTTGCAATAACGTCAGGATGACTAAGACAACATCATCTAGATCCAAACTAAGAAATGCTTATACTTTGGAAACTACATTTATTTTGTAAATAAATGCATATTATATAGATACGAACACCAGAAATACGCCATGTTCATGAGACAATATTTTATCCGTGGTGGGATTCGAACCAAAACCCTTTGTTTGGTGTACGTTCAATCGCAGGTCAACAGTGTTTATGCGGCGGCAAGTTTTTCAAAGAGAGGTTCTTTCTTTCCACATAACAAATTAAAACAAAGCATTTGATCAATAAACCAATTTTCGAAATGTCGTTGACAAAGAGAACCAACACAATAAATGCTGTCTGTAAATAAAATCTAAAAAAATCTTCAAACACCAATAAATTGTTATCTTGTGATTACGAGCTTTAAATTTATAAACGATATTTGTTCAATTGCAGTAAAGAAGTGAATAACCTCAAAAGCCTTAAATTAGTCTTAATAGTCTATATTATTGTCTAAAGTCTTAATTATTTAATCTTATTACAATCCATATTAATATTATAAATGCGAAAGTAATTCTGTCTGTTTATCTGTCCGTCTTTACTGTCTAAACCGTTGAACTTTGAGTCTAATGATAAGCACACACAACAAAACACCTCATTTGTTATAAACTTAACAGTATATTTCAATATACCTCTCAGATATTTTTCCTATTCCATGCGGACGAAGTCACGGGTATCAGCTAGCTAGTATAATAAATAATATCTTACAAATGACGTATGATAGAATTCTTAGTAATCAGAACAGTAATTGCTTCTCACAAAAACTTGGATTGCACTATGTCGTTTGGGGCCACACTACGTCTATTCCACGACTGTTACGCATAAAGATGATTTCTCAGCTCATTAGGGTTATGTTTATATGTCACCTGCTTTCTTAAACGTTTGGAATTCAATGATATACCAGTTCTTGCCATAATTTCTCCTAAAAAATCGCAAATCTTCAGTATTTTCTGGGTCATTAGCACGAATTTACATGTATTACCATAAAATTTATTCTTGGTGTAGTATATTTGCGTACTGTCTATTATGTGTCGTAGGTTGTGGATTATGTACAGTTAAATTGATATCCTTTTTGGTAAGTTTATGCAACGAAAGACTATAGAAGAATTAGTTATTGAATGCATTATTTTTCACCAATGTAAGATAGTTTTTTTGAATTTTTTTCTGACTTTTTTCACAATAAACTTTTTTATGTCGTTATTTTATAGTAGTTATTTAGTAATAACTTGTATGATATTAGATTAGTTACTCATCGGTAAGTAATGGTTTGTGTACTAGATAATATATTATACTTAATGTACATATAACATATATGGTATTTGTACACTATCTTATGAGAACCTAATGTCAAAGACTTGTCTTATTATCAATTTTAATTTGTGAATTAATTTATTTATAAAGAATACAGTTATGTTTGCCGGAATATCCTTCCAAGATCACTTTGTAAGTAAATATTATCTCCGAGTTTGTTTGTTTGACATCTTTGTGTTAATCAAACACGTCAAGTTGAAGCGGCGCTCGTAGAGGTACCTCAAGGGGAATAAATATTGCTTAATAAGTGTTTATTTTAGGTTAATCATAAAACAAACGGTTTAAGGGCATACACCGAGTAGGATATACAAAGCTTAATAGCCTGGATATATACCTTCATGCTTCTTCTCTTCAGTTTTGAATTATCTGAATGGCAATTCACCAAAAAAAGGTTGATAAGTATGAACATTCTTGCATTCACAGATAATACTTAAGTCTGATGCATGTTTTACGTGTACGCCCCTTATCGTTTGAAAAAACTCTGATATACACTATCGTATGTGAAAACGCTCGAAACATAGTTAAAAATTAATAGTTATAATTCATAAACAATTTTTCTTTTTACTTTTATATATGATTCATTTGATTGTGGTCTATATGGGACTATACAAACCCTGCTTTATAAACCGAAGGTCGTGAGTCTGAATACCGCGGGGAAACGACTTTGTGTTATCGTTGTTTTCTAGTTGATTAGAACAAATTGGACCGATCACCCAATTTTGTGAAAAATAAGATGACCTATGCATCGGAAGGGCATGTAAAAAGTTGGTCCATTGGTCGACCAGCGTGTTGGGATACGGACCACAAACACCACAATGGACAAGGCGTGCATTAGCGGGGGCTGATGATGGTGACGGGGGCGACAGGCTGATGATGATAATGATGATATAGGGCATAGAAAGAAAAGAATAGATAGAACATTAATTTTAAGTATTGCAGCTTAAATAATTATCGAATATATTATTATATCCCAGGCCCGCAAAACCTAAAAAAGGCCTGTAAATAATGGATCACAAAGTTATAGAATAATTACTTATTATTAAAATACATCTATCGACGGTAGATGTTTGTTCTTATAATGTTGTCTTTTTGTTATTTATCGTACTAGTCCTACTAATAATATTCATTAATATTATCGAAAGTTTGTATAAACATATGTTTGTTACTCAAAAGCTACAGGACTGCATTTAATACAAACAACTTAAATATATGAATAAGCATACGTAAAAGTGTTATGGCAGAATGTTGGAAAAACCTTGGCACATCGGCTGAGTTATGTCGGCACGAACTGCAAAAGTTTGAGCATAATATATATCACGTAGATTGATCACTATCACAATGCGAGGAAAACCGTGGGACAAAGCTAGTTCATCATAGTAATAAACTTCGTGTCTCAATTACTATAAACTTACAAGTAAACAATAGAAATATACATATTTCTAATGCATAGTTACGTAAACTTAATTTTTTTAATGAAAATGTTTCTTTATTTTGGCCAAAGAATAAATATTGTAATTTTATCTTTTTTATAAAAAGAAAACAAGTTTTTATTAGCATATGATGTAAGCCTTGCTATTGTTTAAATTTAGAAAAACCTTCCTATTGTTTAAGTCTACTTCTATTTATTATTTTGCATTATTAGTGTTGGCAAACATAACAATACTTTACATTTAATTTTTCGCTTCACTTATTATATACATGCCGTACGTGCATAAGTAAAAATATGATACTATTTATAAAAAGAAAACTACAAGGAACTTACTAAGGTTTAAGTATATTACAGTCTTATGTATGTATTATGATCAAATCTGAAAATATTTTTACAAAAATCGCCATTATTACTATTATTTATATTTAATCTTGAATATTTCCAGGCAGGACCTTCGGGCGTCCATTCAAGAAAATGGCAGCAGCCCTTATACCCTTGGTCTTCCAAATGGGTGCAGCTGCCACGTGGGCTGTGGTAGCAGCCCTCGTTGGCATCAAGACCCTGGGGGTTACGCTGATAATCCTAAAACTGCTATTGGTTGCTGGTGCTGCTAAGGTATATTATTTCGAGACGTTATCTTCACCGTATATAATATTAGTTTCCAAAGTAAGAAAAGCTATAGCAGCAGTATCGATAATTTTTACGCCAGTTGGCTTACTTTTATCGTAACTAGGTTTTAAGGAAATAATACTTAAGCGAAGTAAGTTATGAAATTAAAATAAATAATGTAACTAACGCTAGTGAATCTTCGCCCAACGACTCTTATCTTCGTGTGAATTTATAAATAAATACTAACGATACTTCCTATAGTGTTACATATTATGTAACACTTTTCGATATATATTCCATATCTAATGCAATCGAAGTAAATAGTAATCTGCTGGAATTTATTGTCATTATTTTATGAATATAATAAAATTGTGTTACCTCTTGCGAAGCTTTTTTATGACTGTTCATAACATTCCGCGAAAAGTAGTTCAGTATAGACGTCGAGCCATTTTTTTTAGCGATTTCGGACAGACGAGTGAAAGCCACTTTCTAGGGTCAGAAATGACAAGGACGCCAGATATTTGATACGGAGAACGTTAGAAGTGTACTGTTTCACTGATCTCAAAAAATTGTAGAACCCTTAACTGTAATTTGATATTTTTTATATTGTAACTGATTGTAATTCATTAAGATACGGTCAATCACCTAAAATACCTATATAAATGCAAAGTATATATATCTGTATACAAAATCACTTATACTTTTGTTCCTTGTCTTTACCAATGACGCCTTTGAGGTCTTTTGCCAACAGTATATTCGAGAAGGTGGTGTACATTATCTTTCTTTTCGGTCTTTTGCTCATTATTTAATTAAAGGTTTCTGTTCTCTAAGTTCTTTATACCTATAAACAATTCCTTTTATTATTATTTAGATCGGCGCGTTGTTCGGTAGCAAAGGGCATCATCACAGCAACGGCTGGGAACAACCACATTCCCCGCAAAAGGAGATCCATTTACACATACACAATGGCAACCACGGGCACAGCGTCCCTGACGAGCACATACCATTCTGTAAGTTTTAAATTAGCGCCACCTAGCGCTCAGCTTGATAACTAGTAATATTCAATAGTTTTATCTATTTTCGATAGATGTCACTTTAATTTTATTACTCCTAATCCCGCAGTAGCAATTAATATAATCCCAAAGAAATAAAATAAATGTGTTTATGTTGTATGATATGAATACCACGGATGGGCATAAAAAGTAGGTCATGATCTTCATAAAAACTAATTCTGTAATAACCGATCCTTAGAGCCTTTAAATGAAGACTAAAATATCCATAGAAAATACTTAATCCCACTGACAATTGACATAGAATTATTTTCATTTAATTAAATCAGCTGGCAACTTTTAAAAAACATGCTTTTTCGAGAAATATAGTCAGGATAGAGGTAAAATTTTTGGTACATGTCTGTAATTATACTTTTTTAAACAAATTACAGCTTCCTGGAGCAGAGATGGAGTGACCGCTCAACCAGAGAACAAACACGTTAACGTTGTGTACGAACCGTATGTCATGCCCGGACCCCAAACGATAAGCACGCCATACGGGAATTACGTAAAAATTGACAACGGCAATTCTGCACATACAAAATGAGTATTACAGTACCATAAGTGAATTTTAAGTTAATGTGAAACAGCAATTCTTTAAAACAAATGTACAATTTTAGTTTTCATGTTGATTACCTTTTAATAAGATAAGTTTGCGGCATGTTTGTACATATTTAGAAAGTAGTCATATTTATGAAACTAGTATTATATAGTTTTAGTTATATATTTCATTTTAAATAAACCAAAAATTATTTATTGCATCTTTACTTCTGTACCTTTTACTTTCACCTGGCTTTATTTAATAATCTATAGGGCTTGCCTTCTGACTAAATACTCTAGGCTAATAACCCGCATCCTGCGGCAAGATGGAGTGACGACATTCGCAAAGCAGCCGGAGTGAGCTGGATGAGAATAGTGGAAGAGCGGAAGCGGTGGCGTGCATTGGCGGAGGTCTATTTACAACAGTAAACTGACACAGGCTGATGATGATGATTAATCATCTTCATCTTTTTTAGGCTCCCAGGTGTCTGGACCCGGGGACAGATATGTAAAGTCAGTTCAGTCTAATGTAGTCCGCATGAAACATACCCATACTTACATGATACGGTGCCCTTGGAGTTTATTTAAACTGATATTATAAGGAGCAAATATTGTTTGTTTGTTTTTAATTGACGCCGAAACTGCTGAATTGATATAAAATATTTTTTCATGATTCTAATCTATTATCCTTGAGTTACACAGTCTACTTTTTTCAAGAGGAGAATGTATTCCATAAATCTAAAAATAACACGTGCAGAGAACGGACTGTTAGTCTGCGATATCCCACTCACCCCAAACTGCCACCATATGATGCACATCCACTCTAATCTTCATCTTTGTCACCATGTGATATTTGATTTTACAGTGTGCTAATGCAATGTTGCCAAACCCTTGTTGCCGTACATAGAACTAGTAGAATCATACTCTTGCGTAACTGACCCTTAAACTTGAGCAGTATAATGCGGTTACAGAGCACTCCTGTGGTATTATTTATCATTTTGGTCCAAGCAGACGACTATGACGTCAACGCCCTGATGCTTGTCAGGGCTTCGTGAGGTCTTAATCGTCGCTTTTAGACTCACGTAAAACGGATCCTGCGTGACTTTAAGCTCTGCCAGGTTCAAAGAGTCAGAATGTCTTGTTTTTTGGTCGTGTATATATAAGGGAATGGCGGTAACGAAAACATGTATGCTATGTCTGCCAACAAATAGGTAAATAGCCATACATAAGCTCCACCTGATGCAATTTGCAAATCTTTTGTAAATTTATATTTTTAGTATGTATATATTTACAGACAGGGGGTCTGTCTGTGAATAGATGATTTGTAAATACTTTCCACACAGTAAAATTTAGCGAATTTGGAACACTGGAAAAATGGTAAAATTGTGATTAAGCAAAAAAAGAAACGGTAAGTAAAAAAAAAAATAGAAAAAAGCAGGTTAGATGCCACATTATCTGCACATATGGCACAGGCAGTGCCATGTTTCGTACCCTAATTTGCTTGCTGCGTGTCCCCAAATTATTTTACGTCGGGTTGAATCTGCCATGGGCTCCTGGTAGGTCTAACAAAATGCAGAGATTTATAAATATCAGCGCGTCATAAGCTATGGAATGTTTACTGTGGCGACTGAAGAGCAGCTTTTCATATATAGATTTGCTTAAGAGTTTAATGTCTGGTGTTTACGCTAAATAATGTTCATCTTGTATCACTGTAACCACCTTAGCCTTTGGAGTACAGGAACCTTTCTTTGGACTAAGCAAGATGTTAATAATACCACGTCGTCCTTAGTCTAAAGAAAAGGTTTTGTACGAAGAAGAAGGCAAATGAGCAGATGGAACATGAGTTGATGGTAAGTGGTAACACCGCTCCTCTTGGACATTCGTTACACCGGAGAAGCTGGAATCGTATTATTGTTTTCTTAACAGAAGTTGATAATTTTTATTTACTTTCAAAATCGTATTTAGCAACAATTTAATTTATAGAAAGGATATTTACCGGTGGTAGGTCCCCATTTTTACGTACGTATTTTTACGTAAACGAGACTTAACATCCTATGCCTCACGGTAGGCAGCGCGTTGGTGATACCAATATTGCTAATGTCTATGGGCGTCGGTGACCAGTTTCCATCAGGTGGCCCTACTGCCTGCGCAGGCAATAAAAAAAAAGGATGAAAAAACCCTTGTCAAGGTTTTGTATTTAATCAATGATTTGTGGTTGGTGGTCTTACATAATGTACGATGATGTTATTATACAAGAAATATTACTCCCAACAACTCCTCACACTCAATGATATGTACAGTATTGATGATGATGATGTATGATGATATTTTTCTTTTATTTTAATAAACTGACTGAGAAACTGAAATTTTAAAAGTAATAAACAATTAGGTATCGGAAGAAAACGTAGAGACGAGTTTATTCATATATTTACACCAATAACTATTGTCCGTAGAACATAAAATGGAAATGACAAGTAAATAAATATACTAAGAGTTCGATCTTTGACGACTCCAAGGAGTTGCAGAACATTGATTTCCGCCAAATAAAAGAAATTGGTACCCCGATTTTTCTAGATTAGATCTTCGACCACAAAACTAGATGTTACCTGCAACATCGATTGAATTACCCTGGCGTTGTTAAATGTGTGTCTAGCGAGAAAGTTGTCGTTAATTGCTTGTTGGTCTTGATCTCTTTTTAGGCTTAAGAGTTATGGTGTTTGTTTACGCTGTTAAGCCTATTAGTCTTTGCGAAATCTGACACACAACTCAAATGATTAACTGTTTCTTACGAGTTATATTAGACTGGGAAGAATCTTATAGGATGGAAGGATTGAGTAATGTCAATCAGATTCGATCTCATCGATGGATCGACCGATGAGATCGAATCGATCACCAAATTGTCTGAAAAGTAGGATCTCCTTATGCGTCGGATGGGCATGTACGATATCGGTCCACCCACCAACCTGCATTGGACCAGCGTGGTAGGGTACGGTCCAAAACCCCTAATGGGTAGGGATGTATTAGAACCGGCCTATGTCCCGCAGTGGACTATCACAGGCTGATGATGATGATGATGCTGACGGGACTACGTGGTTAAACTTTAAACGATTGGACCCTTATTTCATCCACATAAAATGAGATAATATAAATAGGATATATAAGCAGAAATTCCGAGGATATTTATATCACAAGAAAAAGAATCTGGTATCTAAAAGGATATTGATCATGTAAGGAGAACAAAAAGATGAACGTCAATCAAAAAAGTTTTTACAATTTCAATGCAACCTGTATTATGTTTCATTTTAATTTTTTTTTCTATGCTCTTCATCACATTTCTACCAGTTTTTGTAGTAGCCTTCGTAGCCTAGGGGTATGGGCTTTCTCTTTCGAAACTGGAGGTCGTGGATTCGAATTCTGCGGGGACTCAACGACTTTCCGTTGTTGCTTCCTAGTTGGTTAGGGCAATGCGGGCTTATCGCCCGATTGATTGTAAATTAAGATGCGTCGGATGGTCATGTAAAGAAGCCGGTCCTGGCGCTTATCGGTCGTGTCGTCGACTGTCGACCGTACGTGTCGGTCAACCGTCCCATCGGTTTTTGAGAGTATAAAGGAATGTAAAGGGGAGGGCACCTGTGTTTGCACGTACACTTGTGGACTATAATATCTCCTGCGCTGATTGGCTGAATTTTTCGAAATCATTATTATTATGATACATTTATAATACACCATATTTAATGTTACGTATAGAGCTGTCCTTAAAAAACCGTAGCCATAGGAAAAATAGATTTCAAGGGGAGTAGTAAGTAGTCTTTTAGATTAAATATTTTTTTTTTTAGTATAAGAACTATTAACAAAATGCTGCCATTTTCAATTTGCTTAAAAACAAATTATGAACGATAACTAGCTATAAGCATAACGTTTTATTATTTTTATAACTCTTTTAATTTAAATCAGGCCTTAAATAAATTATTTAAAGAATTAATTTTGTTCGTATTTTCAACGCTAGTTTTAAGGTGTGTAAAGTCACACAATCTATATTCAGTATGATGCATGTAAACTGTATTTATACTATTTCGATTTTACTTTTGTTTTCGTTAGAAATATGATTTCGTGGTTAAACCAGCTAATAATTAAGTTGTTTGCCTTGACACAACGAAGCTAATAACCTTCCCAGTAAACGTAGAGGCTGTCTTAGTTAGAACTTATCATAATCATTTATAAAAGTATCGGTTGGGCAAGAGTAATTAATTAACCTCTAGAATAATTAATAATGTAATATATTATATAAATAGATTTATTGTGTCATGACATAACAATCGTATAGGTCTTTCAATAAAAAAATTAACATAATAATTAATATCTGAATATAATAATTAGTTTCTGAATAAAGTGCCACCGCCTCGGCAATCTCATCTAGTTTTCTAGATTTTTCTGCATAGTTAATTCGTGGTTTTGTACTTCAACGCTTTGGTACTCAAGTTTATATTTGGTATTCTCTCTTTCAGCCATGACTTTAATACGATGTAAATATAAGACGCAATTTCACTGTTACCGGCGTGGTCGTATAATGAAGCGACGTGGCTAGTGTATCTCTTTTAGTAATTTCTTCTAGTATTTTTTTTTAATCCTACGCAGGCCGTCGAGCGGTCGGGCCTCCTGATGGGAAGTGGTCACCGACATCGGCAATATTAGTGGTTTCACCAACGCGCTACCTACCGAGAGACATAGGGTGTTAAGTCTCTTTTACCCAGCAAATAGCCGTAGCCAGCGCTACGGTGCCCATCAAACCGGAACACAGTAGTGTTTTCACACTACTGATTTGCGGCAGAAATAGCACCTGCGGTGGAAACAACAGACGGTCCCGTGTAAAGGGACCTACCACCGGTAAAATTGATTGTGCATATTTTGCAATAGGGCAATGCCATAAACATACTAAATAGCTGTCACATGCACAATTATAACATAAACCTCTCATAATATCACCGCATCATATCAATATAGCTAAACCCGCGTTGTGCTATTTTTAGAATCGTCCATTTTCTCTCTAATTTAACCCGTAATGACTAACCTGAAATTAGCAATCGTTATCAATAGCCAATCCATTGTGATTTTACTCCATAGCCTAGTAGTGAGGACTTGAGCTTTAGAACCCGGAGGTCGTGGGTTCGAATCCTGCGAGGACTTAACAAATTTTCATTGTTGCTTCCTAGTTGGTTACGGCAATTTGTACTGATCACCCAATTGTCTGAATAGTGAGATGATCCAGTCGTCGAATGGGCATGTCAAAAGTCGGTCCTGCGCCTTACTCCTTTCGATCGTGTCAGTTTTCCGTCCCATCGGGCTTTGAGAGTGTAAGGAACAGGGAGAGCGCCTGCGTTTGCGCGTACACTTGTGTACTATCTCCTGCGTAGTTAGCTGATCTCTGATATAGATCGGCCGCCGTAGTCGAGTATTGGGTCAAAATGTCTATGTCAGTACTGCTTCATTATATTTTATCTTTCACAAGTATTGATTACGTTGTCGTACGTGACTTGCAACTTCAAAATACTTACTGTATTTAATATTATTATGACGACAGCTCCTGTAATTATGAAACTAAATATTAATCAATAATGGAATAAACAATATAGTTTAACCAATTCAGGGTTGGGATAGATGTGAATATTGTCTCCCGAATTCGCTCTTCTCCGAATTCCTCTCGCTTCCTGCGGCCTGCTCAGCCGCAGGGGAAGCTAAGAGAACCTGGCCACTCTAAGGAATAAGGCAGACTGTGGGGAGGCTGGCAAGGCTGTCTGGAGAAGCCAGCTTTGATGCACTTAGGAGGGTGCAGCAGACGGGGAAGTGGCGGTAGACGCGCTGCCATCCCTATCCTCTGCAGCAAGGACGAGTCGCAGGGGAAGAGGAGTGCCAGTATTCCGTAGGCAGCCTATCCTTCACGACTCGGTTGGACTTGGGTGGAGGGACGGAGGAGAAATTCTTCATGGTGTCGTCGATCTTTCCTTCTTCTACGGCTGAAACGGTGCTAGCGGCGAGGGCCAACACCGAGGCCGCCGCTGGGAGTCTGGTTTATCTAGGAATTACTCTGGCAACGGTGCCCTTCAAACCGGATAACAATTGTGTTTGTACACTGCTGCAGAAATATGAACTGCGGCGGTTCCGTGTAAAAAGGGACCTACCTCCGCTAAAACTTAAAAAAATAAATAGCTAGGAAGAAGAAAATGTATTACATGATTTGAAACAAAATATATTTTTCCTAACATAAATACTTCTTGTTATATCATTCCAATAAAAAACAGTTAAAATATTAATTTAATTTTAATTGTTATTTTCAGAAAGCAAGAAACCATTTAAAATGAGGAACGAGTGTCTTAAGTTACGGGTAATTTCCTGCTTATGTAACAAAGTATTCTCCCTGCAAAAGATGGAAATTATTGATATGTTATAAATTGGAGTGTCAATATTTTTAGTCCCTTTAATGAAAAGCAACCAGGTAATTTTACTGCAGTAGAGTGGAACGAATAAATTATGCAGATTACAGTTGTGGATAAAAGTTGAAAACCGATCAACCAATTGACTTATTTATGATATATGTATTTATTTTATTAGATGGTGGAATTCCTGCTCACGCGGGCGACGAGTAGAACCACTATGCTATTTATCTCAATAGTATTTAACCATTGCTTTGTTAGTTTTATAGGGTTTTATGGCTAGTGCAATTACCAATCAAGAGATGTTATCAGTTTCAATAGAATAGTTAGTTTGAACGCCTCCGTGGCCTAGCGGTAATGGCCCTTGCTTTGTAAACCAGAGGGATGGGTTCAAATCCCACGGGGACAACAACTTTGCGTTATCGTTGTTTTTTAGTTCTTTAGGACAATTTGGGCCAATCACTCAATTGTCCAAAAAGAAAGATGATCCATGCGTCGGTTAATAATCGTCCACCCACCAACTCGCATTGGACCAGCGTGGTGAGATACGGTCCCAAACCCCCTAATGGAGAAGGTGTGCATTAGGGTGGCCTATGTCCCGCAGCGGACCAACACAGGTTGATGATGATGATGAATAGTCTAGGCGATAGTATTTTGGCGTTTCGAAGCATACATAATTCGCAGCGAACATCGCTTTCAACGGTTTAAAATAATAACAACATCAGGTGCATTAAATCCTTACACTTTCATTCCTTAAATTATTTTTTATAGATACAATTGCATTTTATTTATGTATGTGATTTATCCTATGTTTCCGCAAACACTAGTTTATTTGAAACTTAATTAGATGAATTTATCGGGTTTATTTTTATATTCACCGTCCGACGTTGTATCATCATCATCATCAGCCTTTAATAGTCTGCTGGACATAGGCCTCCCCTAATACACCCCTATCCATTAGTGTGTATCCCACCACGCTGGTCCAATGCGGGTTGGTGGGTGGACCGCCTTTTTACATGCCCATCCGACGCATGGATCATCTTACTTTTCAGGCAATTGGGTGATCGGCCAAATTGTCCTAACAACTAGGAAAGAACAATAAAATTTGTTGTGTCCCAGATTCGAACCCTGACCTCCGGTTTCTAAAGCAAACGCCTATACCACTAGGCTACGGAGGCAGTACGACGTTGTATGATTTTATCAATTGGCAATTTCACATTGAGTACAAGACGCCTTACTCTACAGCCTACCTCGTGACTACGAACACTGAAAAGGGTTTGAAGGGGTTAAAATAAATTAAATGCAAGAAATCCTTTATAAGTTCACGTTTTACTCAACAATATTTAAATTTAAAAACTACGTGAAATTCCGTAATGTGCGTATAAAGTAAAAATATGGTAAAACAAATGTAACAAAACGATTCCAGAAACTTCAACATAATAGTACAGAGTCACAAAGTGTGTCGAATTGCATGCATTTATTCGTATCACACATAAAAAAATCAAGCAAAAAGCGTACGCCCTTCGCCTAACGGCCGAGATCGAGCCGATATTTGACTTTTAAATATCATATGTATACGTTTCAAACGGCATATTATACATATTTATGTATACATCTGGTTAGACCAAGGGCAACTAGGTGGGGTGACGTCATTCCGACACGTTTCTAAAACTAGTAGCGGACGGCGACTCGGCTCGCGTGGAATTTCATCTCGTTTGCGAACGCTAGTCGCTCTGAAACTAAGTCAACGTTCAAAATATAACATATTAAAGTTAAGCTCATATGTAGAAAGAAATAATTTTTATTTTGCACACAGTAATGTAAAGTAATGTCGTGTATCTATAAGTAGGAAACGAAAAAGTATAAAATTTTTAAATTATAAAAATCAAATATCTTTATTTAATATGGAACCATTACACTCTCTTATTGATTGTCAGATAAACTACCACCGGTTCGGAAATGTAAGCCTCTGACCTGAGAAGAACCGGTGTAAGTTATCTAAGAAGAATTTGAGAATTTAGTCTTGTAGCGTGACTCTCTCGTGTATTTGTATAGGAATTTGAATATGAAAAACTATGTTAAAAGATTACAATTAAAAACTAAAAAAAAATCGACACTAAAGTCACCGAGAACCTGAGTCAGTCGTTAGCCGGTTCTAACCTTAAATCAGTCTGTATATAAGTTAGTATTAGGATAAAGTTGTAAGCATACAGATGATATGATTTTCTCTAATACCGTCTACACATGCCTAAAGTAAATGTGTTAACAACGTTGATGTTTCCAACAAGATTCTACAAGCATTTAGTGTGGCAACACTGAAATTTCCATATTTAAAAATCAAGGCTCATCTCCATCGTTATTCTCAAGAATAACTTCTGAGGCTATCAAAATTCGAGGTCAGCAGGCTTGAATTTGTATGTTTATGATCGATCAAAAACATATAAGCAAACTTCAAATGGAATTTTGTCCACACGGGATTAAAAACTTTATATGACAAAAATTCATGCTTCTCAATTATTACTGATTACTCGTTTGTTATAAATAGAACTAATAAATATATAAAAGGTGACAGTAAAGTACATCAATAGAGGGTTCTACAGAGAGGGAGATGTACATGTTCCAAATAAAGGTTTGCAAACAGATTTTCTCATCATGTAGAGTTCACAACTATTCTAGTAGTACAATTGGTAGTACAATTACTGAATATAAAAATATTAAAAAAAAAAAATGATTATATAAATAAACATTATAACTGGTACTAAATAAACAGCCCGATTCGCTATGTGGTATGTGTGGTAAACTGAAAAACAAAAGGATGAAATGTTTAATGTATTAAATAGATAATCTGTATACAAAATACATAAATTGCCAAGTTGGAAACACTGAAGGCGAAACACAGGTAAATATACATAATGGAGTAACCTAGATCTGCTGCTTAGATAGACATCGAAGAATACTAATCGACTGTTACATTAGCATGAAATATTGTGACATATCAAAGGTTACACGATTTTGCAAATAAAATTGAGCTTTTAGTGCAGAATCTATTTTAGAAATGTCACTTCTGATGCTTATCAGATTTGTTGGAAGTGTTTGCCGGAGTTTTGACAGATTTCGTACACAGGGATGTAGTTTTGATGCCATGTTTTAATTTAGGTTAGGCAAAGATATTATTAAATTATAATATACATTTTATTATTATGATATTTCCTATTTGAGGTTATATTTTACTACCGTATTTTATGTTAGTAATTTCGTTTTCAAAATAATTACCCTCCCATCATTATATACATGAAATAGCTAAAAGTTAATAAACACAATAAATAAAAAATATTTGCAATTCGCTAAATTATAATTATAATACAAGCTAAAAAACACCATGTTTTTTTACAAATAAAGGCTTTTTTCCATAGTTAAGTCACAGAAAGTAACTTAGGCTCTATTGAATGTATTTTAACAAACAATACGTATAATTCTGTTTATATCAGTAACAAAATTTCAAACCTGCTAAAAACAAACATCAAAGCAAGAGAATGAGAAATACATGGTATATCAAATTCACTTTTGAAGGATTTTTCGAATAAATTATATTTTTTTTCCCGTCGTTTCGGACTCCTTCCAGCATCCATGATGACGGACAGACTAAGGTGGGATATGTCTGTAACTAACACATAAAAAAGTTGACTGATATATATAAATATATAAGAATCGAGTTAGTAAAGTAAATGAATACATGGTAACAACAGACATCTTGATAGTTTGTTCATACAGTTGCTTAGAGATGAGGTGAGCGTTGATTGATTCTTCTTATCGGCTGTAGAACCAGGGATAAAACGTAACCTCTATCAGGCTATGTCTGAGACATCATTAAGATACAGACAAAGCCAAGGAGAGGCTAGGTCAACATCCCACCAGAAGATGTCGCCTCTTCTTTAACGTTTCTTCTAATGGCCATTATAAATAAAATAAAAGTCAAATATTCAGTAACATGATTATTTGACTTCAATCAGTTATGTACTTTACGTATAAATTATTTTAAGCCGCCTTGGAAGCTTTGTAAAATTTTATGTATTGTTAGATGCCTTAACATTGTATTAAATCATTTTACATACTAAAAACAAGTTATTGGATCACAAGAAATATTTAATAAATAAGAATGACTTACCTAATTTATGTCCGCTTTTACTATTAAATCCAAATTCAACAATTCTTTACCGTGCTCTTATAATACGTTAAAAAATATATTCGTTCAAAAGATAATTCATTAAATATTTTCAAACGAAACGACAAACCAATGGCTTTAATCTGCGTCATACGTAGAGCCTTCTCAGTGGTGCAATTTATCTTAGTTATCAATCACTAAACGCGAGCTACCAATCAAAATGCCATACGTATGTCGCAATAACGTCTGCTCTATTAACAAGTATTAATTGTCTTAAATAGTTTAGTTTAATAGGTTTAGAATAACAGTCTTTTATTAAGAAAATATAAAACATCTTACAATTTCCTAAGCGAGCAATAAAATAGTATGAAAAACCTGTTTATTAAAATTAAATCAGCGCTTGCTGGAGAATGGCAAGGTTAATCATCAAATAAACCCAGATCGTGTTTTCTGCTTAGATACGTGCTCGTATTATCTTTATTTGTACTTGCAACATGTTAGTGTTAAACTTGTTCAAGTTAAAGATATGAAGACACATACAATTGTACATTTGAATCTAACACAAACATAAGGCTTAACTTATTATTTTTACCGTTAGTAAAGATATTCACTATTTAAATAAATAAAATACACTAGTGCTTAACAATTACATTTGGTTTAAAATTCAGCTTTCAGACTGTTCTTTTCCATACTAAAGATTTCAACGCGTTCTTTTCTAGTCAAAATTAGCACGGTGAAAGCTACTAAAATAGTAAATTTACCTCCTCACTGTATAAATCGAAGGATAGGACCATTTAACTATTCAATTGAACTAATGGAAAACATTAAAATCTGTTAAAATGAATAAGTATATAGAAATATAGTTTATTAGCATGCAGCAAACTCGCACAAACTGCAACATCTTGTTTCCTCGGGTATCTGAAACAGACACAATTTTAGGTATAATATCGTCGTGATATTTTTCAATCAAGCTGAAATCAGATATTCAGCGCAATTTGAACTAGAACGATAGGTGCACTTCACTTATATGCAGATTTATCTCACATCGGAAGCCCAAAATCGGAAACGTGAGTGATAGACAGTTAAACTTGCTTCATTATTCATATAAAATATGTTATATTGCACTTAATTAAACTATTTTTTAAGCTAACGTAGAAGTTATTACTTATTAGAACTCTACTGTAACCTAAATATGTATTTTAGGAAAAACTAATGACTAAGGTGGATCGTCGCGTATTGACTTACTTTTAGTGGCTTATGCTATTTGGAACCAATCAGAATCGTTTTGTTACTTTCTTATGTTATTTCTACGATTTCAGATCTTTGTAAGCTTTGAATGTAAGAACCATTTTTAGTGGTGGTAGGTCAGCTTTTACACGGGGTCGCCTGGGCCGGCACCACCACGATACCCACTTTTACCGCAAAACAGAAGGGTATGAACACTACTGTGTTCTGGTTTTAAGGGCACCGTAGCCAGCGTATTTACTGGGTAAACGACACGTAACATGTCAAATGTCTCACGATAGGCAGTGCATTGGTGATATGCTTGGTGTTATCGATGTCCACGGGTCTTCGGTGACCACTTTCCATTAGGTGGCCTGACTGCTCGTCTGTCTACGTAAGGGATAAAAAATATATTCTACGTATTAATTAGCATCGTTTATAGACGACTATGTTGTTCTATTAATGTAGGTTTAAGGTAGTTCAAAATTATTAACATATTTTGTATTAATTAATGTCTAATTATAATAATAAAGTTTGTTATAAGTTATTAGAGAATTTGTAAGATAAGTTAAATAAAATAATATTTTTATGATTGCTTTTTAAAAGTAATTATCTCACTTTTTTACTTACTTAGGCTTTTGAAAAGTCAACCAGTTACATCATTGATTAAAAATCTTGTTGAAGCTTTTTTAAATAACTATTCTGTAAAGATAGTAAAGTATTACTCAGCATTATAGTTAAAAATGTTGAAATAGTCAACTTTATTACAGTTTTTTTTTAAATTAATTACTTAATTATGATCAATTACGTAATCTTATAACTGCAATAAATCTATTTTAGACGTGGCTAGTTAAAAAATTTATATATCAGTAGTATATCGTACTGTGTATGGTTAAAGTTCATTAAATTAGTCATTAGATTTACATATATATCTATGCGAGTTTATCTCTATCGGTCGCAACAACCGGTTCTCCCCCTTCCTCCATTTGTCCATAACTTTGCGAATTAAGTACACCTACACGTATAGCTGGCTTCGCAAATGCCTTTTATTTTGCTGACAGCTGAAAAGGTTGAGTCCATGTAAAATCATCCGACTTATAATAGGCAAGATTATAGAAAGTTTTTGAGAGTTTATGGTAGCATGTTACTTACATGTTACTATTTTATGTGTATAATATAATAATTCTCTCTTTATAGTAAAGAATACTAGTTAAAGAATTCGTGACTAATAAGTTCAAGATACTTTTTAATTCTTAGTAGGGTGTAACTTAAGAAGCGGAAAGTATTTGAGGACTTAATGTGTTAAATTTTTTCTAACAGAAAAGCTGATAGAGAAGGGGTTAAACGGATGATTTGAGGAAAGAATACTCTAGAAAATTTTAGTGACTTTTTTATAAAATCACTTCATTGATTTAATATGCCAAAATAAAGTTATTTTGTGTATTATATGTCAAGGTTGTGTATAACATTTATTATTACTTAAAATTACATAATTAGCTTTACTAGATAAACGCCTTTAAATAGGTCTTGGCTTAAGTTATCGATAGCCATATCTCATTAAGTTTTACGTGTTTTATCCTTTATCGAAAGATTTCTATATAACATAAAGATAAATTCATCCAGGTTTAGAAATCCACAATATAGTTGGTTTTGGCGTGGTGTTATACGACCTAAAACTTGTCCAGTTAACCTAAAATAATATTTAAAGTACTTTTGAATCTTTGAAAAACTTTAAGCTTTTTGTAATAGCAAAGATGACTGTGTTAATACTAAGCTTGAGTAAAATTACTTATTGTTTGAGAACATAAGCTGAAGAAATAGTTTCCTTACGCACAGAGGGTCAAAGATCTGTTGTATGCGAATCTATAATATGACAGAACGCTTATAATAATTATAAACTTAAAAGTTACTTTCGTACAGCAATTTTATAATTTAGCAGAAATTAAAGATGCATGGCTATCAATATATATAACCATGCAGCTTTAATTTCTGCTACATTATAAAATTGCTGTACGAAAGTAACTTCTCTATAGTATGCATCTCATTGCGAATACTATTATAGAAGAACGTTTATTTAAAAAGTCGTTTTACTAAAATAATTTTACGATTTATATCTTTAACAAGCTGTAAGATATTTTGAAAACGTATAACTTAATGCAGAGAATATCGTTATCACCTAAATTCAATTAAGAGTTGTTACACCTTATTTATTAAAACTGTAAAATACTTTTGATATTATGACATCTAAAATAAATCACAATCAGCTAAATGCATTCAAGTAATCAAACGAAACTCTTTCAGCGTTTAAGTTATTTCTGCAAAAACTGATCTATACTATATATATACTTATATACATAATATGTTTTAAAAAGTACACGTTAAAAAACTTGAAACTGGGCAAATATTTCCAGATTATTCGACTGTTAATAAATTTATAATTGAAATGACTAACACATCGCAGGAACATTAAAAGCCGTACAAGTCTGCCTCTAAATTATAAGATTAGCATATTTTAATAATAACTAAAAACTAGAGAGCCGTCGTCCGACCAGTGGCTGTATGAAACGAGGGGTCTTTACGACCGGTTATGCCATCTATCATAGCAACAAAACCAAGGCAAGTATATTTCCATTCTAAACACGTATTTTTTGATTTTTCTAAGAAACATCCATGTTAGCGACTCGCGCTTTAAATACTGATTTATTTTCGTGTATCCTTTTGACATTTTGGTGTAGACATTATGTAGATTTGAAATTCCAGTTTCTACCAACATTTTAGTGGCTATATGAAGTGTTATTTTCTAAATATTTAACAGTATCCTCATGTTCTTTGCTATCTTTATAATTAGTTAAGTGTCCTATATTGTAATTGAAATACATTTCGAAGTTGTGTAGTTTTTGTATAGACTTATGATGTTTTTTTTAGTTTAGTAGGCACTCTTGATTTACAAAAACACTATTTTTCGTAATGTATCGTAATTTTAATTGGAGTGATTATTCATAACACTTCACACAACCTATATTTATAATGAAAATGACCCTCTTTTAGTTAATTATATATAAAGTAAACCAGTTATAAACTTTTTTAGTATAATGTCGTTTTCTAGTGCATGTTTTTATGTATCAAATAAAACCCTTTGCAGTTTAAACTTCTGATTCTATGCTTATAAATAGATAAAACTTTATTCGTTCGCTTATAGAAAAACTCTAATTCTATTATATATTTGCCAAAATGGCGCTAGCTGTCAGAATCTTTTGTTTTCCGCTATTTGATACAATCGTGACTTGACGATTAATTTCAAACAAACAGCAACAATTCTTGCTACAAGGATTTAGCACTGAAGTTGGATAGATAATAAATATAAATGAATAAAATGCAGCGTGATACGGAAGTGAAGGATTAATTAAACTAATTATAAAAACTATTAACCAATGAATGGTTGCAATACAGTTTAATTGATAAATGTAAGATTCTTGATCATTATGATTTTTATAATTGTTAAGATATGTCAATACAAATGAGTTATGTGTTGGGTTTGTAAGTATATACGTAATTTGGATTTTCATCGACACAAATTACATCTATAAAGATTTTTAAGAATCCATTGAAAGTAAAGGTAATTAGCTTTTTAAGGTTAAGAAACGTTTTTAACTGTTGCTAAAGTGAAATTGATAATGAGTAGGTTACGTATGTATTTCTATTATGATGTCACCGCATTCTTTATTTATTGTTGAAAAAAAAAGGTTTAGCGCTAACTACCTACATCGTTTCGTACGTGGCAGGATTTTTAACTTAACTGGGAAACCGTGTTTTGGTCAGTATGAAACCTGCTCTACAAATGTAACGAATAACATCAAATAACAACTTACTTGGATTACAATTGTAATAGGTAAATAGGTATACTTTGTTTGCTTGGTTTGATTAAACGTGTTGATCTTCATCGAGAACAAATAAATAAAATAGGCATTTACGTTTTGAGGTTTTGATCTAGTTAAATAGCATTAATATAGTAGCTAGGACAAATATTAATGGAGTATTAATGTGTAAAAGTACTGTTATTTTAAGTATGTGTAAGATTTTGTAACGTTAAGTGTTTTTTTTTTAAATGGGAGTATTGTCTTTTGGATGATATCATTTTAGCAACCTATCACCCACGCAACTGGTTTTTATATTTAAATCTCACTTTCATGATTCAGTCGATGTTTCTAGGTATGTGGTTATGATTAATACAGGGACGTGGTGCCTTAGTGCCCAGGATGGTGGCTCCTTATATTGTGCTTTAGAAAAGTTGGACTTCAAATCCTGTGGAGGCTAATACTCATCATAAAATTTCGTTTTGGGATTTAATTTTCATTGTATTGTGTAAGAAAACACACAAAATAAATAAAAATTTGATTTATTCATTTACATGTTTATTATAACGCAGTAGACACAGTTGAGCTTGGACCTCTATAAAGTATAGAGATAGAACAGAATGAGAAAATATATCTTATTTTATTAGAAAAAAGTCGTAAATTAAATATTGGAATTATAAGCGCTGGAACAAAATAATAATAACTTAGATCAAGGTTGAAAGGTGCAACAGCTAGTACTAATAGACATTCCTGCGCAGTTTAAAGTTTTATTAGTTAAACTTGTTTCCGAACAAGTTGTAAGACATATTTCAAATACATACGAATCAAATTTTGCGCCAATTTTAATTAATAGTAAAGTTTTGGCTATTAATTTTTTAACAAACTTTTAATTAAAAAAATTCTCTTCCTTAGCACAGATAGAAACAACCATAAATATTATTTAAAAAAACACATACCTGGCCGCAACGTCGACGTCTACCACCGGAATTAGAAAAAAATATCTATATAAAAGTGACAAACTAAAGCGCGTAAACACGTCCTGAACGCACAATCACAGATACTAAACTGAGAATCGAATTAGCGCCTATCCATTCACGTCAGCGGAGACGAGCGAAACTATCAAATCGATGCGTCCTCCAAATCTCGGATCGATTAAGCGAATAGTCTCAAAACTGGTCGAACGATTATCGCTATGCCGTGGCGCCATTACAGTTGATGCGCGCGAACTGGCCGCAGAACGTTAGACCGTTGCTGGATTTAAAAATAATATTAAAACAAAGAGAGGAAAAAAAACTCTCGATCGCAAGCATCGGTTGCTTATGGTATGGCGGTTGGATTTTTGGCAAATTCTTTTAATGCACCGTGTTCCGTATATATTTATGGCGTTTTTTTATTTATCATTTGATGGAGTCTCATGATTTCTTCCTTTTTAGTCATTAGTATCGGTGTAATTGAAGGCTTTTTGTAGGACTGATTATTGTTTGTTGTTATTATTTTTACATTTGAGTAGGTATGTATGTCTTGCGCGCGTTGCAGTACACATTTATCCGTAACCATTATTTAACTTCTAATAATATCTTAAACACCCACCAACCCGCATTGGACCAGCGTGGTGGGATACGGTCCAGAAACCCCCTAATAGAGAAGGGGAGGCCATGTCCAGTAGTGGACTTACACAGGCTGATGATAATAATAAATATTAGTGTTAAATTTTTTTTACTTCACCTTTCTTAACAAATTATTACACTAGCTGCGAATTTTAAGTATTACTTAATATAATAAGGCGTCTAGATTTAAAACTTGTAACCAACAAGGAGGAAGAGCCACCTCAGTCTATTATTGCTAATCTTAAAACAGCGTTTATGTTCTGTAACATTTAATTTAAAGAAACGAATAGGTACAATATCACGTTTCACATTTTACCATAAACGGTCGCCCCTAATAGGCACATCCATTTTGGTCAATCTTATTTAAATAATTTAATAACTCGAGAGGATTTTTTAATCATCCGTTGAACCTCTTATTAAATTTTTTAATAATTAAAGAATATTTTTTTATTATGTAACGCCACGACGGATCTCCAAATCCCTTCTCCGAAATGTCATTGTTCAAGGTCGCGGAGCTAAGCGCGACACCCGACAAATGTCAAATGCAAATATAATATGGAAACACGAACACATACTTAAAATGCTGAATCTAATTTGGACAGATTTACCCGACACGAGCGCATTCGGCGCAGCGTTTTGACGATTTTACTTAATTCAGTTTTGTTATCTGTGCGCATGTGAATAGCCTGCGTAATATCGCTTGTTTGGACTTTATGATCTGTTGTAACTACATTGGATGTATTTGTTATTCATTACATATTATTATCAGTATTTTACACCTTAAACATATGTATATAGTGGAATTACAGAAGATTACCTAGACACGCTAACTTATCCTGGAGCGGAGAATAAATTATAAGTAAAGTAAAAATTACTCAGCTCAACAATAATTGACCTAATTACTTTGTATACGAGGAAAAAACTATTATTTTTCCTTACTATTCAGTAGATTGAATTAAAATTATTGAAACTATATTAATAAGTTTAAAATCAATCCTAGCTATTGTTGATTTCAATCAAACAAATATAAATACATAATTAACAAGCGTACTACTTACATTACTTAAATATCAATCAAGCTTAGATTGATATTTAAGTATATAATATTTTTTTCCGCTTAGTATTAGAAAATTGCGTTAATGTTAAATTAAAGTCCTGCAAAGCAGTATAAACTTGACATATTACATAACATTGAACTTACTACCAACATCAACGAGCATGTTTCTACTCATTAAATTGTTAACACTAACCTGCTTTCAGAGTATGTGGCATCGTTAAAAACATACAGACTTTGCTTTAGTAGCAGTCTCTATTCAATTTTAGTATTTTACCAATTCACAATTCCATATTTTTTAACGAACACTTAAAATAACGATTGAAAACACATTTATCAAGGTATTTCAAATATCTTAGTTCGAGCTTCAAATAACGCATGAAGTAAGAAACTTTAATCTATTTTTTTTCTAATATACGATGATCAACAGTCTCAAGAGGTTGCACATGAATAAAAGGGTAAAAATATGACTTGAAAGGATACTAATGAACTTATTAACCCAATCGCAAAAATTATAAAGACATTTTAGCAAATAATACATTTCATTTGTATTTCTTTCAAATAATAAAAACATATTTTTTTGTATATAATACAAATTATTCTTTGGTACGAGTGATTCTATAAAATATTTATAATTGGACGTTTAATTATCGCACTATTGTAATTTCTAAGTCGGCTAGAACTAGTCAAGGCGAGCGATCGAAATGTCCAAACAGCCATGAGAATCCGTAATTGACTATTACGACATCATAGAGACGGGTGCGGCATCTGATTCAGATATTTTCAAGGTATATTTAGTATATTATATAAAAAAATGAGTTTATGCGAGTTATACAAATGATTACGTCTTTTTAGAGCAATCCCCCCTTGCGTTTGATTACATTCCGAAGTTTAGGACAAAGTCCTAACTCTCGCATACACAAGATCCCGAGAATCGTTCGTGAGTCAATAGCGTACGCTTTTACAACAAAACTCTAGTAACGTTCAGCTTTTGTTAGTAAATAAGTTTTAATCTATATATATAAAAGAAATTCACATATATATTGAATCATCACGATATCACTGGAACCATAAGGCGTAGCGACTTGAAATTTGGCAAGAATAATCCTTTTGCGGATTTTACGAAATTACATCCACAAGGGGGTTGGGGTTGCTAGTTATGTATAAAGGAACGTTTGTGTTAATAACTTTCTATACCTTAATTATTACTCATATAATAAACACCCTTGTAACCATATGTGGCCACTGTTTTTTAATAATATAAAGTTTTACTTTACTTATTTCAAATTCCACTGACTAAAGACTCCGTCGGCCTCTGCACTTCAATCTATTGTTGTATTCTAGAAGCTTTCTAAATCATCGTTATTAAGTTTAATTCGTAGTAAATTGAAATGTGTTGAAAAGGTCAGGCGAGGATAAGTTAAAAAATAATAATTTAAGTTTAAAACTTTAAAAAAGCATTTGATTTAACTATTGTAAAGTTACAGTTAAAAATGGGCAAGCGTATGTTTATGTACTAACATCGGTATGGACATTGGTCTAGCGTCTGAGCTCCACAATTCAGAGGGTAATTTGCAAACATTTACTCCATGGACATAGTGTTAGTAACTTAGAAGGTCTTTCTCGTTCCTCTTGGCTATTTAAGTAAGTTGTTAGGGGGTGGGTTTCTTAAACTTCCAGATTTACCTGAATATAAGTTTTACGAATATCAATTGCCATTTGTCCTCCATACGTAAAAGTGGTTTTGATTTCAGTAAATTTAAAGTGCTGCACTGCACTGACAAAAATGATCTTTCGAGTAATATTGGTGGATTACAATTAGTCAAAAAAGTCCTTAATCAGAGTTTTAAAACCCACGTCTTAATATTGCTGCTTTGTAGGACATGAAGATACCAAATATTGTCACTATATTGTTGATGGTACATCTAACTTAAGGAATGCGGTAAGACTAGATTTTGTAACACGAAATTATGCCCAATTTAGCACGACCTCTCGTTGCTTAGTAACGTGAGATTAAATATAAAAACTATTATATATAGTTATATACAACACAGAATATACAATATGTTTCCCATAAAACTCTTGTAATTCTTGTGCATATTGTAATTAAAAATGTGTTTTAACATTTTCTGTTTCCATCCAGGTCTTTCCGATGAAGTTGTATCAAATATCCTATAAAAAATGTTATTTAGCAATTTTGTAATTGCAAAAAATATTGTGTGATGTATGTGGATTTGGAGCTACGTGCTCTGACGGTATTAATCGAGACGGCGTCTTACGCGAAAGTTATTTATGTCACTTGCCCTTTGTGATGATTTTATTCAGGTATCTATAATGTTTATTAGCTTAATAACAAAAAACTCATTAAAATACAGGAAGAACCCTAACAGTAACATATTGAAGTTGTCAAGCAACGTTAAAAAATAATATAGTATTTACTTAGACTCAAGTCCATCATCATCATCTGCCTGTGATAGTCCACTGATGGACATAGGCCTGCTCTAATACACCCGTATCCTATCACGCTGGTCCAATGCGGGTTGGTGGGTGGACCGACTTTTTACATGCCCATTCGACGCATGGATCATCTTACTTTTCAGACAATTGGGTGATCGGCCCAAATTGCCCTAACCAACTAGGAAGCAACAATGAAAATTTGTTGAGTCCCCGCAGATTCGAACCCACGACCTCCGGTTTCTAAAGCACACGCCCATACCACTAGGCTACGGAGGCAGACTCTAGTTAGATTTATAATTTAAAAATTACTCTGACTTGATCATACCCACGACTAAACACAATTTTAAACAATTAATATACTTAAAAGTTTCGATTACGAATTTCCGAGGCATACGTGGGACGTCGAGAATTCTGGCGGTGGTGTTTTTTTTTCCAGGAGGTATGCAAAATGCTTTTTTATTTGTATACCATTTGAGATACAGCGTGGCATTCGATGAGATCCGGTCCGATTGCATCGTTTAATGTGTAGGCGCATTGTCGGGGAGGTGCTAACGGTCGCCTAACGACATGAGGACCGACATCCAACTGTCCTTGTATTTGTTTAGTATTAAATCTTCACTTGGAATAGACATAGACATAGACATAAACTTTATTTCGACAAAAAAACATTACATACGAGGGAAAAAAATGGTAACAAAAATAAAAAGGAAAAAAAATAACTTTTATAAAATATAATATACAAAATATACACTTATATAAAAATGCTAGCCTTTATATGATTGCCAATATATATACACATATACGCAGAGCACTAATTTGTTTTTGCTTTTATACATGTATAATATAATATAAAATGAAAAAAAAGTGTACAAAATAACATACAGTCTTTTCGTCAAATAAGTTTATTATTGTATGAGTAACTGCCTCCGTAGTTAAGGTTGACGATTTGGAATCAAGGTTGTATGTTCAAATGCTGCGGGGAGTCAAAAAAAATTATGTGTTGTTTAGGGATGATCACACCAAGTGAAGTAGAATAACTCATGCGATGGATATGCGTGTCCTACGCTTGATGTTTTTTCGGTCGTGTCGGTTTTCTTTCCTAACCGACTAATAGAGTTAAGAAAAGTGAGTGCACTTCTGTTAACGCAAACGCTTGTGCACTACAATACATCCTAAGTTGATGGCTGATCGAAGGACGTTATTATTATGTATAAAGCTAATTCGGCCACAAGATTAAAGTAAGCAAAGTCACCCACTGCCGCCGTAGCCTAGTGGTATTGGCATATGCTTTAGAAACTGGAGGTCGTGGGTTCGAATCTTGCGGGGACTTAACAATTTTACATTCTTAGTTGATCAGGGCAGTTTTGGCTGATCACCCAATCGTCTGAAAAGTAACATGATCCATGCGTCAGATGGGCATGTAAAAAGTCGGTCCACCCACCAACCCGCATTGGACCAGCGTGGTGGGTTACGGTCCAAAATCCCCTAATGTATAGGGGTGTATTAGTGGAGGCCTATGGACATAGGACATAGGACGCAGTGGACTATCACAGGCTGATGATGATGAAAGTCACCCACAGGAATTTAATTGTTTCATATAGCATTCTTATTGAAGACTTGGTACCAAGATATCATTACTAGGGATTTAGCAGATTATAAAATAAATAATAATTTATGACGTAATAAATCTTTGTTTATAACATTCAAGCTTCAAATTTATACCAAAGAAAATAAATTTTACCTTTGGTTTTAGTCGTGTCTTCTCAATAATGCATTATAAAACTGTCAATTTACTTAGGAACAACGGTTTTTCCGTATGAATGCATGCATGTAGCAATCTACATGCATGATACATAGATTGCTACATGCATGCATCCATACGGAAAAAAGACAATACTCACTTATATATAACATAGAAATAAATTGTTTCTTATTATTTAGGTCATTCAGTAAAGTTAGGCTTTATGCAGCAGTTATGAAATTCAGTGATAAGTACCGTTGTTAAATATTACACATGTCAAGAAAATAACTAATATAAATTAGTCATAATTTTTGTAGTTTTTTTTTACTTTCTAAGTAAGTGCCTCTTAAATTTTATAAAAAGATCATTTGTCGGCCACGGTTTTACGGTCACACTAAAGAACTCATTAATAAACTAATTTACAGTATTTTTTTTCTTCATTTACACAGAGGTGTATTCTTTTACAATGGTTTAAAAAGAAAGATATCTAAAATGCGTTACATTTAAACTATTCTGTCATTGTTTCTTATGCGTCTGCTGTATACAATATAAAAAAAAATTAAAGGAAAGGGATAATATTATTTCTTTTTAATAATAAAACCAAAAGCATTTTGGTGTAACGACATATTTGGTATTTGCCGTGGTATCTACTTTTATATAACGTCATATATTTCGGTCTATTGCCGGTTTTGACTTCAATGCTTCCTACCCACGTATCATGAATGACCTAGACTGACTAGTAACCTTTAGTGTTACCTGAGTCTTAAAGCTGAGCGAGCTAATGTTATTAAATAGATGTGTCTACCGTCCGTGACTGACTCAGCCTTGCATTCCGCTGATTATTAAAAAATATGAAAATAAACAAGATGGCGGTTTAGACGCAGCTGATTGTTGCAGTAAAGACGACTATGATATTATGATATTTATTTCAGTTATATTGATTTGAGAGAAGCTATTGGCTTTTACATTAAAGCAGCAATATATAAATTAGAAGCAGCATTATGTAATATTAAATAATAGATCCTATTTGATTTTTAGTAAGATTTTACGTTAGCAGAGCTTACTATTCAAGTTAGTTTTATGCACTTCATCATCATCACGTCATCATCAGACCTGTGATAGTCCATTGACTAGACATAGGCCTCCGTTAATACACCCCTATCGATTAGTGGGTTTTTGGACCGTATCCCACCACGCTGGTCCATGGACATTATGCGGGATAGTAGGTGGACCGAATTTTTACATGCAAATCCGATGCATGGATCATCTTACTTTTCAGACAATTGGATGATCGGCCCAAATTGCCCTAACCAACTAGGAAACAGCAATGCAAATTTGTTGAGTCCCCGCAAGATTAGAACCCACGCATCCGGTTTCTAAATCACACGCCCATACCACTAAGCTACGGAGGCAGTTTTATGCAGTAAATAACAGAAAAACGTCGTTATACATGAAGATTAAAAATACTTCAAATTGGATATTTTGTTCTAGCCATATTTTGAAAATAATTGCTTCTTCTTATTAAATGTTTTAGATTACACAATAAATTATATTTAATAATAAAAACAAGTATCTTCTGGTATTCAATACATAGACAATTGTTTGGCGCTAGACGTCTCGAACAGCTGACTGGTTCTTGTTATAAAGTAGATGCATAATGCATGAAATGACGCGACCCGGATGTTAGCAAGTTCAGAAGATAAAAAAACTATTTTTTTTCCAAAACAAAAACTATTTTACTGCAACTAACCTAGCTAGTTTCAATATAACACTACAACATAGCGATATATATATTTATATATATATATCAATTCATTGAAATATAAAATACGAATAACGTACAAAGATATTTATAAAAATTACATAACGATACTAGATTGAAATGAGTTTATTCTCATTGTTATAATTGACAGTAATTATTTCTTGCCGTTGCAATAGTTGTTCGAGTACAACAAATAATTATTTAACTCTCAGTCTATTATCGCGTGCTCGAACGTAGACCGTTCGCGGCAAAAACACGTTGTTCAGGCGTTCAATGATGTCATCCTAGATGATGAAACCACTCTCGATGTCTAACGGAACTTGGTGGTTAAAATTGTAGTCGTTCGTTTTATCGGAGACGAGAAAGTGTTTTATTGTTATGAAAATGTTAGTGGAAGTTATGAGATGTACACACTTTTATTGAGTATATTTTACAGATCGAGTGCTTACTTTAAATGCCTAATGATCGTGACTTAGGTTTTGGGCATTTTTCTACTGATATTCATAGCATTACTGATTTTTCTATCTTTTATCTGCGTCTTCCAAACATATTCAACCTGCTTTTGAAATCCTCCAAATATAAAATGACAACGAAATATGTATTAATTTATTTGATATCCAAGTGTATAAATTATTTTTAAATCGGTATTATCGTTACAATTAAGAGCACTTTTAGCGCCCGTAGTCATTGTATAGATTAGGGTAGAATATTTGCGCATACATAGAAATTTTAAAATAATGTTACCGTCAAGCATGGTAGAAATATAAGCTCGCTTACGAGATTTTTAAGTTTATTCAATTTCAAAAAATGGATGGCTCATCTAAAATATGGTCGAAAATTAAAGACTTCTTAAGGCGACAATAATCTAGTCTTCATCAGAAGATTCGAATATGTAGCGAAAGGGCTAATATTCGAAAAATACTTTCGTAATCTTTTTCGTATTGGAGTCAAATTATAGTAATAAAGCAAGTTTTTGTTAAATAGATAAGGCAACTATAAAAATCCGTGGAACGTGGTGTTAATTGTCATAAAAAGAGACATTTTAAGAAAAAAAATCAACTAAAATAGATATGATAGATATATTTTACTTTAGTCTCTCGCGTGACATTGGACTTTAAAAAGAGTACGAGGTTGAACTCGGCAGTAAAGTTACATCATCATCAGCCTGTGTCAGTCTACTGCTAGACATAGGCCTCCCCTAATGCACGCTTCCGATCTTCGGCTATTTTCATCCAGCCCACACCGGCCACTTTTCGAATGTCGTCACTCCAACTTGCCGCAAGGCGTCCTACACTTCGTTTAAAGACGGCAGTACAGTTTAGGAAAATTAAATGGTCATATTTGCTTAACGTGCTTTACGTTAAATTTAACGTTAAAAACAATTGATGAATTTTATGAATGAAGTTGGATTAACGATAGCACCTTTTCAAAATTCTACTACAAATCTCCACATCTAACAAAACTTTAAAAAATTGTTGGTTACCTAAAACTAGAAGAAATGAGAAGTTATGTTATAGTAATAAATAATAATACATTTATCAAAATCATACCAAATTCTTTTGTAGGACCCTAATATTACACTCCTTTGTAGTCAACAAATGCAATTAAACGAATCTATGCCTCCGTATATGTTTGTATTTCTCTTTTATTCTTCATAGAAGATTTCCTATTTTGTCTTCATAGAAAGCATAATCAATCGCAACGTACAAAAGCATAATTACACAATAATTAGTTACAAAAACAATTTCTGTTTTCAATACATCATCACCTGTTTTAGTCCACTGCTGGACATAGGCCTCCCTAATCACCCTATCCATTAGGGGTTTGGACCGTATCCCACCACGCTGGTCCAATGCGGGTTGGTGGGTGGACCGACTTTACATGCCCATCCGACGCATGGATCATCTTACTTTTCAGACAATTGGGTGATCGCCAAATTGCCCTAACCAACTAGAAACAACAATGAAAATTTGTTTGCGTCCCCGCAGATTCGAACCCACGACCTCCGGTTTCAAAAGCACCGCCCATACCACTAGGCTACGAGGCAGTTAGTCTGTTTTCAATAAATAAATTAAATAAGCCAAACATTACATGTTTTAGCCAGCACTTAAGCTCTCCTTAATCACTTTTGTTTCCGTATCTCTAATGTCACTTCATCTTCATCATCATCAGTAGTCTTTGCTAGTCCCGTGACTTCATCTTGCTCCTGCAGCAAGATGGAGTGAGGGCCTTCGTCCCACAACACTTTTACCAAGTCTCCACATCATTTCTGATACAGTGGTTCAGAAATATTCCGAGCGTAGCTCTCTCCAATGCTCACTTGATGATGAGCGACTTTAAATTTGTGAACGATTTATTTGTATTTAATTGAAAAGTTTTCATTTAATTTGCCAAACATCTATATGTTCTGCAATTGTAAATGAAACTAAATTTGTAATCATTTTAATCACGTATAAAATAATTGGTGGCGAAGTCGATGTAAAACCAAACACAATTAACGTATCAGTATCGTATTTGTCTCGAAAACATTTTGAAAATAACCTTGTACATATTCGGCAACCTACAAATGTTAACATCTACGAATGCAAAATGGATACGACATTATCTTGGAGCGCCTCGTAAACTTGTGAATGTTCGGAATAACAATAATGATTCAATACAAATTCGATATTTCTGTATTAATATCTAATTAAGTAATCAATAGATAAATTAGAGCATAAAATGCCAAATTCTATTAAACCTATAATCTGTATACCAAAATGAATGTGACGAAAACAACTGACAAACAACAAGACACTTTCTCAATGGTGTACGAAAAACTTTTATTTCCTACGGGAAACATTTTCATGGGGCGTAAATAACTACAATGAATAATTGTCACCAAACGTGATTTTTTTTTAGTTTTATTTTTACACATACTTGATACGTAAGATAAATAAGAAGGATAACAATATTTTTATGGATATCCAATGGAATTATATTTGTAAATAGATAAACACAATAATTGTACGACAAATATATAGTAAATCTTAATGAAGCAATCAATGCGTTTTAATTTACCTGTATTTTTTTTCATTTGTCTAATCGTATTGACCTAAATAATTCTTTAACTTACTACTTGGGGAAATTACTTAAATCCATCCTTGATCCGTCCACGATCGGACATGCACAAATTAAAACTTCTCCATTTCTCTTACCTGATATCTAATTGGTAGGATGGCTAGCCTCCGTAGCCTAGTAGTATGGGCGCGTGCTTTAGAAACCGGAGGTCGTGGGTTCGAATCCTGCGGGGACTCAACAAATTTTCGTTGTTGTTTCCCAGTTGGTTAGGGCAATTTGGGCCGATCACCCAATTGTCTGAAAAGTAAGATGATCCATGCGTCGGATGGGCATGTAAAAAGTCGGTCCACTCACCAACCCGCATTGGTTCAGCGTGGTGGGATACGGTCCAAAACCCCCTGAGGGATAGGGGTGTATTAGGGAGGCCTATGTCCAGCAGTGGAGTATTACAGGCTGATGAGATGATGAGATGAGGATGGCTAGAATACTTTCGTACTCTTCTTAAGGGGTTCCTAATTGGTAACGAAAAAAAATTGTTGCAGAGGGCAGCTAACTTTAGTCTTAAATAGCTAGCAATAGATTCTTGCAGCCTAAAAGCCTAGTCTTAAATAGGCTATAGCAGCTTGGAAATAAACCATTTGGAGCAGCCTTCAAAGCTGGTCATTACTCAGGCCAGGTTCCCCCGCGGAAGACTCAATACCCCAACATCAGAAACAGTGCTTACTATTTAAAAAGACCTCAGGAACGATTACAATTTTTTATGACCATTTTAATTCTTTTGCAATGAAGATTACCACGTCTATTCTTAAAAATTCTCTTCGATATTCAACGTGGCGGTCTAGCGATCCTTCTAAGAACGTGCAGGTACGGGTGACGTCAGCGACCCATAGCCCGCCAAGCTCGCAATGTTGCCTCACTTGACCGGACGACGCCAACCGTCACCTCTCAATCGGTTGGGTCAGTCCGCGCATATTTATAAGCAATTTATTATATCTATTTATTGAGAATTTTAGTGTAGAAATGTATTAAACATAAATTAGTTTATATTTTTTACTAAAATGCAATTTTCTGTAATATGCTAATGCATTAAAAATGTTTAATGTTCTTATATCGTACAGAATAAACCAAAGTTATTTTAAGCTGTACTTAAAGTAACTTTGGTTTATTATTTACTAACGCTTACATTTATTAATTACTAGCTGATGCCCGCGAATTCATCCGCGTGGTACTATATAAAAAACTTTGTGGGTGGATTTCGTAAAACCGGCAAGTCAATAGCAAAGCCTTATAGCTTTTGAGATATCGTGATCAGTAAGTACAAAAATGGGATCTCCTATATACGTATACATATACAGAAGGTTTAAATATTAATAATATCTACACAGGCCATTTAAGATTTGCTGATGAAAATATTCTACTAAACGGCAAACGCAAATGAGTTACAATCCATGATAAATAACATGAGATCAATACAACAAGTAAACAAGCAGGCCTATAAATAAATGGCTCCAAAACTACCATTATGACCAACTACTTGGAAAATAGTATATCTAGACTATATATTGACTGCTTCATTTACTTGGATAAAAATCTTTTGAAAAGCAAAGTAATGATTTAGAAATAGAAAGGAAAGTAGCAATCCAATGGAATAAGTTTTGGAACCCAAAAGAGTCGATCAAAAGTGATCATAATCAAGGAAAGATTCATGGATTCCTGTATACTTCCATCTCTAACTTACGCCAGTCAAACTTGGAATTACACACGCCGCGCCAAAAATAAAATAACCACTTTCCAAAGGAACATGGAGAGAAATATGCTGGAGGTAAAAATCAACCATAAAACGATAAGAAAAACGACATATGTCACTGATAAGTTGCGCCTCTGTAAAAAATAAAGTGGCATTGGGCAGGTCATATAGCTCGAGTCACAGACCAACGTAGGACGCACTCTGACCATTATGAAACAGGCCATTGGGAAATAAAAAAGAGGAGATCAACCACTCGCTGGTCAGTTAGTGGACAGTACACAACATTGGATGACAACAGCTACTAACAGGGACATTTGGAAATATCTAGAGAAGGCCTTCATCTTTGAGTAACAAGGAGTTCTACTAGTCCAATAAGAAATAACGATAACATTTAAGAATGGTATTTTATTGTTAACATTGTATAGCAATCATGTTTTGTTTTATATGTAATTTGTTTTCAATCTGTGGTTATATTTTAATAAGAAATATAAGGCTTCTTACTTTAGTTTTTATTTATTATGCAAAAGATTGGGTAGGATTACCAACTAACGCAGCGTAAGTTAGGGGAGACCTATGTCCAGCAGTGGACTGCTTATGATACAGAAGATTTATACTGGTGGAAATGTCTGTCAGATATTTTTATATATTTTGACTAATAGAGCTATTGCGAAGAAGATTCTATACATCTATGTTAAGGCCTATAAAAGTATTGCAGAAAATAAATGTTTTGGCTGCGCGGGCACTATAGATAGTCTATAGTTTACGTTTATTGTTATTTTTTCCCTTCAAAACTCACATGTTACAAGTAAAGAAATCTACGTTATCAAAGCTATTAAAAAAATAATGTTTATCATATATATTTAATATTATAAATGCGAAAATATCTCTGTCTGTCTGTCTCTCCGTCTTTACAGTCTAAACCCCTGAACGGATGATAATGAAGTGTTTTACACACGTAGAATAGATTCCTGAAAAGGATATAGACTAGTTATTATGGCGTCAAAAGTGGTAGTAAGGTTGAATTGGGGGATGAAAGTTTATGTGCAAATAGGAAATATAATATCATCATCATCATCAGCCTGTGATAGTCCACTGCTGGACGTAGGCCTCCCCTAATACATCCTTATTGATTAGGGAGTTTTAAAACCTAATAAAATATTATAAATAAAATAAATCTATAAAACTTAGTGCCTAATTATAGACGAAATCGCGAGTACCAGCTCGTTCGTTTATGTAACTAAAAATAAACACGTAGGAACCTTATATAGGTGGACAGTTAGAGCTGTCTAAGTTAATATAATAAAGAAACAATATAAGTGGCAAATGTTTGACATAGCTGTGTCGCCCTGAATAAGTATAGCAAATAACGACGAAAAGGTGTTTTTATTAGAAGCTGATACCTGCAAAACCAAGATGATCCATACATAATATAAGCATCAGTCTGAGATATCGATCCAATTTAAATACACTGGTTGACGTCAGTGTATTTAAATGAAATCAGACTGAATACAATTTACCCTTTTTGCAGGTCAGATGACGGTCGCTCTTCGAAAAACTATTATAATTAAGGTGATACTGAGGGGATAAATAAATCCGTGATATTATATAACCGAATAACTACAAGTACAACTGTTTCTAGTCATTTACTTGCAAGAATCGAGAAGTAGTAAATTTATATTACGTGTGCTAATAAATTATACTAGAACTACATGACTTAACAATTAAGGCAAAACAGCGGTTGCTCATACAATACAAGTTGGTTTAAACACGTCGATGACGTTGGTTACTTTATAAACAGGTTTAAGAAGGAATTTTGGTTAAACGGTTCATAGTATTACATGCTTTGTCAACAATGTAAGCCACATTTTATGCATTTAGTCAAGCTACCGTCATAAATGATTCCGTCAATAGGTTGATAATTAAAATAAAGGTGTAATGACCCACTAATTGTCTCTACGACAATTTTTAGTGTATTCGACGATATGAATGGTTAAAAGGTGAAAAGATACATAATCTTTTCAGCGGTTGCTAAAGCACGTCGAGAGTTACAATGAAAAAATCGTTTTTAATCAATTAGAAATTAATTGAACTGCAGAGCAGTAGCAGGTAGAATAATAGTTATAGAATAACAATGCATAAGTTACTTATGTAATGCTTTGCGTATTACTTATTTTTATTGCATACAGCGTTCTCTCACAGAATAAGAAAGAATACAATTATTTTTAAATTTATATTTGATTTGATATTCTATAGCTTTACAAATTGATACCCACTTCTCTATTTCAAATTCAGTTATATTAATAGATCACATAGGTATGTGAAAATATTATATAGAATGTTGTTTCAAATTAAAACCTAAATAATTGATACAAGTCCCCAAAGTTATTATTTTTCAACTGTTATAATGCTCAAGCCAAATAAGATATTTACAACAGTAAAGTTCTGGAGTGGAAACCGAGGCTCGGCAAACTTATAGGCCGCCCATGCGGCAAGATGGAGTGACGACATTCGCAAAGTGGCCGGTGTGGGCTGGAGGATAGCTTAAGTTAGATAGAAAGCGGTGTCGTGCATTAGGGGAGGCCTATGTCCAGCAGTAAACTGACACAGGCTGATGGTGATGGTGATGATGACGATGATGAAATAGCGTATTATTATAATGTGTGCAGTAAGCACTGTGTGATACACAATTTAATGGCTTAGTTTTACTATTTCTTGTCATAGAAATGAAAAATAAACTACTTTGAGATATTAAAAAGTTTACGGCCTAAAAGACAAATTTTTAAGATATCCTTGTTTCCTTAACGCAAATTAAAGCTCATAAATAAATTTGAGTGCACCTTAACTTTGCAGCACAAATGTTTAGATTAGCTCTGTGTTTTTATATACTTTGTCTCACAGTTTTTGCATGTCACATTTAGAAATATTATTTAGCGCCATCTAGCCTCACACGAGGGCGATTTTGTGATTATTGGCGGATGAACGGAAAACGGAAGCAGTTGCAATTTTGACCACTCAGTTTGAAAAATATTCTACAATAAATAATGTAGATGGCGCTGTATTTTTGCAATGGCTGGAGCCGGACTGCGCATGTCAAAAATACATGTCATTCACATCATTTTATTTTGTGAAATCTAAAATCGAGTTGATTTTGTGTAAAATATTCAAAGGTGGTGGCACTGGACATGTGCAGCTCCGTACTCCGGACCATTGTGTTAAAAACTGATTATTGAGTGGCACCTTCTATTTTAGTGTAATCGTATGGTCATCAAATTTGCACATATTATTATTTTTCACACAATTTTCCTCGACTTTTCCGTTTTCGGTATTTAAATAGAAGGAATAATGTGTTTTAGATCCAGTCAAGGCATTATGTGACTACTCATATCTTTGTAGTGTTCGGTGGTTGGTTTTCTATTTTGGACTGGATTTGGGGCTAAATTTATAACGGGATATTGTTCTTTTGTGATGAATTACATTCGGGGGGAGGTGTAAAAATTGCGTAAGTACATTTATATTTTACCACATAAAAATAATTAGCCTTATAGAAATCATTTTTCATGTTTAAATAAATACATTTTTTTAAGTTTATTGAGCAATGTTGTAATACTTTGGCACTATGAAAATAGTTTCTGTTGAGTTCTCTTATATACCTTGATTTAGAATACTAAACATTATTTCAAATAAATTAATGATTGAGCATTAATGTGCCTATTGTCAACTTTAGTATAATATCTATTTAGTTTTTTAAATAACAAACAATGAAATGTCATATTAACATAGTTTTTATTTAATGCTAAAATGTTATTTTCAAAAATTATGCACCTACATATTGATATTTCCAATTCTTGTTTCCTTTCCTACTGCATAAAACCACCAACTTGACTTATATGCATTGTTTAATCATGTTAATCCATATGCAGTATCATTAAACAATAAATAAAATGAAGAATATAGCTATATTTGTTCATTAATTTTGGCCTTAGACTTATATCAAAAAAGAATTAAAATATTAAAAAACTAAGTTGTTCATCTTTAAAGGTGCTGTGGAAGCTTCATGAAAAGAATTCTAAGTGTTTTACAGTTTTTTATGATTAAAGCATTGGTTTTTCTAATCATAATTTTAATGTAATACTTTTTAATATAAAACCTAATACAATTAATATACATAAAAGAGATTTAAAAGTACTTAGGAACCAAGTCAAATTAATACTCTATTCATATTGTTTACTATGAATCTGTAATTAATGTACCATCCGCTGAATTTATGGTGACATTTACGTGACTTGATATAATTTATTAATGTGCTATTGTGGCACTATATATGTTTATCATTACTATATGTACTGTGTTTGTTATTACATTGTAATGTATTCTCTTATCTTAAATATTTCTTATAAGAATATACATAGGCTGTTTATGTATATGATGATATACAGAAATATCTATCCTTAAAGTTTTCAATTTTATTTCATTATTTTATTGTAAACCCACCAATACAGTGAAATACTTTTTTGGTTTCACATAAATTAAAATGATTTCTCATATATCTTTGATTAACACTGTACTTGCTTGTTTGAAATTATTTTCTTGGATTTTCCGTTTTTAATCAAGTCGGGGCATTTTTGGTTTCCAAGCCCGAAGGTAACATGCATTTGGACACTATTGTGCATTAGCTCTGATACTCACTGTTTAACAATTATCTTTTTTTTTGCCTCTATATGTTGCCTCGTTGCTCCGCTCCTAGTGCTCCGATTTTGTTCATTCTTTTTTTAAATGATACATATGAACTTGTTATTGAGTCAATTTTTTTAAAATAATTTTGACGATAATAAGTTTAATACATATTAAAAAATAACAGCACCAAAAATTAAATCACAAACAATGATCAAAACCATAAAAGATAAAGTATTTTTTACATAATTGTACAACTTAATCTGGTCTACAGTAAAGTCCGCGATAGCATATATCTATGTTTTAAGAATAACGCACAGTAAGCATTTTAATGTAAACATTTTTAAAAATTGCAATTAGGCCTCATATTTAAACCTCGTTTAAGATTTAAAAGTTATTGCATTAAAAAAATCTATATTCTATGTACATAAAATGTGTCATAGACATTTTGATGAAATGAATACCTTAAAATTTCACTTATTAAGCCCTCCATTCATTTGTTTTTAGATTTAATCAATTTGGATTAACTGCACGGACCCTGTCCATGCAGTCAATCTGTCACTTACATGGAATACTAATATACCAAAAATACTAATATACTTTATTATCATTTCTAATGTTTTGAAACATGATGATTTTATGTCTCCTTTATATAGTGGTTACCTTAGGTCATCATCATCATCATCAGTCTGTGTTAGTACACTGCTGGACATAGGCCTTTCCTAATGCACGCCTTCTTTTTTAGCGGGTTTTTGTACGGTATCCCACCACGCTGGTCGAATGCGGGTTGGTTGGTGGACCGACGTTTTACAGGCCAAATTGTCCTTACCAACTAGGAAACAACAATGATAAAGTTAGTTGATCGCCAGGATTCAACCCAGACCTACGGTTTCTGAAACATACCCCTTATCACTGAGGCTGGAGGGTAACTGGTGGCCTTTAAACCCGAACACGGTAGTGTTTTAGCACTACGGCCTAACGGAATTAAGCGCTGAGATGATACTAACCTATTCAACCCCTTCTTTCTCCGAGAAATGCTTACACATACCTCGTGGGGCAAAGATATTATGTTGGACTCGTTCAATGAAAACCACCACGTTTTACCTTCATAGCGACTAAACGTGGGGTACCCTACGAGCGTTCGCCGCCGATGCCGACCCGCCTCGGGCCTATAGGCCTAACTTGGGCTTCGTGGTGACCTCTTTCCATGGGCAGTAGGCTGAACTATTTGGTCTCCTGTATTAAAGAAACCTACCACTTTAATTTTCATCTTTAATTTAGCTTTGGCCGTTCTTGTTTAATTGTGTCGTGCGTTCATCCCTCCGCCCGTTCCTCAAACCGTTTGTTTGTCAGTCGGTAGCTGGTATTTTTTCGGTTGAAATTACGGTCAACCAGAAGTGTCTATGTTGAACAATTTTATGTTGATTTGCGTGGCTATTACTTTTAAGTCTTAGTGGGATACGGTCCGAAACCTCCTAACGAATAGGGGTGTATTAGGGGAGGCCTATTTCCAGCAGTGGACTATCACAGGCTGATGATGATGATGATGATTGAATTATGAAAGAAAATCACACTTATTTGCCGATAATGTAAAACCATTTACATGTGAGGCTGATCGAAATTTGTTTTTGCTTTGACTTACCGAAGCCATATTGAAATGGAATCGAACCACCGCTGACGAGAAATTCATAAATTTTCTTGTTGTGTGATAATACATAAATAAGATAAGTATGCCAAAACATATCTAATACAATATTGTAATAGGCTAATTTCTTTTCAGATAGTCCTGATCTTTTATTGTTGCTAATATATACGGAAACGATAATAAAACGACAAAGCATAAGCTTTGTCGCATTAACATAAGTTACTGTCCCGAACTAATTAACTGTCATTATAACTGTTTGATAGCCACACTGCCACTAAACTAAGGTTTTTAAATTCTAAAAGGTGTCCATTCCACACAATTTAGTAAACATATTTGAAATATATACCTTATACAATTAACATTGTACATTTCTATACCGTGCATTAATTACACTAACAGGTCACTGTACGTACATTAGCTTAATGGGAATTGCAACGAATTTGCATGAAATAGAGCTTCACTCTGAAACTTTATGTTACCCTCGTGTTAATTCTGGACCGTTGTGTTTTTAATTGTTTTATTGTTTTATATGTCTACCTGTTTTATGTGCAAGCAAAAATGTAATAAAATTCGAATGGTAAATGCGTCTCATATTTTTTTATTGATGACTGTATTGTACTTTTTGTTGTGGTTGTTTTAATTGATAGTTTTGCCAAGTCATATTTGCAATGAATGTTAATAATCCTTATATCAAAATCAGCGCCTATTGTTTTCGCATCAAACTTTTTACCTGCCTAATTTATTATTTATATATAATAAATAAAAAAAAAGAAAAGCTTTAATTTGATACAAAAAAAAGTTTGATATCGTCAATAAATATACAAACACGGTTTAACCTTACGTACCATCGCGAAGCTAATAAACTTAGCGGTTGCTGGTTTCCTGTTGAACCTAAAACATTTGATAGATGACAAAATTTAGATATACAGAATATAAGAAATTATTTTTATTCATCATTTGTTTTCTTTTAGAATCCTTTATAGTCTTCTTTATACAGTATTGATATAAAGTAGCTGATTTATGCAACTTCTTTTATCATTTTCAGCCTTTTAGTCCACTGCTGGATATAGGCCTTCCCTAATGCACGCCTTCTCCATTAGGGGGTTATTAGACCGTATTCACCACTATGGTCCAATGAGGGTTGGTGGGTAACTTCTTTTAAGTCACTAAAAATAAACACTGTTTTGTTACAACTTTCTTTCACTGCATATTTTTAATTTAGGACGTAGTATTTAGGATTATTAATTTTAATATCGATAGAATTGTTTAAATCAAAAATGTCAATATCAGTGCAAATATGAGTGGAATAAAATCTAATACTGTAGGTATTAGATTTTAGTTTAGTATTCCAGTGTTCGACGAAATAAATATTAAGACCTGTAATAACAATTTATAGAAAAGCAATATATAACTAAAAAATTGTCTCGTAATTGGCAAATCACCAAATAATATTTTTGTTGTCCATAGTTTTGAAGTTCATTTCTTAAGAAATATGCGAATCTTGCAAAAATTACAATAATTTTGTTCTTAGTTATATTTCGAAAAAAAAAAAGAATAAATAACTAATTAGCTATTGATTGATAGTGTTACTCAACTTTTTTTAACAATCGATTTTCACGTTCTGTGCTGGAATCGGATGTCGTTACCTTATCCTAACATGATATATGTTTGCCATATGGAATATATTATTAACGATCACAGGCTGATGACGAATCGGCCTATGATAGTCCACTGCGGGACATAAGCCTCCCCAAATGCACCCCTATCCATTAGGAGGGTTTTGGACCGTATCCTACCACGTAGGTCCTATGCGGGTTGGTGGGCGTACCGACTTTTTACATGCCCATCCGACGCATGGATCATCTTACTTTTCAGATAATAGGGTGATCGGCTCAAATTGTCCTAGCCAACAAGGAAAGAACAATGAAAATTTGTTAAGACCCAGCAGGATTCGAAGCCACGACCTCCGGTTTCTAAAGCACACGCCCTTATCCCTAGGCTACGGAGAAAGTTACCGATGGTCTTTAAACCCGAACACGGTAGTGTTTATATTATATTATTATTACATTACAATATGACATGAATTTTCAAAATTAGGAACTTTTGAATAATTGTTCATTTCGAGTGATTCCGTTGGAGTTCCGAATCGAATTGTATCGTTTGATTTGGAACGAATAATATGCATTTTTGAATTATTAATTCAAACCTTATAATACCAAAACGTATGATTGCCTTGTCGGAGGAAAACTGCGTAATAAGTGAACAACAGTGTTTACGTGGAGTGACTTGCATCTGACCTCCACAGTCCAAAGGGTATATTTCATTGGATCCATTAAGCTACATAGGCAAAACTATATGCCGGCATATAATTTTGGAAGGAACTCGTCATAAATTAAGAACTTTTTGTTATAATTTTTTATCTAAACCATAATAAAGCGATATGATACCTTAAATGTTTGCAAAAAAGTCTTATGATATAATGGCGCTAGATAAGAACACCATCTTGTTGGTGAAACTTAGCCATGTGCAATCCCTACGCGATGTTTTGGCACCAAGAAATTTTGACTAGTACTTTATTTATGTTAATTTCATGTCTTCTGCAAATACTGCTTTACGCCATAGTTAGAGATATTTGCAGAACTGTTCCAGTCGTCATTATATTTATTTATTTAAACTTTTGTACAAATTTGTTGTTTTGCAATAATTCAAATAATGTGTCTGTTTGTGCATTAATGCTTAGTAGTCATGCTCTAAGGCAGACTTTAAGGTCTTAGGTTTGAATCCCGTGGTTCTGTAATAACTACTGTGTCGGGGCACTGCGGGTTGTTAACCCGATAGCTTTTAAAGATCGTGTCAAATTTAGTTTCTATTGAATTTAGATAGTTAAGGAAAAATAATGTGTTTATGGCATACGCATGTGCAATCAGTCAACAATGACTAGGGATATTATATCCTGATACTTAAATAAAGGATAACATGTATTAACTGTGTTAAACCTCAAGGACATCGTAGTCAGTAATAGTGTAAACTGGGTAAACTAGACATCTAGATTCATCATCATCATCATTAGTTTGTGTTAGTCCACTGCTGAACATAGGCCTCCCCTAATGCACGCCTTCTCCATTAGAGTGTTTTTTTTAGATATTATCCCACAACGCTGGTCCAATGCGGGTTGGTGGGTAGACCTTTACATGCCATCATATATCTTTTCAGGCAATTAGGTGATCGACCCAAATTGTCCTAACCAACCAGAAATCAACGATAACACAAAGTTATTTCCCCGCGGGATTCGAACCCACGACCTCCGGTTTTTAAAACAAGGGCCAATACCGCTAAACCACGGAGACGTTTTCACGACTAGTTTACTCGTCGCTTTAATTAGTGGTTTCGTATTGATTTGATTTTTATCTAATTACGAACTAATCCCATTACTCGTGATACATAAAATTCGCTGTAGATTTGACCCCTTGATAATATACACCCGTGAAGCGAAACTAGTTTGATTTCGTGAAAGTCCACCAATTTCGGTTTCTCAGAATAAGTACACGACAACATCGCCAATATTCTTTTCGGGCTATAAAAACTAGTTACGTTTCTGCGTATAAAGCGTGTAGTAAATCACAGAGCAATCATAGGTTGCTTTTTTATTGAGCCGTAATAAAAACCCGAACGATTGAATGCTAGTACTCTTAATAAGAGCCACGTGCCGTGTTTTGGTAATAGCCTTTATACCTATTGCTTTTGATGGTACATGAAATAGATGGTATGTATAGTAATGGCTCATGTAGATGAAGACGCTGGTCTAGTGGTATAAGCTCTTGCTTTACGAGGGCAAGGACATGGGTTCACATCGTGCGAGTGTAACTATGTCATACTATAGTTTTCTTCAACAACTTCATCTAAAAATCAAAGCATCCATGTATGAGATAGGCGTTTTAATGATGTTTCCGGTTGTCCAGATTATCTTAATCGATCGTGAATCCTGTTCGTCAAATAACTTTTAATGGATGAAGGACAGACATATAATGGTTTGGGAAATTGTCTCGGTAGGAGAAGGGTTTTAGTGGACCGATGTTTCTAAAACTGGTTACATCATCAGCCTGTGATAGTCCAATGCTGGACATAGGCCTTCCCTAATACACCCCTATTCATAAGAGTTTTTAGACCGTATCCCACCAAGCTGGTCCAATGCGGGTTGGTGGGTAGACCGATCTTTTACATGCCCATCCGACGTATGGATCATCTTACTTTTTAGACAATTGGGTGATATGCCCAAATTGCACTAACCAACTAGGAAATTACAATGAAAATTTGTTGATTGTCTAACCTGACCAGCAGGATTCGAACTCACGGCATCCAGTTTCTATTCTAATCTAAATCCTATTTTACTTGTTAGATATGCTGGATTTTTAGTACAGTTTACCTCATGTCTTAGCACGTTGTAAATTATCATCCGCGTATGAGTATATACTTAGAACCCAGAGTTTGTTCCAATATGTAAGTCAGAAGCACTGGGTGTTCTCCTTTACTAAGTAATTCCGTTGGTTACGGCACCCTCCGAAACAGAACACGGTAGCGTTTCTAGACTACTGCTTTTGCGAAAATCTTGCACCGTGGTTCTTCTTCAGCCAATCTCCGTAAAAAGAGTACTAAACATTATTAAATACATTTCTGGCGCTTATTAACTCCGAACTCAATGGTCTATCATTACCTTACGAGGCGGCTAATATAAAGATATAATTGCATTTCTTTTTCTTATTAATACTTTAGTGCTTCCTTGAACTCGAAAAATATACCGTTGGAATATCATATTATGTAACTTTGATGTATTTTGTTAAAATTGGTAAAGTACGTTATAAATAATATATTGTTATATAGTAATATCGTTTATTTTAACTATTTTATTCGCATCGCTGTTCCAGTCTACGATAGCAGGACAGCTAACAATGAAATATCTATGCATTTAAAAGTAAATTCATTATTCCTTAGAATTGGACTATATTACGTGCATGAGCACACCGAAAAACACTAATTTGATGAAAATCTAAATGAAGTCTGAACCCATTCCTGCAACGGCTAATAACTCAATTTCCCGCATAATAGCCGTGCTGCTCTCAATTACGCCCAAGTTTCGTCGTGCATGACATTGTGTCGTAAAATACTGTACGGAAACGGCGGAGGCTCTGACACGGCGTACACGTGGCAAATGTCAGGGCCTTGACTCAATGTTGCAGCCTTAGGGTTGATTCACACTGTACCGCCCCCCGCCCTTGGTGGTCTACGGTGTGTAATCGCGACCCAATTTCGTGGTAATCTCGATGCGAGACCTTGAGTTTTATGTCCTCCAAAATCGATGCTCATCATGTGTGTGTACATTATATGCGATTAAAGTGGCAAATTTTGAATTTGCGCCGCTCTGTGCTGCTGGATAAGTGTTAGAATTAAACATGCAAGAGCTATCAGAAAGATGATTTTAGATGGCTTCTAAAAATTAAATTACTTAAGTAGGTATTTTCTCCATTCGTCAATTGTCAATGATTCCTTAAGAAGAAGATTAGATAGTAATGTCCTCCGTTTAAATAATTTGTCAAAAACAAACCATCTGTCCAAAGAAGTAACGCGGAAAAAATAACGACAATTTTTCTTATTACTTTATTATCAGACGTAACTTGAGAAGAATTGAACAGAATTGTGTTCAAATAAAAATATTATCAGTTACAATAGTACTTGCAATTGCGATGTTATCTTAATAATTATTTTAGTCTGCCTTATTCTTGGTCGTTATTGTAATTGTTATATTGAATTTATATATTGTTTAACAGACCTTGATGACACCTCGCATGATAGAATCGATTCTAGACGTCTATCAATATATATATTATAGTACAAGGGTACACTTTCTGTGATGTATTTCGTTGATAGTTTTAAACTCTTTTAGTGACCGTCGTTAGAATGCTTGTTCCACAACGACTGAACAATAATTACCAAGCAGTGAAAAGTCCAAAACTGGTATCAAAGTGTTTCAAACATATCACCAAAGTTCGTCAATCCAATAATCATCTACCTACTAAAAATCCAAAACTGTATTTGAATGCCAACGATCTTTAAGTATCAATCTAGTAAAGATCTACAAAATTACTATTGGGACCGACCTTCTTTGTTATTCTAATATAGGCAAGACAAATTTTTCATTAACATTCTAAAATATGAGAATCTCCAGAAACTATAGTATTTGTCATAAACCAACTTAGATTACTGAATAGATTTTACATTATATACACAAATTAGATGTCTGGAGATTTGAAGCCAATAATCTCCATTTATATAATATTTTACAAGCGAGAAGATTTCTGACGCCAACTCTAATACTTTCAGCAGTTATCAAAAGCGATTTTTTTTTGTTACAAGACAGCATGGTAATGAAAAAGATTCCTTTGTGTTTACAGTTTACATCAATACAATTTTTTTTATACTTACTCTGCCAGTTAAACAGTTAAGTCAGTTTCGCCACGGGTGAATGTGTTTAGACTGGCGTGGAATGATCTAAGACGTATGTAAATAAAGATCGCAATGTTTGATATTAGCCGAAATAGATTAATACGGCCCAGTGGCCGTCTGTTTGAAGGTGCGTGCACACTGGAGCAATATTTATATTTTTGCTATTTTCCAGTCTAAATGCACGTTTCCTATTAATTGTACATTAGGTTTATGTTTAATATGATTCACAAACTCGATTGCATATTTGTGATTTTTAAATCTAAATTGTGCATTAGGTTTATTTCACATGTCTCACACATTATTGGTTTAATTTATATGTTTTTGAAAGAAAAAAGGGTATACTGGCCTGTGTCCGAATAAACCGATTATTCTTTTAGATGCGGAATCCTGATTATTTATAACGATATAAAAATACCTCAGTCAGAAGAAATTCCTACACAACACAACTTATATAACGGCATTTTATTACTAGAACATAAGTGATTGTCAGCTAAGCGGCAATATATAATTATATATGTAAAGGAAATATAATTTTCATATAAATTAACAGGAAAATTACATATCCTTGTAATGTGTCGGATATAGTGCTATGGATCGAAATGGTGACTAACGATCTTTTTCTTACTTGAATACTTTTTGAAAAAAATATATGAGAAAAGTAGTGGTGGAGATGGTTGATTGGTCGCCATGAATAATGTTATTTATACGGAAATAACCATATAATATATAGGGTTAATGTCGATGTTAGTCGTTTTTAACCTTGATTTACAACTCTCTTAGAGTTACACAGTACGAAGTAACTTTTATTTTTATGTTATGACATCAGTCTCTCTGTCATTTATGAGTTTGACTTTAGGCCGCGATATTTTTAGAATTTTATTTATTTTTTCCTATTTTATCGCATACCGATTAAGTCTTAATTATTTAAAAAAAAGTATTCTCCTTTGTTCATATTTTTGTGTTAAATTCTACAATCATACATATTTCAAACAATCTTAACTTTGTTAGTGCTCATTGTATGGACGCCTACGTAGGGTTAATTGCAATCTACTTGAAGCGCCTTCTTTTTGAAATATAGTTTTTTTTTTTATGGTACGTTTATATCACAATGTGTACACATCGTGAATTTATATAAAGCCAGTTGCTCTCGGTTTATGGCTGTAAATCTGAAACATTTGACGGCACCTCTATTACTGCCTCTCCTAATTATAGCACAGGAACGGTAGGTAGGTGATATATTCAAAGTATGCGCAGATACTTTTTTAAACATTTTCTAGATATTTATCTTCATTATTAATAAAATATTAAATTATTTATTTTCGTTTTATTCATTATATATTATGTATTATAACTTTAACTATACTCTGTTGAGTTATGGAAATGTTGTGTAAAATTAGTTAAAAAAATTAATAAATGATTCATTCTCTAGCAATAGTCATCCACCATTTTGTGATGTTACTTTCGAGCTGTAAGTTAAGTAACAACTAGAAAGTAGTTTGCGCTTAACTTACAGCTCAAAAATAACAAAGATATAGTTTTTTTTACAAATGTAAGTTGTGTTTTTTTATTGCATACGCAGCAGACAGCAGTCAGGGCCACCTGATGAAAGTGGTCACCGACGCCATACATTGAGCCATAAGTATCACCAACGCGCTGCCTAACGTGACTTGGATGTTGTCTCTTTCATATTACTTGTCGAGCCCTTTAAACCCGAACACAGTAGTGTTTCACACTACTGCTTTGCGGTAGAAATAGGCACCGCGGTGGTACCCACCCAGACGGTCCCTTGTAAAAAGGGGACCGTCTGGGTGGGACCGGTTTAAGGTTTATGCTAGGCGCTTCTAATGAATTGTAATTAATTTCTCTCATTTAACTCAGCGACAATTCAGATTTCTAACAGTAAGTGATTTTTTTAAATAGGTTAAGTTTATTTGTTAAATATACTCTTTATTTTTTATAATACTAACTCGCGTACACTAACATTTACATACATAATATAAAAGTGTGTTCATAGAATTTGTGTATGCTCCTTGTGTCTACGGAAACTGTTCTGTCAGGTATCCGACAAGCCACAAGCAAAAGTTTCAGTCTAATAATACATGATATAGTTGCAAACAATGTAACCCATTTCCCGTCGTTGCTGCAGATTACATTGTTAAGATAAATATCGATTTTTTTGCGTGTCTACGCGTTGATTGTATGATCTATATGTAAATATTGTTTGTAGAGAAATGAGATTAAGGAAACCCTCCTCTAAATCGTGTCGATTTATTTGGATGTATTCCAGATTTTTGTACATTCTTATTTCAGGAGCAGACTCCAATAGTTAATACGACATAATTGTCGTCGTCTCATGAAGTCATTTGTCATTTGCCCTATATTATGTGATATTTGTTTTGTATTATCTATAATATTTTTCATTGCGTCTGCTACTTCTACTAAAAATATACTTTACGGACTACCGTTTTTTATCCAACATATATTAGGTTTTGTGTTTTAACCTGCGTTTTATTAGAATATTATGTTATGCCATAAGTACACATCATCAGCCTTTGTTAGTCCACTGCTGGACGTAGGCCTCCCCTAATACACCCCTATCCATTAGGGAGTTTGGACCGTATCCCCACCATACTGGTCCAATGCGGGTTGGTGGGTGGACCGACTTTTTTACATGCCCATCCGACGCATGGATCATCTTACTTTTCATACAATTGGATGATCGGCCCAAATTGCCCTAACCAACTAGGAAAAAACAATGATAATTTGTTGAGTCCCCGCAGGTTTCGAACCCACGACCTCCGGTTTCTAAAGCACACGCTCATACCACTAGGCTACGGAGGCAGTGCCATTAGTACAATCAACAAAGGAATTAACTTCTAGTTAGTAGCGTATCTTGTGTTTGTTTATATACAGTTATATATTTCAGTATCGCTAATAATCCCCGCCTCATGTCTGATACATATTACAAGACTTGAAAATTTTATCTTGTTGTTTCATTTGTAATTTTGTGGTTTTCATGTAACAGGAAGCTCTAAATATGACAAGCCCACATTCCTTGTTGTTGTACTATTTTGATATGGCATGATTCAGCTTTCAATCGAAATGTGTGTGTGCCAATTATTTGTAAATCTGTCTTTTAAATTATTTACTTTGCTAAAACTCATAATTGTACAGAAACTTTGCGATTGATTATGGTTACCACCCGCACCCCCACCAACCCGCATTGGACCAGTGTGGTGGGATACGGTCCAAAACCCCCTAATGGATAGGTGTGTATAAGGGAAGGCCTATGTCCAGCAGTGGACTATCATAGGCTGATGATGTATGATGTATGTATGTATGGTTACTAACTTATAGTCGTATATTTTACCATGAAAGCGTTTAGTTAGCATGTTTTAAGGTTTATTACGGAGATATTACTTGATTGGTCTAAAAACCCCCTAATGAAGAAGACGTACGTTAGAGAAGGCCTATGTCCAGCAGTGGACTAACTCAGGCTGATGATGATGATGATGAGTTTGGTTTGTTTGACTTACAAAATTGCTTTAGGCGGGTTATTGTATCACTGGATCGCACTTTATGTTCTGGGTTTCGTTCTTGATATTTTATTTGATGAGTAAATATTTTTTACAAAAAGAAATTATGTTTAGAATAATTCTTTTCACCGCGACCTCATTCTCGTGGCATTGACCGTCGCGCTGCCACAAACGTGACGCAATGATTCAGCCCGAGCTTACAGAGTCAAATTAAATATTAAACGGGGTGGAGACAGCTTTCTTGCTCGCTTGATTTTCGATTACACGTCAGTTTATGAAAAGAAAATAATATTATGTGTTTATAGACGTGGGTATATTAGTAACCGTGCTTTTTGGTTTTTAGTGCGGTTTGAACTGATAACGTCGAGGGATCATGTTTATCCTGAATGGCGAGATCGTCTTTAGTTCTCTTCGTTATGAGTTGTAAATGTCTTAAATGTACGGAAATTTTAATGCGATCTATCGAAAGTATCTTAACAATTTCTGGAGTTCAAGTGACACTGGGTGGACTTCCAGTCAATGATCGACTTGGTTAAAAGAAAAATCTGACAGTGACGATATGAGATTACAAATTGAAAAAGAAATCTAATTTAGGCATCAGGTTAGGTAGTCTGCGTTGTTGTATCTATATTATATTTAGTTTTTAAGGAAGAATAGTATCCTAATATGTGAATGTATAGATGGTAGATGATTAGATGAGTTTAGTTACATTAAATGCACAATGAGGTGAATGAATGAGAAAATGAGAAACATTACTGTGCCTAATTGATTGTTAAACTAATCGTCGGAATGAAGAAATGGAATTATTTTATTTTCTTGTGCAAATCATTTTTATAAATTAATTTTACAGATAACTTTAAGGATACATTTAGGTAATTCTTCTTGAAATATCCGAGAGCATATATATATATAGCCTGTATATTTACCTGACAATGTTATCATTTAAAAATTTATTAATTTTGTTTATTAATTTTCGGACACAAACGTTCTTTAAAATTTTTTTTGGAGTAGTAGTATAAATTCCCTCGTGAAAGCTTATAATTTACTTCTCCTCGCTGTCTAATTGCCGGAAGAGTTATTTACGTATTCGTTTCTCGTATTTGTAACATGTTTTACTGATTTATTTATTGTTGTCCGTTCCGAGTCGGATATTTCACACAGTGTGTGACTGGCGCCTTATGTATTACGATGCGCGAAACGTATGATCGGCGCCTTAGCGTGGCGTGAGGCCGTGCCAAAATAACGCGGGAGGTGAAACGCTAAAACGACACGATTATGAACGATTCCAATTTGTTTTTGTTGATACGTTCTGTTCGAATATATAGGTAAATAGCGTTTGGAGAGTCTTAATATTACTAATATTGTTAATGTGAAATATGTACGGATGTTTGTTACACTAGAAAATTTAAAAACGGATTTTGATGACGAATTTTTCGGGTAGAGCTGTTACAGGAAAATAATATGTGGTTTATGGTTAGTAACGATTTTGTCTAATATTTTTTCGTGTGTTAACGAGGCCTTTGGCATAAGCTAGTACAGAGCATTTTAATATCGAGCTCTATATGGTTATCCATTGTTTTGTTACTAATTAGTTACAGCGATAACCGCCACAAAAGCGATTAACATTTAAGAAGTTGTAGAAATAATAATAATAATAATTTCTTCTAATGTACAGTGGAGTTTATTTAATCAAGCCAAGTCGTGTCTTTCTGTGAAGGAGCATCTGGTTGATTATTGAAAAACGAGAGATTTATATATTTAAATGTCGAATCACATTGATTTATCTCCTATCTGAAGGATACGAAAATATCATAAATTATATAGTACACTTCAGTTGAAACCGCGCTTTTATGTTCATAGTAAATTTTTATAGAAATTACAAAGTTATTGTATGATGCGCATGTAAAGGATACGAAAAAATTGTTACTGTGAAAGTGCTACCTTCAATGGTCATCGCTTTTAAAACATAGTCGATGAAATCTAAATGAGTATGTACGTTTTAAGGCTTATAACATTTCTAAAGTTTTGTCAATTTATTTAATCTATCGTTTTGCGAACACAGATTCTGTACCGAGGGATCATATAGTTTTGTCCCGGTCATCACCCTTCAACGGGTCATACTACACTTGCACGTGCTGTATTGATTTTGTTTTATAAATACGCTGAATGAAGGCTGGAAAGTTTGTTACGTTGTAACCGATTATTGTACTGATTTATACGTTATTGTACGTTATATATTTTGTGCTATATTTTTTGAGTTATGTCTTAATATCATCATCAGCCTGTGTTAGTTCACTGCCGAACATAGGCCTCCCCTATTCAACGCCTTCTTCATTAGAGGGTTTTAGACAGTATCCCAACACGCTGGTCCAATGCGGGTTGGTTTGTGACGAACTACCACAAACCATACTGATTGCATACTACAGTTGTCACTAGTAGAATTAAAACAGCAATGATAGCTTAGCAAAAGTCAAAACAGAATACATGTAAATATTATAACCTAAGGCAATCGTGTATTGCATACATCTTGTGTTCTTATTGATAACTTTTCACCAAGATGTCCATTATGGAGTGACAGTCTTATAACAACATCAGACGTATGATGCTTTATAGCTTTTGAGCTACTTTGTTTTCATCATTTCCAATTCTGAATTGGCTAAACTTTAAACATAGGAAGTTCAACTGCTTGAAATAATATGTTTCTCAATTAGAGATTGATTTAAAAAACTTATTTGTTTTACAATATTTATAAAATAAATATAATCTATAATGATATTATCTAGTCAGGGCTTCAAGTACTTTTTATCCTTAAATCTGCAGTGTTAATACTTAGAGCTTAATTCTGCTGCAAACGTTAATTTTGTGGTATTATAAGGTGGTATATCCGTGTGACAAGGGAGCTAGAGAAATTGCAGCAAAACAGAGTGCATTTCTCATCGCCAAGGCGCCGAAATGCTAAGATAAGAGACCATCAGTGGAACGTGCTATCACTACAAAATGGACTAATTCAAAATTTTCTCGGCAAAATAAACAATTCCCTAGCACGTTTTCCCGCTCCGAATATTAGCATCTCCCCCGCAAACGCTCGGCATGTCCGTTGTCTATAGCAACGCATCGTTGGCAATATATCGTCTATGGAACGCCGCAGCACCTACGTAAGATGTATTTCTGGTACATACGGGTATAGTCTGACGTCTGTTGAGATTTATCCGACGCTTTGATTTATCAGATGGTGATTGATGCAACGCCAGTCTTGTTATGCCGTTTGGTTATTTGCGACCGCACTATTTTATTGGTATCTATGGTATGCGGACGGTGTTCAGGTGAGTTTTTGGGTTCCTTGTTAAATATTGCAAGAAATGTCGTGGAAAGTTACGTTTCCGGTTATTTCATCTTGATGAGGTTTTTTTTTAATGATGGTACACAATGATTTTTGAATGTTTGCCAAGGTCTGTTCAATTTGATAAAACATGTATGCCTCTGATTGTTTGTTTAAAGTATTTAAACATATATCAAAAGATGACTAAGAAAATTGACTCACGCACATTGATGCTAGCGTTCTTGACAGTCAATGAATACAAATACTTCTAAGTGGCATAAGTATATAACAATTTCACATTCCATAGCTTTTCTATACGTTATACATGTAAAGTATCCTGCGATACTGTGAAATATTTAAAGGCCCAATGCTGGAGTAAAATATATGCAAATACCTATTGTTAGATCATGCCATATACCGTTATGAACTTGTTACAACTTTCGTTAAAGAATTATTCGATATCCGGCGTTATTTATATATTCATTTCCGTATTTTTGTTGATCCTATCAAACATCCGTATAAGGTAAATTCATGTCATATTATATAAATGGCGTTTATTACTTGGCCATACTGTTTTGTGATTCATCCGAGCAAACGAGATACGTGGGGACGCCACACGGCACACATTGATCGTCTATTTCTGTTCACTCTATAGCAGATATTGTTTTGTCGGTGCGGTTCAGATAGGCGCTCGGTGTGACGCAACCTTTACATCGGGAATCTGTCTGGAGACGATCCAAGGGGACTTTTTATCCGGAACAGGAAGCGAAAGGGACCTTCGCATTTGGAGATCGCGAAGATCTTGATGATATTTGATGATACTTGATGACTGCTATACAGAATGTAGGAGACTCTTGATGACATGTGATGCATTTCGTCACTCCTACAGTAGTGTAGTGGTCATCAAGTTGTCAAGTTTTTATAAGTTCTTGTAGTACACTGATTGCAGATTTATTTCAAAAAAATTGACACTTGTACTTATATGTTAGGTAGTTTAAACTTTGTATTTATAAATTATAGCCTATACGTAAGTCTTATATAAAGTTATAGTTCTGTAGTGATCGCGTTTATTTAAAATGTAAAATAAACGCTGATAAAATCCATAGTAAGTAATTTTATTTAATAATGTATATATATTCTGGCAAGCAATAGAAATAATTTAGTTACGTTATTGGGTAGTTTTTGCGCGCTAGAACAACAAACCGACATTCATTTATACTTTTGCATATTATTTGTAGGGTTTTTTACCGTGATAAAATGAATTATTAAAAACATTGCTATAAACCAAAATGCATTTATACAAAATTATTTATTAGCTCCAAAAAGAAGTCATACAATTTTTTCTTTTCTCGTTCCATCCCTTTATTAGATACCTAATTAGAGATGAACAAATAAAAAAACTTTAAGCCTGCTTGCATTTTATCCGTATATTCTGCATTTTTACCTGCTTAGAAGTTTCAATCTGCAAGTAGGTTACAGTTTCTAAGCTCATTATTTGCATAAATTTGCTTCTTGAAAGATTGTTCTTCTTTTGTTTGTATAATTTTCTTTTCTTTGTTCGAAGGAAGAAATAAAACGCCAATTGAAGATTATTTGGATAGGAAATTTTTAGTAGAATAGATACTTTGCCTATTGCTATGATTTTGAAATGCTGTTAGAAAATGTATGCCATGACAAAATTTTCTATTTCGATAAATTTTTAAACGCATTATTATTCCAAAATCTTTTTGGAAGTTTTTGCTACGTCATTGTGAAAACTTTTGTCTCAATTTTGTAATTTTGTACACATGCCAGAATCATATGTTGAGTAGAGTAAAAGCAACAGTGCAGTCGTGTTTCTACCAGTAACCGTTTGCAATGTTGGATACAAAACACGTTCATCTAAATAGCATCCCGCGAAAGGGGTGTATAAATTGGTTGAGCGTAATTGATTTTATTCCCTACCTGATAACAAAGAAGGCAATATCGTTACCATATGAAACATCCACAGGCAGATTGGCCATTATAGTCTCTAATTTAATAGGATAAAGTGCATTTTCCCCTTTCCGCTCTTCCTTCGGGATGCGGGGCGCGTGTGCGGTGCCCCAATGACCTGGTAACTCCGGGATGCGTCGGGAGAGGCGGAAACGCCCGAGGTGTGGCGGGAATTGCCGAATGCATGCAATCGAAAGCTCTTTGCTGAGCAAATCTTTATTTAGACCACCACACAAACAAATTGTGACATACTAATTTTATTTTCAAGAAGGATGTTTCAGTTTTTGTCATTTATTGTTGAAGTTTGTTATTATATCGTTGCTAAAAGTCTTTAAATGCGTTTTGACAATGTTTTAGTGACGTAACATATGCGTTAATTGGCTTATGTTTTTGTTTTCATAATTGTTTTATGTGACGTGTGTTTTGTTACTTTACAAAAGAAGTAATTTTAATCCTTTCACATTATTTGCAGAATAAATTATTTGCGATCATTTCCGTGTAGTATTCAAAAACTATTAAAAAAAATATTCTTATTACAGTAAAGGCTCGGTATCGATACGAAAAAAATGTTAATATATTTATTTATTCACAATATGCACGTAATTCTATATATTACATAGTAATTATGTTGTCTATAAATCTCTTAAAATAGTTATATATTTATAGACTTTCATCAATTTCGTATTAGTTTTAAGCACTTATATTAATTATTCCTTGTTTTGCCTGACTGATAATTATGCATCGCTGTTAATTGGAAACCATTAACTGTTTATTGGATATGTATTGAAAGCTTCAAAGTGGATTCTGATGGAATTTATTAATTCTGTGTTAAAAGCCTCTCTGCGAAAATATATATTCATATTCGTATCCATCGCGTCAATTAATTTAACTTTATTCATAATATGAATTCAAAATTGAATTTGGTTGTGATGTTTCATGAACAATTTACCGATTTTTAAATAGGCCTTTATATACAATAGTATTATATATACTTTGATTTACCAAAATAATGAAATAAATATATAATAATAATGTTATGTGACGGTCAAAATTAATTTTCTGTGTAGAATAAGAATGCACGTGCGTTGAGAATGGATTTGGTCTTCATAGAATTACAATCGTATCTCGTCTCACTTTAGCAGATATTAACTAGAGCATTGTTATTCTATTAATCAGACTAAAATTTAAATTTACACGGAGTGTAGTAATAAAAAAGAAAAACAAGTAAAATTTTAACAAAAAAACTTGACCGACTTTTAACAGTGTATAAAACTATTTTACGCAGTATAAGCAGGTAACAACGTGCGCTCTGTACGATGTTACGTTACGTTTTCTGCCATTGCAATTTAATTATCTCATAACTTCTAAGATATGCATTTCATCAAAATGTCGTCTGGGACGCGTTTTATGTACATAGAATGAAGAATATTTATAAGGCTTGCTTGTAATACTTTCATGCAAACTTAAACTATCTTAAATAAGTTTTGAACGTGCCTGATTGCAATTTTGAAAATGTATATATTAAAATGCTTATTGTGCGTTATTCTTTATAACGTGGATAGGTATACGCTTCGAATTGAGTACCTCCTTCTTTTGGGGAGTCGGTCAATAATAGACAAGCTGCAATCAAAAAGCTATAAGTCGGTTTTTAAAGCTCTTTAAGATAAAGTCTCAGTTAAAAAAGCAATCTTAGTGATTTTAATTCTTGTGTGATTCAGTTGCTTATTTATGTGTGGCAGAATTTCTTTAAATCTAAAACAGTAACAGAAATCAGTATAGCTTTACAGTATTGCATTACATTTAATATTTAAGGTTGAGTTTACAAGTCTATAAAATTGAACGCATTTGTAAGTATTTGTCAATTTCAATTAAGCATCTCTTAAGTACCTCGTCGTTTCTTTGGCAAAATCCTTCGCAACTCCGCACCTCCGCTATGTACACGTGATTACATTAAGAGGCAATTAACAAATTACGAGGGCTAATACTAATTTACGCAAACCGTATTTGCGTAACCAATCAATAAGTCTACAAGATCGCGTCGTTTCAGGCAGTGGTTTAAGTTTTCAGACAGTAATGGATATTGGTGTAATTGATGTACGTTTATTTTCATCTGAATGTATATCCGTTTGTAGGACTGCAAATTCTGAGTGTATTACAGAGTATTCATCATTTGCCTGTGGTAGCCACTGCTGGGCATAGTCCTCCCCTAATGGACCCTTTCTCCAATAGGGCGTTTTTGGACCGTATCCCACACCGTTGGTCCAATGCGGGTTGGTGAGTGGACCGACTTTACATGCGCATCCGCAAATGGATCAACTTACTTTTCAGTGATCGGCCCAAATTGTCCTAACTAGAAAACAACTTAGAAAAGTAGCTGGGGACTCAGCAGGATACGAACCCACGACCTCCTGTTTCTAAAGCACAAGCCCATACCACTAGCCTACAGAGGTAATTAAGCGGTTTCAGTTTTCAGACCGTAATGAATATTAGTGTAGGTAATTGATGAATGGTTAGTTTTGTCTGAATATTCATACATTTTTAGGTCTGCAAAATTTAATGAATTGTATGACAAAGTAACTGACTGTTACTAAATCCGTACACTAGTAATGAAGCTTTAGAAGTTATATTAAGCAATTATTTGGTTAGTTGATTTTTGGAAATGAGTTTGTTAGATGTAGTTTGGCTTCAAATTATGCTCTTAATTACGCTGTATTAGTAACGTAAATTAATCTTTTTAATTAATCGTACTTTTTCTTTATTCCTTTGGAATAAAAGATCCCTTTTGTCTGATTTTAATCAGATCCTTAAACATCCGTATCATAAAGCAGTAAAACAAATAGTAATAAAAAACTAGATAGTTAGTAATATTTGTATTGTAATGAATAATTTTATTTATATCTAAACTTAGGCGAATAAAAACATATTTATATGTTTTGAATAGTCCTGTTTCGGACAACCCTAACTGTGTCAGTTGCCGGGAGCGGAGGAGCGTGAAATCAATATTCAGTGCATCCCAAACGCTACTGTTTATCTATTTCGGTTTAGTAAATATACGAAGTACGAGAGCAGAGGTATATTTATATTTATGCCTGTTTTGTACACCGTTAGTACCTGGTTAGTGTCCATGGTTAATCTCTAGATTGTAGCGCATCAAGCTATATCCGTTATTGACTTTAGCTCTTGTTTGTAGTAAAATTGATATTGTACTTGTTCTCAATGCTAATGCCCAAGTACATTAATAACAACGGGTAGCTAAACTTCGGCTTTGTTTGCGTCAATATGAAGCGTATTATTTATTTTATTTTATTTCCTTATTAATTCACACCAATAGCATACATACTAATAGATGATCACAAATATAAAGTAAAAAAAGGCTAAGTAACTAATATGTACATCTGGTACAGCTGTGTACAGCATATACAATAACAAAAAAAAAATTAAATTATGGTAACTTAAGAAAAGGTTTTAAAACTTTAATTTGAAAACGTTCAAGGAATCACAAAATATGTCTAAATTGTCAAAACGAGCATTATGCATGTATTATCTATATTACACAGTTTTAAAAATATGCACTTACTATCTTTCTTTGTTTACTGACTTTCACAGCAAGATTTTAAGTTTTACCTTAGCGTGAGCGTATAGCAATATGAAGAACTGATTTATAAAGATAATCCCGTTATACCTGTTAAGTGACCATTCATTATAATGTGTGTGTGTATATATAAATAGATGTGTTCATATAATTATCGTATTAGGGTGCAGCGTCTGACGTGTATTTGCGTCATTGCTAATAATAACGGCGCAAGCTATGTTGCGCCGATCTCCATTGGACATAGCTAAGGGTCTAAGTCGCAGTAAAGGTCAGAAAGGTGGACGTTTTCTTTATTTTTAGCTATGAAGGTAGGGTAGGGTCGGCCGGAACGTGCAGCGGCCGGCCGATGCGGTATGGATGCGGCAGTTTAATCGTGATTAGTTAGTGCTAATATTGTATTTGTATTGTGGTTGGTTGTTGTTATTCTGTCTTATTATTGATGAGTTGTCCTAGTTGAATACTGGTGGTAAGTCCCTCTTTTACAAGGGACCGTCTGGGTAGGTACCAACCCGGTGCTTATTTCTGTCGCAAAGCAGTAGTGTGAAAACACTGCTGTGTTCCGGTTTAATGCAGACTGCTCGTCTGCCTTCGAGGCAATAAAAAAAAAGTTGACCCAGATGTCAACCACTGAGTGACTATCAACAATCATCATCATTATCAATAATGATAACGACGCAGCTTTATTTTTAAATAGATTTCGTCTCTTTTATTAATTGCAAATATACATAGATTGTATTTGTAACCGGCATGTACACAATTTTGGAATGTGTTTACAGTAGTGAGAAACAAAAGAGTCCCACTAAGTTCCTACATGCACAGGCTCCTATTTCCGGAGTGGTATTAACTATTTGACAATAATTAGGCATTTTCATGTTCCTATGTTAAGTAACGTTATTGTAATTAATTTTTTAATACATGAAAATCACCCGTTCGACTCGATATTTACTGCTGAAAACTGTACAAAAATCAATTGCATAAATATCATTATGTCCTAAAGCGTGTTGTTTACGCAACCCTCCCGCGATATGCCAATAACGAAAGCAATATTCATCGCCTGCTTATTACTATGTTAGGCTTTTTTTCTGTAAGTTCAAAGCTTCCAGACTATATCATCATTATACTGATTTTATGGGTAGCTTAGCTTAAATTCTTTAATGACGTGTCGTACCCAATTTAAAGGAGAATTGTAATTACATAGCTCTTCTGATACCGAATAGTAAATAAACGTGTAAGGTCAATTAACCTGTTATTTCGTTTAAATAATTCGTGTGAAATATTGTTAAAATATGTTTCATATAAACCTTTCAAGTAATACGCCTAGGGTTTGAATTCACTATCACATCATTGCTAAAAATTTTGTACAAAATAGTTTTGAAGTATTATAGTTTTGGCACACTTGCCGTGTCCATTCTCGAAATAAAACTTTATCGGCTCATTAACCGCTGGTATCAAGATTACCCTAAAGTCTGACCATATAGATTGTACCGGTCGCTGATCAATGGTTAACGATCCCCGTACACGGCATTCAAGTGAAATCTATTGTTTTTTTACAAATAAAGCTAAGTTGCTCTGATTCCGACCTAATTTTAGACCTTTATCTAAGACCTAACATCGTATAAAGTGGGGTAACCGCTTTTAGCATTATCTTTATTGTTTTCTGTATCGGTATCAAATAAAACCTGGGCTTTGCATATATCAAGTCTTTGTCACTTTTATAACGCTAGATCGGAAGGGTTTTGATTTGATTTCGATGTCAAACTTCATTACTTTGCTATATTGAGCCATAAAGTTAAACGCGAATTGAGTTTCACATTAGATGAATTTGTTTGCATAAACTCTGGATGTTATTTGGTTCTAATACCGGAAAGGTTTTACGGACATTGTATACTATAATGTCAGTAAACATGGCATAAAAAATATTCTTGAAGAAAAGACATTTTTTTTATTAATTATTAGATTTTATCATAGCTTTTAAAAGCTTTTCTTTTTGGCACGGGAGAATACTTTAACTGAATGATATGATTGATATAAATCGGTTTACGTTAAATGATGACGTATATCTATTTACGGTGACGTTTCCTTAGTGCTTTCTTATGTGCTTTTTTGTCGTGTAACTTTTCTAGCGATATCTGAAAATTTTACTCAAAAAGGTGTAGTGTAGACATTACACTGAACTATGTCCAAGTTTGTTCCGAAATTATTCGAAACCAACGGACGGACTGGATTTATTTGTTTCCCCGTTTTATACACTTTTCTTATAAATATAGATAATATTTGTATATAAGAACATGGTGCAAGTGAAGAACATTTTACCTTACAGTTTTCTGAACAGTTGTTTTAGTATTACATCACCTGATCAATTAAGGTATCCCCAATTCAATTATTTCTTTGATGATGTAACCATGTTCCCGCTCTAATCGTTAACCCACGTAGCTTTGCGGAAACTGTTGAGATGCACGTAACTAGCAAACAGTTTAATTATTGTTTATTAGTGCGTTCTTCTATAAGGTTTCTTTTAGTTGTTTTCCTGTCCTTTATTAGCCAAATGATATTAGCTCAGATTTTACATGACAGTGTTTGTGGTCTTTAGAAAAACTAGTACTGTAGGCTACATTTCAGATTAGACCTGAGTAATATCAGAGCTTATCTATAAAGAATACATTTTTTTAATGGCATACGCAGGCAGACGAGCCGTCGGGCCACCTGATGGGAAGGGGTCACCGACGACCATGGACATTGGTAACAACGCGCTGCCTACCGTGAGACATAGGGTGTTAAGTCTCGTTTACCCAGTAAATACGTTGGTACGGTGCCCTTCAAACCGGAACACAGTAGTGTTTTCATACTACTGCTTCGCAGCAGAAATAGGCACCGCGGTGGTGCCCACCCAGACGGTCTCCTGGAAAAAGGGGACCTACCACCGGTAAGCATGCAAAGAAAATATAATCTCAAACCCTAATGGTGTCAATGGGAAACGTCTCCTTATTGGTGGACCTTTCCCATATATAATCTACACGTTATGTTTAACCCATAAGAACACTGAACGTATTTCCGCCAATAGTGTTTGTCACAAAACCTTGCTAAGGTCAGTTCTGTGTTTTTGGATTGTGCGTTTAGTGATTTTGTGTTTGTTTGTAACCAAGCTCTAAAAAAAACTTAAAAAGGTTGAGTTAAAGAAGATAGGGTTATCAATACCATATATTTTTGCTCGGGTTAGACATCAGTCTTATTTTCATTGTACACAAGCTTCTAAACTGTCTTTAAAAAAGGCTACGTTAATGATAGAGAAGTTATTGCTTCGTACTATTGCTTCAATTATATGTTCTGCTACTAGCTCTGAGTTTGTTTTCAATTTGTATCAGTCTTAGTATGTTTTTAGAGCTTTAATGTTAAATGTCCATATTTAAACTGTCGTTTAAATTAAGAGTTCTGAACGCTTGTTAACCAAGAAAGTTTGTTCGCCAACATTTCTCTTTAATGTAACGTATTTTTTTGTTTTGATACATAAAGCCAGCGTTTAATTAGCAATAACTACAGTCGTCATAATTAAAAAATGTGCTCGTATTTATTTAATATACTTGCACTGCAGTTTATTATTCGTACAAGAAAAGAAGAAATAAAGAAAGATTAACTGCCATTTATATAATTGCCTTTTGTTAAATGGATGGTTTTTTGTAACGGAACATGTAAATACTTATGATAGTACGCTAGACCTGGTTTAAAATGTACGTACTACTGTTGATAACAAATCGTTTAGTGCAAGTGATATGATGCTATGCGCATATCTTTTACTGTAATGATAGTATATATTTTATAAAAATGAAAACTTGTCAATGTTTGTTAGCTCTTCATAATTCATAATACGGTAAGGTAAATATTAACGCTTTCTAGATAGTGAAGTTTTATAAAAATTTGCTCAATAAGTTACGTAAATAAAAGGAAACATTAATTCAAGGAAAGAAACTGACGTCGGATTTCTTTATATCATTCGTAGACCTTGCTTGCTGATAATCCTGCGATTTTCCACCTATTAAAAAGTCATGAACATCAATGCTACGCTCTTACGTTGCCGTTTTAAATTAATTGTGTACTTCATGGTTAATTCAACTCCATATCACATTTGGCTTAGGTACAAAAATTGTTTATAAAAATAATTAATTGTTTATTTTATCTTCTCAAATTTTATCCTTAGTTCGCTAATCTATTGTTATAAATGTTAAAATAATTACTATCCTCTTTGATTATTTTTTCTCTAACGGAGCTATAGTAAAGAACAGTAGCGTAATTCCAGAAACGAAAGGACAAACATCTTATTCTCAAAGTAGATAACCTAATTGAATATCTAGACCCTTGATCTTAATTTCTTAACTTAAGATAATTAAAATATACATACATACATCCTTTGATACAGCCTCTGATAGTCCACTGCTGCAAATAGGCCTCCCCTAGTACACCCCTATCCATTAGGGGTTTCGGACAGTATTCCACAACGCTGGTCCAATGCGGCTTGGTGGGTGGACCGACTTTTTACATGCCCCTCCGACGCATGCAATTAAAATATTGTTAAAATTATTTTTTCTTTCCCGTTTAACTCTCTTTGAAAAATGAAATGAACCGTTTTAACGAATAGGATACTTGTTAAAACGGATATCGCATGCAGCCCCGCAACCTTGCTTCATGTCAGTGCTTGCCAACTCAAGTTCAACAAGTAAAGTTGTTTTCTTCTAACTTTTGGTATAGTTAACTTTTATGTGTCGCCGGAGAAGTAAGTGCGAACTTTGTTTAATTTAATATTAATGAAAATTAGCTAGGCTTTGACGTGGTTTCATCTGAATAGTAACAACGCAATTTAGTATAGTTCAAGTTACTTCTTTTAATTGAAGGCCAGAATATCTGGAAATATTATATTCCAGGCCCAGACATTGTATACTAAAACCTAATTCCCTAACGTTTTACGTAAACGAAAAAGGTTTTATCCCACTTGTTTAAATTTTTGTTAAGGGTAGACCGCATCACTATGAGCACACTCCCCTAATCTTAATACGCACGCTATACAAATTTTATACATATCTTATTTGGCTGAATTGTAGTTATCAAAGGTTTTATGTTTCTCGTTTATACAATATAATAAATATTTTGCATACAAAGAGTTGTTAGAAAATATTACATCCAGATATTTAAACGCTATCTACGTAATATTCAAATTGAGCCTACGATAGCTGCGGAAAATATTCTATTAGTGAAATTTCGGTCGAGTAAACGAATTGGTTAGTGACTTCATCGCTTATTTAATATTTGATTTCCAAATTTCGTTTTATCCTAAACGTTACGTTCGAACATACGTCAAAGCCACTGACGTCATTGCTTATTTAAGCTCCCATTCTAGATTCCAACCCTGATATAAGTCTAACACATAACAAGCGCAAATGCATTAGCCGAGATGCTATCGTTGGTTGCGGCTGGTCGCGTCATGAATCAGCCGCCCTTGGCCTCGAACCATCGTGCACCCAATGGCCCAGTGGCTCTGCGGGTCAGTCACGTTTGCGAGATCAAGGTTCGAATATCTAATGGTGTAGGGTGAAATGATATGATGATGTAATGCATCTTTGACTGAAAGTGTTTATATAGTGGGATGTAGAACAATATTTTTTATTTTAGATTCTATCTTCAAAAATCACATACTCTTTATGGATTGCAGGCTGTACGTTATTCTGTCGTATAATTTATATTACTGCAAAGCTTCATCGGAATTACTTCAAAAGTTTTTCGGATTAACAAAAGTAACGAAATTTTAAAATTTGCTTTAATTAAAAGCTATCACACCGTAACATGTTTTGTAATATCATCAATAGCGTTTAACTTGACGAATGTAAAACATTAATGGTACCAAAATGTAACGCGTGTTATTGGTGAACAGCGGGCATTTTTAATCCCTACGATGTTTAACCAATGAGATTGTCAATTTTCTATTCATTACACTTATTTTAAGTTGTTTAAAGAATGCAAACTTTATTCATATATATTATTGATGAATTCGCACGCAATAGATATGACTAATATGTTGTATGTGCAGTGTAACAGGCTCAACGATAACGCCAACTTAATCCTCTTAAATTTCACTAAGCAAACTAAAATCTCATCGATCCAAATCGTCGTTAATCGGATTCTACTATAGGCCACTTACAAATAATGCTATTTGCCTACTAAAATGATTGTTAAACATCACTTAACGAAATTGATATTTTATCTTTTGAAACCTTTTATACCCTTAATCTGGGCCTAAAACTTAGAGATAAGTGATTAGTACAATTTTGTTTTTGATAATTAAACTTGGGTTTTGTAAATATTATTTAAAATTGAATAAAAAAAAGAGTTGTTGATTTATTTATTACGAAGAAATATATATACCGTAAAATGTGGCAGCATAATAAACAACAACAATATAAAAATTTCGCATCGTTGCCTCTTAGCGACCGAGCTTTTTCAGACTTTTTATGTAACGGGGACCACGGCGCGTTGTTAACGTCCTTTCCGAATTTCAGGCGAATTCCCGTCCCGATTAAATCCGCCCCATACGTTTCTGTAAAATGATCCTGGAGATGATCGTTACTTTTTTTCCTTTTGCTCCTTTTGGTTTAATGTTTTAACACGAAAGATTGATAAGCCTTTATTGCATTTATTTTTTCTGTGAGCCTGTTACTGATTAGCCCCGACCTTGTTTTGTTTTTTTTTTTTTTAAAAAGTTTGCTTTAAAAGGACGTGTTGGAGAAGTAAACCGGTGGTAGGTCACCTTTTACGGAGGACCGTCTTTGGGGTACCACCCCGGTGCTTATTTCAGCCGCAAAGAGAAGGTGAAAACATCTGTGTTCCGGTTTGTCCCTGGGTTTAATTTATGTTTCTGGTTTCTAAAAGAGGCTTAACACCCTTTGTCCAGGGGCAACGCGTTGGTGTTACCACTAGTATTGCCCGACGTCTGTGACGTCGGGCCCACCCCATATGGCCGACTGCTCGTATACTTGGTAGGCAAAAAAAAAGGAGTTTTTCTTTGGAAACCAACTATGGTTTTAAAGATAAAAGGTTTTTCCGGTTATACATCTTTTGTTTGTTAAAGCTTTTGTTAAAAAAGTAACTATTTTTATTCATTATTTGTTAACTTTTATACTTACTATTAAGAAAAACGATGACTTTAAATTTTCCTTATTCTTTAGTAGTGGTAAATTTTTGATTTTGCTTTGAAACTTGAAATAGGGGTCCGGACCAAGTAGCGAAATTAATGACCATAAACTTGTACCAAGAAAAAATCTTTTATAAGAGAACATTAACCTCCGGCACTTTTTCCGTATTAAAAGATGAAAAATTTTAAATTTATCTTCTCACTAGCTTTTACAACGAAATGCCAACATCGAATCAGTTTAAAATTAGGCTTAAAGCCACAAAAACTTTATTATCTATGTTAATAAAACAACAAAAATTTATTTATTTTGTAAACAATGTCCCAATTTGTATTGGCCAGAACAGAACCTTATAGTCACGTAAACTTTTTGTCCCTTCAAAATTAGATGTTTGTGGTAAAAAACTCCAGTTTGTCAAATTAAAATATTGTGTAACTTTGAGAATTGAAAAAAATCACAGTTTTTACATTTAATGAAGGATTGTAAAGTCGTTTTATTTGCGTAAAATCTTCCAATCGAATCGTGTTAAACCGAAGACAAAAGAAAGGCAAAAGGCGATTGTCACCATTGAAATTTCATTCTATAAAACCAAAAGTTTTAACTGAACTAACGTTTGGCTCAGTTAAACTTGTCCTTCGTTTTTTATTTTACACAAAATAAAAAACATCTGTCCCGGTTCAAACCCCGAAAAAATTTATAAAAGTTTTTAAAAACGCTATTTGTGGTAATTTAAAAAATTAAAATGAGTACACCTTGTAATGGATGTAGGAAGTCAATTAAATCTTCTGGAGGAATTTGTTGAAGGCCCTGTAAAGTTTCATTTCTTTAAAATTTAAACACAGATAACTCAAAAACAAAAAAATTGGAAGTGTCCTGATTTCCAATAAAATGTTAGAACCATTCGCAAAGAAGGAAAGACCGTGTTACCCTATCAATCTATGAGTCTGCAGACGACTTGGACGATTTACAAATATCAGACGCCGGAACAAGAAATGAATTTTAGCTCCAACACAAAGGTTTGTGTCCCGGGAACCATTTCTTAATCGTTAACCCACGTAGCTTTGCGGAAACTGTTGAGATGTATGTAACTAGCACAACAGTTTACATTCATTGTTCCATTATAAGTTCTTCAATAAGTGTTTCTTTTAGATGTTTTCCTGTCACTTTATTAGCCAAATGATATTAGCTCAGATTTTACACTGACAGTGCTTGTGGTCTTTAAAGAAAACTAGTACTGTAGGCTACATGTTCAGATTAGACCTGAGTAATATCAGAGCATTTTATAAAGTAATACATTTTTTAATGAGCAGATACTGAAGAGATGACGTCGGGCCACCTGATGGGAAGGGGTCAACCTGACGACCATGGACATTGGCAAGTTATCCAATGGTAACCAACGACGACTGCTCACCGTGAGACATCTAGTGTTAGTCTCGTTTACCCATAAATACGCTAGGCTACTGGTGCCTTGCAAACGGATACAAGTGTAGTGTTTTCATACTACTGCTTCACGGCGAGAAATAGGCACCGCAGGTATGCCACCAGACGGTCTCCTCGAAAAGGGACCACCTACCGTAAGCATGCAAAGAATATATAATCTCAAACCCTAATGGCGTCAATGAAACGTCTCTTATGTAGGACTTGTTTCCATATATTTAATCTAACGTTATGTTTAACTATACGAACACTGACTCGTATTTCCGCACAGTAGTGTTTGCTCACAAGACTCATGCATAAGGCTCAGTCTATGTGTTCGTTGATTGATCACTCAACATTGTACAATAATCAATAGACATCAGTCTTGATTTCTCATTGTAAACAAGCTTCAAATCTGTCTTTAAAAGGCTACGGTAATGATACGAAGTGATTGTTCATACGATGTTTCAATTATATGTTCTGCTACTAGCTCTGGGTTTGATTTTCATTTTAATTCAGTCTTAGTAATGCTTTTTATTTGAGCTTTAATGTTAATGTCCATATTTAAACTGCGTTTAAATTAGAGTTCTGAACGCTTGTTAACCAAGAAAGTTTGTTCGCAACATTTCTTTTAATGTAACTGTATTTATTTTGTTTTGATATCATAATAGCCAGCGTTTAATTAGCAATATCTACAGTCGTCATAATTAAAAAATGTGCTAGTATTTATTTAATATACTTGCACTGCAGTTTATTATTCTTACAAGAAAAGAAGAAATAAAGAAAGATTAACTGCCATTTATATAATTGCCTTTTGTTAAATGGATGTTTTTTTGTAACGGAACATGTAAATACTTATGATAGTACGCTAGACCTGGTTTAAAATGTACGTACTACTGTTGATAACAAATCGTTTAGTGCAAGTGATAGATGCTATGTGCATATCTTTACTGTAATGATAGTATATATTTTATAAAATGAAAACTTGTCAATGTTTGTTTAGCTCTTCATAATTCATTAATACGTAAAGGTAAATATTAACGCTTTCTAGATAGTGAAGTTTTATAAAAATTTGCTCAATAAGTTACGTAAATAAAAGGAAAAATTAATTCAAGGAAAGAAACTGACGTCGGATTTCTTTATATCCTTCGTAGACCTTGCTTGCTGATAGTTTTGCGATTTTCCACCTATTAAAAAGTCATGAACATCAATGCTACGCTCTTACGTTGCCGTTTTAAATTAATTGTGTACTTCATGGTTAATTCAACTCCATATCACATTTGGCTTAGGTACAATAATTGTTTATAAAACTAATTAATTGTTTATTTTATCTTCTCAAATTTTATCCTTAGTTCGCTAATCTATTGTTATAAATGTTAAAATAATTACTATCCTCTTTGATTATTTTTTCTCTAACGGTGCTATAGTAAAGAACAGTAGCGTAATTCCAGAAACGAAAGGACAAATATCTTATTTTCAAAGTAGATAACCTAATTGAATATCTAGACCCTTGATCTTATTTCTTAACTTAAGATATACATACATACATCCTTTGATAGTCCACTGCTGCACATAGGCCTCCTCTAATACACCCCTATCCATTATGGGTTTCGGACAGTGCCCCACAACGCTGGTCCAATGCAGCTTGGTGGGTGGACCGACTTTTACATTGCCTCCGACGCATGCTAATTAAAAATTGTTAATTATTTTTCTTTCCGTTTAAATCTCTTTGAAAAATGAAATGAATCCGTTTTGAACAATAGGATACTTGTTAAAACGAGATATGCTATGCAGCTCGTAACCTTGCTTCATGTCAGTGCTTGCCAACTCAAGTTCAACAAGTAAAGTTGTTTTCTTCTAACTTTGGTATAGTTAACTTTTATAGTGTCGCCGAGAAGAAGTGGAACTTTGTTTAATTCTAATATTAATGAAAATTAGCTAGCTTTGACTGGTTTCAATGTAATATGACAATGACAATTTAGTATAGTTCAAGTTACTTCTTAATTGAAGGCCAGAAATATCTGGAAATATTATATTCCAGGCCCAGACATTAAATACTAAAACCTAATTCTAACGTTTACGTAAACTGAGAACAGGTTTTATTCCACTCGTTTAAATTTTTGTATTGGTAAGAGCGATCACTATGAGCAATTTCCCTAATTCTTAATACTACCATACAAATTTTATACTACATCTTATTTGGCTAAATGTAAGTTATCAAAGGTTTTATGTTTCTGTTTTATACAATATAATATATATTTTGATACAAAGATTGTTAGAAAATATTACACCTAGATATTTAGATGCTATCTCGTAATATTCAAATTCAAGCCTACGACAGCTGCGGAAAATATTCTGATAGTGAAATTTCGATGAAGTAAACGACTTGGTTAGTGATTTCATCCCTTGATTTCAAGTTTCGTTTATCCTAAACGTTACGTTCGAAACACGTCAAAGCCACTGACGTCATTGTTATTTGAAGCTCCATTCTAGATTCCAACCTGATATAAGTCTAACCATAAGCAAGCGCAAATGCATTAGCCGAGATGCTATCGTTGGTTGCGGCTGGTCGACGTCATGAATCAGCTCGCCCATGGCCTCGAACCATCTACCAATGGCCCAGTGGCTCTGCGGATTCATCACGTTTGCGAGATCAGGTTCAATTTCTAATGGTGTAGGGTGAAATGATATGATAATGTAATGCATCTTTGACAGAAAGTGTTTATATAGTGGGATGTTGGAATCAATATTTTTATTTTAGATTCTATCTTCAAAAATCACATCTCTTTATGGATTGACAGGCTTGTACGTTATTCTGTCAGTATAATTTAAATTACTCAAAAGCTTCATCGGAATTACTTCAAAAGTTTTCGGATTAACAAAAGTAACGAAAATTTTAAAATTTGCTTTAATTGAAAGCTGTCACTCGCAACATGTTTTGTAATATCATCAATAGCGTTTAACTTGACCGAATGTAAAACATTAATGGTACCAAAACTAACGCGTGTTATTAGTAAACAGCTGGGCATTTTAATCTACGATAGTTTAACCAAGAGAAAAATATCGGACGTTTGGCCCATTGAGTTTAACATTGTATTTTGTCTACGTAAATTATATCTCTAAATTGAATAAACCGTAACCACATCACACACACATCATCAGCCTTTGATATTTCCACTGCTGGACATAGGCCTCCCCTAATACACCCCTATCCATTAGGGGGTTTTTGGAGCGTATCCTACCACGCTGGTCCAATGCGGGTTGGTGGGTGGACCGACTTTTTACATGCCCATCCGACGCATGGATCATCTTACTTTTCAGACAAGTAAAACCGTAACCGGCCACGGGGAATAGTAATGATGTTTTTCTATTCATTACACTTATTATATATGAATTGTTTAAAGAATGCAAACTTTACTCATATATATTATTAATGAATTCGCACGCAAAATAGATATGACTAATATGTTGTATGTGCAGTGTAACAGGCTCAACGATAACGAAACTTAATCCTCTTAAATTTCACTAAGCAAACTAAAATCTCATCGATCCAAATCGTCGTTAATCGGATTCTACTATAGGCCACTTACAAATAATGCTATTTGCCTACTAAAATGATTGTTAAACATCACTAAACGAAAGTGATATTTTATCTTTGTACCAAATTTTATAGCGACTTGAATCTGAGCCTAAAACTTAGAGTCAACTTTTTCCACACTGTAGTTATTGTTTATTTTGTTTGTAAATATGATATGTTATGTGAAATGGTTTATTATTTATTTTTTATGGATTGCTTAATTAAATGATGAGTATTTAAATAATCGCAATGAAATGCCTAAATAATGTGTATTTCTTTCATATCGTATATAATGCTATCGTAAATTAAAATTAATGGGATACGTGCACAATTTTAATCACTTGTACAATTTTTGTTGCGTCCCCTAAAATGAATTCGAAACTTCGGGTTTGCTAAATATTATTTAAAACGTGAATAAAATTAAAAGAGCTTCGTTAAAGTTATTTTATTTATTACTGTAAGAAGTAAATATTTATATACTCGTAAAAATGTGAGCAGCATAATAAACTAACAACAATATAACAAATATTCGTACATCGTTTCGCCTCTTAGCGACCGAGCTTTTTCAGACTGTTTTATGTAACGGCGGACCACGACCGCGTTGTGTAACGTCCATTTGCCGAATTTCAGGCGAATTCTCGTCCCCGATTAAATCGCCCCATACGTTTCAGTAAAATGATCCGTGGGAGATGTATCGTGTTACTTTGTTTTTCGCTTTTGCTCTCACCTTGGTTTAATGTGTTGTAAAACGAAAGATTGATAAACGCGCTGTCACTGCTGCATTTATTTTTCTGTGACCCTGCTTACGTGATATAGCTGTTCCATGACCTTGTTTTGTTCTTTTTTTTATCAAAGTTTGCTTAAGTAATAGGACTGTGTTGTAGTAGAAGTAATAGTGGTGGTAGGTCACCTTTTTACGAAGGACCGTCTGGGTTGGTACCACCGCGGTGCTTATTTCAGCCGCAAAGCAGAAGTGTGAAACACACCCGGTTCGAGTTTGAAGGGCACCGTAAGACACGCTGCTACAGTGCTGGGTTTTACTATTTATGTTTCTAGGATTTACTGGGTAAACGAGGCGACAAAGGTGTTACCTTATGTCGACTGTAGCAAATGCGTTGGTGTTACCACAATATGCTGACGTCTGATGAGCGTCGGTGACTAATTCCCATCAGGTGGCCTGACTGCTCGCCTACTTGCGTAGGCAATAAAAAAACTTGAAGGAACTATGGTTTCCTAAACAAAAAAGCGTTTTGCTCGCAAGTTATACATCTTAGTTTGTTAAAGCTTTGTTAAAAAAGTAACTATTTTTATTCATTATTTGTTAACTTTTATACTTACTATTAAGAAAAACAAAGACTTTTAAACTTGCTTTATTCTTAGTAGTGGTAAATTTTTGCAAACTTTGAATGTATAGGTTGGTCCGGACCTTAAGTAGTCGCAAAATTAATGACCATAAACTTGTACCAAGAAAATATCCTTTTATAAGAGAACTAGTTAACCTTCGGCACTTTCTTCGTAGTGAAAGATAAATAAATATTTAAATTTATCTTCTACTAGCTACCTTTTACAACGAAATGCCAACATCGAATCAGTTTATAAAATTAGAAGCTCGTAAAGCCGCAAAAAACTTTATTATCTATGTTAATAAGAAAAAAAAATATTTATTAATATTTGTAAACAATGTCCTCAATGTTTTCAGTTGCTTAGATATTCGACAGTGACTGTGGAGTAAGGATTTAAGATGGGCTTAAACGTGTAAAAGCCCAAGATGTGTCATGATTTAGGCAACGATATGTGAATCTGTATCTAAACATATACTATGCTTACATTGACAAACAGACCGCCCCACCAGAGGGACTACAGCTTATTGATTTTTTACCTTTTCGCTATTGACTGTTTCGATTGCGTTTACTAAGTGTACTATGGTCACATTATTTTTTGAATACACCAACATTACTCATTAACTAATTATTCTAGTGCGACTTAGATAAGTAGATTATTTTTGTTTGTTTTGTATCTATTTTTAAAGTTTTCAAAAACTTTGACGAAATTTTAGAATGCTTGATTTTTTTGTTATAACTTGAATGTCAGAAGAACCGGCAAGAGAATCTTCGCCGATTCTAAAAAAGATCAATGCAGATTCTTTTGTCGGTTCTTCTTTAGACGGGTCGAAATATCTAAGATAGTATTCATGGTCGAGCTTGAAATAGCTTAAACTGTAAATAACATTGTTTCCAAACAACGTATCAAGAAGCCAGAATATTGCGTAATGTTTAACGATACATAATATTGCTGTCGAATTTGCTGTCACTTTTATAGAAATAAAATTTATTGATTATTATGTATGAGATTTGTGTTTAACAAACCCGAAAACAGCATTGTATACATGCATATCTCGACGCTTTGATCTTTGTGTAGTTCCGTATAAATCTATAATGGAAACATCACGTGCATTGCTCTCATAACTTTTATCATGACATATTAAACAAACTTATGAATAGTGTTCGTTTAAACAACACTGGTGTGAGAATTTATTTTATTTGTCATAAAAATGTCCTGAATAAACCTTAAGCCCGCATCCGTATACTTTTCGCATTATTCCAATTAGACAATGATGAAACCATCCCGACTTAGACAATGATGGTACCACCGAGTCGTTGCCTCCGCACACGGGCATGCACCGATGCCCTATTGAGCCGGCCGCTTACTAGGTCATCGGGCAGGGTTGAGGAGGCTGCGTCCTGCTCTCCTGCCCGGGCCGGGTCGTGCGACCCTATTTGGGTCACTGGGTTGCAACGCCCGCTGCAAGTTACAACCCCCCCCCCATCCGATTACGACCCCCTCTCCTCCACGCCTCGTCCCCCAACGGGACAATGTGCATAGTTACAGAGAAATCAATGAGTTTGTTTAAATTGGTTTGGATATGGCCAATGTGTGTTTGTTTGTTTGTCTGTTGTCAATTTCACTGGCGTTTGTCTTAATGTGTGTTGAATTTGTTTTTATTTGAAAATTCATTATATTATAGTTAACGTTATGTGGCAAGTAGCAGTGTCTGGACATTGCTTCCGTTTGGTTGGAATGGCATGGAGGCTAACATGCTATGTTTACTTGGAGAGAGAGGAATCGTTGTGCTTTGGTAGGATATTGCCTCGAGATTTGATGCTCGGCTTATTAAACTATGTGTCGTACAAAAAAAAAGAAAAAATATCTGAATTACAAAGTAATATACATATTGCATATAAGTTAATAATTTAATTGCATTTAAGTAAAATAAAAAAGAGGTAAATTTCTTGTTTAAATCTAAAAAGTGGATCATGTATGTTCTGCGTGTGAGCTGCACATAAACTGTACTTTTTTTTCTTTATTAAGGTCATTCTTATCAAAGTTCATTATTAATAGAGGCCGTTGCGTCAATTATTTTGCTCTACATCGCATATGTATGGAGATGCGGGCGTTACAGTCCCTTCCTACCTCCCCATCCCACGCTACATTCGCAGTTACATCAGTGCCGTAATAATTTTCTTGTTTATTTTATTGATTAGCTTTGTGAATCGCTGCAGTTTTAGAGTTTTTATGTTTAAAAGTTAACAGAGCGTTATAAAAGTCGGGCTCAACCTTGTGTTTCATAATAGTTTTCTGCATTTACGCAAAACTGTATTTTATTTAGTAAAAAATAATGCTGAAAAGGGTCTCAAACCTTAAAATTTCTTAATATTCGAAATTCGATAAAATGCTTTAAGTGTTTTTTTTACTTGCGTGGATACGTACATTCAAAAGTTTGATTATTAACCAATTTAACTTACTTATAGCCGACAGTTATATCATCAGTAATTGAACATATTTTAAAAACATATAAAATTTAAACAAAACAAACATGACAACTTTAAATAATGTATATAAAAACGTGCACCTTGCACAAAACTGCCCCTGCATTTTAAATCTTTTAATGTATTTATGAAATGGCAAGTATCACAGGTTTTATGCGCAAAGCAACGACGTAACATATATGCCACAAGTGAATTTTAACAGAAAAGTATGAACAACTTCAAACAGTATATAATTTTGCACAATATAAGACGGTGACAGCGTGCCTCCTGCAAGAAACTAAAGGCTAAAAACTTAAAAACTAAGCCGCGATTTTCGTCACAGCATTTTAAAATCATAATATTTAGAAAAAACACGCTTTGTGCATATACATTTTTTAAAATGCATACACTTTTATGTTACCTTAAATGAGTTACTTAAACTATATTTAACATCATCATCATCATCAGCCTTTGGTAGTCCACTGCTGGACATAGGCCTCCCCTAATACACCTCTATCCATTAGGGGGTTTTTGACCGTATCCACCACGCTGGTCCAATGCGTTGGTGGTGGACTGCACTTTTACATGCCCATCCGACGCATGGATCATCTTACTTTTCAGACACTTGGGTGATCGGCCAACTGTCCTAATCCAAGGAGCTTGGTGCCGTATTTTTTTTTCTTTTGTCAAGTATCTAATAAACTTAATACAAAATCATTACACCTATCGTTTAAAAAGAGAGTAATCAATATCCGATCACTAGGAGCGGAGGGACGAGGTAACATATATATATATATATAAAATATAGTCTCCAATTTGAGTATGTCTTTCTTTTGGTAATTTGGTCACAAAGGGGATCATGAATAAGGTAGTCTTGTTGGTAGATATTGTAGTTAATAAATAGATGAAATGCTTTTTCTTTCACCTACTGTTACTGAGCAATAACCCATGAGAATAATCAGTTATTCTTTTGATCATAACCGTTATGTAAAAGTATGATGTAAGGTGTAACTTGTTTTTGGCAAGGATAATTATAACTCTTTCATACATGTTACTGCTTTTGTTACGATAACTAATGCAGTTTAAAAATACTTTACATTATGCGCTAAAGATACATGCTCTATGCAAAACATGTTTATTTACTATTCACCTTTGTCAGTTATGAAAACTATTTTATTGGTTTTTAGTATTACTGGCAGCTGTATTATTTGATAATTAAAGTAATTAAAATGTCTTCTATGAATAATTAAAATGGTGTGGAAAAAGGCGTACAGCTTGAAGTAATAGTGTTTAACACGTGCAGGAAGACTTATAATACACATTAATAAGAATTGTTTATTTGCAATAAGCAATATGAAATTACAAATTAATCTATATAGAGTTTCCATGCTACATAAAATTAATGTACTGATTTGTATGCATAACTACAAATTTTACGTAAACTATAATATTTCACAAATTTCTATTTTTATAAAGTTTACTTAAAAATAATTGCGTATTTAATTAACGGGGCAACTCGTGTCTATTTATGTTCTTTATGGAGAAACTTCGTGTTTGTTTTAGCGTAAGTCGGCGCGAATCCTACTAAGTGAAGAAGGGGTAAGACTTAAGTTAATCTCTTAGCTTGAGCAATAAGCATTAAAAGTACAGCTGTTTCCAGGCCACAATATTTCGCACAGTTTCGTAACTTGGTCCAAAATACGGGGATATTTTTACTTTCATAATTTTAACTAAACATTAATTGCGTGTTTAATTAGTAACCCACAGTCCTCTCTATTAATTTTCGTACTTGTTTTTCTTATAATTGTGCGAATCCTACAAAGTAAAGGAGGGGAGAGTTTCAAGTTAATCGCTTACCTTACTTTGGTTTCAATACCACAAGATTTCCCAATGTTTCCTAACCTTTTCTGAAATACAAGGATATTTGTATAAAATTACGTAAATATCAATTGCGTACTTTATTAGCGGGTTAAAGTCCCTGCTATTAATATCCTTAATTAATGTTCTTACTTGTTTCTTCGAAAGTTGTTTCGAATCCCAATAAGTGAAGAAGGGAGATTTTTAAGGTAATCGTTTAGCTTAAGCAATAAGTAATAAAAGTACAGGGGTTTCCATGCCACGATATTTCGCACTGTTTCGTAATGGTTCCAAAATACTTAGAAGGTTTTTTTTTTAATTTACGTTATTATCAACTGCGTATTTTATTAGCGGCTTAAAGTCCCTTCTACTAATATTCGTACTTGATTTCCGAAAGTTGTTGCGAATCCTACTAAGTGAAGAAGAAGATAGTCGTAACTTAACCATTTAGTTTGAGCAATAAGTATTGAAACTAGAAAGATTTCTACACCATACAGTTCCTAACTTATTTTGAAATAAGTACAAAGATATTTTTATTTTGTTTCACGATTATCGCCTCAGTGACCATGTGATATTGAAGCTTGCTTCAAGCCGGCAGTAGTGGGTTCGAAAACTTCGCAAAATTTATTATGTGATATTGTAGTTTCTGTTTGGTAAGGGTAATAACGGTTGAACTTCCAATTACATGATAAGGCAGATGCATCGGATGGACAAGTGAATTCTGTATCAAATGTCAAGACTATCTCCGGCACCAGTCGTAGGATGTTAGTGACATCAATTTCTTTGACACGTAATTTCTCTATATAAGGTAGATAAAAAACTTATACCACGATAACTAGAAAAACTAGCTAGAAAGAAAATAGATTCTTGGTACTTGTTTTGTTTGTTTCTTCAGGCACTGACTGCCGTTGACTGCTAAAACTGAGTCGCTCCATGTTGGCCCTGTTTAAATATACCATAAATGTTACTAAAAAATCTTTCCAAAATTTTGTACTTTTCAAATTATCAAGGATATTTCAGCGTATGATATAAAACATTGTCAAAAAAAAGGGAACTGAACAGAATAGTAAAACTGTAGAACCTAATATTTTTTCCTTAACACAGTTTTAATGTTTCATGCTTTAATTTCAATGTTTTAAACATTTAAAAAGTTTTAGTTAAAACAATTTAAAAGAAAATAATTGCGAATGAAACCAGTTAAAAATCATAACAATAAAATAACAGATGTTTATTTTTTGTCAAAACAGCTTATGCTCTGACGGCGATAATAAGGCGAAATACTAATATGTATATACATAAGTGATATTTATATTTTTATTTTACACTATACCGTTTTTGTATATTATAATCTTTCAATTCAAGGCAAGTATGATTTACTATGCTTTGTAAATTTTTAAGCATTGACTCATTTTTTGTTTAGGAATTTTTAATACCTATTCTTCCGACAACGAAACATTGTATACGTTCACCTAATAATAAATGTTACGCCCTGCCTATAAAAACTATGATGCCTTTTAAACAGGAACACACAGTAGTGTTTTCACACTATTACTCTGTGACATAGGCGCTGCTATGGAAATTCCTCAGTGCCCTGTAAAGGGAGGTTAATCAACCTTCAAAATGTTTTTTCTAGTTAATGATGGAATAAATAACGGACCCATTAGTGATACACTTAGCCTTGATATTGGTCACATCAGCTGGTACAAATAGCGATGACCCACACGATATATATTCCATGGAAAAGTGAACCATGTTTCGACTGGATAAAGTTGAATATTCTTGTAGAGAAATTACCGATGATTCACATTGCAAGGTCGACAATCGATAGCCAAGTCTCGAGCTTAAGTTTCAGTGGAAAACCACCCTTGACTATAGAGTGACGTAAGCATAAATTATAAACCCTGTGTCTAAATTTTGAAATACTGATTTATTGTTTCCCATACCATTATCTGGTGTAAAATCTATGTTACTATGTTCATTTAATTATGTAAACTTGTTTTTGCGTTGTAAAAGGACAAACATCCATGCATACAAGCTTTCGCATTTATTTATATTCACCACCGCCACCACCACCACCATCAACCTGTGTTAATCCACAGCTGGACATAGGCTTCCCACCACGCTGGTCGAATGCGGGTTGGTGGGTGGACCAACTTTTAACAGGCCCTTCCGACGCATGGATCATCTTACTTTTCAGACAATTGGATGATCGCCCCAAATTGTTTAACCAACCAGATATATATACAACATTATAAAGTTGTTTCCCCACCGGATTCGAACCCACGTTTTCCGGTGGGATGGGAATGTAAAAAGTCGGTCCCGGTTGTCAAGACTATCTTTGGCAGTCGTTGATATTTAGTGACAACTAATACATCCTTAAAATGCTGTTTACTCTTTAGGTTGCGGAGATCAGATGCCAGTCGCTCTGCGTGAAAACTCTTATATAGGCAAATGTGGATAGATTAGAAGCCGACCCCACGATAACTTGAAAAAATAGTTAGGCTTACATGAGATTTCCTTTGCTGACTTTTTCGGTCAACAAAGGAAATCTCATGTTTTAGACGCGACTTAATATCGACACTCGTAATCGCTTATTGATGGAAATTTCGGTGACAACTCATCAATTAAAAAGCTAGGTGGATATCGAAATTTCATTGCAATTGGTTTGTTCTTCTCTTTTACTTGATTCAGATCTAAAACGAAGTGTAGACTAATTTTCTAAACGACTGGTAACTTGATATTAATTGCACCTTTCGTACGTATAGACAGATTTATAGTTCGCCGGATCCGTTCATAAATCAGCGGTGACTCATGGTCACCAGCCTGACAGGCTCTGTGGCAAGGGCATCAGGTCAAGGGCATTGGTGATTTGTTAGCATTGCCGTTGTTAAGTTTGTGATTAATCCCCCCAACCCTTAATGTAATACGCCTTAATGTCTGGTTCGTGTCAGTTTTATGACGAACCATCGCCGACCTGATGATTCACTTTACGTCTGAGTAGTTATCAATTTCATTAATAGCGTTTATGTCTTTAGGTTTATGGTTTTATTAATACGCTTAACTTTTGTTAATAAACTTTATAAAGGTGTAGTGATGATCATCGATCTTGTATATTACGCGAATGTGGGCAGATCATATGGGAACTTTATAGATTCAATAGTTTTTCTTTTTAAATACGTTAATGTGACAAATTTGTATTATGAGGTTTTTTTTCACACTCATATTTTGTGAAAGTTTGCTAAATGCATAAAATGTTGCTTTTCTAAATTGCTCACGTGGAAATACAATACAATAAACTGGATTTCATTTCCTCGTAAAGATAATAATAATAACGATAACTGTCCTCTCATAACTCCATTAAAACAATTTATACCATCACCAAATCGAGATGTCTGTGATAAAGATATTTTGTAGGTATTCGATCAGGGTGCCAAGCTTTGGCGGTAAAAATTTATTGCATACGCTTAGTGGACGTATATCGTAATGCTTTTATAAGCATATCTGCATTTAAACGGTGTTATAATAATAATGAACATTCAAATAAAATTGTGGTTTATAATATAGAATTATATTCCTTTTTTATGAATTTGTAAAGATAATTATCGATAAATGTTATTTATCAACACTTCCTCTGTTGCCTAATCACAAAGCTTACTTATTCTTAACCCGAAATCGGCATCCATATCACATAAGATTTCACTTGTAGTTTACACATTTTGAATACACTAAGACGTTTAGTACGATATTACGTTTTGATATAATTGAAGAGATATTTTGCAGAATATAGCGTCGATCGAGCCCGGCAGTTTGTCAGTTTCTATCCCTGTTTCCTTAACTCTCGGCTAAAACACAAAATTTTATGTCTTTATAGAAGAAATAAATAAATAGAATATTTTTACAAAATATAAATACCTTTTGAGACACAGCAGTAGTATGCGATTGCCCAAAAATCTTATGCTTACATATTATTCCGTTGTTTCAGATATATGGCTTCAAGGGTGGTGAAGAAGCACCGCATAAAGTCCGACCAGCACGCCCCGCCACCGTCTCGCAGCGTTTTGGACTGAACCAAAATCCCAGCTGCCGAGACCCAAGAATGTTCTCCGTCAAGCGCCGTCCACGAGATTTGAAAGCGGATTCGGGCACATTCGAATGTCGAACGCTCGCCGAACGGGCACAGATTATAGAGACGAATTTGACACGTCAAAATAAAAAAAAGAAAAACAACGAGCTTACGAATATTGCAACACCGCACCTGTGTTCCACTTATATCGAGAATTGAATAAGGACAAGCACGAGTTACCTCTCCTGTATCTTGGGAACTATACGTTTTATTTCTGAGAAGCTTTAACTAGTGTTTTCGACGAAGAGTCTAATATAAAAAAGAGTAATAATAAATAGTTGCCTTCTTAAAGTAGTTCGTAGTGTTAACCTTTGTTGGTCCAATACCTTTTAAAAGTTAATATAATAAAAGTGTGAGAGCTGACTTTCTATGCGGATGATGTGTTGATGTGAAAAACTATACGATAATTTTAGAGGAGTCTTTTTACTATATAAGGTTTAAACGGTGAGTTTAATATTTTACGTTTTAGTCCGATTTTCATTATTATAAATTTATTGGCAAAAATTTCGTTATCTTGTTGTTGATATAGTATTAATTCACGAACTTAAACTGACTTATAATCAATTATTTTGAGTTAAAAAACAGCTTTACAATTTTTTTTAATAATAAATCAATTTCACACTACAATTATGTACAGTATCACGAAAAATTTATACTAAAATTATATTTTTGAAGAAGAAATGTCACGTGGCGGATTCACGTGATCGAATGTTGATCAGGGATTTGTGTTTGTATATTTTCAAATACATCTTGAATATTATTAACGAGAGACCCGCCCCGGCTCCGCACGGGTGCAATACTGATATCTGTAAAATCTATGTAAAAAATATGCATTTATTACCGTTCCTCTACAATATCGTGCATGAATTATATATATACATTAAAACTTCCTTCTTCCTCCTCTATCACTCTATCTATTAAAAAAAAACCGCATCGAAATCCGTTGCGCAGTTTTAAAGATTTAAGCATACATAGGGATATAGGGACAGAGAAAGCGATTTTGTTTCATACTATGTAGTGATGTGCATGTTGCCGTCTCGTTAGTTAACACGATAAAGATACCAAGCGTGCTTCCAAAGTAATATCTACATAAAACTTGAAATACTTTAACCGTGTTCTAGTAATTAATACAGGAAGTTGTACTACGATATCACTATGCTATCGAAAGTTTTTCCGAAGTGTGCTAACACTTTTGGAACATTGGCTTGGTGCCAAAACGTCCGATGTGGAAGTCGGATGTTAGGAGCACTTTGTTTTTATCAATTATCGCTTCTATCTTATTGAATGTATAGCATTTGGGTTATGATTTTCCCATTATTCACTTCTTTGATTATTTCTTCCATTATTTCTTTCTTTTCTTATTTCTTTCACCCATTATTTCTTTCTTTCTGAATTTATGGGTTGTACTAACACATTTGTTTTTGGTATCAAATATATATTTTTTTTATGTGGCCTTGATAATTGTATTTTGAAATATGGTCATTTGAAGGCTGTATTAAAAAGGGTACTTTTTAAAGTAATTTAAGACAATAATGTGATATTCTGTGTGTCTTAAATTTACCACTGGTTAAAAAACTAATTTCTTTATATATTTTTTTATGGCATTTACGAATGTTATAATATATTTTTTTCCTTTAAAATAATAATATATTCACGACATTAGTTTTAATATTAAAAAGTTATAGCAGATAGATTTTTAAAAGTTGCTTGATGTTTTAGGGTGCATTGCAATGGAGAAGGCTGAGATAGAAAAGGTTGGCCCTAACGTCGAGGATGGGGCTCAACTCACCAGGAGTCGGGTAATAAAAGTTATATATATATATATAATATCCTCGATAATATACAAAAGTGTACGTATATTTTGCAGCAAGGGTATGAAAACGCCAGCTTAAAAGAGCGACTTTAATGCTAAGTAAATATTTCATAATTATGTATTAGCGGATAATTAGGCACTATGTGCTGATAACCCAAAGGCATACGTTCCACGCTTTAGAAGAACATGTAAAGAGTTAATCGTTGTAGTCAGTACCATTTTATCTTGGTCCAGTTTAATGGTGATTGACTTCAAATTTGCTAAAATGTATTCGACCGTCCGACGTCTATGGTTCAGTTACTTCGACTTAAGACTCAAAATAGCCTCGTATTCGATTGTAACTTCGTCTTCTTATTACTCGTTTCTTCATACCCAGAGCATCAAGACCAAGCAGCTGGTCCGTAGCCAGGCTATCCGCGAGGCCACCTCTCCCCGCGCACCTCCTCGCCGGCTTCTTCCCCAGACCACAAGGCCAAGGACCTGTGCAGCATCAGCGGCCACGCCAGCGATACCTCCAGCCACGGCAGCGAGGCTAGCTCTGCCGGGAAGAAGCAGCCGGTTGAGATACAGGTTTTGTGCTTTGGGGAATGCATTCCCCTTTTATGTCTCTTCGAAGTAGCGGAGGTCTAGTGGACGATTGACTACGATATCTTATATAGGTACACATTTAAAACAAGTTTTTTAATTAAATATGTATATAAAAGTACATTACACATCACGCATTACAAACGTATAATAAAGAATATACTTTCTGATGGTACGTACGATTGCCTTGCGGCAGATCAGTACTAACGGCACAAGACACTACATGATAAAGATTGATTCGTCATACACTATATGATAAAAAATAACATCAGCTTCTTGCCCAGCTTCAAACCAGAGCCAAATAAGATCCAAAACCTATTTAAAACTATTCGTCGTTTCACAGATAACCCACGGCGGTTGGGATGCGGAACAAAGTCTCGAGCAGCGTCAGAGGACCCGGATGTGGTTGGGCAATCGACACCACTCGGAGTCCTCGCGCGATCTGCTATCGAACAACCCGAGGATCGCATGCGTGTGCGGCGCCTGCGGGGCCTGTCCACATTGCAGGTAATAATATGACTAAAATGTAGTAATTTTCTAGGGATAAGATATTTCTATATCAACCTGAACCACCATCCTATGTAGGCTTTTCTAGGGACTAGTTATTTACATATTTAATTGTCCTATTACACTCTAATAAATATAACTTGACTTTTTATAAGGACTGGAAGTCGACATTGGTTTGCAAGTTAGTTATTGACATCTCTGTTACAAATGATAAACATAAACGTAACATAAATATGACACTACTTCCTTGTCATAGGTCGCTTCGTTTACATCTATTTCAAGTCTGGTGTGGATAAACTAAACTATTTTTGCTTTATCGAGCTGATGATGATCATCATTATCGGCATGTGTTGATTATGAAGACATGTTGGTCTACTGCTGGACATAGGCCTCTCCTTATGCACGCCTTTCCAATAGGGGGTTTTGGACCGTATCCCACCACGCTGGCTCAATGCGGGTTGGTGGGTGGGCCGACTTTTACATGCCCTCTGACGCATGGATCATTTTACTATTCAGACAATTGGGTGATCGGCCCAAATTTCCCTAGCCAACTAGAAAACAGCAATGAAAATTTCTTGTTTCTAAAGCACACGCCCATACCATTAGGCTACGGAGGCAGTTACAAGAAACTCATATACATAAATATACAGTAATACCCCGATTTACGCGAAGGATACGTTCGGGAAAAAATCGCGTTAGCTGAAATCCGCGTATATCGAGATCTATGATTAAACATGGTCAAAATTCTAATCAATTAGAATTTTGACCTTTAATTCTAAGAACACTTTATACAGTACATACTGTATATTTTTTTTTACGGATATTTTTTTTAAATGCGGATGTTACGCTCTCGCACTCATGTCTTTAGTAAGCTTCATCTAACACAGAGGTTGCGGGAAGCTCCCGTCCCCACAAACTAGATGCATTTATTACATCTTGCTTTTTGTATATTCTTGTAATATACCTGCATATCACCCAACACAAGATAAAGACAAATTTGAAAATTACACTATAGTGAAACCGTGGGGTCGCGTAAAGCGGGAGTATTACTGTATATATCTTTTATTACCTGTTCTTTCCGCTGGTCCCGGTATTTTATCTTTAATGGTTGTATTGTTTATTGCAGGGGCAAGCGGCGGAAACCTGTCTGTCCAACTAAACAGGACTCGGGCATCGTTTGCTCGGACGAGTGTCCCGATTGTTCAGAATCGGAGCAGAATGGTAAATATTGAAATAATTCATTTGTCTATATTAAAATAATCCAAAAAGAATATAGAAGAACGCTAGTGTTCTAGCGCTAGTGTGTGAAAATATAACAACAAATACAATAAAACAGAATATACATACAATTAATATGTATGAAATCCACTATTTTACGGATATTTTTTCCTGACGTTTCGGACTCTCAAAGTTATCGAAGAACTTAGGAAGTGATTTAAAATAAATTATTTACTATCCCAGAACTAAGTTGGTTCTAATTGTACCCTAGCATGGTTATTGAAATTTAATAAAAAACTTTGGCTAAGTCGTTCAGATGATGATTAATGATCATGTGATCATTTGTTCGTATTTGTTTTATTAAATCTAAATATTCGATTATTTTTTCTTTTATTTCCAGCTAGCCCGAAAGATGGCGCCAAACAGTCTGACAGTCTCGACGTAGACGATACACTCTATTGCCGGTAAGACAAAAATATATAGGAACATATATATTCTTTTACTTTTGATTCTAATACGCTGCTGTACAAAACCAAATAGAAACTGAAATTTATTTAAACAGCTCAAAGCCGCACTCCAATGGCGTTAAAGCATCCAACTCCTGATTGGTTCCCACCGCAAAGTCTGCTATCACGCGATGTTTCACATTACACTTTGTTTGAATTATTATTTGTTTTTTTTCATCATCATCATCATCAGCCTGTAATAGTCTCACTGTTGGACATAGGCTCCCTAATAACACCCCTATTCATTAGGGGTTTTGGACCCTATCCACCACGCTGGTCCAATGCAGTTGGTGGGTGGACCGACTTTACATGCCCATCCGAGCTTGGATCATCATACTTTTCAGACAATTGAATGATCGGCCCAAATTGCCCTATCCAACTAGGAAACAACAATAGAAAATTTGTTGAGTCCGCAGGATTCGAATCCACGACCTCCGATCTTAAGCACACGCCTATACCACTAGGCTGTATCCTCTGAATAAATGTAAGCAAATCTAATGACAAGCCCTCAGGGCTGGGTTTACAGCCTAATGCCGTCCTGAGGCACCGGAACTAAAATCCGAGCCTAGAAACCTAGATTTTTATCAATTTATCAAAATCTAACCTATAAAAGACAGTTTTTTAATTGCCACTTGAGAACTTCCGACGCCCTAGTAAATGCCCCTAAACTAGCTCCACGATGTAAGGCTCTGATAAGAGTACTGATTATCGTTATTCTTAATGTAGCTTACATAAGAATCACAAAATCCGAACCACCGATTAACTATATGCTCAAATTAATTAAACCAATTGTAAATTTGATTTTTGAAACTTTGATTGTTTCCTCTCATTTAGTGTCTTAGTAGTAGATTTAATTTAAATAAATATATAGTATTCAATTTTCCGTTTCAGGTGCCTAGCAAAAGATAAACCAAACAGTAAATACCTTAAGCGTGTACGTTCTTGGAATTTTGTTAAATTTAATTTATATAAATTCGAATATTGGCAATTTTTAATTCATCAGAATACACGTCAAATACTTCGAATGATATTTTATCTTTAAACATACTTCAAATTAAGATATGAATCTGATTAAAACTCACATTATCAGATGGAAATTGTAATAAATTCTTATTGGCAACTGTGTAGTTAATGAAAATTATTTAAAAAATTCAGTTTCTATTGCACTTGTACATTATAATGATCTATACTTAAAATTATGCTTCATTATCAGTTTGCTTTAAGCAATGTTTTTATCGATCAATTTGAATTCATATTTATGAAAATAATATTTTAAAACTTTAGTACCACCGTTAAATCTGAGCCTAATAACGTGAAAATTTAATGTAGTTCCGCCAGTCAGTAAATCTTAAAATGTATGTCGTATCGATTTGGCTTTACGTATATATTTAATACAACTGCACGATAAATCAAACTTGATATAGTTACAATTAGCTTTTTATGCTCGGTATTTACCTTGAGCCAAATAACTATTGAGGAATTATTTAAATATTAACTATTAGATTAATGCAAACGATAAGTAGTAGTGCTATTTTAGTTTGATTGTCGTTATAACATATGGAACAATATAACAATCGATCGATAAAAACTCAATACGTGTGACTTTACACTACGATTCCATCGATCCAGATAGCTTTTTTGTCAATGGTGATTGTAAACTTCTACAACTAAAAAATAAAAGTTATACTAATATAGATTAAACCATTTAAATTAACACATACTTAACTAATAGATACATTGGAAGTGTAATATTTTTTTACTGGAAATAAAAGGCTTTTCTGTTTTTATTTATTTATTGTTAACACGATTTAAGATGCTAACACATATTGTTTATGTTTACAGATGACAAGTCGGAACCGACCGGTCCGGAGCTGGTCGACTTCTTAAAAGAAACACTGAATAAGAATCCACGCGACAGGATGACGCTGTTGAAGATTGAGAAAGAGTTGCACAATCTTGTTAATGACACGGGGTAAGATCATCATTTAAATTTATATTTCTATATCAACTGCCGATAACCACAATAGTAATTAGGTTTGTATTAGTACAAAGTTAAATATTACACTAATTGCAGCGGCATTAAGGCTTAGCTTCCGACAGATTTTTAAGTGTTTTATGCTTTTGTCGAGTCATAAATAAACAATAATATAGAATAACTCGGAAAAAGAGTAAGGAAGAAGAAGTAATTTAATATCTACATTTAGTTCTAATTAACAGGAATGAAATGCAATTTTAGATCTGTGGACTTACTGGTCTAGTGTTTAAACCTGTTACAATGTTGCTTATTTCCCTTCTACAGCAACATATACGTTGCTGCTAAAAACTATGGGTTGCGTTAACAATGGCAATTTTTATAACTCTGTCCAAGTAATAATTTACATAAATTTATTAACCAGATTTTTTTTTTGATTTTACGTTTAATTACATTTTAACTCCCTTTTTTAAAACAACGCAACAAAATTCTCAAATACATACTATTCAAATGTTATAGTTGTCTTGAATAAAGGATTATTACTATAATAAAATTGTATGTTTCTTTCAGTCGCTGCATAGTGCGCTTTCCGGTAATGACGTCATACGGACGCATGTTGGTCCATCGGTGCGCGGCGCTCTTCCAACTCTCACACCATCTCGATACATTCAACAAGACATGCGTTATGGTTTCCAAAACGGGTAATGGATTCTGTTTATTATTAAATTGAGAAGCACATTAAACTTGAACCTTCAGATTTAATATGATAAAGTATATAAAATATTGTGGAGAGAGATAGTAAACGGAGAAATATTTAAACGCACCAGCTTAGTAATGTAATTGTATGTCTTTTGTAAATAAGACATGGATTTGATCGAAACAATGCAACCCAGATAAGTTGTCACCGAGATGCCAGTCATAAAAAAATCTAGTAATAAAAAAGCAACATCATTAATTGTGTATTATTTTGGTCCAGTATAGATTTTCTCAAGTCTATAAACATTATAGTGTCTTATATATATCTTTGTTTTCTATCTTTTTTGTACTCATATTATTTTTGATACAATAGCTACTACAAAATGTGATATAAATAGATTATTTATACAAGCATTGCCTTATAAAATAAACAAGTTGTGTTGTTATTATTTGTAGGCACAAGTGGTGGTCGAATCCCTTGCACCAGTTTCCAGGAGTGGTGCACGGCCACCTTCCCAAAGAGCCCGACGCACAGGCGCGATGAAACCCTCGCCAAGTGAGTTTTAATGCTATTTATTTCATTTAAATGGTAAATAATATTTTGCATAATTCGATTGTCTAACGAAGTTTCACTATCTGACATGTTCTGATTGCTCTTTTACTCTCTAACTTTATTTTATAAGAAAAAAACATGGATAACTGGCGTATTTTATTTAAATTACAAAAATATGAATTGCTCTCTACGAAAAAAATGCAATCACGTCCTAAGTTTTAGATTAATTTCTAGCGACAGGGAAAAGAAGGTTCAGCATTTATTAGTGCACGAAAGAGAAATGAGATAAAGCCTTGTATCTTGACGTCCGATGGTGGAAGTGAATCCCGTAAAGGTCAATACATCCTTCTTGTTTTACTATTGAGTTGACACGAAAGATATTATATAGGTAAAACTTATTATAGAGTGATATTCCCATATTGTCTAACCAAAAAACCATAATAACAACAAATTTATATTCACGGAGGAACCGAACTCACGATTTTTTCTCTCGGTTCATACAAATTAATCTTATACTTGCAGTTTTAAGGTGTTATTAAACTGTAAAAAAGCGTCAAGCAATATTGATCCTTACTTACGTGTGCTTAAGGTCGATTCTGAAGCGATCGGCGGCGGCGGGCGAGGAGGCGGGCGGCGCGGGCCCCGGCACCGTGCGCAGCAAGTCGCTCGAGCAGCGGGAGCGCGACTACGAGCGCGCGCGCAGGCGCATCTTCAGCTCGGTGAGCGGCGTTGCGATATGTGTGACGTCACTCGAGTATGGCGTGACGTGATTTTATGACGCCACGCGGGTGTGTGACGTCACGCGACTGTGGTGTGACGTCACGCGAGAGTGGTGTCACGTGAGTTTATGACGTCACGCGAGTGTGGTGTGGAGTGATTCATGACGTCACGCGGGTGTAAGGTCACGCAAGTATGGCGTGACTTGAGTTTATATTACGTCAAGTACCGCTTAGTGCGACCTTAAATATTGGAACATTGATGACGTCATATATTTACTTCATTCAATCATGAATGCGTGAGGGTGACTGCTCATTTTTATATAATTACTGTTTCTAACCCGTGTTATGTATTTCAAAGAACTCCAGATTGCTGTAAATGAACTTCTTACCTTTAATAGTCAGTGACAGCTTTTTGTTTTTCGGGTATTGCCTATTAATTGCGAGCTATTGCAGCAGCATTCCTAATATTTCATAATACACATATTTACAATTTGCGCTAATATGTAGTACTTTCCTTCGACCATCGATCTCCAGCCTTGGCAACGCCACTGTTCTCATTATTAATGCTTAAAACTTTTATCTGCCAATGTTTGAACTAAAGCGGCAATGATGATGAGTAAATAAATTCCCGTCGTTCAATTGTTTTTGTTGAAACGCAGTACGGGGGTCTATCTGTACAATGCTTAATTGTAAATAAATAAATAATATTTCAAACGTTATTGTCATTCAAAAATGCTAACGTTACAGGACAACTGCACCCAAGATGAACCGCAGTGGCCGTGGCTGAACTCTGGGACTGTAAAGGTTTTGAGTTCCGAAGGGCGAAACAAGCTTATTAAAGTGAGCATGTATTAAAGTAATACTCTTATTGTTTCCTATGTTATGCGATGAATAGATTGAAGATTAAATAGAAAGAAGGAGATGCGTCCATTTCGCCCATACCATAACAACGATAACACAACGTTGCCCCATAGTATTAGAATCCACAACCTCCCGTTTGTGAAACAAGGACTAATATCGGTAATAGCCCATTTGACATGAGTCACTGACGTTATTAGTATTCATCATCACCATCATCATCATCATGTACCATCATCATCATCATCAGCCTGTGATAGTCAACGCTGGACATAGTCTTACGCGCACCCTATCCATTTGAGGGTTTGACTTGAATCCCACCACGCTGGTTCAATACGCCGTTCGGTGTGACCGACTTTAGCCCATCCGACGGCATGGATCATGTTATATTTGACAAAATTGGGTCATCGGCCCAAAATTGCCCTAACCGACCAGGAAACAACATTGAAATTTGTTGAGTCCCTCAAGGATTCGAATCCACGATTAGTTTCTGAGCAATGTCCATACCACTAGGTAGAGGATGCTCAATTAGTAATGTTTTGACTAATTATTCATATAAATTAAATATGTATAAAGGATTGTGAATCAGACTCACCACGGGTAAACCGCAGGCGAAGTAGTTCAAATAAAGTAGTTGAACACTGTTTATTGATTGTTCATCAATGCCTTACTAGCATCTCAAGACAGAGGACTTGTCATACGAACCGTTATACATATATATAAACTAGCTAACGTGACTTAAGTGATTCGTCTCCAGGTGCAGGTCTTGGAGAGGAGAGTGAACGACTACTCAGCCCGCATACGTAGTCTCCAAAAGCCACAGGTTGGATGAGTTGTTGACGTCCCACCAACATCGCCTACTCAGCAAGCAAGGTAAGCATGTGACAAGACAACATTACTAGCTTTCACTACAACTGATAGTTAAGTTGATCCAGAATCGGAACGTAAACAAATCTAGAACTGACTATATTCCAGTTCGCAATATTTAACGCTATAAAATGCCCAAATATCTGCGCCATCGAGGTTTTCATGTGAGTTTGTGACGTTACTTTATAACAAATTGACTTAACTGTGGAAAAAAATCTAAGGTACTTATATTTAGTTTAAAAAATACAATGACAGTATAAGTCAAATTATTATAAATAAGGCAAGTTTCAAATTACATACATACATACATCAACAGCTGTATGGTCCCTGCTGACATAAGCTCTCTAATACCCATCCATTAGGGGTTTGGACCATATCCATCACGCTGGTCCAATGCGGGTTGGTGGTGGACGACTTTTACATGCCATCCGACGCATGGATCATCTTACTTTCGAGACAAATGGTGATCGGCCAAATTGCCTAATCAACTAGAAACAACAATAAAAATTTGTTGAGTCCCGCAGATTCAACACGACCTCGGTTTCTAAAGCGACCTTATATCACTTGCTAGAGGCAGTAATTTCAAATTAATTAGTACGGAAATATTAGTTATGGGCATTGTTTTTTATTTTTTTTAATTCAATGTATTCTTCGTTTTTTCAGTCATTAGTGAATAAAGATTAGGAGTTTGTGTAAATAAAAGATAATATGAACTCTAATTGCGTTTAAGAATATGGTAGTCATATTGGTGAAATACTTTAGCTTGCTTTAAGTCTGAAAGCGGTAACCAATCAGAGCTCACTTTATGCTTTGGTGCCATTAGAGATTCGTATTAGAATTACGTTACTTATAAACTCTATTTAATTTAACTAACTTACATGGTCTGTTGTATTTAATTTTTCTTTTACTTGCACAGGTGATCTTGCTTCGAGCAGTTGGCGCCTGTCCCCGTCTAGTTCCGGTTACAAAACCCTCAGTTTAAGGAGTACGGATTCTGTCACACCGTCCCCCACCGGTATTGAAAAATTACATACAATAAATAAACCAATTTTGTAATACATGTAAACATTGTAACCATTGTCACCGAGATGTGTGACGATACTTTGGGTTACTAATACATAAAAGTTAACGCTAATAAAACAAAAACCCCTAAGACGAGGCGTGCATAAAGAGAGGCTTATGTCTAGGAGTGGGCTAGCAAAGGCTGATGATGATGATGATAATGATAATAAATGATAATGATAATCCTTATAATATTTTAATAAAACAAAAGTAGTATTCTACTCTCTATTCTTCTCTATGAACAGTCCGTCCCTCCCTTGCTCGGGTAGACACCGTGGACATTTTTTAACGTGTTGGTACAATTTTTTTTTCTGCTTATAGATGTAGTCTATGTTACTCCGATAATGGTCAAGATATTTTTGGTTAACCCGCATTTGACCAGCGTGGTGGGATTGCATAAGGGGAGGCCTATGTCCAGCGTGGTGGTCCAAGTGGACTAGCACAGGTTGATGATGATTTTTGGTTCAGCGGTTTATGAGACTATAAAATAGTAATAATGATTTTACATTTCAAAAAAATCTTGAACCTTTCTTATTAATTGTTGAATAATCTGCTATATTAACACACAGGAGGCGCTAGTCCCGAACCGGGTATCGAAGGTGGTGCTTTAGTTTGGGCGGTGACCGACTTGTCCGCTGTGCCACCGGGGGCTTTGGTCATTCACCCGCAGGTACGAACGCAATGTATATACGTATCGTTTAGAATATTTTATATGAATATTGAAAATCATTTTTATTTTGTAAAATTGTATTCAATATAAATCGAAAAGAAATTATTTCATTTCCATATTGTTATGGTTTATAAATATAAATAACTTAATGTTCTTTTATGTTTAGACTGGACGCCCTCTGACCAACCCAGATGGTAGTCTCTACCACTTCGACCCCGCCAATCCGCCTATACTGCAAGACACCGCCGTCTATTTGCAGAATGACCAATTTAAGGTAAATATATCATTGTCGTTGTGTGTTAAAGGATATTATTGTTGTAATGACTACTTGATAGATAACACACCCTGGTAATAAACTGTTTGCTCCCTGTTATTTAAAACTATTAAAATGTTATGTTTTTGTAAAAAAATTCTAGAACTTATTGAAAAAAGAAAAAAAAAGGTCCCTCTGAGTTTCTTACGTTGGTTCTTTTTAGGTCAGAGGCTTCGAATTCCAAACCGGTGGTAGTTTATTTGACAATCAATAAGAAAGTGTAATGCTTCCATACTGAATATAGATGATAGTCAAGTCAAGTCAAGCCTTGACTAATATAATATATTATACTAAGTTTTGTGTTTATACGCCTAAATAAGATCTGGAATATTTAATAATACTAAAACATAATGACGCCGAAAGTTGGTTCATAAAGGGTACAACTAAATTGACCTTGGGTTGTTTTCTTTAGCGGTTTTATTTTAAAGGTAACGCAGAAGAGAAACAATTTTTTGAATTGGTAATGAAAGCATATGAGCAGTCAGGCTACCTGATGAAGTGGGCACCGATGTCTATGGACATCGGCAATACTAGGGTATGATCAAGGCTCTGCCCACAGAGAGACGTAGAAAGTCTCTCGGAAGAATCTCGTTTACTCAGTAAATACGCTAGCTACGGTGCCCTTCAAACCGGAACAAAGGAGTATAAGTAATCAATATCGAATTAACATGATGACATTGTTGCAAACTCTAGTAAAATTTTATGCAAATGGAACTTAGGCTCTGTGCCTCTCGGCAAAACGATACCTTTACTATTACCAAATTAAAATTAGAAGTTACTTGAACAAAATCTCGTTTACGCTCATTTCGCCATTAGCATATGCATTCTTATTCGTGGATCGACATCATTCTTAATTCTAATGTGATATTTGACCAAGAAGAGCAATAAAATTATATACTGTATAAAAAATAATAATACACAAAACAACAAAAAAATACAATATTTCTCGGTGTATTCAATTAATTATCAATTTGCCGCAGGCTGACCTAACAACGAGAAGAGAAGGGGTAGATTAGAGAAACAGCACTCATTCATGGACAATGGTAAGTTTCGATTGATATCATAGCATTTAAAGTTATAAAGGTTCGATATAAATATAACTGTACGATGTTATATATATGTTTTAGATGTTATTAAATTTAAGGAAACTATTTACAAGTCCACGCGAGTCATAGATTATCTCACTTCTTACCCATTAGGGTGATGGGCATATTTAAACTTAAAAAAAATAGGAAACAACTATTAAACATTATTCTTCTTAGGATTTGCATCCGTGAGCTCGTTTCATAAAGAAGGAGCACACTACTATGAACATTTCTGCAGCAATACAAAATTATTTTATAGAAAATTAGTTCCATTGTTGCCGTTGACATCCAGAGTTAAATAACTAGCTCTTTTTGAGATTTATTCAAAATACCACAGCCTTGTAAGATCCTTGATCTATGTAAATATGTTTTAATGCCAAGCTTAAAACTGACGCTGAACTGTGGAAACCAATTAAACTGCTTGTCGTTTTAATCCTGAGTAATGACTTCGTTTGTATCTCTTTTAGGACTTGTTAAGCTCTCATATAGATATACTGTATATATCTTTATAGATATAGATGTACTGACATAAAGTTTTTTTCATTTCTCAGAATGCGAGTGCCAGCCGACCGAAGATTGCCGCGCAAAATGCTGCAGCTGCGAGTGTCGCAGGCAGGAGCCTGCAACAAGAACGCTATTGAAAAGGTGATATAAAGCATATTCGATAAGTTTAAAAATATAAAAGGTTCAATATTTAAATTTGCTCTTTGTTAGAGTTTTGAAAATAATTGTTTATCGAACTCCACTTATCTTATGCTTTTCGTAACTCCTTCTTTTACAGCTGCCGAACCAACCTTTGCCAGAAGCGAAACAAAACTCTGTGCCACCGAGCCCAATCAAAGTGCACAACGAACCAGTCGAGAAACCATGCGATAAACCACCAGAAAAACCAAGGGACAACCAGAAACCGTTCCAGTGGAAGCTCCACCCATACAGGAAAAGGTTGAAACCAACGGTCGCCAATACGAACCCGCAACCATCCAAAGGAACCCGTACGAAGAAAACCAACGTATGGAAGCACCGAGGCACGAACCGAACCAGAAGCAAATCTACGAGAACCCGCGACAGATTTACGAGAACCCGCGACAACCCTACGAGAACCAGCGACAACCATACGAAAACCATAAGCAAACCTTCGAGAACCATAAGCAACCGTACGAGAACCATAAACAACCTTACGAGAACCATAGACAAGTGTACGACCAGAGAGCTATCTACGAGAGTCCCCAGTATAATGGCTCACCAAGTCACAGAACGCCTTCGTTGGAGCAACAGAAGGCGTTGGAACAAGCCAGTAGGAACCAGGAACTCTCGAACCGTCTGATGAATAGATTCTGTCAGGAGAACCAGGAAGTAGCTCAATATCCTCAGCAGTATATGCAGCAGTATAGAGGTGATGAGGTCCGTATACGTTTGTTCTACAGTTTATCCAATTTAGAATTAACACTAGTTCTTAGCAGTATTAAAAGTAATGGAATTTTTTTTTCAATTTTTGCTCGTTAAAAGTTTAAATATTTATGGTTTGGCCAAATTTTCTGCTCTCGTTCTTCTCAGGTCAGAGGCTTCCATTTTCGAATCAGTGGTAGTTTATTTGACACTCAATAAGAAAGCGTAATGCTTCCATATTCAATAAAGATATTTGACTTTAAATAAGACTCGGGGTTGTTGTAAAACAAATGTAAATGTCGTACGTGTGGGGTTGTTATCAAGACTGATAACTATACGACTACTAGACTCGGCTCGCTGGGACAATCTATCAATAAATGTAGACGCCGTTTCGTTGCTATTGGTTATTTTTTAATCAATTCTATCTGTGATATGTCTAAACTATAAATAATCATATTTTTGCTTAACAAATTTTATAAAATGTTTATGTTGCTTAATTTAAAGAAAAAACTATACTGCACTGAAATTTAATCATTATTTTGTTAAATTTTAGTTTGTATATTGACTTCTTAAAGTAGTCTTTCGCCATAGGAAAAGTTATAGTAACTTTTTATATGTCAAAAGACTTATTAATGACATAATAAGATGAAACTTAATTATAGTATTATATTAAGGTAGTAGTAAAAACATTAATAAAAACTACAACATGTGCATATTAGCATGTGCTATACAAATTGTATCATAAATGTGTAAACTTTAATTGAGAAACAAAATGCTGCTATCGGTCGATCAACTCTATGGTTATGGCTTGTCAATTATGTATAATTGCAGTTGGAGCACTTATAAACTTATCTGCATCTTCACTAGATTTGATACCCTTATGAAATTCATCACTCCTTGATGACGTAAGAATGACCCAGACCGACCTTACTAAAGAACATTTATAATTACATGTATCATTTTTGAATACACATTAACTTCTTATGCTTATAGGTGTCGTCACCGCAAGCGCTACAAAACGCTTCTTACGTTCAGGCAGATCTCGCGAGTCTCCACAATGTTATGATGCAGGCAAAAGTTACGCCCGTGCCAATCGCTGACCCGAATATGCGTAAGTTTGCATTAATTTTGTCTACAAACCCCCTCTCACGTGTGGCTCAGTGACAAAAAAAATAGAAATCGTGGGTTTGAATCCTGCGCAATTCCATAAAAACAATCAACTAACAAGATAGTAGCTAATTTTATAAAAAGTGAGATGGTCACGTGTCGGGTGGGCATGCAATAATTCGGTTCCGGTTGTTAAGACAATAAGTGGCAGTCTTAACATGACGTGAGTGCCTCTAATAATATGATTTATAACTGACAATTTATCCATGAAATGCACTTTATCTTTTGGAGTGCCAGTTGCACTATTTCATTAGTAAATTTTAACGAATTAAAAGATGTCTTCATGATATCGTAAATGGCTAGGAGAAGGAAAAAGCATTAATATTGTATCGAATAAGTTTTTTTTTTCCGCTTAGAAACACATGGAAGGCAACCGAACAATAATGTATCAATTTGATAATAGTGATTTGTTTTTTCAGGTCAAATGTCTCTAGCCAATGTGGTGTATCCAACGCAGATGCCTCAAGGATACCCTTACGTCAATCCGTGCCGTATGGTGAGTTTGAGGTTTGATAACCGATCTGTATATGTAGAGTGTATTGGTCCTGACTTTCCAAAGCAAGGATTGTAGGTTTGAATCCAGTGAGAAATCAAACGAAAGGAAAGAACGTTGATCCATTTTCAGAACGGTATTTGTGAAGTCGGCATTTCGGCAAACGTGTTACGGTGTATAATGACTATTGTCTCGCAGTTTAAAGGGATCTCAAGCTAGCGTAATGACCGAGTAAGGAAGGTTTAACATTCTATGGGTATTAGACAGATTTGTGGCGACTGCTATTTAATTGTTTCGAGGCAAATAAAAGGCCACTTTATAATAACTTTCATCAACATCATCAGCCTGTGATAGTCCATTGCTGGACATAGGCCTCCCATAATGCCCGCCTTCTCCATTTGGGGGTTTTTTGGACCGTATCCCACAACGCTGGTCTAATGCGGGTTGGTGCGTGGTCCGACTGCTTACATGCCCATCCGACGAATGGATCATCTTACTTTTCAGACAATTGATGATCGGCCCAAATTGTCCTAACCAACCAGAACACAACGATAACACAAAGCTGTTTCCTCGCGGGATTCGAACCCACGACCACCGGCTTATAAAGCAAGGGCCGATACCGGTAGGCCACGGAGACAGTTATATTAAATAACTTTAGAAAAATAAAAAAGATTAGAATTATAACTAGGATGTGGTGTTCAGATTTAATAAAATACAACAACATTACCTATTACATATTCTAAGGAGTAACCTTTACAAGAAAGAAACGTCACTAGCCAATTACCGCTTAATATGTTTCCACTCTATTTCTAAAGAAATATAGAGACAAAGAGTGTGACAAAACAGTGTACATAAACACACAAAGTAATTTTTCAATATAATATCGATCAACTTGAATGAAGGCGTTACTTATATTAAAAGAATTCACACATTAACTCTCTTTAGTATTGTGATCGGTTTGAGGTCTTTGCCATTCATTTTAGCACAAGTGAACTGGTGTATAAAGCTATGACCAGCCTTTATTAAGCTGTTTCTCTCGCTACCTCTAAAGGAGTTTATTTATATTCCAGGATGCTCCCATGCAGCCTATGTATCAACAATTGATGCAACAGCCCGATGAACAGAAACAACTAACCGCCTCTCCGCACAATAATGAGACCACTTTCCGAATTGGTATGTAACCTTAATTATTTGGTAGTATTAAGATAGAACACTATGGTTGTTCCGGCTGTACATTTTCCATACCTACCAAAAAACAGTTTGTAATTATATATTATTGTCAAAAAAAAATATTATTAGTATAGAAATTGTGTAATATATTATTAGGAATTTACAAAACGACAACCATATAAAACATTTTAAATTAAGCCGCAAACTATTTTGACATTAGTCTTATATAATACTAAAATCTCAGCTGAGTTTGGTACGACGATATAATCTATGAAAAAATAGAATTATGTAGCTGTTTCATAGATCTATTGTTGCTCGATGATTGATTGAGTTATATTAAGTGACAATTGGTCAATAAAAACCCTACCCATGAATTACAATATTTACATCAATTACGCCTTTTCTTTGTTCAAATATAGGTTATATATAATATTAAAAGTTACTTTATTACACAGATCCAAGTTACCCGTACGCGGCTGACTTCAGCGCGGCGTGCGGAGCCTGCACAAGCGCCTGCGACCCAGCTACCCTTCAGCACCAACACCGAGGGTATGCAGTATCGTTATCATTGGCCATCATTATCAATATTGATATCAACATCATCATCATCGCCATCGTTACCATTTTCGCCATTATCGAAACCTTCGACACCACTTTTATCTCCGTCATTCATCACATCATTACTTTTAACTTTCTACACTATCATCATCACCATTACCATAGCCGTCATCACAGTAATCATCATCATTTTGTATCAGTTTTGCCGTCAACTGAGTTTGTCGATAGTAGGTAACGACTCTCGGTCTCATAATTTTATCTTTAAATTGGAACTACTATGCGTTATTTACTTTTGTGTTTAGTTCGCAACGGATATCAAATTCTATGTATTAATGCTATATCATATAATTTAATATATTTTTCTTTTCAACAGATACAATGTTTCTTACACGCCAGTAGAAGTGCCGCAGTATCCAGTCAGCAACGTGATTATGCCACAGCAGATTCAACACTATCCAGTCAGTGTGAGTACCAATTTGTGTTAATAACTAAAATCTACTTTACTACGTCTCAGTCATATAGTATAATGGTACAAATTTATCTCTTTATGTAAACATATAAAGAATATTTTTACATGAGACAGTGAAGTTTCTGAAGTGAGTAAAGTAATCCTTTTTGTGGATCAACATTCATGTAATGCATGCCTCATGTTTTTCAATTAATTTCACTTAACACCACCACACGAACGATTGCACACCACAGATTACGACAGAAAGAAGCAACATGTCGATTATATCACAATACTAAATCTGAAACTATTTAGTTTAGTATCTATTAATAGCGTCTATTTAGAGTATAGTAGTTCTGTTTTATTAAAATAGATCAATGACTAGTTGTTACCCGCCACTTCGTCCGCCTGGAATAGGAGAAGTGTCCGCGAGGCGTATTAAAATATAATGTATAGCACAATACAATTGAGTTGATTTTATTGCATGTGTCTATCAATAGGCACAAATTTTTATGGCTTTTGCATCGACGATGACGAATTTCCTAATTGACTTTCATCCCCATTTCAACCCTTAGTTTATTTCCGTACAGTTTTTAACTATAATATTGCTAGAAAAAAACGTCATTTATGGCTCGTTTGGAGTGTCTAGACCAGTGATGGCGAACCAATGGCATGCGACACCATATTTTGGGCACGAATGGTGGAATAGGTGACGAATCAACGCAAGTGATCCCTGTGGCACGGAATATTTAGGAGCGGAAATCTAGTTCAGGATGCATGCTGCTAAAAGTAACATCTTACAAGCCTAACATATGTTATTTTATCATCTAATCTGCAACTACAGAACTCACATTAATTTTACTTTAATAACCGTTGCAAAATGCTCCTATTTCTATGTACTAAATAAAAAGTTATGAGTTGATAGTATTTATTATTAATATTTACTCAATAATCACATAACCATAATGATTTCATGGCACATCTATGACCTCATCACATGTTTCTTTAAAAAATGGCACGTTGTTACATTAAGGTTCGCCATCCCTGGTCTAGACACAACATTTCATCGTTTTTATATTCAAAAATGATGATTTCCATATAAACTTTCATCCCCTATTTCAACCCTTTTAGACCACTTATCGCAATAAATAATAGCCTATATTCTTTCTTGGAATCTATTCTAAGTATAGGTATACCAAATTTCATAGTAATCGGCTCAATGGTTACACAGAGTTACTTTCATCGTCATAAACAGCCTCTAGAAGTCCACTGTTGGACATAGGCCTATTAATGAACGCCAATAAGGCGAATGTCGTCCGATAAAAATGTTGCTCATAATTGCAACGCTGAGCAGGCGGGTTGGCAATTGACTTATCGCACTTGCACTTGGTTGGGTCGTTACATCCCTACGCCATAAAGAATCGACGTTACTTTCACATTTATAATTTTGGTATGGTTATTTTAGAAAATATATAAAATAACATAGCATCGAGGGGTTTCGTCGTTACGTAGTGTTGTTATAAGACTCAGTGACATCTCGATAACAGTTCATCAATAAGAGCATCATACGTGTGGCATGCGTGACGTGACTTCGTTGCCATGGGTAACCATGTTTATATCTATTCTCAATTAGCTTACCTAATAATAAGTTTTATCCTTTAGCAGCAATATCAAGATACTGTCCCGTGGACTGTGCAGTCGGTGCCACAGCCGAAGTTGCTGGTCCAAGAACTGTACCCTGTGGTATACCCCAACATGTACCCTCAGTACAACATGGTATATCCGCCGGTGAGTATGAACTATTTAATAAAGCCCTGTTGATATGATAATAATTCCGTTATAATTAACAGAGCCAAACAGGCCTTGTAGTAAACGTAAACAATTTATTCTTTCAAATAGTTACCGCCAAATTATAGTGTAATTTTAGTTAAATATCCAGTGAGCATTAACAACGGATCAACATAAATAACACGTTCTAAGTCTTTGTTTACATTATCATCAGCATCAGCCTGTGTTAATCCACTGCTGGACATAGGCCTCCCATTAATGCACGCCGCCGCCGACCACTTTGCGTATGACGTCACTCCATCTTGCCTCAGGGCGTCCCACACACTTCGTTTGTTTACATATATCCTAGTAATATAAATTTTATAATATAAGCTTAAGTTTGGAAGTAAATATGTTTGTTACTATATTAGCTTAAGCGTATAGTCGCTTTAATCAATTAAAAAGATTGGCATTGCTTTAGTCTTCTTAAATACTTGATATTCCAGGTCCAACTGCAGCAGCCATATTCCGTCTGCCCACCGCTGTACCCCGTGGCGGAAAGGCCGTCTGAAGTAAGAAGGGGCAGCATCGCCAATCAAAGACCATCACGCCACCCCTCAGCCGCTGCGTCAGCCAGGGGCACTCCAGAAAGACCAGAGAGACCGGACAGACCAGAGAGATCGGAAAGACCAGAAAGGCCCGAGGAAGTCCAGGAACAGCCCCGAAACGAGATTGCGGTGAAGATCCAGCAAATTAAGGAGCAAATGGCGCAAATGAACGTTCGAGAAGAACGACCGCGACGCGACGAGTGGCGTCGTAGGAATAGTGGGAACGGGATATTGGGCAATTATCCGGCCGGTGCTCATATCAATGGACGACTTATGCCGTGAGTGTGTTTTTGAAGTACTTTGTATGTTAAAGTTGGTGAAGTAATGTTTTGGATGATGATGATGAGTTTGACATGCCCGAATTTCAGTTCAAAATGAAAAATACCTACATGATTCAATTTTACGACTTAATAATATATTTATTACAAATATTCTGTATTGTATTTTTTAGTTTTTACTAGTTAGTTTAAATTCATTTATTTTTAATTCGCGTCGGGATTCATTCATTTCTGTCATTGTCTCATACAATTAAACACATTAATAATGCCACATTTTTATATTAGGACGTCGTTCATAATGAGAAATTATAATCAAGTTTAACTTTTACTATATGCAGACGGCCGAACGATGAAGCACAGCTGAGCTCTGCCGCTCGCGCCATCGTCAACTCCATAAGGAATATGCAGGCGAGGGGTAACAATTGTAAGTAAACTATACAATAAATTATTTTACTATTTGAAATGTGTGTCTGTGTTATGTAATGCACACATACTGCTGAAAACGCCTTGCAAATATCAAATAAATTTGAATATACATATATTCTAAAAGAGCGTAAGAGGACGTTAGTAGGCAGGGAAAAGGTGCTTACCGCCATGAGGAATGTACATTTTGCAAGCTTAATATCACGCCTATCGATTTCGATGATTCTTTTTTATTTATTTATTGGAAATAATGTAATTCGACGGCGGTTTGATAAGAGTTTGGTTAGGTTCTGATAATGGGATCGATGAAAAAGCGACGTAACTCTTCAAATCTTAGGAGCAAACTGAAGATACTCGAAGGAATCTCTTCGGCTAAGGCCCGTCCGTAAATCACGTGAGGATCGAAAGGGAGGGAAAGGATGAAGAAGGATTTTGGATGGGGGAGCAATTTAGTCATAAACTTCCGCTATCCAAATATTCGAAATTTTGAGTTATTTTACTTTTTAATGCATTTTAATTTGTTTTGAAATAGTTTTATGTTTTAAAGTCGGTTTTTTTTTTGTTAAAATTTTATAATATACATTAAGTAAAGTGAAAAAAAAAAACAATTAGCTAATAGATATTGGAACGTATATAGTCAGACCCCAGAAAAATAAACATATACAAGAAGGTACAAGGTGAATGTTTCTTCTTAATTTCCACAGACCAAGCCGACAACCGTCGTACATACGAGTACCCACAGTACTACCGCAACGAGAACAGACACGAGTCGTACAGGCGTCGCCAAGAGAGGGACGAGAACAGGCAGACGGACAAGCCGACCGGCTACCACCAGCGCCGGGATGCGGAGGGCAAGGGGGATGAGAGGAGGTTCGACGGGATCAACAGGGGACGGAACTTCAACCCGGTGCCGTTCCAGTATCGGCCGCAGTATCTACTTCGCCAAGTGAGGAGATTTTATTAAAGTTATTGGTTAAAGCGATAAGACAAGCAGAACCCTTAAGAAGAGCAGCGTCGTACGCCATAAATCCGCTCCTCGCCCTGAGACATGACATTTTAATAATAATAATAATGCATCGCATTTTTGCTAAGCCATTATTATCAGTCACAGAGCAAAATCTGGCAGACCTTGACGTCGCACAGGATGCACCACCCGAGATCGTCAGTGATGAGGTAGTACTTACCACGAAAGCATGGTGGGCGGGGCTTTTTAAGCGCCCTTGCTATGCATAACCGTGAAGTGTGCAGCCTCCGTAAGTACTTCCTGGCGAAATCGGATGATGCATTCTACGCAGGCATCATTGAAAGTGATAAAGGACTTACCCCTCTATCTTTAGCCAACGAGCAATGGCAAGACCCAGCTGAGCATCTCCCACCGTGAGACTGTATGGAAAGAGAAAGAGCTACACGGCGGGCGGTTCTACAAATCTTTTCGAGCCTCATGTAGATGCTACCGCCTCAGTAAACTGGCTACGTTTTGGTAATCTCTTCGGAGAAACCGAGGGTTTTGCCTGTGCAATACAAGATCAGGTTATTAAGACCAACAACTACAGGAGATACATCCTTAAAGATGGCAACTCAGACGTTTGTCGAGCCTGGGGAGGCCCTGCGGAATGTTATCTCCGGTTGTTCAGCTCTTTCTAACACTGAGTATTTGCACAGGCACAAACTAGTAGCCAGGATACTACATCAAGAGCTTGCTCTGAAATACGGTCATCATGGATCGGAGAGTGCCATATTACAGGTACTCGCCGGATGCCGTGCTCGAAAATGATCGCGCCAGGCTCTATTAGGACCAGTCTATCATCACGGACAGGACAATACTGGCCAACAAACCTGATATCGTGCTGATGGAACAGGCACTGTCAAGGGTATTTTTGGTTGACATCACGATCCCATTTGACGAGAACCTCGTGAAAGCCGAAGCAGAAAAGAAATGAAATATCTGGATCTGGCTCACGAGGTGACTGACATGTGAGATCTGATGCCGACCGAAATTATCCCGATAGGCGTTTCTGCAAACGGGTTAATTCCAGTCATTCCTGTTTCGACCTAACCCTCGGCCGTTTGGTCTCCCCTCCCAAGGGCTTCCGTCTGGCTTGGATGTATTTATATATGTATTGTTTATTATATATTTAATTTTATAATTTGTATATGTGCAATATTTTATTTATTGTTATTAGTGTTCGTTTAAGCCAGACGAGAAACTACTTTAGAAAACAACAAATAATAATAATAAGCTCATTTAATCAGTCCAACATCTCAGATGGACATCACAAAATCAATGAATAAGAAAAAACAAATAAGAAATACATCGCAAATGCAATAAGGAAAAAAAATTATAAAAACATAAAGCAAAACAAATAAATATCCTATTATTTTATCGTTTGCTCAGTAATTACGCTGGCTACGGCTGCTCTATAAACCGGAAGATATTCGTGGTAGGTTCCCTATTTACAATCAGCCGTCTGGGGCGGTACCACCGCGGTGCCTATTTCTTCTGCAGAGCATTTGTGTCACAACACCACCATGTCCCGGTTTGAAGGGCACTGTAGCCATCGTATTTACTAGATAAATAAGATGTAACACCGTGCTATTGACAATGTCTATGGGCGTCGGTGACTACTTTCCGTCAGGTGATTAGGCTGCTTGACTGCCTTTGTACGCTATGAAAATTTTATGATTTTTATTAATATTATATAAGCAATTTGTACCGCCTCTGTGGCCCAGCGATATTGGCCCTTGCTTTATAAACCGAAGGTCGTGGTTTCGAATCCCGCGGGGAAACAACTTTGTGTTGTCGATGTTTTCTATTTGGTTAGGACAATTTGGGCCGATCACCTAATTGTCTGAAAAATTAGATGACCCATGCTTCGGATGGGCATGTAAAAAGTCGATCCACCCACTAAGCCGCATTGGACCAGCATGGTGGGATAGGGTCCAAAAAAAACCCACTAATGGATAGGGATGTATTAGAAATATATATTAGTAATAAGTGTATTAGTAATATATAGAATTTGTAATGCCTGCATTACTTATCTTCAGTCGACAACTGTAATATGATATATTAGCACTAACGATATGTTCTCTTTCCTTGGACAGATGTCGCCTGGCACTTGGTGTAGAGCGTTCTCCCGGGACTGTACATCCAGGTTGGTAATAAATATTTTTTCAGGAAGTTTTTAAACATTTTATCTTTAAATTAGAATTCGATGTCATATGTATTAACAACAACTTGTTTAAAACTATTGTATTTATTTTAGTGTTAAACCACCCGAGGCGACCGCATCCGGACACGAGGAATGGCCGCCGTTAAACGACACACACACACGTACACACATTTCATACAAAACCATACATACAATAGATTCTAACTTGCATACATATCCCCTGTACAGCGGACTAACACAAGTTTACTATCACAAAATAAGTAGGAACGAGCGCACCGCACTTCATTAGTGGTCTCATATAAAATATGGCGGAACATACAAAACAAAAATGGCTATATCCGATTGTATTTTAAAATTAACGTAGTGTCAAAAGTGAATATTATTAAGTAATAGGATATTGGATATTTATAAAGAAGTTATGTATACAGTATACACTTGTATAAACTTTTAATTTGTATCATGCCATCGTCAGACGTCTACGACTTTATTATTTGTCTATTTTTTTTTATGCGTTGTTTCGAAAAAAGGTTTAATTTTGGATATAATATGAAGTGAATTCCGCTGTACGCGTTGACAATCTACGAAATTGTAATTTTTTTAACTTTTAATTAAATTAAGTGATTACAACTAACAATTGATAACTCTCCTTATTGATTTGTTTGAAACGTATTTCATCAGTTATAAAGCGAATTTGTTTGAATTGATTGTTCTCAAACATTATTCAGTGATTTTCAATTGATTTGATGACCGATTTTTAATGTTATTGTGTTTTAAATATTCGCTATTAAATGAGATTCAATATGTCCGTTGAATTAGTATTCAAGATGGCCGTCATTTGTCACCAAAGACTGTAGAGTTCGAATAATATATCCGAGATATTATCAACAATATACCGATTCGTGAAAATTTTTTAATATCGATGTGTTTTAAATATAGAATCTTTGAAGCTTCCCGACTCTTCGCTGCTCCCGTACAAAATAAATATAATTGTTGTTATAATGTAAGTAGAAGGAACCTTGTGACGTTTTGAGATCTCACATATAACTGGAACTAGTCATTCTCTCTAAATAAATAAAAAAAAGAAATGCGAAGCATAGACATAGCGTGTTTATTATTGTTTTTTGTTATTTTGTATCGACTGTCCGCAAGTTTCCTTCCTGCTGATAAAAGCACGATCTGCGCGAATTCCTTAATATATTGTTATTAATAAGTATGAAACTTTCATTATGATACTCGGTGGATAATATATCACGTGTATTTATCACGTACCGTATTAAATTTTGCAAGTTTCTCTTAATTTATACTCCATGTTAAATAACGTTTGTTAATTTTATGTAACAATAAGTTTATATCTTCTAGAATAGTCTGCAACTTGTGAAATCACGTTGTGTTAATAATATGGTACAAGGAAAATTCTTTGTAACTTATCCTCGCCATTTGAATGTGTATCTAAAAATTGATTCAATATCTAAGATCGTTGCGTCGTTGCGATTTCACAAGTTGCTTACAGTGCGGCGTTGTACAATTAAGTTACCATTATTTCATTATCTGCTTAAACTGTCGTGAGAAACATTAAACAATCATAATAATATAAGTGAAGCTTAAAATATTTTAGAAGTTAATTTACGGGCAACATTTCCATAGTAACGGCTGTAAATAAAGTTACACACGTGGAAAATTACTGTTTTGTTATATTTTGTGTTGACTCTTAAAATATTTTACGATATATATGCATCAGTCGATTGTACCATTATATAGAGAGCGATTTTAATAAAGAAAATTCATAAAAATAACTTAAGTAACCGTAGTATCACTTGATGTCGAAGCGTGAGTCTATGAATGGAAAAATATGCGTTATACTTAATAAAAAGTCATATAAACATTCGGTGCATTCTGTTAGTTATGTTTTAACGCATTCATTTTGAGGTAAACTTTGGTAAGACGCTTTCTTTTATTGCCAATTTGCAGGTACCGAGAGGAAATTAATTGAAAACGTCATTAACAGTCAATATGCAGTCGATTTATTTATACATTTTTGTTATATTACTTTGCGATTGATTTTATTGGTGAAATTAATTTGTGTGAGATTATGATTTTTATTATTACAGTATTTTAGTAGCTGTTGATGATTTTCTCGGTGTCTGCAGTTACTATAAATCATGAACCATTCTATTGCGTCTTACGAAATAATTAGTCGAAGCGATCTGGTCGTGTGTAAGAGTGGAGGATGTCCCGTAGATTGTATAATTTATATGGAAGTTTATTATAACTTGTAGAGTATATCGTTGTTAATATTAAAGATTTTAGCCTATACGTGGTGTTTTTCATTTTACCTCTTCAAAATATTAAATAAAAGAAAATTCAATGTTTTAATAAGTAATATTAGAAATAAATGAGATATTTTTACACTGGCAATTTTGTAACATTACAGTTTGTTTAAATATTATAATATCCATTTTCAAAAAAAAATTGCTATTACATTTGACAATGATTACCTCTTTAATAACAACAAAATAAATGATAATGTATAAATTTATGATTTATGATGATTAAAAGTCACTTGATAATAAACTTGATATACGGAAGCAACTTACTTTTCAAGCAAATCCCTACCTCGGACCTACGACTCACTGTAAGTCTAGACGAATCGGAGCTAGCGCACCCTTCGTCTTGCCCTTACTTGTACAACAGATCCAAAATCTATTGCCTCGAGACCAAGCGAGCCAGGAGATCTATGACCTTGGAGTCTCCTAGACTGCAGGGGTAACCTGGGTAAAAGGCCTCCGCAGTTAAAACAGCGATACTGTATATATTTGATATACACTACCGTACAAAACTTTGAAAGCACGCTAGCCTTCAAACAAAAAAAAAAACGGAAAAAATTGTAATAATCTTAAATATTACAACCTCTTACGACTATTTACTCTTACGACACAAGCGGGAAAGGACTATTATTCCACATTTATTAAGTAAGCTCAGGACTGGTGACTAATATTAACTATTAAGGAATTCCTTAAAACTTGATGACGAAACACCGATTTTACGATGTAGCCCGTTGGCTTCTTTATCCTATGCAATGGTGTGATTTTAGGTATTTATAATATTTAGTACTTTTAAGGCAAGAAGACGCATGACATCTCAGATCCTACCCCGTGACCACGGCCGCTGGAAAGTGTTCGAAACGTCGGGAATTTAAAATTTAAAATGTAAAATAAACGCGATAAAATCCGTAAAGTAATTTTATTTAATAATGTATAATATTCGCGCAAGCAATAGAAAAAATAATAGTAGTTTTAATTTCATTAAAGGGTCTCTATTCAGTCGCATTTGAGCATTGTCATGTGAAAGTTGTTATAATAACATGTCTATGTTCAAAATATATCGGCTACCGATTTGACCATATTTTTTATTTAAAAATGGCAAAACGTAAGTATAAATTAAATTTGCACTCTACAGGGAATATGAAAGGACTCATTGAAAGTCAAATCGTAGAAAGCTTACTATAAAACATGGTGGCGGTATTGTCATGGTTTGGGAGTGTTTTCGCAACAGTTAACCCAGAAACTTTAACAAGAAACGCTATTTAAAAATCCTCCAAGATTCCGCCATACTCAGTGAACCCACCAGTCCGATTGATGAATGATCCTAAGCATTAGTCTAAACAGTGCCAGAGTTTTAAAAACCAAAAAGCTGATAACATTTTAAAAATCATGCAATGGCCATCTAAATCCCCTGATCTTTCTCCCTTTATACTTGTTTGGAATGAACTTAGCAGGACGATGAAAAGAGCCTACGAGCTGTCGCCTACGAGCCGACGTCATAACATTTAGTGGCGATATTAGAGAACAAATGGAAAAAATTAGATTAAGATTGTTTATAAAAATTATTATTCGAATGTCCTAGAATACGTGAGAAGATTATAAAGGAGAAAGGTGGACGCTTAGATTAATTAAAATCTAATCTAATTTTCCATTGTACGTTAATTTTTTTTATTTTATTTAAGTTAATTTCTAATTGTTCCTTATTTTTTATCAATACATTTGAATTTAAACAACTTTCTTTGGTTTCATTTAATTTGCCTTATTGCTATCAAACTTTGACGGTAGTATATCTCTAAATAAAAGGATCGATGGCATACATTACATTTTTTGATACATGTGCTATTGGCTGAGATCACCCTTTTTGCAAGACTACCGATTATATAGCGTGCATCCGCTCTATTGGCGTGGAGGATGAGGTCGCCATTTGTGACTTTCACAATGAGCTGTATACAGAATGCAAGTGGTACTCCTCACCACCGTCCTCAACCACTAGGCGCGCAGGCACCCTCCAAATAGCCAACCTATTTCTGATAGGTAGGTTGTGATCGCCTATTATTTTCTTTATCGACAAGAACAAAGTTTGTTGACCATGCAGAATTCAAACCAACGACCTGATGACGTAAGGCCGAGTAAAGAATAAGAACTTTAAATTTCTTTATTGCTCGTCCTGCAAATTAATACAATTAATCTTACAGATATTTATTAAGATGTCAATGTCGATAAATACTGAAGCTCAATTCTTTAAAATTTGTTCAGTTTCTCGTACATAATAAAGCCCTTTGATTTGCAAAGTTTTACCATTACACGGAGGATAATATCTCCTAACTAAGTTATTTGCTTTGTTGCAAACAATGTTCTATTAGACTTCTATGATAGTTCTATATTAGCCTTTTGTGTTAAACAATAATTTCTAGGTCACATAGGTGCTTGTCGCATTGGGAGATAAGACCGTTCGGTGTGCTTAGGCCAACCAGTTTTAGGCGGGTCGATTTCTGCGGATGATGAGCAGGAGTAAAGCAACAAGAGCGACAGACGGGACATGATACTGTGCAATTTTTTTTTTAATAATCCAATGCGGGTTAGTGAGTGGACCTGACTTTTACATGCCCATCCGACGCATGGATCATTTTACTTTCAAACAACTGGGTGATCGGCCCAAATGGTCCTTACCAACTAGAAAACAACGATAAAACAAAGTTGTTACCCCGCGGGATTCCAACTCACGACCTCCGGTTTATAAAGCAAGGGCCAATACCGCTAGACCACGGAGGCGGTTACTATAACGATAAAAAGCAAAATAATTAATAAGGTCTTTACTGCATAATGTTCGTTATAGCTAAACCTTGCACATATTTATATTTTAGACCATGGTTAACAACGTTATGGCTTACGTTGTTACAATGATAAGGCGCTCTAACATATAGGTTTCCATCAATGAAGTCAACTTTCAACATTAAAATTAGCGATTGTAAGTAAATAACAACAACGATTTACGATAAATCGATTTTCTCGCGTATAGGTATCTATGGATATGTTTCTCTTTAACCACTATACTCGACCATAAATAGCGATATAAAATTATAAGTGCCTTGTCGAGGTCCCAGCGATAAACTGTTAATGTCTCTATCATTTAGCAATTTCTATATTCTTGACCTTTCTAATGATATCATCGTGTTTGCTTTACTTTAACGCCCATCAAAATTAGTCTTTCCTCCGTAATTATCTTATAACTTATAAAGATATTTTTGTTGAATAAGTATCGAAAATATAAGAAAGTTAAAAAAAAGAAGAATAAAATTCTTAACTGTAATAGTTATATATCATATAACTATTACAGTTAAGATTTTTATTCTTGAAACTTAATGATGGTAGGTGGTAAACTCGTAAGAGTTTAAAAATAAATGTTTATAAACTTGAACACAACTTTTATTGAAATTTTTAATGAAAGTTGTGTTCAAGTTCATAAATTTCAGTATTTACAAAAACAAAATCCAATGCTAATTAGTATTTCAGAATTAGTTTTAACTTGACTTTTAAATTATCTAATATAAAAGTTCGAAACCCCAAGAGCCTAATAGGTATTAGATGATAAAATGCCATTTGTCATAGGCACAATTATATAAAATATCTTTGTTTTTGGTGGTGGTAACGAGTACCAAGGCAAGAAATAATATACACATAAAGATATAATTTAAAATTAAAATTGATTTTCATATCCTTCCAAATATGCGGGATGCAATTTTTAATTATACATTGACTAAAACAGACATTCAAGAAATTATTTAAAAATACAAGCGTTAATTGAAATTTGTTGTTTGTAAATATATAAAAATAAAATTATGTACAAATAAATAAAAATTGATTTTAAATTAAATTTTCTTGTAAATATTTTATATAAAAAGCATATGCCCTTTATTTATACAATCTAATACAATCAAAGATGTTGCTAATATACTTAGCAATAATAATAAATCTCTTTTTAGTATCAAACACATAATTATGACCATAATATAATGTCAAGGTCCAAACCATAACAAAATATCAAGATTACCTCATAATAAATAGATAAAACAAAAATATTAAACCGCCCAAATACGTGCCTGATCACTCATCGAGGACAACAGAGAGTTGATTAGTGCTGTCGACGTTGTCGTCCCTCTCTTTCTCGAAGCGAAAAGCCACCCGTCCCTCTCGCACCCCACAGTAGCCCCACCGCAGCCATTGTCGACGCCGCGAAATCTTGGATCCATTTACGAAATATGTTTTTATATGCCCAGTACGAATATATTAATTAAATTATAATATAATTCTGTACAGTTTTGTATATAAAAGTATCATGATTATGATGTGCATAATTTAACGTTTACGTTTCGATTCCGCCTGTTTATACAAATGTTAATATCGTTTTATTTAACCTACCAATACAACGAGAGAGATTGCACAACTTAAATATATCGCTATTAGAGCTTATACATAACAATTATTTACATAAACAAAAAGAAATAATAATATAAGCGTAATATAAGCATCTATTTGAGATAACTGTGGCCGAAACCCAAAGCTCAAAAATATTACTACCAATAGATACTTTAAAATTATTTACGGTAAGTTATATTCGAAGATATATTTTCTACGGCACAGAAGTTGAATCTGTGCCCACTTGGCGTGACATTAATTCGGAGCAACGTACGTACGTATGCTTCATACGTTAAGACTTTAATTTGTTCTTCTCTCCGTCGTATTTTGTAGTGCAGCAGCACAAACTGTTTACGAAAATATTCCTGGTTATTTTTATATAAAATAATTACTGATGATGTTCTGTAACATTCATCACTTCATTAAGCTCAGCTCACAAAAAGTAAAAGTGTACGTATATATTATAAACAATGTTTTTCAAGTGTTACTTTAATTTTCCTGATAACATTATTATAATATGATTTATCGATTTTTGCAAAATAATTATTTGTTGGTAGAAGTGATTACATTTTTTTTGATAAAGTTACCGGCGTTATTTACTTAATTATTAAACTCTGCGTTATTAATTGGAAAATGCGGCTGAAATATATCAAGCTCCTGTACTAACATATGATATACGTATAACTTTCAATACTGACGTCTACACTCCGCTCTTAATTGCAATAATTAGTGAAAATGGGCACTTATTGCACTCGGCGCTCGCTGGAATCTAGTTTTAGCTACTTATTTGCCAGATTAATGTCGTTTCTACGTTGCCAAGATAGACGGCTTTAATGTACCGAAAATCTAGAATAATTGCTGTGATTTTTTATTATCAGATTGCATGCTTGATGAGTTATTTTACAAAAGCTTAAGTACTTCGATATCGTTAGTGAAATTTGGTGACAAATATAACGGAAATAACAGTCAATTAAAAATATAATTTTTTTGTCATAAAATTTTAATTTATTTGAATTTTTTTTTGAACCATGACTTGACTTTGTTTTAATAAATTTACTCATTTTTTTTTAACCAAATAACAACAATTTATAAAAAAAATCCCGTTATACTTCTTTTGGCGCGTTAAGGAATATGATGAGAGTAAATTTTTACGATGCGCGCACTTACCGTCACGAAAAACCAACACCCTAAAGAGATACAGTTGTCAGTTGACTATAGCTAAGTCAACTGACAACTGTATTATCGATATTTATTTCTACAAACGTAGGAAAATACGAAAGATAATTTAAAAAAGATTTTAGATATTTACCAAGAATTATAATTTCCAACACGTATAAATAAGTACACACACTTTTATTAGTCAAAGTCGAAGTCAAATATCTTTATTCAATATGGAAGCATTACACTTTCTTATTGATTGTCAAATAATCTACCACCGGTTCGGAAATGGAAGCCTCTGACCTGAAAAGCACCGGCGTAAGAAACTCAGCGGGTCTTTTTTTTTCAATAAATTTTACAAATTTTTTACAAAATACCTTATATTTTACTACTTTGAAGTAGCCTGGAGCGAACAGTTCATTACCAGGGTGTGTTATCTATCAAGTAGTCATTACAACAATAATATCCATTAACACACAAACGTTCCTTTACAACTTTTAAAATTTATTTCAGTTAAAAGCTGAAGCCTTTTATTGTAGAAGAGTATACATTGTCCCATGAAAGATTTTATTGTTCTTCGGGGCCTAGTTTTTGGAAGAACATAATTATGCTTATTCCCAGTATTTATATTATGTGTGTCACAATGTTTAAAAAACGAAATTAAATAGTTGTAAAAACTTTGAAGATTATTACTCCCAAAATATATCGCTGTATAGTTAATACTGTATACATAAATATGTAACAAATTAATTTACTACAATTAAATAACTACGTCCTACGTCACTCTAACTTTTCACAAAAAAAGTTGCAAGCCATCAAAAAATCGTCAACCCCAAATGCGGCCCTGTGCTCCATCCAATTAGCGATCAGATTAAAGATATGCCGGGGGAGCCATTACCCGGCAAATTACGCTCCACGGCCGACGGCGCGCCTCCCCATTCCGCGGGACAAAGGTAAAACTACGAGCGGATATTAAAAAATAATAGTTTAAAAAAAATTAAAAAACACACTAATAGTAAACCGAACTAAAAACTAGAAAATAAATTTTTATAACAAAGAGTTGATATTTCAGTGGCATAAGGCGAAACAATCAATCAAATCAAACTATAATAAAGTTTAAGTTTTAAACAAAATCATTTAATTCAGAGTGAAAGTGCTTAACATATAAAACGTAATAACTATTGGCAACTGTCTATGAAAGTATAGTTATTGGAATGATGTAAAATGCACCCCAAACTTTTCGCTGTGAACCAAATAAAAGCGTGTTAAAAGAAAAACGATTTTTTTGTCGAATTATAGCATTGTCATCGGTCCTTGAGACGTATGCAAAGTTTCGAGTTGATCGGACGTTTCGAAAATCGTGTTCAAAGATTACGTTACAAACATTGATACATCCCGAAGTTATAAAAAGCGTGTTAAAAATATAAAAAAACTTTAATATAGAAAAGATAAAGGTATATTGGGAGAAATGAAATAAATAATAATAGAGAATCTGAAGTATGTATGTGACATCATAGTTCTTATTGTACGTCAATTTACATCATATTTATTATCGACGTCGGAAGTCAATCTAAACGGTAAATATCAAATCCAGTTTTTACGGATATTTACGTTTATTCATTATAATTATTCAGACAGTTTAAGGTTGTATGTGTCGATCTCAATGTGCTTTAAATACAGTCAGGGTTAAAAAAACCTAAAAGATATAGTAAAAATTCATACATTTCTAAACTTTATCTGAGGTATTGAATGCAATATCAATCTTTAACTGAACAAAATGGTAATGGTAACTCCATGTTGTTCAAGATATTATAAAGTACATTAATTGTGTATTTTGATATAGAAACGGTGATAATAAAAACATATAAGGCGTTGGTTATATTCTTAGTGACAATGTATATAGATTTTATTATATAACAGTTATTCACCTAGCTGTTGGTGGTAACAAATGAAATTACAAATTTAATATATAACGTAAATAAATTACTGGATGATAATAATTCTATAATCATTTGTACGAATATGACTAAACCGTGACTTGATGCAAAAAAAACAAAAAATACTTTTGTTTTTTTTGCATCAAGTTTGAATAGTGGAGGAAAGTTCAATATTCAAAAACACGATGTTTGACAACATATAGGTATCACGTTATATATCTCATGAAGTCGAAGTATATTCAGTATTAAGAAAAACGAAAAGTCAGAAGTACACGTTATTGGAAATGAATATTTAAATGCATTCTAAAACAATACTATTTTCTGGAATCATATTAGTAGTGATATATTTAGCGTTACAAATTTCGACACTAGATATTAGTTTAATCTATTTTTATTATGTATTGCACCCTAAAATTATTGAAAGTAACATTACGTTTACATTCTTCGTCATTTCGTCGATTTACTTAGCAAACCAGACTTCATTTTAATGGCATTAATTCTCGCCGATCTCTCGACAATTGGACCATCCAGCGACTCTCTCGGTTTCATCCCCGGCTAATTGTTTTAATCGCACTCACTTACCTATCGTTATGTATTGTTGTACGATTCGCTTATGTACATCATTGTATACGCACCCTTATATCTTGAGGTTCACTTCTTGACGCCATCTTTCTGACACGTTTACGCGCCAAGCGGTTTCTTGTTTAAATTTCTAATTCAAAACTGTGGCTCTTTCTTGTCGAGGGACCGACATCATTAGAACGCAGTCAGGCTATATTTATACCTTGTTTAATTGTGTTGCTATATTTATTTACACTATTTTTATATCTAACATGAAAGTTTGTATTGTTAATTTATATAATAATCTTTCTTTCTCCTAGCAATTTGTACAACTTATTATGACCTCCACAACTCCAAGGATAAACTGCATTCGGTTGATGTATCAGTTGTTAGTAAGTTTGATTTGACTGTCAATTATGGCCTTCCCAATTCATTACAAATATCCCCATATTTGTACCTACTTTTTATTTATATATAGATATTTTTGGCAGACATTATAAAAAATGAATTTATGGTGAAAAATTTGCACTCCCCTTCGTTAAAAAAACGACAAAGTCCCCGCAGGCCTCAAACCCATTATTTTCAGGTTCTTTTTGCAAGCTTATAACACTAGAGTACGGTGGTAGCCAAACTTATCTAAATTACGTTAAAATGACTTCTCATGAATGACTTGTAATGAATTGAAATCAAGCACACCAAATTCCAAATTTTCGTTTCAGGGTTTTCTTATTTTGCGTTAGCGAGATTGGTATTGAAAGTTGATGCTTACATAATATCATTATCTATCTCAATCTCATATTACATGCCTAAATTATTCAAAATATGGATTTGGTATAGTTCTTTTTTTTAGGTATGATAATAAGTCTTTGTCAAAACGTTTATGACGAATATTAGTGTTCTTTTATATTTTAAATGGAGCCTATTTGTATAATTAATTAAGGACTTATTTTTACACGAAATAATCCTTTATTTCGTTGAAAAAGCTTGGAATTCAAGTCTATTTTTATGGAAACAAAAACTGTTTCAATTTAATTGAAAAACGCAAACCGTTTGTAATCAATTAAACTTACTAGTAAAATCTAGTTCCAGAGTAACTTGCAAAAGTTCTCTTAGCAACATTATCAATAACACATAGAGTCTTGACTAATTAATAAATAGCAAAACGTATATATTTCGATACCGTTTGTCCAAGTTCTATAAATTTATAAGTCTTAAACCAAAAGCTCAGGGGGTCCTTTAATAAATAAAAAAAAAATATTTTTATTACGTTAGGCTTCTGAAACAACTATTAGTTTTGATATCGAATGGTTTAATCCACGTTAATTTTAAAACTACAAAATTGTTAAAAAAACAACTTATGGCCCGTTTGTAGTGTCTATATGTAATATTTCATAGGGTTTTGTTCAGCAATGACGAATTTCCAAGCTTTCATCCCATTCAAAAACTTTTATCGAATTGTTCAATGGTTGAAAGTAAGACGGACGACAATATTCCTTTTAAATTAATAAAGCGGATTTATTACAAAGAGATTATCAACTTCGAACGTAATTTTGACAATTTTACATCAGTTGAGAAGTAAAGACGTGTTACAAATGGTTTTTTACTGCTTTATAATTAGTAAAATAGATTAGTCATCAAGTTGAACTCGTCTAAAATTTTTCTTATTCAGGAAAATCAGTTAACTTAAAATATGTTTTATACTGCTTTTTTATCGTTAACTTAACTGATAATCGTCAATCATGTATAATGCCAACAGATCAGAGACGATTAAATTCTGTAAATAATTCAATAGTTATGAATAATTGTATAAAACGTTTTATATTACAATATAAGACAAAATAGATTTTATCAGTCTTTTTATCGTTTTGATTCTTTACTATTTAAGATATCATAATCATAGTTATAATGCTACGTCATGCATTATCGGTAGCATGATTAAAGTTATATTTGTTTTAGTCTTTTACCACAAGGAAAGTGTCCACTGTGCCCATTTATAATGACCCTGTGCCTATTTTTGCCACAAAGCAGAAGTGTAAAACGTCAACCGGGTTCCAGATTTAACGACGCAAGTGTTAGTAAAACTACAGTAAAAAAATTGTAACATCCTGTGCAACACAGCGACAAGCGGATTTGTTGGGTCTTGGGTTAAATATCTTAAGGACAGGATGTATCACCTAGCATCAGATCAAAGATCTATCAACTACGACTTTAATTCATCATCATCATCATCAGCCAGTATTAGTTTGCTTCTGGGCATAGGCCTTCCCCACTGCACGCCTTCACCATAAGGGGTGTGTTAAGACTGTATACCACTACGTGGTCCAATGCGGGTTGGTGGGTGTGTGCGAACATAATTATTAAAATATAAATTAAATAATAACCAATAGCACCATAAAATATTTTCAATTTATGGTACTAATATCAAACGATCTAAACCAACTACCATTAAAGTGTAAGCAAATAAGCAACTTGGAGAAGTAAAGCAATCCTTTATGTCTACTCAAAATTAGAATTAAAAACGTTATTGCCAATAATAAATTATCCTGTCAAGAGAATCAAGTGCCTAGATTATTGCTTTATATATTTACCCAAGGCCCTACGCTCGAGTGTGTGCTAAAAATCATTTAAAACTCCGTATTGATTCAACTCAATAATTCACCAACCTGTTACTGTCAGAATTAATCTATATGTTTGCTTTGAACTGGGATAACCAAATATACTTTGACATTTGAGATACGTCCCAAAACATCGGTGCAGCCAAAGTAAAATTTTATTTAAATATATAAACTTACCTCGAGATAAAGGCCGTTAAAGTCCTTTTATTAATTATGTGTAGCATTTGCAAAAATTAGGGAATTAATTATTAGACCTAAAAGAGAAATAGCCTAGGAGCTATTTTTTGTGCGTAAAGTTATATCAAATCTAAATTCTTTTTTTCGAATTGAACTATTGATTGATCATGACTTATTCACTGACTCATTCAAACGTATGTAATAATTTATAACACTGTTGATCACTTATAGTGCACGTTGTTCATTCAGCCGTCAGTTCAATTTATTTCGTTAAAAATCTAAATACATACAATCTAGTCGAAAAACTTAACTTGAAATAAATAAATTATTTGAAACAATTAAATTAATTTAAACATTCACATTAATAAAATATATTGGCACTTTAATAAAACTGCTAATGTAACGCTTATTACTATTATCGTTTGAACTTAGGGTATATAAATACAGTTAACTGTCAAACTTGCACCGACCACTCTTATTGGTTAAACATCGCGTGACTGTCGAATATGGTAGCGAAGCTACCAATGACAACGCACTTTATTTGGTACCCTTACACGTTACTTATGTTTCGATTCAGATTAGTCTGATTTAACTCAGGTATTCTAAACAATGAAAGGTTTTTGTGAAAAAAAAAAACATGCATTTAAAGGCGTTTTTATCAGGGAAACACAGCGTAATTAGGCGACCAATAAAAATGGATTACTTAGATGATGACATTTTGTAGCTACGTTAACTATCTCAGGTGACTCCAACATAAGTCTTACATAGTTTGTTAAGTTGAAATATAAATAAACAAACTAAAAGTGTCAGAATATCCAAGATGGCTGCGTCGAGATGCGTCTCCTACTCGTGGCCCGTGTGAACGGCCGCGGTCGGGTTTATCGCCGTATTTCGCCAAAACACACAAACAAACATACTGAGAGTCAACATATTATGGCTTTGATAAGCCCCGGTGCTGTGGGAAAGCACTCGATAATTATTCGTACATTTTGGCGGTGTTAGATGCGTGGAAAAGTTTTCAAACGGAAGGCGGATAGGAGCTTCGCCGGGAATTACTACTGCTGACTGCTCCCTTTTATAAAATGTCTATAATCTAGAGGCAGCAGTCAATAAAACAGAAAAATAAAACGTTAAAACGATAGTAATCTATACAGCCTGTCGATAAAATAGTACAGCATAACACAGAAAGAATCCATCTCTATGTTAATGTTACGTCTCCATTGTTAAAACTGAAGTCTCTGCTCTAGTTTGAAGTTCGGCAGTGGCAGTAAGCAGTGTGTTTGTGCAATTGTTGGCACGAAAGTTACAACACCATTACCTATACATTAAAGACATTCCTGTCTTCCAGATAACTTGTAGAGCATTTTCAGTTACATATATTATTTGAACTTACATGCTTAACAAGGTATATAAATGATTATACTTACTTTATAATGAAATCATGACTACAGCCTTCAGTTATTTATGTATCTACATATAACTTATATCTAAAACATTTCCAAATAATTTTAGGCTTTTTATCTGCCTGTATTAGTACCACAGGCACCACCAGAATACTTACTTACGCGAAGCGGGTAGTATCTCCACAATAAGAACGGTAAACTGCATTAGACGTTATAAAATTTTAATGTAACGACATTTTATAATGATTGCCAATTAAGATTAAACAGCCAAAAAATATGACATGCACATCCGATGCATGTATCGTCCTATAGTTTAAGCTATAACGAGATCGGCCCTTATTTTCAACCTGAAAACAAAGTTGTTTCACCGCAGGAATCGAATCATTGAGTTTGTAAAGCAAAAGTTTACACATCTCGGCCACGAAGGAAACGTAATATTTATTTAACTGATACTTGTTGCCAACATGAGGATATAAGCAATTATAATAGTTTAACAGTCCAACCTAATGATTTTATCTAATCACTAAAGTGTTTCCTTTGATATTGTATAGGTGACTTATTTAAAGTTTTCATTCCCCTGAGATCTGATAATAAAGCCTAAATAACCATCGGTTGGAAAATACACCCATGCGGAAGAAAGCTGGCAAATAACTATTCTACATTTAAAAACTCACTTCGCCACGACCTTGTAAAAAAGTAAAAAGGTCTTACAATATATCTATTAATTTTATTATATAAATGGTGATAAGTTAAAAAATTATTAAAACATCATAAATTCTCACAATTTACCAATAATTTAAGGCAACTTTTTTTAAGCATTCCGTTGACAAATTTGTATTAATCAATATATAATGAAAGGACTAAAACAATCAGGTAATTTTTCATATGGTTTTCCCTTTAGAAATATAATACCCGCTACACAAAATCTCTGCCTCCGTAGCCTAGTGGTATAGGCGTGTGCCTTAGAAACTGGAGGTCGTGGGGTTCGAATCCTGCGGGGACTCAACAAATTTTCATTGTTGTTTCCTAGTTGGTTAGGGCAATTTGGGCCGATCACCCAATTGTCTGAAAAGTAAGATGATCCATGCGTCGGATGGGCATGTAAAAAGTCGGTCCACCCACCAACCCGCATTGGACCAGCGTGGTGGGATAGGTCTGAAACCCCCTAATGGATAGAGGTGTATTAGGGGAGGCCTATGTCCAGAAGTGGACTACCACAGGCTGATGATGATGATGATGACACAAAATCATTATTAACCTCATCGATATATTATTACAGATATCTTATTGACTGCATTGAATATGTTCCTACTATACAAATTCGGAAGCCCTACATAGTAATCTGGCTTTTAATATTTTATCGCTTTTATCGGCCGCAGCTTAATTGACAGTAAGTGACGCTAAGTGAAGTCAAACAATGACCACCGCACCGAGATTATTTCGAGCTTAAACTTGTACGTGTTGTTTTTATGCTAACAATCGGTTTGTTCCGATGTTTATCGTGTGGAATATGTTTGTTATGTAAAAAAAATTGTATGTGCATAAAGCAGCGACACTTTATAGGTTGATTAAAATTATAGACCCTGTGTATAAGAAATGTTGCCTGTAAAGAAAAATAAAAATATGGTAAAAGGCAGGAAGCCTTTAATTATTTTATTTTACTATACCGGAGTAATAAAACAAATTTTTACATTTTAATATAATTTTAAAAATATTTTTTTTGAATTAACGTAAATGACTCATAATATCATTTATTGGTTCACGCAGTGTGATAAATGAAGCTTAGACAATCAGATCGTTTTGACGCCATATAATACAAATTCCATTATAACTATCTTAATACAAATTCCATCTCTTTCACCTACGATTGGCATGTCGTAATAATTTCAATATAATTACATACCACTGATCACAAGATGAACACAGTATAAAAAATACAAGTTATCTTGTCTCAAATAATCCACTTCAAAGTTTTATAACTTGACTAATGAATATTATGAAATAAGATATGAATCTTATTTCATAATATTTAACTTGCAAATGTATGCATCACATATTATATAGTTTTATAACATAATTATAACTACGCCTATAATCGGAAGCTTATTACTTTCGTAGGATTACAGTTTTTAATCACAAATTTGTTTTAACAACATTTGATGAATAAAAGGACTTTTTACGGATTTTAACGCGTTTGTTTTACATTTTAAATTGAACGTTATACAATAAAGCGTAAACAAAAGAAAGAACATTTGGTGAGTAAATAAACTCAAAAAAAATATTTTTACACTGAACATAGGTATTGAAAAATAAATATTATTTTTCAGACAACGTCAGAAGACTCCAGTTACAAGTTAGTGGTAAAATATAACCTCATTTTGTGAAATTCATATTTCGATAGTAAATATCACGTTGTGCTAAGCTCTCGCTTTATCAGGAGCTGAACGTTAATGGACAGTAAGTGCTACTGTATATCGAAGTTAACCAGATAACGAACTTGTCATTAAATTGTTTTGATAAGGCGATTATGTACGGAAGTTTTATCTTTTTAACGGTGAAATTATTTAAAAACACACGTTTGATGTCACTTATGATTTTCATCGTAAATGTATGTAACCTTGAATCGGTTACCTACTCGTTCCTTCAAAGATACCCCATTCGTGAAATTTCGAATGGTAAGATACATGCAAAGTGCATTATTATCCTTAAATTTAAATATTTTTGCATTTAATTTCAATGAGAAATAATGTACTTTTTTATAAAAATGTCTCCTTTGTTGCCAAATATTATTTGCCCAGATTTTTATTGCTCCAGTTTATTGAAACGAAATATACATGGTGAAGCACATAGCATCTTGTTGAGACTAGACTGTAGAGATGGTTTTAATGTTTTTAAAATTAGGAGGTTGAGCTTAGGGATAAAGAAGGTAAAATCGAACTAGAAAAATTTATTAATTAAAAGTTGGGATTACTTGATCAGCAGTGATGTCAGAAGTTAACCGTCCTTGCAAAAAAAATTCAAGTATAAGTTTACTTTTTTAAAACGTCGTATGTGTCTTTGCTCCTAGAATATTTTTAGGTACTGTAAGGCCGGCCATGTAGTAATATCACCTGAGAGACTAAAGTTCTAAAGCTTCTCAGAAGGAAGGAGTCTATAACGGGAGATCAAGAGATCAAGCATGGATGCTGGAAAGAATCCGGAACGTCGGGAATAAATATATTTAAGTAATGCGAAAAATCCGTAAATTAGTGGATTTGATATGTATTATAATCGCGTAAATAAAAGGAATAATTATGCACAATGTTTTAGTTCTACTTTTTAACTTTTATTTTTACTTCGGGCCTTGTTCCAGGAGTTTAATAATTGGAATTTTTTTACTAGTCTTCATATGCGAATTGTATATAAGATTATTAAATGGCACTTATAAGCCAGTCAACCTTAGAATGGTTAAAAAACGAATTGCGACGAGAAAATAAAATAAAATAAAAATACTTCTTTAAATATTTACTCGTAAAATGAATGAAATAAATACGGAAATGATAATTTTAAAACATAAGACACCATAAATTAAATAAGATTTTTGTTTTTTAGCCACCGAAAGCAGACAAGTCGTCAGGCCACCTGATGGAAAGTTGTCACCGACGCTAATGGACATCGGCAATACCAATGCGTTACCTATGTGAGACAGAAGATGATGTTACGTCTCGTTTACCCAGTAAATAAAATATGAGAAAATTAAGATAAATTTTCTCGTATTTTTTAACTTTTGACGGCTTGTCGTTTCATATCTTTACCAGAGTCCATAATCCAAAGTTCAGCGTCAAAGATCACGTATTTAAACTGTATTTATTTCACGACCCGCTTGGCTTAGTGATTAGTGACCCTAATTGTTGCGCCAAAGGGTGTAGGTTTGATTCCCGCAACGGTGTTGTGTTGTTGTTACAAGTGATGAACATAGTGTTTTTCTGGGTATTTGTGTCTAAATTACCAGATGACTGATAAATATTTTTATTTGTAAATATAGAAGTTAGCCTACGTATTTATCAGTCATCTGGTTTCCATAGTACAATCATTGCTTATTTTGTGACTCGATGATTTTGTGTAATTCGTTCAGAAATATATTATTATTATTTTCGTGTATATTCTTCGCGTCAACATCAGAAAGTATTATAAAGTAAATTATTTTAAACAAGAGATAATTTTCATAAAGATTCTCTTAAGAATGCGTTCCTTTATGGTGACATACTTTCATCTTAGATCAAGAGAGCAAGCGGTTACAGATGATTTTACTGAAAAAGATTACGAATATATTTATGCAATCAAACAAAAAAAAAGATATCCACCAATTTGCCCATATCTTTTTATGATGATGTAAAGCTGAAAAATGATGCCAGTTTAAGCTTATTTAAAAAAAATAATTGAATATTCTTTTTTCTTTTAACATGATATATTCGATATCTATTACATACATATAAAAGAGATTCCCACCTATATATTGACTCATCGCGATATCTCTGGACCAATAAGGCGTAACGACTTGAAATTTGGTAGGAATATTCCTGTCGCCGAGTGAGAGGTTCATCTAACAGATTTTACTAGTATTCTTTATTTTGGAAACCTCCGCGAATGTTTCAGATTGAGCACTCGTTATTTGAGAAGAGCGGCTGTTGATAAAGTACGAATTACATTGATGATCGCTGATCTCTGGTAGGAGATGGCACTTTAAGAAGAAGTATTACTTAGCTCACGCATTAGTTACGTAAGAGTTAGCGTAAAATATCATTTAGTATGCGACATGTAACAGAATCTAGACACAGATCTTAAAACACCTCAAACAAGGAGATTTTTCGGTGGGAAGTAGAGTTTACGGGAAAACTAGTCTTAATATTTCATACCAATAATTTCTTCCAATTAAATAACCATATTTTTTCTACGATTAAAACTAAACATCGACAGTCTAGTACACTAACATACTTATCTTTGGTGTAAAATTTACTTCCCATAAACGTACTAAACCTACGATAATGCATCTCAATCGAAACGGGTACACGTCACACAAATATCCAACAAAATCTTTGTGATAAACACGCTTTTAAAAAGCAAATAATTCATACTTAACTGACGTTATCACTGACAGGTGTCAAGGGAGCGGACGCCGTCTCCGACATCTGTCAGCGGAGTCGATGATTCCGAAATTAACGGTGTGATTCGAGGTATCGATAAATTGAGATGGCCACACTATCTATCGATAACGTAAACATGTTACGACACTATTTAACTTGTGCGACGGACGTATATGTTTGGTTAATACGGTCGCTACTTGACATCGATGCGCGGTCAATGAGGTTATAATAGAAAGAGTTATTTATCTAACAATTTTATATAAAACTCGATATGCCTTTATAAAATACGTAGCTGGGTACTTTAATAATCTATACTAATATTATAATTGCGTAAATAGGTAAGTCTGCCTCTCTGTATGTCTGTCTGTCTGTGCCTCCTTACTGTCTAAACCATTAATCCGATTTCTATGAAATTTGGTACATCCTTACGATAGATGTCGATAAAGGACATAGGTTATAAATATAGCCATAAAAGTTGTTTAAAGGGTTGAAATAGGGGATAAAAGTTTAAATGGAAGTCATCTCTATTGGAACTAAAGCAATTAAATTTTGCGCTTAGATACACGAAACGGGAATAAGTAGTGTTTTTTTAGCAATTTGTAGTTTCAAACTATACGGGAATGAACTAGGGGTTGAAATGGGGATGAAAGTCAATATAGAAATTCATCATCGTTGAAGCAAAAGCCAAAAACTGTGTGTCTAATGATAGGCACATGCAATAAAAACACCTCATTTATATTGCACTATACAGTATATTTCAATACATCTCGCGGACATTTTTCCTATTACACGCGGACTAAGTCGCGGGTACCAGCTAGTGCGATAAGATAATAAAAAATGCACACAAATATTGCAGGACACGTCCAATGTCCATTGTCTATAATAAACACGATTTAACTATTGAGAACACCAGTATTATATTTCAAAGAAACAAAACAACGCCTGTACAATTAGTCATGTTCAGCGTCATCATCATCATCATCAGCCCGTGTTAGTCCACGTGTACGTTTTAAAAATTGTATGGTATTGCCATTTCGTTGATTGTTACATTGGATTAATGCTTCATGCTCTTATAGGTTCTATGTAATTATAGTATGAATAAGTTTCAAGTAATTTAAATTAAATCTTAAGACCACGGAGTAAATCTCTTGCACAATAAATCAAAATTTTTCACAAGTTAGTAATGTATTTTTAAATAATAAAACTTTTAATAATAACGACTATTGTATAAACCTGGTACATCAAAATATACAGGGAATTGCCAGTAAGGAACATGAAGTTGAGCTATTCTTAAATAGTTGTAAAATATATTTATGTATATTTTATGTATAACTGAGCACTGGCTTCAAGAACATCAATTTATGCCTGATTTTGGATGTCACTAGGTTGCTAGACTGTTCAGTAGAGATAAAGCTATACGATGGCTCTTTATATTTTTTAATAATGCTTTAAAATATAAAAATCGTAAAGATGTTGTGAGACTCTCTATTGAACGGACTATTGAAATAGCCTGTGCAGAGCTTGAGCATTTCATTGTTGTATGCGTATACAGACCTCCCACTTCGTTATATGAACCTTTTGAAGTTGTGTTAGAATAAATATTATCAAAGCTATCTGAATCTAATTAGTATATTATGATTTGTGGTGACTTTAACATAAATTTATTAGATATTCTACAACCACAATTAGATTCAGATCATTGTTAAGTTCATTTAACCTTATCAATTTATTTCTTGAACCTACTAGAATAACTGAGACTTCTGCTACATGTATAGATAATATATTCAACAATAAGTCAACTATTAAACAAGTCAATTATTAAAAAATTAGTTCTGACCACTGAGGCCAGCTTGCTTCTTTCAAATTAAATAAAACATCTGTCAAAAATACAATAAAAAAAATATATGTTTGTTCCTATGTATAAAAAACGTATTGAGAATTTTAGAAGTAATATATTACAAAAAATTGACTATTTACAGTATAACGATAACCTACATGTGCTGTATAATACATTATTATCTTTTATAAGGAAAGAATTTAAATCAATATTTACTTCTAAAACGGTTAAATCAAAGGGTTCTGTAGCTTTTAGTGAATGGACAACAGTTGGAATTCACAAAAGCAGGCGAAGATTATATGAGCTTTAGAATGAAAAATCTCTCGCGAAATCTCTTTATATCAAAGAAAAAATTAAAAATTCATGAGACAATATAAAATGACTTATAATAATATTACTAAATATTATCAACAGTGAAACTGGAAGAGGTACTAAGAGCATCTTAAAATAACTCTAAACATTGATGACCGTTATAGAGAAGCTGACGAAGATGTTGCTACTTATTTCGAAAAATTCTTCTTGGACATTCCAGTTTCTGGTACCAAGTCACTTTTATCTTCTCCAACAGTTGCTGAGTCACTATTAAAAGATAATACCATTGAATGTACAGAGAATTTTAATTTTACGAACGTAAGTACCGGAGATGTTGTAAGTACATTAAAACTTTAGATATTAAAAAAACTACAGACCTCTGTTAAGGTGATAAGTTCTATTATCGATGTAATATCACCTCACATAGCAGAAATATTCAATGTTAGTATCAGAAGGGGCGAATTTCCTGACCTAATGAAGCATAGCAAAATTATTCCGATATTTAAATCAGGATGTAATACCTGATAACCATAGACCCTAATAACTTTAGACCAATATCTATACTGCCTACTCTTGGTAAATTATTTGAAAAACTCTTGCTAAACCAATTGGTTAAACATTTCAATCGTAATTGTCTTTTAAATAACAAGCAGTATGGATTCACTAGGGCTCGCTCAACATCTAACGCAGGCATCAGGCTAGTTAAAAGCATTTTTGAGGCTTGGGAAGCATCTGAGGAAGCTTTAGGCATTTTCTGTTATCTCAAAAAGGCTTTTGATTGTGTACACCATGAGACCTCAACCTTCTGTCTTCGTACCTGAGCCATCGAATTCAGAGGGTTGACGTGAATGGTAAAAGATCTCCCGGGGCCCCGGTAAATATGGGGGTCCCACAAGGATCCATACTTGGGCCTTTTCTCTTCCTTATTTATATAAACGACTTACCATGTGTGATAAATAATAGCGAAGAGATAGTATTATTTGCAGATGATACCTCATTGATTTTTAAAATTAAACGACATACGTTAATGAATGACGAAGTAAATAATACTCTCTTTAGTGTGGCGAATTGGTTTAGTGTTAATAACTTGCTATTAAACCAAAGGAAAACAAAATGTATTAGATTCATGACTCCTAATGTGAAGCATGGTAAATTTGAGTGTTATGGATGGGGAGACGTTAGATGTAGTTGAATCAACTGTATTTCTAGGAATAACTGTGTATGCAAATGGGGCCCCCATACTAATAGGCTGGCAATTAAACTAAGCTCTGCAGCTTATGCAGTAAAAAGAATTAGAGTATTAACTGATGTGGAGACAGTTCGTTTAGTGTATTTCAGCTGTTTTCATAGTATTATGTCTTATGGCATTCTACTGTGGGGAAATGCGGCGGATACTAATACGATCTTTGTCCTCCAAAAACGTGCAATTCGTGCAATTCGTGCAGTCTATAACCTGGGCCCCAAATAATCACAGAAATAAAAATAACGGCCGTTAGTCCTCAATACATATTTGAAAATTTAATGTATGTGCAAAAAAATAGAGATAATTTCCTAAGATATTGTGATGAACATGACTTAGATACAAGGGAACACATAATTTAATTCTTCCAGCAACTAGACTGCGAAGAATAAGTAAGTCTTTTATGGGACAATGTATACGTTTTTACAACAATATCCCAGTAAACGTTCCGAATTTAACTATTAATAAATTTAAAATGGTAGTCAAGGAACGTTTATGTGTTAAAGGTTATTACGATATTAATGAATTTTTAAATGATAACACAGCCTGGTAATAGAATGCTCGCTCCAGGTCTTATTTCAAAATTGCACAACATTTTATGCCCTCAAATTGTTTGTTATTTTTAAAAGTTGACATAAAAAATAGCCCGCTGAGTTTCTTTCGCCGGTTCTTCTCAGGTCTGAGGTGTCCTTTTCCGAATCGGTGGTAGTGTGTTTGACAATCAATTAGCAAGTGTAAACTTCTATATTGAATAAAAATATTTGAATTTGAATATGAATTGAATATTTTTCTCATGGCCATTTTCCCAAAATATCATCATCATCATCATCATCGGTCTATGTTAGCCCACTGATGGATATAGGCCTTCCCCGATGTACGCCTTCTCCACCACGCGGTACAAAAACTGATTGACTTTTTACTTGCCCATCCGATGCATGGATCAGCTTACTTCAATAATTCGAACCATCACGTTGAAGAAATTGATTACTTTATATTACTTAATAATTTTTGCTTTCTATGAAGGAAGGATGCGATAAAAAAATACATATTAACAATATTATTCGTAATAATTGCTGTCCTCCACGAGTTAGGTCTAAAATTATATTCATATCATTTGAATGTCGTTTAAGACCTAATTACCATACGTATACAATTATTCCTACAATTTTTCTCAGTCCTTATAATGATATTCGACCAAATAATATTTTACGGGGTAAGTAACTTCATCAGTTACATTATAACACTGTTTCTTTTATCTGACCTCATTTGATTTGTAAGTTACTCAAAAGTAGCCAAGCTACTAGAAGTTTATTTAGAACAGTTTAATATTCATCCAAATAAAGATGTTATTTCCATAGCCTCCATTATACAAAATTACAAAATTTGTCACTTTTAATTTCGCGCATTAGTCAACGTCCCCCCAAAAATTTTATCGAACAAATGGACTAAAATTAATTCAGGGCCTCACGCCAGGCAATTTGGGAGACATTATAATCGTATTTAAACGTCAAGAGGCCAATTTGCGCGCGAAACTTCGCTCATAAATAACATCCGCCATGTTGTTTTGGATTAAGAATGGCAGAGGCTCCAAAAAGGTTCTGCCTATATATTATTTTTATTTAAATACCAAATATAAGTAATATAGATAATATATACTACTAAAGCTTGTATTAACTGATGTTCTACTATTTTTTTTTAAACATTACTGATGCGTTACATAATTTTAATATTTTGCAATATAATACAAAAGTAAACTTTTTAAATATGGCGAAGAAGTCACAAATACATGCACTCATGGACTTTGATTTATTGTCTCGTTGGAGCATTAAAAACTAAATGGACAATTTAAAGTTATTGTTACTACGTCTGAATATATAATGTCCACATAGATATCAACTTAATACACTTAAGGCTTTCTTCCGATCGATAATATAAAAGAAATCACTAATGTCCACGTGTTTACGAACGGGCTTTAGACGGCGGCGGGCCAATCTATTTAATTCGCTTGGCGGCAAGTGCATTCGGAAGTTATTCATCGTGAGTGAAAGCTATAAATATGTCAAAGAGGTGCGTTCCTTCTCTCTGTCTTTGTTCAGAGGCGAAGCATCCTCCATCTTCCTCCGGCAGACGGTGCGATTGGCCTGAAAAGTTGGCGCGCCGCCCCTCATAACATAGACAATAGAGCGGGCAAAAAAGAAATAAGTATCGCCGTCCCTATCAGCCGGTACGTTCGGAAAACGTGTGCAAACGTCGTTTTAAGTAGGAATTCTTGGTCTAATGAAATTATTTGATTACAAAGCGAGATTCGCGTGCGTCGCACGAATCTGATTGTGAGCAGCCGGTAAGGATTTATGGTAATTTCTGTGTACATCTTGAATTTCACAATTGACATTCGCCTTTAACGCGATGAGGCGTTTTGCGTTAGGTAGAATATGACGAATTATCTATTAATGTCACATAAGTCCAATGTATTTAACAGTTATGTTAATATTGTTCATATCAAAAGAAAAGTATGATTATATTTCGTATGAGAGATGTTTATATTTAATTTTAAAGCTGACTATAGTTCGCAATATTATTGTACATTGCACAATATTTTTTTAGTAACAGAAAATTAAAATTTACAAAACAACATATTGAAACCTCTATTGTCTTTTCTATTCGATGAATATATTGAATTTTTTTTATAATTGTTAATAACAATATTTTTAAAATCTTTTAACGATAGCACTTTAAAAATCAGAACACTGCAGACTAATGAAAGCGCTTAAAGTGGTTGCAAAAAATCTCGCAGCACCAGCCCACAAGCGCATTTAAACGGAATAAAACCTTTAAAAGTGTTCAAAGCACAAACAATGCGAAATCCAGTATAGTGGTTAAGCAGTCTACAGTTAAAAGTCGTTCGACGATCCGTAAAGCCCGTCGCGTGCAAGTGAGACGATCGGAGGCCAAAAGAGATGGAAGGAAATAGGGTGGGGCGTCGGCAGCCACCAGCGCAACATGAACTCCAAATCCCAATGTATTTAAGCCGTTCACAGACCGTTACAAAATGGCCGAACAGCACCGCCCCATCGTTTTATCCACACACGGCACAATATGGGACGATAATGGGTGATAGCAGCCGCTTTAATAAAATAATCCAGTTGTTTGTAACTACCGCTCGCGACTGGATTCCCGCGCGACGCACTCGCCGGCGCGTGTTATATTTTTTAATCGCCGGAAAATCGCTTAGTGGCCAGTTCGCTTTCTTTTTAAAGAGTTTAAAGTAAACTTTTTTGTGGTGTGTTAATAGATAACGTCATTTTAAATTGTCTGGTAGGTTGTATAGTTTTGTTTTGTAGTTTAATTAGATATGGAAGAATAATATGGAACTTTAAATATTTGTTTAAATATTTTGATCAATTACCAAAACATTATAGGAGGATTTTTCAAGAAAACGAAATAAATTGCTATATTGTTAAAAACCAAGGAAACTTTTTGGAAAATTGGAATTAGTTTTTTTGCAAACCTTATAAAATTGTTTTTTTCGGGAAATCTGGCAGAAAATACTTTAGTTTATTTTTAGATATTTATTATATTAGTGTCAATGAATTTATTCATGTCGAGATCAACTGTTTGAGATGATTTAATTTTTAAGTGGAGGTTTTTAATAGTAAGAAGAACTTTAAATTAGGTATTTATATTTTTCTGCGTAAAAAATTAAATAAGTTTTCTTAATTTTCCACTGTTACTTAGTTTGTTAACAGTTTTTTTTACTCGACTTGTAGTTTTTATAGGTAAAAGTTATTTTAAAAGTATTTTTATATTTACGATAATCAGCCAGCTCTTATAACATATCTAACAACAACAACTCATGCCTTACTTCTGAAGATTATAGTTCTTTTTTGACAGAGGACCGTCCTCCGTAGCCCAGTGACGAGGGCGTAGGTATTCAACAAATTTTCATTATTGTTTTATAGTTGGTTAGGGCAATTTGGGCCGATCACCCAAGTGTCTGAAAAGTAATGATGACGATGATGAGAGGTCCGTTTGGGGAAGTATAAACGCAGTGCCTATTTCTGCAAAAAATCAGTCATGTATGAGCATTACTGTATTTCGGTTTTAAGGGTACCGTAGCCAGCGCAATGGCTGAGTAAATGAGACGTAATATTCTTTGCCACAGCGGGCGAATTTTATTAATTTTTTTAATGGGTTAATTAGTTATTTAGTTTTTATTACTTACTCCTGATATTCTAGTCGATTAAGTCATTATAGAAATGTAACGGAATTGATTAACCTAGTACTTACAGGATTCGTAGCCCTTTTTTTAATTAATTTTTGAAATATATATTTTACCAACGTTTGGAGCTCATAGTTTTTGTCGGACTACTAAGAAGGACTCGGAAGATGTGTGTTAGGGTTAGGTCAATGGGGACATAGGACCAATTTCAATCATCTTATTTTAATGATTACTTAGATACAAATATTATAATTCCGAGATGAACTTACAAGATTTTTATAAAACCAAAATAGCATTAAGTTAATTGGGAAGAAGTTTCCTTAACGAAATATTTGTATTGATAAATTAAGCGTGTTATTTATAATACTTCTTATATACCAAATTGCACAATAGTTTTTTGTAGTTACACAAAAATTGTGATGACAAAAACATGATTTAATGAATCGCCTGTAGGACTTAGATTCTGTTTAACATTTTTTTTACAATTTTACCGACGCTTAGCACCTTTTATTATGGTCCATTTGAAACCAATTTAAGTGCTATAAAATTCATTACGTCCCTTTTTTATTTTTCATCCAAATTCTTATTTTGTTAAAGGGGCGTTATTGAGAGTTTTATGTGAGTAAATGCTTTGTATAATATAGTAGTATAACTATTTTTTAAGAAATAAGCCTCCGAAGCCTAGAGGGCTTGCGCTTTAGAAGCCGGAGGTCGTCGGTTCGAATCCTGCGGGGACTCAACTGCTTTTCTAAGTTGATTCCTATTTGGTTTTGCAATAGCAGGCTGATCTCCCGGTTGCCTGTAAAGTAAGATGATCCATGCGTCGCCTGATCACACTCCAGTCGTGTCGGTTATCGTTCCATCGACTATGAAAATAAAGGAAGAGGGAGCACACCTGCGTATGCCTGTACACTTGTGCACTATAACATCTCCGCGTACTTGGCTGATCTCTAACATGAATCGGCGCCGTATTGTTATTATTATTTTTAAAGTAAGAATTAAAAATATCTGAGGTTTTAATTTACTATTATTGCATTAGCAAAGACATGTTTTTTTAAAGTTACCATCTGTAAAAGGACTGATCTTGATAAAAGCTACTAAGAATTTCTTCGGAGGTTTTGTTTGTTGGAAACGATCCTCCCATTTAGTGGTTCTCAGCTTATAACGGATTTTACAGACTTGCAAATGGTTAGACTGCTAGTTATTGTAATCAAAATTAGCATTTAGTAGTATTGGTACTGCCTCCGTAGCCTAGTGGTATGGGCGTGTGCTTTAGAAACCGGAGGTCGTGGGTTCCAATCCTGCGGGGACGCAGCAAATTTTCATTGTTGTTTCCTATTTGGTTAGGGCAGTTTGAGCCGATCACCCAATTGTCTGAAAAGTAAGATGTTCCTTGCATAGAATGGGCATGTAAAAAGGTCGGTCCACCCACCAACCCGCATTGGACCAGCGTGGTGGGATACGGTCCACATCCCCTAATGGATAGGGGTGTATTAGGGGAGGCCTATGTCCAGCAGTGGACTAACGAAGGCTGATGATGATGATGATGATGATGATGAGTAGTAGCAGTAGTAGTTGTCAAGAATGTAGCATTTTTACGCGGAAGTCTATTTGAATCCGTCGTCGTAGTTTCTGCTTAGTCTTTTGTTTTCTTCAGCGTCATAGATACTATATTTATATAATAATTTTTTTGTCCAAAATTTAACGAATTAACGTCCGCAATCTGTACGCTATTAACGTCTAATGTACTATCGTGACTGAATCGCTGATAACTTTTTCTTTACGTTTTTAAGCGATTTTTGTTCGTATATAACAAATAGTGAAAATATATGTACAGCGTACATGGCTAATCAAAGTTTTTTTTTTATATTTTGTTACATAATGAAAACTTGATATAACCAAATTAATGCTAATGGCTGCTTCGTTGCGCAAATAAGATTCGCATCTTCGGCATTAATAAAAAAATAAATAAAAATTCAAGTTTAGAAAACTTTTAAAGCACGAATGTTGGTCTCGACACTTTTTTAAAATCTCTTACTAGTTATAGTTTCAATTTGGTAACACATATTTTTTTATTCGTCCAAAACCTTACCGATAGTTTTGTGTTTGGTATTCGGTCGGCTTTTCAATATAAAACCAAAAGATAACCCGAAATAAAGGGATACAGATTGAAAATCTGTGTAAAAATAACAAAAGCTACATATTACTGGCACAATATAAAAAAAGCTAACATTCAATATTGGATTCGTTCGTATTGTATCATTTCGCGCCGCGTGCCGTCCCGCTACGTCCGAACGATAACAGAATATTAAAACATAATGATAGCTTTATTACGCCATCATTTGCTATGCCCTCGATATAATTTAATTAAGCGTAAACCACTATATTATTATCTATCTATCTCTTTAATTAAAATATGCACGTAAAGCTTGATTATAGAAGTTGAAATTCCCTTGATTAATACATGGTCATATCAATTGTGAAAAAAGGTTATTGTATTTATTAGAATTTTTCTAGCTCGCAAATTAGTCTCGTTTATGGAAATGCCTTAAGGCAGACCTATTTTATCAGCATATTTGTAGGACAGTATTTCTTTTACTTGAGCTGATGATTTATTGGCGCGTGGCTTAAGTTCAACGTCCACTTAACATAGATTCTACTTTATGGTAACCTTTCTCTTTCATCTAGTGATATCACTAAAATTTAAATTACCTCCAAAGATTAATATTTATTATTTAAAAAATATTTCAAAGATGTTCAAATCCCTGTTTCGGGACGGAGTGGATTAATGGAAGGAATCATGCGACTGCCGTATAGATTTTAAAACATCGGGATAATAAGTTATAAAAAGAGCAAAAGCGTCTGTAAAATACCATTATATTTCCATTAGTTATAATTTAAAAGAAAAATCGCGCAAATGTTAATTATTTTTTTTAGCTTTCAAACGTTAAATATGCTGACAACAAAACCTTATTGAAACAGGCAAATAATAAATATAATATCTGTTATAATGGATTTTTTTTATACTTGTAGTTTTATAAGCGATAATATACGATGTTAATTAACCTTCTTAAATAATACCGATATTTAGGGTTAATATTTCAATAAGTAAATAGTAAAATAAATATAAGGGACAAAATAAACTTTTCAATTCCATAGCATCGTTATGGATTTTTATATTAATAAAAAACATTTTTGCTCACCACAGGTCTGTGATGTAAAACAAAGATGTCCTCGCAAATACTACCACAAGCAATGTATCCTCGCGACTCCGAAGAATCGCGGGAGAAGCCGCTCGAGATAGACCAGGATTCGAACCCAGAACGCAGCCAATCCAACAGCCCAAAGAGCATGAAGTACTACAAGCACATAGACGAAGATAAGACGATAATCGGCCAAGGGAAGAAGTCTTTCTGCATAGACGCTTTACTCTCCCGCCATATTGAGCCGGAGTCGTCAATACAGGAGAAAATGGCCCAGCAAAAGTATTTATCGTACGTCCAAAACAAAAACTACATAGCGAGGTATGCTAACGAGAATTACGAAGCCCAGATAGAGCATAATACCATAGAGAGATGTCAGAATCGCGGCCCTGAGAGGTTTGACAGCGTTGAGAGTGAAAGCCCTAGATCAGGACAGAGCAGCCCTAGAAGTGGCAGCCCTGGGTCTGATGATGGGAACAGATCGGAGAGCTACAGTCCACCGATATCGCCAGGAGTCGAAGGTGGTGCTGAAGAGTATGAAACTTTTAGACCAGGTACGTTAGGTGTCTGAGTTTCAAACGCTTTTTTATTAATAGGAATTCGTAAACATTCCTAATAGGCTACAGGTGCTAATTCTTCTTATCTTAAATTTTACAAAGTTTAATTCAAAGATTTTACGGCATTGCTATCGTACGTGCCAAGAAGAACAACTCTGCATTTTGGTATATTTAACTCTATAAATTTATTATGATACAAACAATATAATAAATATTTTCACTTTCCAGCAATTTATTTGATAAAGAAAATAAATGAAATAAACTTTTGAAATCGTCTACAATAAGAAATAAGATGGTCACTGTATATCTTAAAAATCTGTTTCTTTGTTTTAAACATAATGCAGGCCAGGTTCTTATTTTTTAGTTCTCCTTAAAATAAAATAGAAAAATGTTACAGTACAAATAAATGCTAAAATCGTCCTAGTAAATTCTATCTACTATTATATATTATTATTAATATTATACGTAATAATGTTGTAGTATTACAATACTCAAAAGCATTTTCTATCTTCATCTCTCGGCCTTTTGTTGCCATCTATATATTTTAAAGTTCATTTACATATTTATTAAACAGTAACAATTATGACGAGGAAATACTTATGTTACACGCAACCTGCTGTTCAAATATTATGTAATTCTGATTGTTTTACATGGTACTAAAGTTGAAAATATGATTTAAGATGTTGACATCCAAGTTGAAGTCTGTGTAGAGTTAAATTAAAATAAACTTAATATTTATATTACTACTCTTTACTTATCCGTTGTACATAACTTTAATAATGTACATACATTATTATTTTAACATATATTAAACCTAGAACTTAAAATACACAGCATACAACCAAAACTCTTTAATTACTTTAATACCTACGTCGAAATGGCGCGACAGCGTCGCAAATATAGAAGTGATTTACGATGAAAATGTCACAATTTAATTTTCGGCTTAATTTAATTAAGACTGATCGAATGGCACTACGACAGTTCGCGTGTTTATTTTTCGGTACTATCAGCGATTCATTAGGCAGATTGCGTATTTTCATTACGACAAATGTTCGGGTTACGTTGTACAAAAATTCCTTTTTTGGTAATATTAAAGTCGTTAATACCAATAAGTAAATACTTTTTTCTTATTTATGAACAATAAATGCAATCGGTGGTGGGTATTTTGTATTTGAAGTCGTTTTTTTTCTTTATTTTAACTCTATTAATTACTCTAAAGATTATGAAAGTGCAGCTATGTGACAAATATTTTTATTATTCTGTTAATATTATTAAATTAAACAAAAATAGGCAGATGCATTGCAGGCATACATTTAATAAACATAATCACTTGCGGGTAATACATATTACTGTAGGCTACCCACATAATGACGCAATAAACACTGCGGTGAACCAATTAACTTATTAGCTTATTATTAATTAACTTTACTTCCACCAGGCATAATTCCAAAACCTGGTCTGCTGCCCCAAAACCCGGCGCTGGTGGCGCAGTCCTCCCTCTTCAACTACCCCCAGCTGTCACAACCGGGGGCTATGCCCCCTGGGGCTCCAATGCCGTCGGCCTTCCATCACCCTGGCGACCGCGTGCTCCATCACATGCAGCTCGAATGGCTAGCACGCACTGGAATGTTCTACCATCGGATACCCGAGCTTGGAGGTAAGTTGAAAAAAAGTTATGCAACTGGCTAGTACCAAAATGATTAATTATTGCGGTTGATAAAAAAAGAATAAATTACACGCAGTTTTGGCGGTACTTTTTTACTTATGATGATAGTTTATTGCGATTGTTTTGTATAACCATTCTTAATATTTATTCTGATTCAATATAAATGGTAATTGTTCATTTTGTCATAATACTGACCACAATTGTTTAGATAATTATTTTCTCGAATTGTGTGTAATAAAAATTAAAGAATATTCTGCCACACGTTACGTAACATTTCTATAACGATAAAAGAACTCAGTACAACATCTCGGTAGAATGTAGGGTAAAATCTCAGGTAGGGATAACGTTCTACGCAAATAACGCGATGAAATCACCGTTTTACGAGCGCTCTCAGTGTGAGACATGAGATTTCGCACCTGTCACGTGTCGAGATGGAATTGCCAAATATTAAACGTCTTAATCCTACTTATAAGAAGGGCAGATTTCTATGCTAGATGTTTGTAATGGATTTGATAAAACTTTTCATTAATTGAATTAAATTCATTTTAAATAAAAATATAATGGTATTTATTGAGTAGTCGTATGAAAATATAAATGTAAAATTTAACATAGTTAAACGTAGTTTTAATAATTTAAAGAATTTTTCTTTAGTAAAATATTTACAAGGAAATTTAGACTAAAACCTGTGAATAAAGTGAAATTAAAGCCATAATTGCTCCATATATGGAGGTTTATTTGTATGGATGTTTATAGTGCCTTTGACGCAAAAACTTCTTGAAATTTCAAAGTTGTATAACTTCTACGCCAGAATAATATATACAATAAAAAGAGTAAACGAAAGCTTTTATTAATAAAAATATGAAATTAAACTTCATGTTAATTTAATTTTAATGGACAATAATTTTATTAGTAATGACAACAGTTTCGGAGACTTCATTGATTCAACCATTATATTTCTATGGGGTTGTAGCACGAGGTCGACAATAGAAAACAGGTGACATGTGTGGACAGCAAATAGGAACGTGTGGAGGGTGCATTTGCAAATAGCTACAGTTAATCCACTCGCTGATTTCTGTATGTTTCGCTCGCAGAGTATTTATAAATAGTTCTGAAAGTAAACCAAGTTGTATTGATTGTTTACAGAATTTGATTACGCTTATTATTATGTTAGCCGTATTGGAACAGCGTGGTGCTACGGTCCCAAAACCTCCTAATGGAGCGGGCGTGCATTGGGGGAGGCCTATGTCCAGCAGTGGACTAAAACAGTCTGATGATGATGATTCTGTTAAGCTTTATGAAAGTTTAATTCTCCCCGTTCAAATAATAAATTTACTTGATTATAAAATCAAAAGTTATGTTGGTTATTATTTGTTTGTGTTTTAAAACTGAGGTTCGGCATAGACTTAGCTTGATATTTAACGCAGTAAGCAAACAGCGCCGAGATTTTCTACTAATTGTTACGTCACAAATATTTAAATATTTTACTTTATCTATTTAAACACTGCCTTTACTAGTTATTCTACTTTTTCATCAAAAATATTTGAATATTTTCGGTAAAGACAGTACCCAGTACCAGGAAGATCAAATGGAAGGGTGTTAATAGGTTGTGCAATTATTACACAACTAAACCCTAGCACAAAATTACTACTAGTCCACAAGTAAAACGAACAAATGATCAAAAAAAAAAGAATATTTTCGGTAAAGACAGTAACGAATGCGGTCTTCTAGAAGGTTTACACTCAAAATTCAAGTTACGAAATACTAGTTAATAAAGTTGCCATCAAAATTGGCAACAAACATTCCATATTTCTAGTAACTTTTCTAATTGACATCATTTATGAACATTTGCTCTACAAACATAATAATTCGAGCAAAATTTATTTGTAACTAAAATACGGAAAATGGAAGTGAAGGAAAACATCTTAAATTGAGAAAAAAAAGGTTGAAACTTGAAAAAAAGGTTAAATAGAATTTAAGCCTAGTGTTATTACTCATTTGAATAAAATTATTTCATTTATCCACTAGCCTAAAACTGATTGCCTAACTACATCCATAGCACACTCTATAAACCCTAAAATAATCATTGCCAACACGAATGCCATAAACGTATACATATTTAGGGGAATATCTCAGAGCTTTTTTGGGGGCCGTTTATTGGGGTCATTAAGATTCGAACCCCAAACAGGTTGCTCTATTTGACGACCAATTAACACTAAACAGCGACATGTGCGCGCGATCAGTGACTGCACCCTCCGTTAAATAAAATTATTCGCAAACCGCGTCAGGGGATGGGGGATGCGTTAGTGCCGAATAGTGAAAAATTAACTAAAACTGCCCAGTATGACTAAAGTTCGGTTCGATGCAAAGGGAAGGAAGGGTTGGTGTTGATGTTTCTTCGTTTTGTTGCTTTTGTTTGTTTTGTCTTTCAATAAATATGTACGTCCGTCTGTCTGAACATTGCCCTGCAATGCAACTACATTAATAATAATAAGTACCTTCGAAGAATTACTTTGAAATTATTTATTATATCTATACTATTGAATAAAAAGTCATTGCAGTTGAATAGTTAAGAAAACATCTCTAAGCGAATGGAAAGATTTTTATTCCACTTCTACGGAGATGACTTATGTCGTGGGCAATAAAATAAGTGGATAGAAATTATTTCTTAGAATAACCGAGACCAAGAGGGCTAGATGTTTAATAGGTTTATCTTTTATTTGATTGACAAATTGACTAATGAAATGATTTCAGAAAATAATTGACACATTATTTTATGTGTTTTATCATTACAATAGCCTCGATCTCTCCAAGAATTATGTAATACCCATGATCATACGCGAGGCAATTGAAATTAATAAAAACGTAATTTCAATAGAAAAGATCAAATCGTAGGGTGTTAACACTGCTAGGGATGTAACTATTCACATAAATAAAAGCACAAAATTACTAATAACGGTATGCGTAGAACGAACAAATGATCAAAACAAAGAAACGACGGTGGCTGGTTTAAAAACTTTGACAAACCAATTTGGTCAGTCGTAGCCATGGATTCTACAAACTATAGTAGTCGTAAATATTGTAAAAATCCTTTTTAAAAGTCTTTTATTAAATCATGTGTATCATGCAATCGCGTAAATTCAAGAAAGTACGAAATAATAACATGTATTTAAATAATTAATTCCACAAATGTCAAGGTGATTGATATATAAAGTGAAACCATAAGACATCATTTTAAGGCGTATCCTTATTACAGTAATACTGCGCAACAGAATGGGATGATACATTAGCAAATTTTCCTCCTCTTAAAACATCTCGATTCCCTTTTGCAAACTAAAGTGACAGAATATAAACGAGCCTTTGTTGGTCGGACCTCTGAGAGTATCTTAGGGGAGGGATTTCGGACGGATGACGTCAGGACAGCGAAATGGCCCCAAAGTGGATTGCCGCCTTTTGTTTGAACAATTTTTTCGTACGTTTTTTATGTAAAAATATCGTGTTTCACTTCATCGTTGTTTTACAAATCTCAAATACTTAATGAATAACCGTTATTGTTATTAAAACTTCGATGTCTAATACACGGATTTTGTAAAGGAAGTTACGCATGAATTAATTTTTATTAGTCAGGGCATATAGACAGTTAGTCATATGTTATCGTTTAAATAAAAGTAGTGTGGCTTAACTAATATTCCAACGAGAGCACTGTGTGCTCACTATAGCAACAGAAATAGGCAAGGCGGTAATACCTCTTTGATAACTTTAGCTGCCTTAAAACGTGAGTATTACGGCAGCTAAAGTAAATATAGTAAGTAACGTAAGATCACATCACTCCTCAAAATTCACGGCTGTTGCATATTTACGCTCGTCTCGTCGCTTCTCGATAAAGATACTATTATCTATATAGAAGAGAAATATATAAAGAGATTCCACTATATATTGACTCATCACGATGTCTCTGGAACCATAAGGCGTAGCGTCTTGAAATTTGGTAGGAATATTCCTTTCGCCGAGTACGTACGATTTACAACACGCACAAGGGGGGTTAGGGGGTTGCTAGTATTTACTATTTTTGGTAGTAGTTTTAGAACATTGCCTTCGATTTGGAATCAGGCGCTGGCCAAATGCAAGTCCTTTACTCTAAGGAAAATGTAAGTATAGTGATGCTGAGTAAATTTTTAGGAATAGCTAGTAAGGGAAGAAAAATGAACTCTTCACTTCATGGATTAGTAAGCCCTATTAGGCCCTAAAAAAACTGACCTCTTAAAGTCAAGTTAAGTAATCTTTATTATTGTAAATTATACGGCTAGACTTGTGTAAAAGTTAAGGCTTGTTTCCTCTAAAATAAAAGTTATCTTATACATAAAAAAAAAAAAACAAGATATAAATCAAAATGGGCTTAGGAAGTGTTTGTCTAATCTTTGATGGATATTGCACATAAAGTATTGTAGATTTTATCGAACACTCATCAATCATGCATTTATTCGAGCACGTCTTCGTTCAGAGATTATATTTAGCCTCCGTCGTCATTTGTTATTTTTCATCTTAATAACTAAATACACTACAACGTTTACATTTCTTTCTATAATAAAGGCAATGTTTTGTTTTCCAAAATAATTGTAACCATTTTAGCGACTGTAATAAACGATATTTTAGTAAAACTTTACTTATTAACGTCATACGTTTTTCTTCTTTTTAACATAGCTAATACACACTTAACAATACACAGGTATGTTGCTGTACAGTTTTATTAAACATACTTTAGTATTTTTGTGTCAGAGTGATTAATGCCATGTGTGCCGGTTTTAAATGATTCAGAAATCTTTTGTCTTTACCACCTAATTATTGTTTATGTTACGCAAGGACGCAAGGAGGTCATAGCACAATAAATAAACAGCTGTCCTCTTCGGCTATTAAATAAGCCAAAAGTGAAGAATAAACAGATGGTATCAAAACAGTTTTTGAATGTATATTGATTCTCTATGTTCTACTATAACATATATTTAGCACCATTTAGTGCCGATAATAAAGTTAAGTTTATATACTTATTTTTTATAGACGTTAAAAATTGTATCGATAAATCACAAAAAAACAATGACCGAAATTGTAACACAGATTAGATCTTTGAGCGTATATCTCTTTCCTAAGAATAAACTGTTGTTTTACTGATAAGCATTTACATCAATTGGGTATTACCAAAGATAAAAACATTGTTGAGATTAATAGATGATTGATATAGAATGTTTTAAGAGAATTTTCTCGATTCTATCCACGACTAACATATAATAACATAACGCGCTTTAAATCTAGTCATTGTTACAGTCTAATGGCCTTAAATCGTTTTTCAAACTTTAATATTACAGGCTAATATCAGCGGACTCGCTCGCTTATATGAATTCATAACACAAAAATTACAAACAATATGCAATATATAATTATTTCTTTATTTACGCGATTACTATCATATCAAATCCACTAATTTACGGATTTTTCGCGTTACTTAAATATATTTATTCCTGACGTTTCACGACGTTTGATATACCAACTAAGTCTGCCCGTGATCATAGATGCTGAAAAGAATCCGAAACGTCGGGAATCAATATATTTAAGTAACGCGAAAATCCGTAAATAGTGGTTGATAATATGCAATATATTTATCAGAATATATTATTTATGTGAATATAAACTATTTACGTGTGATAAATCCATTCCGGTCGTCAAGACCATCTCCAGCAGACTATAGATATATTGTGCTGGTATTAAGATTGACTAAGAAAAAGAAAATATTTCCATACATAATTGACCCCAGCACAAAACAATAAAGATTATAATTAACAATTATTTTAGTAATGTAAATTATTATATGTAACGTATTTTGAAAACTTAATATACATCACATTAAATTGATAAATTTAAGAAATGACTAATACTCCTTAACCCATCGTCACGAATACAGTGACAAATCTGCTTTGCAATAATGTTTTAAAAACAGTTATGCAATGCAGTTTTCTATTAATAAATAAAGGGTGATTTAGCTACACTGAAATAAGCTGGCAACTCTGCGATGATGACAACTATCACATATGGCGGTTATTGCTTAGTGGCGTTTTATTGGCGGGATGTTGAGAGATCCTTTATAACCCTTTCGAGATCTGCCCAGCCGTTAAATCGGTGATAAAATGTATCTTGCCCATCCGTATTTATATATTTAACCTTAGTAATTAACATAAAATTTATATGAAGTTATTTTAGTAATTCTTATAAAGTTATTTTAGTCTCCTTTTCTGCTGATAGATATTTTTGCTGATAGGTAAAACATTAACCTAATGGTTAACGAAGCCTTATATCGCTAGAAAATAATATACTGTATGATACAGCTTTTTATTCAGGTTCTATTAAATATAACATAAATAAACCTATACTTTAAATCTTATTTATTTTTCTTAGATCTGTTTGCAATTCGGCTAAGACCAGCTGGAAGCTATTCACTCACATCTTTCATGACACTGACTGCGTTTTTTTTTTCTTAATTTTTTCCCTCTACTTGCTTTTGTTCTTTCCATAAAGTTTTTTACGTGTCGCATTGTACATATATATGTCAAAAATGCAATACAAATTTTTGAATATGTGAAGCTGCTTGTGTTGTTAGGGTTATGGTATTACCCTACGGGAACCAGTCTGCTTTTAGGCATCACAAATGCCCTAGTCACTTAACAAAGTATCTTACATCTAGTTTGTCCTGTAAGAATACTAGTACAAACTAGTACACTCCAACGCTGCAACATCACTGTGTTCTGCACACGGTAACTTTTGCAGTGTTTGCATCACCGCAAAATATCTTAGGCAGTGAGTTATTTAAATTTTAAAGTATTAACAGAGTAATCAACATAATTAGCAAAATTAACGAAATTTCTTAAAAGTTTTATGAAAATATGTCAATGAAGTTTGTTGTTTATCTTTACTCTGATGAGCAAAATTTACCGTTAAGCGTAGTAATTAAGATCAAATTAACGACTTAAAATTAACGTTTACCGTTGAAATTTCATTAAAAATTTGCCGGCACCGAAATAAACCTGGATTCGACCGAAAGTGGAGGTCGGAGTGTTCGCGATTTAGCTTCCAATTCGCTTTTTGATATAACGCTAAAATCTTAACTTCTCGTTCTTGAAGCAATATTTTAAAACATAACAAGGAAGTGATAAAACTACCTTATTTTATTGTACACAACATAATGTTGTTCTTTCTGGCGAAAATTAGTAACGTACCAACATTACTACCCCAATGGGAAGGGCTCTGTCATTATGGTTTGGTTATGTTAAACTTGCAATAATAGATTCAAGAAATGACTACGGATTATATTACGTTTAATTTGGTTTTTTTGTACAATTTTCGTGACGTTTCAGACTCTATCCATGGTCACGGGCAGATTGAAGTGCCGTTCGTCTGTCAAAGTTTTATACCCAAGCACCGTCATTGGAATAAATGTATATAAAAGTTATGTTTAACACTAACCGCGCTAGAAGCAAACTCCATTTTATTCGTTAAAAACTGTAATTTTGAATTCCTAAACGATGTTTAACCTATAAATGTGCCTAACTTATTAGTGGTTGTTGAGTTTGAAGTTAGATTGCAATTACGTTTATTCTATCTCTTAATTATGTTAACTACAGTGTAATACATCGAGTTAAAGTTACGTAACATCTATTGAGCCATGATAAATAGGTGTGTTGTTGTTATTAATGTAGTCGGCATATCGCCCAATACCTGCTGTTCATAAAGTGCCCTATCGTTCTAATATATGATAAAAATTACGCAATCCAAGTGCACTAATGAGAATATTAAGAAATCACATACATTAGCATGTCACCCGCCGTCAGCGTCGCCAACCGAATACCGGCTCCTGAGGGGCATAAGCCAATTAGGAGGCAGCAATTTGTTCGCACAAACAAAGGGTCTGGGCAGCCCTTGACAAATTAGGTCGTGTAGGGCTGACGATAACCGAATCGTTATTGATTAATATAGGTTATATTCTTGCCTACATGTGTCATGTATTGGTATATGTAAATTATGTCTGTTATATTTTATATTGAAACTAACATAATATTTTCGTAAGATAAAATAATAGACATTTAGATAAACAATAGATTTTGCCGAGTTATTTTACTTTAAAAACTCGATCTGAAAACTGTTTCTAGCGTCTATGTTCATGCTAAATGCCGTAAAATAGTTCTATTTTAAATCATCGTAAGAATGTTGCTTCGCTTTTTTGTCTTAGTTAGTATTCAAAAAGTCGATTTACGTAAATTTAATTTTTGGTCAGTTAACGTTAAATACACATCGAAATAAAAACCGCACGTGTAAATAGATTCTTAAATTTGCATTTCCATTAAGCAAATTGGTGTAATAGCTTCACTTTATGTGAATTTTAAATAAACAAAAATAAACACATTTCTTCCCCCTAGCCGTTTTCCTAAATTATCATGGAGTCAGTTTCTAGCCCATCCAGACTTGCTTAAATAATTTATTTTACGCGGAGCGACTGGAATCTGACTTACACAAACCAAAGGGTTAACTGCATTGAATGAAAGAATTTATAGTGAATTTTTGGGTCGTTCAGATTGGGTGATCGGCTCATATTGTCCGAATCAACTAGAAAACAACAATAACTAGAAGTCGGAAATGTTGTGTTTAAATTTAAATTACATTTCTCTCCCAATAATATCACTGGTATTAATAAGCATTTATTGATAAAATAAATAAAATATTGGTATTAGTTTAGAATTAAACGTCGCCACTTTTGCTTACGCACAACCCTAGCGAACCATAGCATTACTTTGCCGAAAAAGGGACAATTCGAAGTGGATTTTCAGTAAGGAATCTATTTATTCAGCACTGGCCAACGAGCAGTCATTATGTTGGGCCAGAAGCAGAGTTTTATGTGCTTATGTATACGTGATTAATTTACTCGATTAACATAAGGATTTAAGCAATGTAACGCCCCTTTTTGCACGTTAGTAAAGCATAACTATACATTATTTTCGTGGAAAATTGTATTAAAGAAAAACATAATGAAAACATGTGAATAGTCTAAGAAACTAATAATTTTAACTGTTTGTGAGTGTTTTTTTTATCTTTTCCATGTATTTCATAATACATTTGTAATGCGTGTTAAACATGTAACGTGTTTATGAACTTTGTTGAGTTATTAGCAGTGTGTATTTTTTTTTCATAAAATAGAAGTTTAAAGTTTTTATTATGAAATTGTAGAGTAATAATCGATATTTTATATTCGTTGCACGTTTCAAATGTTGCAGTTGAATATTTTAGATATTTTTTTTATACATTGGCTATTATTGTTTTAATTTTTGTTCTTTTGGCAACAGAAACACACGTTTCGTATTTAATTTAACTGTCCCTTTTAAGATTTAAGACCAACCATCAGACAGGTAGATAATTGGTCGGAAAACTTAGGTTTGGAACTTTCTGATCTAGTATTAGTGCACTCGAAATATTATTAAAAATCAACCACAATAACGATATTTTATTACGTAAAACTTCATTTTTCATAACCCAGCAATTATATTAAGACAAAAATAAAGTAGGACGTTCTTTACTTTTGTCTTGAACGAAAATCAAATACTTTTCATACCATCTACTTTAAAACAAGTGACGACTCTACGTTATTAATTCTTTAATTTATTTTGTTGTTCGTTGGCTGTATGTGGCTCGTGCCGTCGTCAATGGCTAACTTAAAAGCGCACTTGTCTTTTTTCCTAAACATCTGGTACGCATGCGTCCGTCACGCCCTCTTGTTCTGAGTATATAAGAAGTGTACGCGGTAGACGAGAGCTGAACAAACCTTATTAAAGATCGCATCTTCAGTCCTCTTAGGCTACGACTAAAAATTACCTATACAAAACAGTACTCACGATGACTATTGGAAAAGTAAGTCATGATCAATTAACTCACCAATAAACTGGTATATGGCATAAACCAACTTAGTCTGCCCGTGATCATGGATGCTGGCAAGAATCCGAAACGTCGGGAATAAATATATATAACTAACGCGAAAATCCGTAAATTAGTGGATTTGATACGTCACTAATAAACTGTTTGTAAATTTTTTTAAATAACAAATAAATGAAAAGTTTCAGTTAGTTAGTTGCATGCCACTCTTACATTAACAATAATATTGTGAAAATGACAATTGTTTCTGGAAAATGATTTGCCGATAACTTGCGTGTTGGAGTAAAACTAACTTATTAGTGGAGTATATCGGTTTGCAATTGAAAATTAAATCATTACTAATTTCTACTACTAATTTTATATAAGAAATTAGTAATCTTTTATCGTTATTTCATTGTGGACTTTTTAACGTTATTCGGTGATAACGTAAATTTAAATCAATAACATTATTCATTCATCATTATATTCTTAACATTCATGTCACATAAATATCTCATATAATGGGAGACATTTAATTAATTTCTTTCGTATTCCTTCTAAACACCACCAGTTGTACCAAACATTTGCCGTTCGTACAAACTAATTGTTGAATTGAAAACAAACAAATTAGCGAACAATAAACAGAAATAAATTTCGCGCCTGCCCCGAATATAACGACCCCCAAACTTTGAGGGCATTAAAGTAATCACCCCAATAAATATTAAATAACCACCCCTCTTAATACGACCGATTTATTATAGCCCTTATACGAGAATGATTTCTAAGCGAGTGGGTGTCAAAATAAGGTGGTCAACTGCTAGGGTGGTTTTTTTCTATTAATCAGTCGACATACGATCAACATGTCAGCGTTTAAGCAGGGGTGGATAGTGTAGCCAATTTTATGGTAGATTTAATATAAGCTATTAGCGACTCGGCTATTTCGAATTACTTACCTTGTGTTGGTCGTATAAATTAAAAATTAAGCTTACAGCAACTGAACTTTAACGTTATTTTATACTAAAAAATTATACTACACTAGTCCACGGCTATACTCGTGTAATTTTAAGATTTTAACTGAATTTTACTTAGGAAAAAGTGAACATAATTAATCACTATACATGTATAAATGTATTATATAGCTTTTCTAGTATTTTAAACGAATTTAGTACTTTCGGAGCCTGTTTCAATCATTCAATCACAAAAAGACTCTATAAGTCTACTGCTGAACATAGGCCTCTTTTAATGAACGCTAAAACGGCCGATCTGCTACTCGCTTCCAACCCGAACAGCAAGCGCATGGAGATTGTTACCACCAGAGCCTGTTTATTTCCATACCATGTTTATTTCATTTATATCGTTCTTGAAATTAAATTAAACATTACAATTGTCTTAAATAGACCTTCTCATAATCTTAATCAATTAATTTTACTATTAACTATGGCATTTTTAATTCCCGCTCTAAAAATTAAGCTCTCTATTTTACTTTCGATTCACCAGAAATTATTATCAATGAACACATGAAACAACAGTTCTGCCCTAGTGTTATACTAGATCCAATTCGATACGTAAAATGAAATGCAAATTCTGTTGGTTCCGACTTTTCTTCACCGCCTAATACCGCAACTGCGCTACCTAAAACAAGGGGTTTTAAATCAAATAACCTTTTTCGTTACTTTATATATAATTAAAATGAAATATATTATTATTATATTGTAACTGAAATAGCGATTCGAAGCGGATTCATTCAGATACGAATTATTTTCGCTGTAATTAATAAACATGTTTTATTTGTCTAGTATCGAATTTTCTATTTATCAAATATTTGGATAAAAATTTATTGTGTATTATCATATACATCGATTAGTGCGTAAATAAACTTGAAATATACAAGTTGTAAAAAAATCATGAAACTAAAGTTAATGGCTTTCTTAAATATATATAAAAACATAAAAGCATCAACAAAATGGCGGCTTTAATCCTCAGCACAATGCTCGCAACCCGACGCCGCTTCCATAATTATTAATAAACGTATCACTTAGTTAGATTAGGTATAAACACAGACACGACAATAAAATTATGTCGCTCCGTTGAGCGCAAGTCTTGCAATCAGCGTAATTCGATTTCTCCTCCTGCCCCCGGGCGAGATGTAAAGATATAACGGGCCACTTCGTGTGTTATTATGTTATTATGTTTTGTTATCGTGTTATTGTGTTATATTATACATATACTATATGTAATAGTGTTATATACGCGGGTGTTGGAATAAGTTTTAAATTAATTAAACTGTTATTATTATAAACAGTTACGTTTATGTTTAAACCTGTTTATCTTACAGTTGATCGTGTTTGATCCGACGAAATGTCATAAAAATATTTTTGGGATAGAACATGACGCAAATGACGCAATAAACGTCACGTTACAAGCAATTTTGTCATTTCTAGCATAAACAGGTTTTACAATTTTTTTTTTTTTTTTTATGGCATACGCGAGCAGACGAGCAGTCGGGCCACCTGATGGAGTGGTCACCGACACCCATGACGTTGACAATACCAGTGGTATCGCCGACGCGCTGCCTACCGTGAGACATAGGGTGTTAAGTCTTGTTTGCCCAGTAAATACGCTGGCTACGGTGCCCTTCAAACCGGAACGCAGCAGTGTTTTCACACACTGCTTCGCGGCAGAAATAGGCACCGTGGTGGTACTCACCAGATGGTCTCCTGTAAACAGGGGACCTACCACCGGTTAATTTTTATATTTTCCTTTATACCAATTTCTGATTAATTAAGCATTCATATATTCTTTTTGATCTGAATAAAAATATTTTAATTACAGCAATGCATTATACACCGTTATACATAATCCAGAAACAGCCTATTTGTAGTCTATCTATTTGTATATATGCTAGTAACATCAATATTTAAATACTAACGTGTATTAAGATTAAAACAAAATATTCAACAACTTAGTGCCGTAGAAATAATAACTGTAAGTAAACGATTTTGTTATATTATTTTATTCACTGCAACGATATCATTACTTTAACACATTTTTTCATTACTTTGTTTAAGACCTTTATTTAAAATATATATATTTGGGATAGAACTTGACTTGAGCAAATGACGCAATAAACGTCACGTTACAAACAATTTTGTCATTTTAGCATTTATATATATATAAAGTATATAAAGTATATTTATGAAACGTGACACTTTATAATGTTTATATTTCATCGCTCGAAACATAATCACGAAAGGTTTCAAAAAGCAGAGTCGGAATTATCCAAGCGACATTTTTAATATCCGTTATCGAGCACAATGATTATTCGGAGATATCCATGATTGATTAAATTATACTGTTTGTCTAATAAAGCGACTAAACGAAACCCGTCAAATTAACAGATCAAAACAAACAATACGATTATTACGATTGACAATCAGTATCTTTAATTAATTCACTGTTTTATATTATAGGCCCTTGGGTTGGTATTGGCCCTTGCTTTATAAACCGGGGCTCGTGGGTTCGAATCGCGCGTGGAAACAACTTTTGTTATCATTTTTTTCTGGATGTTTAGGAGAATTTGGCCCGTCATCACCCAATTGTTTGAAAAGTAGGATGATCCGTGCGTCGGATGGGCATGTAAAAATTTGGTCTACCCACCAACCCGCATTAGACCAGGGTGGTGGGATACAATCCCAAAACCCTCCATTGGAGAAACGTGCATTAGGGGAGGCCTAACTAACAGAGGACTAACACATACTGATGATGAACCTATATTTAAAAGTTTGGTTAAGCTAGTTTGAAAAACAAAATATTTTTTAGATGCAGCTAAAGAGACGGAGGATCGAATGGAAACATTAAGAAATGATCAAATCAGTACTAGTACTAGGGACAAGTAATTATAAATGAATATAACTAGTATTTGCTAGTACTAAGAGACAAAAGAAAGGAATATGTAGGTATATAAAGTGTTAACATCTTACTTTTACTTATATACCTAAATTTTTGCTAAAAAAGAATATACTTACTCGTGAAAAAACCAAAGTAAAATATGGTATCAACGCGTCAAAGACAAATGATGTTAAAATGTATATATATATATATATATACTTTAATATAATATGTCTTAATAGGCTATACCTACATATAGATGGACATATATATAATGTATTTCCGTTCCATTCGCGGAACTATTGGTATGGTAATATTTAAGTTTTGAGGTTAACAAAACAAATTGTTTGCAGTATAAAACAATAGAATGAATTACACTGGAAATCGTTAGTATTTCCAATACGGGAGCGTTCCTCTGATATTAATGTCTTCCTTCGTGACTTGTATGGTTCTGTGTTCAATTGGACTGAATGCAAGTTGCTCGACTTTAAGATACTTCTGTTATTTACCTTATTATATAATCGATAACAATGCGAAAGGTCAAACAATTTGAATCGTGATGAAAACAAGAATTTTAACATCACATATTATCATTTTAACATTACATCATCACACAATATATATTTACTCAATTTTTTATAAACAATAACGTAATCTATGTTTTTCTAGATAGAGGGCTTATATATGGTCATATGGTATTTGCCCTGTTTGCACAGTATCTAATAAGTTTGTAAGAATTAAAGTTTATGGGACATGTTAAGCATCGTTCAAATTGATTTTTAAACGAACTTTATTGTCAATATTATAATTAATATGGTACCTCCGGTATATAATATATTTTTGTTTATCCGAATACTATGCGTTAATAATAAAAGTACTTAAACGGTTTTTATCGGGTCAAATTACGTATAATCATACTTACTACTTACTTACTTTACAAAGCGTATTATTAGATTCAAAACAGCATTCAGTCTAATTTTGAAGAAAACATTCAATTTTTACATTTACAACCTACGCGTATTGATTTCGTGAATTTTGTTCTTTAACCACATAGTAGAGCAACCTTCTCCAGCCGTGCAAAGGTAAGATTTACGTCGTCTGCCTGCGGAATACAAGCAAGCGATTACGGGAGACTTTAATCTAAAGACGTTAGGGTTTTATCGTTGGATTGATTTATCTGTAACGAAGTTCCCGATTTTCTACTAAAAGAGAGACCTTTTGTAGTGAATATTCGAGAAATAAAAACTTTTACCCACAAAACTAACGCGAACCGCTAATTTTATTTGAACGAAATAGTACTTAAGTAACTTGAGGAATGACTGTAATATCTCGTGGTAATCATATCTGTATTAATAGTTACCTGGTTTACAGAACAATAACACATTAAAAGTTATTTGATAATTCGGATTTAGTTTTTTTATCTGTTGTGTAAGTTAAACATGCCTTAGAAACTAAAGTGCATTCTTATATGGAAGAAAACGTTGATTGTTTATCAATATGCTTATCAAATTTCATTATAACGCATGTATATTTTATGTGAAGATAGAAAGAAAAAATATTTTCCTTGCATCTCAAATACAATATCGTGGCTACGGCTAAATCTAACAAAAACAGCGTAACTGGTACTGGCAATAATTTCCATGCGATTTTTAATTTCTGACATAGATAATAAAATTAAACATCATTACAAATATTTATATTATTAATAACAAGCTCGATATAAAATTAACGACCGTGTCGAATCACAAAATTAGTCCGACGTATGTATACAGAGAACATAATGCAGACATTTTAAAACACCCATTAAGCGTCCAGTGAAAAGTCACGTACGGTCAACATGACAATCTTTATTTATTGATTTTCAATTTGGCCTCTTAAGCACGATCCGCTGTTAACTTGGTCGCGTTGCTTCGTTTAATGTATTTTTAAATATTTTTCGAATGTTTAAACTGAATCCGGCGCAGACCGCCGCCGTCGTTGCCACAAAAAACATATAAAACGCCAGTAACTTTTTTCAATTGTCTGTATATTCTTTGCTTTCTTTGTAAATGATTAAAAGTAATATTAAAATATATAAATAATGACTTCGTATTATATAACATCCTGCGAAAAAAGATATTACTATTTTATAATTTTTGTCACGTTGCAGTTTCAGTTTCACACATATATTATTTAATATACATTATAAAAGAAAGAAATTTATGTATTTAACTTATTAAAAAAATATATTAGATCTCTTAGTATAGTATTACTTATAAAATAACATCTAAAAAAGTTCCAAGCAGTCGATTTGCTAAATGGAACTAACAAACACCACAATGACAGTTTCCCGCTAAAAGTTGACAGATGCGTGGATTTGGGCGCGCATTTATCGGTTTGTGCAAACATAACCAAATGTCGCATCGACGCCGATCCTGTTAGGCTAATTGATAATTATCATTTTTATAGGCTTACGATTTGGCCGGTGTGTTATTTGTTTAATATATTAGTTAAGTAATTTAGTTTTAGATATAAAACACGCGTTGTTTATTTGTTTTTTCATGATTAACAATTTTATTTAATTATAGTATTGCTATGATAATACGAGTATAATGTATTTCAGCAATATCAGTCAGAATTACAACATTATAAATTGATTTATAACGTAATATTGTTTTCTTTTATTCCTTAAGCGTTAATAAGTCCGCCTCATTTTAGGAAACATTTAAGTCTATTTCTATTATACGTTCGTGCGATGTTTTATAATTGTTCATATATTTCACTATTTATATAAGTTAGTATTTCATAATTAACAATAATTTTCTTTACAGGCGCACCTCATGCTCTTTTGGGAAAAACAAGACGTCCCCGTACCGCGTTCACTTCGCAGCAACTTTTGGAATTAGAAAAACAATTCCGCATGAATAAATATCTCTCGAGGCCTAAGAGATTCGAAGTGGCTACAAGTCTTATGCTAACAGAAACACAGGTAATTATAATACACACTATATGCCTCTTTGACTTATGTTCAAAACATTATTACCAGAAAATTAAAGCTACAAGTAAAATTTGTCACATAGATATAGTAAATATACGTTTAATATAATTCGAAGCGGCTTTGTAAATGGTGTTGCATTATTTTTGTAAGGTTTAAATGTCGAAAACCGACGTACCTAATTTTCTAATCTAGAAAAATTTTGCGTCATACCATGCATTCATTTATTATTTCTATGAGTAAACAAGAAGTTTACAATGTATTTGCCATTATCTAAAATGATTAGCAACAATAATGACAACTCCAAATAAGAACTCTATGTGACATAAACAAAATGGCGGGTAGCGAACATCACGCTGAGCGATGCCCGGATTTGAGCTTACAAATGTCCCGACAAGATTATAGGGGAGGTAAACGTTACCCATAAGGTTTATTGCGTGGGGTGTTTTATATGGGTTTAAAGATTAATCTTTTTACATCCGCTTTGAGTCTCTGCTTTATGGTAAGTTATGATAATGCGCAGTCATTTCGTAAGTGCTCTCCAGCTTGTAATGGAATCACTTAGCATTTATTTCGAAGAGCTAGTAAACCTAAAGCGTTAGTGTATTTACACTAACGTATAGTAACTAAATTTATTATATATACGTTTTTGAAGTCATATTTCTTTTGGTGCGTTAGAGAAAACTTGCGAGACAAAATTCTAACGCGTGTATAAGAGTACACTCACACTTTTTCTGCTGCCTACGATATTACATAAATAAAAAAAATACGATCTCAACCATTTCTATATTATGGTGCGACTGGCTTATAAGGTTAATTATTTTTTAAATGTGAGAATAAAGCGTAAGGTCCAACACTGATGGCACTAATAGTAAAGACGTTCTTATTGGTCGACAGCCGCCACATTCAGGCCCGACGTGATGATTGACCAATAAGAATACACTCATAGAGTTTGACCTAAGATTTAGTTAACGTAACGAAAATTCCACTTATTTTTCAAGGGATTAAATTAAAATATTTGTAGCGAATATTACAATGTAATCCAAGTTAAACTTGCCCTATTTGTCACCAGGTAAAAATATGGTTCCAAAACAGGAGAATGAAGTGGAAACGCTCCAAAAAGGCGCAGCAGGACACAAAAACAAAAGAGGGCCACACATCGCATCAGCCCGAAGAGAAAAGCAAAAGCAAAGAGCCAGCACTGCCTCCGTCAGAGCCCGAAAAACAAACCCAACAACAAATGGCGGCAGATTTGACATCTGTGAAACCACCACCAATGCTGGACAGGGACAGAATTATTGCCCTCGAAAGGGAGAGGGCGATGGCGGCGGCGAACTTCAACTCCAATTTAGAAAACAATAGACGCGGATTGGTCGTTATAAACCAAGATGCCGGTAGGCCGGGCATAGACATGTTCAGGCCGTACGTAGTATGAAATTAGAGGCCGTTTTATTTGTTGAAATTAAATGTATAATTAAATGAATTTAATTCAGTGCAGTAAATAAGGGTTTTGTATTATTTGAGCCGGTATATAAGTTTATCATCCCGTTGCTCGGAACAGACGTTATCCTAAATTAAAATGGGTTTCTAAATGCCCTCAGAAATATAAATCATTTTTCTCTGCCATTTATTGATTAAAGAAGGAGTAATAAACGCTTAATCTAGTCAAAAAAGTATTTATTAAGCCTCCTCAAATGTAAAAAATAATGACCTTGATAGTATTATAAGTTAATATGTAGCAGTATTAAAATAAAAAAATAAAATTGTAAGCTTAGATGAAATATTTCAACTTAACGTATATTAAATAAAAGTATAGCTAGGCTTTTATCTTTTCTTACTATAGTTGTACATAATTACATTATATACTTTATCATGTATAATTTTTTAAATTTCCTACAAATATGTAAGGCATCTTTCCAAACAGTATTATATTTAGTTTAATTTGTTGTATTTTAATTGCATTTATTATCTATATTACTTAGGTATGCGTTTTATTAATAGTTTATTATGTAAAAGTAAAATTTATTTTATCTGTAAACACTATGTATGTAAAAAAACGCAGGCAGCTTTTATCACAGATTTAGATTCAAAAGTTTTAGCATTTTTTGTTTGCATAAAACTGAAATTTTCTTAATAATAATTGTTTTAATTTATTACTATACTGTGTTCATTTTTGTTTTGGTACGATATTAATTTGTTCGCGCATAAATTACACACAAACTACATTAAAAAAGTAAACTATGTCTTAAATGTCTATAGCACTTTGGCGCCAAATGATTTGGCGCTATGACATATAGGGCTTTGGCGTTTGTTTTATTCGGTTCCACCTTCATACATAAATTACCATAGGATATTTAAGCAATTTGCTCATCAAACGCTTGAACGACGTTACTTTCACATTAAATTGTTTACATTTTTGCATTCCGAGTTTCTTTTGGTTCATATAAAATGAACATGAACACAAATAGTATGAATTATTTGTTTAAAGTTTAATAATTATGGCGTAAAAATTCGTTATTTTAGCAACGTAGGTGTACGTTGTGGATCATTGCCGTATATTGAATAGTCTGAAAAAATATAAACATTTTTTAAATTATATACGGTATATAATAAAAGTAAAATATACTGATTAATATGTACTCTTAAGCATAAATGTCTATAAAAATATTCATACTATACAACTTGTTCTATTAGAAGTATTATTTTAATTACAGCTTTATTTTGATTATTAAAAGGTAACCTCTAAGTAATATGCCATTATTTTAATTTTTAGTCTTAATTTGTTAATAAATATAAAAATATAAGTAACAATTTTACGCATCTTATTTATGAATGTTCTAAATATTGTGATGTTAAGTTGTGTAATCTACTCAAATAAATATAATTGACGTAGGATCTTATGACTACCTAACATAAATACTGTTTTAGCTTCTTTTGCTATTTTTTTTATTTGGCTTTTATAATGAAAAGCTTACAAAACATTTAGAAATGTAAATAAAACTACGCGATTTTCGGCTACTTGCAATTTTTTTGCCAATATAGTAGAGTCATAACATAATCTATTTGTATATTTTCGTAAGATTCCAACATGTATAGATATAATAATTAAATGAACGGACTATGTATACTAATATTATAAGTAACGTAAGGTGTTTGTATTATATTAGCGGGAAATAAAACATAATTGTAGTTTATGATTGAATATGTGCAAATTTAAGAAAAATATAGTTGCTATGTTGAGAAATATCCGCTCTTTTATTCTTTACCTTAAATAAGTCTACTAGCATGGTTATAGATACTGATAATAATTATTAGAGATACACAGAGTCTAAACGTCAAATCTTATGTTTAAGTTTTTATTCTCTAAGCCATTTTCCAAATTTATTACGGCGTTGGTTTCTAAAACATTCAGATTAATCTAAATAAGAGTTATTAAGCAGTTACTGGGATCTGCCGTCCATAATATAAAACTTTACCTGTTTACTGTATTAGCTGTCGGTAAATGAGATGACTGATGATGAGATGATGATGGCACTGAAGTCCTATAACGGCTGCCAAAGATGGTGTTGAAAACCGACGAATGAATGGTCATACTTATCATTCTACAAATTTTCCTAAGCAACCAGAAAACAACTATAAAACAAAGCTTCTTACCAGCAAAAGTACGCCTACATTGACAATCACATCTTTTATTTTAAAGTATATGGGATATAAAAAGTCGTGGAACTTTATAAACAATTTCTTCTTTTAATCGCCTTATTCGTGATACTGTAACTTAACTAATCTTTAAACTCCGCTAGATTCGAACCCACTGTCTCCGACGGCAGATATTTGACGGAACCTAATTTAATATTAACGGAGTAAATAGAGAAATATCACGCGACAAAAATATAACCAACAAATACTTATAACCCAGATATTAACTACATGTGCACCTGTAGTAAAAAATATTAGCAACAATATGGTGTATAGGAAAAACGGCTTAAAGAGTTTGAAAATAATAGCATAATGAATTAATATTAATTATATTGTTGCATTAAAATACTATATTAAAGGTCTCCGTGATTTAGTGGTATTGGCCGGATATAAACCGGAGGACTTATGTTCGAACCCCGAGGAAATAACTTTGTGGTATCGTTGTTTTCTGGTTGGTTAGGACAATTTGGGCCGATCAATTGTCCAAAAAGTAAGATGATCCATGCGTCGGATGGGCATGTAAAAAGACGGTCCACCCACAAACCTGCATTGGACCTGCGTGGTGGGGTACGGTCCAAAATCCCCTGATGGAGAAGCCGTGCATTAGGGGAGACTTATATCCAGCAGTGGACTAACACAGGCTGATGATGATGATTAAAACAAAATCTTTTTAGTCGGGTGACTACCACCCGTAGTAAACCGACTAACATTGATTAGAAGTCGGCTAAATGATGAATTAAAATAGCTGGTAAACACTATTGTCTATAAACTAGGCCCCTAAAAGCCTCCATCGCGTAACGCTTACCGGCACTAGCTTTACGAACCAAATACGTCTGGTTTGAAGCCTGTGAAAAACAAAATTGTATTAAATGTACTCTCTTTCTTTGTTAATTTGTACAATGCAGATTAATCTTTCAATTTACTAACAAGTCAAAGTCCAATAAAACACTTTTGAGAGTAATTAATTCGTTTTTCAGTAATATCAAAATAAATATTTATAAACATAAATTTAATTATTCATTTCTGCATTTATGAATATAATATACGTCCAATTGTGAAGTTCTACTCTTTCTGACATTCATTATGAAGAAATTACTGTTCAATAAAATATTTTGCTTTATTTTTCTTTATATGCGGTTCATAGTAATTTATGGTCATAATTACATCCTTGATAAGTTTTTCACAGAATCTGACAACCATTTTATGTGTTTGCGTGTATGTTTCATACTGTTTGAACAGATTTTTTTACTAAATTGAACTTGTACCGATAGAGCAATCCAATATTTTTGTTGTTTTTTATAAAATCGGTGAACATTGACTTATTGCAATCCGCTCATCAGTATAATATACAATATTTTGTCTAAGTAAATGTGTAATCTAGGGATTTATTGTAGTCATGTCCCAATTTAGGAGAGCCAAAAGTAATGGTTTTGATATAATTTAAACTTTATGTGTTTCTCAAAATTTTGCGAATGTAATAACAATATTAACATGAATATTGTTCGTATTACTTTAAAGTCTTATTTTACTCTCGTTTACTTCATTATTTTAAACTAAGGTGAAGCATTTACTAGCGCATATTATAACAAAGTGAACTAAAAGTTTGTTGGAGATATCTATGGAAACAGTTCTACCTTCACTAGTTATACACAGTCACAGATGCGCTCTACACTTACTCGTATAGGCTGAAGTCATGGACTTTAACACAGATCGTGTTACTGTACAGGAAGTCAGGTCGTCTATCCGCCGAATAAATTACGTAGTTTTAGTGAATTGGCAGCAAAACTTTTGGCGTATAGAGTCAAATATTGTTTTATTGTTTCTATGAAACACAGACAAGCGACAAACATTAAGTCTATCTAATAGTAAACTACACCTTCACCCTGTCTATAAGTCTGGCAGAATAAGTCAATATAAGTCCTCTGGCTGCCGTGATTTATTGTATGATAGTTATGCTGTCTATCCAAATATGTGTTATATACATGTAGCCAGTACTTACCTAGTAATTCCTTTGTATAACATGTCAATGATAGGAACTTTTGTAAAGTGACCAAGATAATATTGACTAAAAATGCCTACTTCTTAATTAAAAATTACATTGAGGACGAAAATTTTGTGGAATTATTTAATTTTCTGCACTAGTAAAGAAATATTGGCCTCAGATTTTCTTGCCCGTGTTTCTCCGGAAAGGTCTAATTTTTTTTCCTTTTTAAGTTCTTAGTAAAAATTAAATATGGCATTGACGGTTATGTTCTAACGGCAACACATAAATACAAGAAGACAAAAACAATAGTAATTTCAGTAGAAATAGGGCACTGCGGTTCAAAGTTGGAAGTCTTAGTTTTATCTTAGATCGACCAGAGAAGGCGACTTGATGACTGATGGTAAACATGACTTTTACAAATTTAGTTTCTTTGTATATTAAAATATTAGATCATAATTCGCTTAAGTGAACTATTGGATGCTGGCAGGATTGTAACCCACGACCTCAAGTTTAAAAAGCAAAATTTTGTACAACAATATTGTTGACTGCACATAATAATAATTAAAAAAAAAACAAAGTGGCCTATTAAAATATCGCCCGTAATATTAAACATGAAACATATTTTGAAAAAAAAAACACGCCCTTCACTGGCGCAAGTTCGCGGGGCGTTTTCGTTACAAAATCAAATATCAAATATTGATGTTCGCTCCTCCATTTTGTATTCTGTTTGAGGTGCGAGATACTATTTGCAGTTCTACTTGGGGAGACGTTTCGGATTTCATCTGTCATCAATGGCGGCCACTGTATTTTGCGGGAGATTCAGCGGATCGTGAAGTTTGTTACTAGATATCCTAAAAAAGTGTCGTTTAAATCCATATTCTTATAATATTATGAAGTACGGATATTTGTTACAATAAGTAATTAACAGATCTTGTTAAATCTTTACATTACCAGATTAACTTCCTATTGATTTCCTTCAATGATTTTATATTAATTATAGTTTAAAATAATTATAATATATTTTAATATAAAGAAACGCTATCAAGCCACTAAACAATATAAAATTTATTCTTGTAGCAATTGCAGTCGACGTTTGCAATTGTTTATAGTTTTCTGTGCGGATGTTTAAGATATTTTGACTAGCTGTTAGCGGTGCCTTTATTGGCATGGTTTAATTTATTTTACTAAAAAAGTTACTGACAATTTTATCAGCCACCTTCCAATGAAAATTCCGTCACAATTCGATTAGCCATTCCAGAGATTAACCTGAACGAAATGACAGAAAACAGACAAAAATTAAAAAACAATGTTGTTTTGTTATATGTAAGGGTTATATATCACAGTGTAACAATTTATAAAGAGTTACTTTGATGACACTACAATTTTATTTATTTGTATAGATTACTCTAAAATGAAAAGGATTAGTAAGACGTAAATGTTAAAGTGTTAGTAGCGCTATAATAAAATTGTATGTACTCTTATACATACAAACATGTAAAATAAAGAAAATATGTCGAAAATTCAAAACGTTCGAAGAACGTGATAACTTCGGACAACAAAAAACAGGGAAAACGGAACGTTTTCGTTTTCACGTCCGGTGGCTGCCCAACAACGCAGAAGGCGGGAAGACGGAGCTCGTTGATTGGTGCAAATTGAATTTGGAATCAAGGAGCGCGGGAAACGCGCGGGCGGCGGCCGGGGGAGGGGGGAGGGGTGGTATTGTCGTGTTGGCGATCGCTCGCTGATTGCTCGTTTGTGGTAGGCGCGAAAGAGTGGATGCGGCAACCTATTTTATGAACTGACAAGTAATGTTTAAAAAAAATATTGAATAAAAATAATTTATTCTTAAAAACATTTGGCTCCTGCGGTACTGGTACATTAAAAGCGATAAAATTTTCAATAGCATCTTCTGCTCAGTGTTTTTATTGGCGGATTGTACCGAGAAGCTAAAACTATCAATTAAGCGACACCTTCATCTAATAACAACTTCATAAGAACTACGCTACTTTGTTGCTATTGTTGTATCAAATAAATTGATTGATTTAGCTATAGTATAGGTTTTAATTATAATTATCCTACTGTAAATCTATGTTATTGACCGTGATCATGACCTTTTAATATTGTTTCAAGATATTATCGCGTTGTTCGTAATAACTTTTTTAAGTAACATGCTTGTATTATTAAATAATTAAAAGCAATATAATTTCTATTATCTAATTAGTATTGAACTACTTACGTTTACTTTTGAAGTAGAGGATGAATTGAAGTTCATGCGGAGGTAATGATTGACGAGATAAAAATTACTAACAACCTAACGATAACATTTTATTTAAAAATCATGTAGTCTGTTTACCGCAAAAAAATAATATCCTAAAAACGTCAGTTTTAATTCAAATAAAGTTAATGCTTTTTACAACAATATAAATATTAAAAATATACCTACTCTTTTTTAACAAAGTAAAGTAAGCGACAAATCACGTCTTGAATCCACATTAACAAATAATTTGAACGTGTAAGAAAAAATAGTGGGTAACAAATTAAATGCCGTGTATACACTTTTCTCGCATCAATGTTACCAGAGTTCGGATGATTGTGCTCCCGGCACCGTTTGACGAGGTATAGCAACACCGCATTGTTCCGTTCAACCAACAATTTACGCAGTTCGCCTGCTTAGTTTACGAATCAGGGGCACTTTGGTGGAATACTAAAGGAGCGGATGGTGCCGTATTATTGACGCACTAATGCCGTATTTAGCTTAAATATTTATTTTTTTTAATCTGTATTAAACAATTATTAATATTGTTTTCTATTCTTTTATTGATTTAAAATTATCGGAGTCATGTAATGTATCTTGTGACATTCAAAATAATTTTAAATGTTATTTAATGGATAAAGAGAAATCATCGTATGGATTTTTTTTATTTTAAGAAAATTTTACTAAATTTGATTGGTGAGATATATTTTTAAAAAATCCAAAATTTTACTTGAAATAAAATAATATATCTGGGTCTCATACACGACTTAATGGCATAAGGAAATTTGTACATATTTATCTTGCTTATTAAGGTAATCATTAAAGTTTTGGTATAATCACGTCTATAATCACAAAAAATATTAAAAACATATTATTTAAAAAATATATAAGGTTAGTGGAAAAATGTGAGATTACCTTTCAGACAAAAAGAAAATTCCTTAAACCATCAGACATTTCGCTACGAAACCAGTAGCACCACTCAGGGATAGTCGGTGAAAAGATTAATTAGAAAAATGAGATCATAGACGCCGTTCGAAGAATCTATTTAAAAAGGGTCTATGCTAGACAAATAATCTGTATAAAAGGGAATGCCTAGTAAAATATTTTCTTATTTTTTTGTTTTTGGGTTACCTGGTTAAGATCTAAGTTAAATCTAATGAAGAGTATCTAATAATGGGAAATGCACAAGCATTTCCCACTTTTAGATACTCATTTTATCAAAATGTAATCTATGACACGTTTTAAGTACATAGAATGAAGATTTTTTTACTGCTATAACTTTTATGTTAACTTGGACTGTATTTGGTAATAGTTATTATCATAAATAAGTTTTGAATGTTCTCGATTGCAATTTTTAAAAATGTTTCCATCAAAATGCTTATTGTACGTTATTCTTAAAACATAGATATATGTATATATGCTATTGGACGTTATTGTAGACCAATTTAAGTAGAACAATTATGTAAAACATACTTTATATCTATCTCTTAGGGTTTTTGCAGCGTTTCTTATTTAATCGAATGGGGTCGTGATTTTTTTATGTCTTAAATATCTGTTAAACTACTTATCACAAAAATATTAAAAAGAAATGGGACCAATGGGAAGCTTATACCTATCACTTAAAAGAATAGCGAACAAAATCAGAGCGCTAGGAGCGGAGGAACGTGGTAACATGTATAAAAAAAACATGGTTGGGATTGAATACCTCCTTCTTTTAGAAGTCGATCAAAATGCAAAAAGGTCGCTGCTGAGAACACCGCCCCGCCGCCTTAGCAATATCTAGACCAGGCCATAAATATCGCTATGTATTTTATACGTCAAAAAGCACTGAATTGAGTACCTTCAACTTTTGGGCAGTTGCCTAACATTGAACTACGTATTTCAATGTTAATAAAATTATTTGTTAAAATGGAGCAATACACATTAATCGTTTAGTAAAATAAGTAAAATCTACTTATAATGGGAATTCTACAAAATCGCTTCTGTTTTGTTCAAATTATTTTGACAAAAATCTTTTAAGCTCGACTTACATACAATAAAGCAGCCTAAAATAATAAATGTATACAAAATTTCCTTATTTTTTGTACTAAAATATTTGGTATTTGGTCTCAAGCACCAAAAAGCTGAAGAAGCAGAATTTAGTGATTAAAATTTTGACTTCCGCCACCTATTAGAGGCTATCATGAATAGAACATGAGGCCATGTCGTATAGATGGCGCTGCTCCATATTTATTGCTACTTTTACGTTACGACCACTTTACCCGCATTTCGCAGGCTTTTATCTAAATTAGTCTCGTTTCATTGTTGCTGTATATGTCTACATATTATTTTGGATTACATGCGCTGTCGTAATTTGCTTAATGTATCATAAAGACTTTCAAGCCGATTTTTTTAGACTGAATGGGCGAATTGGGTGAATATTTGTGTATATCGGTGGGGAATATGATTATGACAAATATTTTTTTCTCTTATTTTGTCTTATTAAGTACATTTAAGGCCAGTTCTTTTAGAAATTGAACATGTGAGCTTCTTGTGAAATCCAAGAAATATTGAATGATACAAATTTTTGTTTTTTTACCTCATCATTTTAGTTCCTGTATTGATTTTTTTTCATAATATTTTTCGTTTAATTTATATTGATTATTTTAACAAGAAAAAATAATCAAAGTAACCACGCATTAACTTCTATGAAGGAGAAAAAGCATTTTGTTAAGTAGAAAAAAATATAGAAAAGTATTAAATATCTATAATCGTTTTTAACTACCAAGCAGTTATGAACAAATTGGGCCATAACGTGAAATAATTTGAAATTTTCAATGAAATCACGACTAATATCATGATAGTTAATTCACTGCACGATAGGCGATTCCACTTTGGCTTAACTGCCGTATATGTTATCCGAATGGGTTTTTTATGTAAACGAGCTCTTTATACGTATGTTGCCATTGAATACAACAAGATTTCTTTGTGAATAGATATGGGCGTTTCCTTAATTTTATAGAGTTGGATAATACGTTTGTTTTATTTAAAAAATAACGGATAATTACGACTTACCTTATAGTCTCAGTATTAAGAGGGTTTAAAGGCAAAAGCCTGCTTAGTTCAACATCATAAGAAAAGATATCTTTATACTTATTTGATACTTTTTTAAGTCGGACAGCAAGAATAAATAAAAATACATTGTGTACTATTTTTATAATCAATTCGATTAACCATATGGATTGTTATTATTTTTTGTTACCTTTTTTTCGTATATCGTCTTTCGTCTTTTGATCGACATAAATTTTGTCTTTGTCTTCAAATATCAATTAATATATAAAATATATTAAACAAAAAATTGAAAATGTGTACATCGGTCTCCTTCCGTCTACATGTAGGAGACCGAAGATGTAACGACTCTTATAATATCCTATTTAAATTTAATCCGGATAATGTTTTCCGATTTATTCGTGGTTCAACCTCTCCAAGGGTAATTTGCCAAATAGTCCGCAAATGTCGTAAGTACTTGTAAAATGGATCATTGTAACAACGCTATTTTACGCATTAGTAATTGAGTAAATGACTTAATTTATGGCTGGTGTGTACTAATACAAATAACTCGAGAATGCCGTAAATTTTGTCACAGTTACTAACAATTCAGTTGATGATGGTAATATCAGTTGCCACGCTTTGCGATGATACAGTTTACAGTACATTATACAGTAGTTTTTGAAGTAATCCTTTTTTAAATTATTACTTTAAAAAAGCCAAATGTATGCTCGTTTTCTGCTGTAACAATAAAATAATGTATTAAAATCATAGTATTAAATGGCTTTTATCATATAACTGAATCGAGCCGAAGCGTCGGCCCACCTGGGCAGCCCTCGATTCGGCATGCTAACGGGTACCAGAAAGTGACGGCCCAAGCCGAGACTCCCTATCTGGGGGCCCTTGGTGCAGTTAAGTCACTCGGTGGGGAGACGCGCCTGTGGCAGTGCCCCCCCCCCCTCCCCCCACACCTGATATGTTCTATTTTCTAAAAATGTAGTTCTAGTTTGGTAAAAATGCCAAATGTATGCTCGTTTTATATACTTTAGCAACAAAATAATATATTAAAACCATAGTATTAAATGGCTTTTATCACATATATTAACATAAAACTGAATTTGTATAACATTGTGATACACATAATATGAATAAGCAAAATTTTGTTCCTCCAAAAACAAATCTCCGATGAACAGTGAAATCTTTCATGGTACAATGTACACTCTACTACAACAAAGTCCCAGAAAAGGTTGATGCATATATCATACAACATCAGCCTGTGATAGTCCACTGCTGGACATAGGTCTCCCCTAATACACCCCTATCCATTAAGGGTTTTTGGACCGAATCCCACTACGCTGGTCCAATGCGGGTTAGTGGGTGGACCGACTTTTTAATGCCCATCCGACGCATGGATCAGCTCAGTTTCAGAGAATTGGGTGATCAGCCCAAATTGCCCTAACCAACGAGGAAACAACAATGAGAAGTTGTTGAGTCCCCGCAGGATTCGAACTCACGACCTTCGGTTTCTAAAGCATGCCCATATCACTGGGCTACGAAGGTAGTTGATAGAAAACATTCAGCACTTTTAAATTTATCTGTAAATAAATTATAACTGTAATGATTATTTACTTGATAGATAACACATCCTGGTAATCGTTCATCTCCATGTTAACCTACAACTTACTGAGTAGCATTTTAATTTGTGGTTTACTCTGGATAACGCACATACCGCATAAATGGAATCAACGTTTTAATATTTTATTGTGGACAAGTGTTCGTTTCTTTATAAATATATATGTAAATATAGGAAAAACAAAATATTTTAAATTATTGTAATTGATAAAAACACACTAACGTAAAAGTTTTTAACACTTTAACAGGTTTTAAATACTTCTATAAAAGCTGTAACTACAATTTTTTCTATTTTTTACTGGATTTATTGGCCTGTTTTTGACATATTTTTAGAGGTGCATTAATCTTAAATGCAGATGTAAATTTATACTAATTACCTAACATATTTATTATAAGGAGTGTTCGTTTTTCTTCGTTTTGGTGCGTCATTCGTTACTTTAAATACATGATAAAGTTTAGTCATATTACGTAGACGTATAGTTCGATTCGATCGATCGTCCCATTATTCGATCCATAAGAAATATTGTTAACGAGTGTGTTAAACCTAAAAATTTTAGTAAAACTTTTTAGCTATATCTATATGTATGTTTCGTTAATACACATGCATAAATAATATTTAAAGACGTAAAAGTAACGAAAGGCCGCACACTCGTATATTTTTGAAAAACTGTCAGTACTCCTTGCCTATGGTTACTTTCGCATCATTGTACTAATTCAAGTCGTATCAAGATTTCGCATAATGATAATTTGTATATGAAACAAACTGTAAACAACAGGTAAAATAAAAAATATTTAAAGAAAACTAAAATATTTTTATAATATTAAAAAACTTGTTAAGTGTTAAATTAGATCAAAAAGGTCTAATGACATATTTTTAAGCTACTGCATAGATTTTATCGCAGGCCTTTAGCGTGGCGACTGAATCGAGAAATTCCGTAATGAAAATAAAACCTAACACCCCTTACTCCGACAACCATGTGGGCGGCCGAGTGTACCGTTATTAATTCAAGTCTCAAACTCATTCACAATTTCTTATATCAGCCACAACCTATCATTTCAATAAAAATTCCTGAATAACCTACATGTAGGTTAGTAAGGCAATAAAAAAATTTGAACCATATTAAGTTCTTATTTATTCAGTTTAAGAAAATAAATTGTTTTCTTATCGGTCACAACAGAAAATAGGTTTACTGCTACAGTCCAGTCACGCGTTTTTTATTTTTAAAAATTCACAACAATTTTTTGTAACGATCGCTATAAACTTTATAAAAAAGCACCAAAATTAGAAACGAACAAAAGACATGCGTTTATAAGTAACGTTGCAGTAATCGTTATTAGATGGCGCTTCCGTAGCAACGAAACATGCGCTTTGCTTACAGTTACTAATACTATAATACGTTCGTCTCACGTAATAACGCTTTTCGTAACGCTCTTGGCACTGTTTAGCTTACGCCCTAAGTTACAGTACGTATAAAATTAACATAAAAAAAGATGACACTGTATTTTTTTAAGCTTGGAATGTCAGGAAGCATCATATTTAAACGATAAGCAATTATACGACATAAACTTTAAAACGTAGTACTTCGTAACTCGCTATTATTCGTTACTACACTCAAAATATACGGTTAAACAACACTACATATGTCACCTTGACATTGGATATTGACAGTCGCTGTCTGAGTAATTTTATTTATTTTTCATAAGCAATTTGTTTATTACAAGATAAGCTAAAGTGAATTTTTAATCAATTAAAGCCAAGATAAAACGTTCCACCAATAAAAAAATGGCTTCAAACGTTTCACGGACTCAAATTTTATCCATGTACAAATCATTATTGAGAGAATCAGAAAAATTCTCAAACTATAATTTCAGGTTAGTTGTAAATTATTGTTGCACCTTAATTACATAACCTATTTCTTATTTAAAAGAGAGCAATTTAACAGTTTCGCCTGTTAACTCAGAACCTAATTTCATACAAAACACTGATGGTGTAATTTATTTAATTTGACTATGACACGTTATTTTCATAATTAAAGGAAACTTTGAAAATATATAGACTATTATTGTTTTGAAATCGTTTTTACTCTGTGCAATGCAAGAACTTAAGTATCATCTATTATTAATATTTCTTTTGAGGAAAGCAAGTTTATTTAATTGATTTAATCTACTTATAATAAATATAATTAGTTCTTTGTTTTATGTGTTAACAACAAAATTTTTAATTTAAGATGCTACTTTGCTTACAATAAACATATTACATAAGTAACACATGTTACCTATTCTAGCCAACAAGTATGTATACTAGTGTATTAACAAATTAAATGAGACAATTACTTTACATTTCTGGTAGGCAAGACATTGCTTATGATAAAACAATTGTTATTCTTTCTTAATTTAAACAACTTTTAAAGAATATTTTACTAGTAAGTTTTTTATTTTTTTTACAGAGCATATGCAATAAGAAGAGTGAGGGACTCTTTTAAAGAGCACAAATCATTGATAGATCCAAAGTTAATAAAAAAGGAGTATGAATTTGCAAAAGAAAACCTTGCCATTATCCACAGACAGGTATGTATAGAAATATTAACTTCTTGGCCAAAAGAAAAGATTACTCTGCAATATGTGCCTATAGCATTTATAATATTTATCAGTATGTTCAAAAGAACATATATAATATCCCTCTATTCCATTTTGTTATGCTGACTGATCTTTATTGGCAATCAGGCAACTCCACAGGTGATATTATAGTGCACAGGCAGATACCAAATCACTCTTTCTTAGGTACAGGACTTACTTTTGACATGTCTATATGCATAGATCAGCTGGCTTCAGGTTACACAGGCACACGGGCTATTAGCCCACATTGCAGCTTAAAAAATAACCAGCTTAGGAACAACAATGAAAAGTTTAAATTCTCACGTAATTTGAATCTATAACCCTCAGTTTCTAAAGTGAAAGTACTTACCACTAAGCTTCAGCAGTTACATATACGAAAGACATAATTTTTATTGGTTTATAGTTTTATTATATATAATAACTAGTTGACCTGGCAGACTTTATACAAACTCAATCAATAGATAAAAGATCTATACTTTTGTATAAGATATATCAATGTCTATATTAAAAAATAACATAGATAGTTATCATTTGAGTTAAGTGAAATTAAGTTTATTTTTCACCTCTAGAGAACAAATATGTAAGAAAAAGATATTTTTTTTTTAGTTTCGATAATTTTTATATTTAATTTAATTTAAATATTACAAGATAAATACCTTTTCAACCTTCCCTGGACTTCCACAAACAATTCAATACCAAAATTAGCTAAATTGGTTAAGCCATTCTTGGTAGATGGTACAATAAAAAAACTTTTGACAAGGAAATGAACTAAAAATTATTTTGCGTTTTTTATAGTTTTCCGCTAAAATTATACTCTCATTTCTTTTTCAGGTGTTAATAGGAGAAATGTACAAACAGAAAAACTTGTGATTGAAAACAAACAGTAAATTAGAATATGCAGTATGTATAAGGATTATCTCTATATATCAGCAATAAAAGTACAGATGGATGTGAATAAAAAGAAAACTTAAATATCTTTTCTTTTTTTTAATTTTACAAAAGTATTAAGTGCAATTAGTAGTTAAACATGATTTGATAACATTAACATTTAAATATTTTTTATTTTAAAAGTAAATAGGTCTTGGGTAGAATAGAATGGTTGATATGTTATAATTGGTTATAACATATCACCTAAAAGGATAAATTAAATAGCTTATACTATTTATTTTATCTGATATAAGTGTATTAAAAGTTGTTATAAAATTGATCTTATAGAAGATGAAGTTGGCAGTACCTAGAACAGAGTGTAGCCTTAAGATTGTTTTGAATAAATGATATGTTAATGAAAAACATGGTAATTTTAATTTAGTATTATAACTACATATGGTTAGGACAATTTGGGCTGATCACCCTATTTTGAAAAGCAAGATGATCCATCGGATGGCCATGTATAAAGTCGCTCCACCCACCAACCCGCGTTAGACCGGTGTGGTGAGTGGGATATGGATCAAGAACCCCCTAATGGAGGTGTAGGCCTATGTCCAGCAGTGGACTAACAAATTAAAAATTTTGGTCCTGCTACTATACAATAAAAAAAATAATAGAAAGTTATAATGTGTATATTTCGACTTCATGTTCAAGTCTTTGTCTCGTCTTTGTTTTAAGTAAAACATATTTAGCAGGTTCTGGACGATAGGTATATTAATTTTTATTGTGTCTTGCCACTTTTCAATTATTCCAGGTTATATAACTTTTCGGACTGCGGACTACGGACTGCCTCCATAGCCTAGTATGGACGTGTGCTTTAGAAACCGGAGGTCGGGGGTTCGAATCCTGCGGACAAAACAAATTTTCATTGTTGTTTCTAGTTGATTAGGCAACTGTTGGCGATCACCCAGTTGTCTGAAAATAAGATGATTCATGCCGTCGGATGGCATGTAAAGGCAGATCACCCACCAACCTGCATTGGACCAGCGTGGTGGGATATGATCCAAACCTCAATGGAAAGGGTGTATAGGAGGCCTGTCCAGCAGTGGACTATCAAAGGCTGATGATGCATATAACTTTTCAAAAATTTTGAACCCTATTTGTCAGTAGTACTGGTGGCATGAGTATTTACTAGGAAATGTTTGTTGAATCCTGACTTTGTAGGATGCTGATCTCTGCAGTAGCTAGTTTAAGCTGAAAGCCAATAACAAGAAAGCTTATGTACAGTAGTAGACTGATAGTTACTTATGTTAATTATGATGATTATTTAGGAAACAACTATACCTCGGTTTTGTATGATTGTGACTGGTATTGTGGTATTTTTATTGATATTGATTAAATATAGACAGTGTGTAACACACAATCCAGTGAGGGTCTGATATTTCTCATCAATTTATGCTATATTTTAGTGCTGTATAAATTTTGATGTGGAACTGTCAAACTATGTAAGGATATAGAATTGATGTAAACAAAATCAAATATCAATCACTACTGGTATGATATTTAATACTGCTTACGCAAATAATACCGTAAGACAGATTAGTTACAATTATTTTGACATTGTATTTTTATAGCTGGTAAGTCCCCTTTTTACATGGAGCCGCTGTAGTAGTGTGAAATCACTACTGTGTTCCGGTTTGAAAGGCATCGTAGCCAGCTAATTTACTAGGTAAACGAAACTTATAGTCCTATGTCTCTCGGTAGGCAGCGCGTCGGTTATACCCTGGTATTGCCGACGTTTATGGGCGTCGGTGACCACTTTCCATTAGGTGCTAGTCTGCCTTCGTATGTGATTTAAAAAAAATTGTCCGTCCCGTTATGGGCTTTTGGAAGTTTAAGAGCAAATCCGTAAAACGGTTTGTTTTATCTCTAATAGCGCCAATAGTAAACACGTTTTTATCATCGCCTTATCAGACAAGAGCTGCTAACATTTTGGCGCCAATAAAGTTTAAAACTTTAACTTCGTTTACTTAAATGTCCACGTCTTTTATTGGCACTATTATTAAAAAAAAACTAAAATGTAGTATGCATTTTTTTATTTCGTCGGATAATTTGATTGCAATTCTATCAGGCAACGACTGAGCTGCTATCTTCTAGGGAAACGATATTGTTTTCTAGTTCAACCGAATGGAGTCTGTTGAAATGTTTTTTCTTGTCGTCTTTGCCGTGATGCTTTTTATGACTTTTGGCCTTTTTCTTTTTATGCATGTGCTTCTTCTTCTTCGATTTTTCAATTTCACCCGAACTCTCGACCAAAGCGTGTACGATTGTTTTGGGAACGTTATCTACTGGGGCCATATAGGTCTCAGATGGTTCCTGAAATTATAAAGGGGCTTGGTTTTAATGTTCTAGTTGGGTATTATGAAAGAGTAAAAATTTTTATATTTTTAAACTAAACATTATACGTTTCAGTGTCGTATTAAAATGGTGTTATGCTTAAATATAATTTTTAATGTGTACATTAGCTATAGGTTCAATTAGTTTGGTTGGGATGGTTTTGATTGGTTTGGAATATAAGAATTTACGGAAAGCAAACGCCTTTTGTTATTTAGTAATCTAATATCGCAAAGGATTATTAAAATTGCTTGTTGGGCCACGTCGTTGTCATTGGTTACAATGACCTGCTAAAGTCCAAGTTTTATTTGGTCCTAGCTAGCAAATATTATACCTTATAACTATAAAGTTCGCTCTTTCCAATTGCTTAAATAAAACTTACTTTTGGTGGGCTCGCTCTTCGAGAAAAAGCTCTGCCGACGTCACTCAAGTATCCGTTTAAGTTTGAGTCTTCCACGAAGATAGGTACCTCGCTGGTTGCTTCTGTGGTGACACGCAAGCGTTTCCCGCTTCTGTCAATCAAAATTTGCTTATTGGTTAAGAGTTTTTGATCCTACGAGTCCAATTACAATTTTAATTGCAACCGCGCACTTACGATTCTTAACAAAATTATAATGTGATGCATTTGTATTTTCTTACAATAGCGATATGGAATAATTTTTTGGGGAAATTCTGTTCATAAACAGTTACTTTTTAAAGCACAAAAAAAGTGTATAAGAGCCATGTTCAGATTAAAAGTAAGAGACAGTTGCAGAAATTATTTTAAAGAAAATAAAATTTTGACTTTGGCCTCACTATACATTCTCGAAATAGCGGTTTTTGTGCGAAGTAATCCGTCACTGTTTACACGGGTGTCAGATTTTATTATAAGAAATCGACGAGATAATACCAAATTATGCATACGAAGAGCTAGAACATCACGGATGCGGAATAGTGTATTTTGTGTGGCTCAATTATTTACAATACGTTACCGAAAGAACTTAAAGATCTTAACCAATTTAAATTTAAAAAGCAACTGCGACTACGTTTAATCGATAAGTGCTATTACAACTTAACTGAATTTTTGTGCGATAAGGACTTTTAAAAGATGTACACTGTTCAGTTTTATTTAATTTAATTGTTTTGTAATTTTGATAATGATTTTAAATGAACTTTATCCTGTACCCTAGTCCTATAAATTAATGTAAATTTACTAAATAGGTAATTTTGTAACTTTGACATTTATTTATATAATATATATTTTTTTATCTTTCTTATAATATTTGTACGCTCCGTGGAGCAAAAACATGGGTCTGAATACGTTTGTAATTACACCTCAATTATTTTATGCTATACCAAGTGTTTTACAAATAAATGTCTTATTATTATTATTAGTTATAGTAGTCACGTTGTCGGATAATTAACTTTTTTCTTAGTTTTTGAACCAGATTGTGTTTGTTTATGACTACCCTATGGAACAAATTACGTTTGGATGTCAGTTTATTTCAATTATTCAATAGGCACGTACTTCAGCATGTCCATTCTACGCATTTAATATGATAGGCAATTATCTTAACGGTTTTTATTGCTCTAATTAACTAAGAAACAACAATATTAATAAACGCCAATAGATAAAATTTCGTTTCATCTATTTTCAATTATTTTGTACTTCCTGGCAAATTGTTACTTACATTTGTTAAACACAATACCTTTTGTACCGTTTGTACGATGAGGTGCTTTCAGACGCATACGTCTTTAGTAATCAGAGTCCTAGGTACGCTACCGTTTCCTCGAACTAGATTAAAATGTTAGCATGTTCTAGTATTTTTTCGTGATAATGCTCACATTTCTAACGTGGTAGTTTTTCGTTAGTACCACCGCGGTGCCTATGTTTAGTGGTGTATAAACCCCGAAGACCTAAGTTTATACACCACTAGAAATTAGTGGTATCGTAGCCACCGTAACTACGAGGAAAACGACACATAATATGACGATAAGGAGTCTCGTGGCAACTTACGCTACGCCTTTTATGGGCGGGTCGTGTCATGTACCAAAATCGTAATTTGATCAAATTATCAACATTCTATGCTTTTTACGCTTTTGTTACTTACCGAACGTAATTGTCTCCGTCAGATTTTAAATGGTTAACTTTAGATACTGCAATTTCACTTTCGGGTTCCTTTGGTTCCAGATGTTTCCTGGTTTGCAGGTGGATGTCAGATCTGTTACATTAGATTATTGTATTACAAAACCGTTTTTAGCTGTGTAATATCTGACTTTATAACTCACTGAAATAATTGCTTCCTAACCAGGAACGATATTTGATTAGTTCGGCATTCTAGCTAATGTTGATGCGTCTTTAACACTTACAAAATCGTCATTTGATAACAGTTCAACATATATCTTCATCACTTTTGTATCACTCGACGTACATGCTCCTAATCAGATTCTTTACATGGTTGACTCTAGATCCTACCACGCCTTGGTCCAGATGTCGGTTGTGGTTGGCACGATCTGTTACATCCCATCACGATGATCATCTTATTATTATCAAACTGGTGATCTGGTAATATTATACCAACTAGGAACCTGACTTCTATAACGAGTTTTGTTAGTTTCGCTGCAGATTTGACCCTACCTCGTTTCTAAGCACTCCATACATACTACAGCAGCTTTAACAGTTAATTGATAAAAATCAAACTAGAATTGTGTATAAAAAATATTATGTATAAAATTTAATTGGCTGTCCTATCTAAACATTGTTCGAGTTATATAGCATAGAACAAGCTGTAACCTAAACTTTTTTTTTATATAGGGAAGGGTTTCAAACTCTGTGTTTAATAATTGTGAAGTAAACATAGTACAGCATCCGCACGACGAACAGAAAGTGTTAACTGGTTCAGACTGAATATAATTGAATTAACCTTTCATGCTAGCCGTGTTACTTAAGTCGCGCGGTTCCGGTTTCGCTCTGTGAACCTTTTGGCTCATCCTTTGCACCACGCTCTCGATGTCTCGCATTCTGGTTCCTATAGCGTCGACCAATGCCTGGAGGTTTGCGGGTTTCTCTTCCTTCTTATCCGTGTCGGATTGGCTCTCTTGTGCGTGGTAAACGCTGGTCTCCTAAGAAGAGGTTTAAAATCTATTTATTTTAGTGATGGCGCTACTATTATTTTTTTATGCAGTGATAACGTGAATTCACATATATTTTAGTCAGGGAATAGATGGACTTAGGCTTTTTATACAACGCATATCAAGATAATGTAATGTCGTATATATAATAATCGATTATAGATGACAATTTTGAGAATGCCAGTCGTTGTTGCTATAAGTAACACTGTTCTCATCAATTCCGTCTTTTCATTGTCTCACTTAAAAATGAAAGCCTAAATCAGAAATATGATAGCAGAAGTGAAGTCCGAAGCCATAAATTAGAAGCTTAGACAGAAGAGTGACAGGTTGAAATCGTGTGGAAAATGTTCACTTTGTTTTTTATTTACCTTCGAATTGAACCTGGGTGATTCAGCGTCCATTGAGGGTTCGTGCTCGTTCCACTGGTTCGGTGGTATTTCGGTCCAAGCGATATGTCGTGATTTGGAGTTCTGAAACATTGAAAGTAAATCATTTATAATCCAGTCATTGTAAAATAGAAAACATTTTTTTCCTTTTTATTAACCTTGCATGCAACATTTAGGTCATATAAATTGGATATTACAAATAATAGTAATGACCACAAAAAATTGTCGTTCATCTAACAATAAAAAAGGACATGAGCAAAATCTCTTATTCTTGATTTAAGAATATCATACTTTGGCAAACTTAAGGACCTATATGACCCAATAAACTTTAAGAAATATGATAATTTATTTATGTTTTGATAAATGTAAAGTTTTTCCTTTGACAATTTCTATTTTGAACAGAACACACACCGGTGGTAGGTCCCCTGTTTACAGGAGACCGTCTGGTGGTACCACGCGTGCCTATTTTGCCGCGAAGCAGTAGTGGAAACACTTCTGTGTTCCGTTTGAAGGGAACCGTAGCCAGCGTATTTACTGGTAACGAGACTTAAACATATGTCTCACGGTAGGCAGCGCGTTGGCGATACCACTGATATTGCAATGTCTGGGCGTCGGTGACCACTTCCCATCAGGTGGCCGACTGTTCGTCTGTTTGCGTATGCATAAAAAAAAGAACAGAGCGATATATTGTTGCGAGGAAAGTTATAAAGGCAGACATTAACCTTATTTTATTTAACAAAAATTGCATATAATTAAAGAAAGAACTATTAGGTTAGCATAGTTTTAGGTAGTTAAAATAAACCATTAGAAGAGGGCAAACGCACCTTAGGAGGTATATTCTGTGTGACACCATAACTATTTACATAATATTTTTCGTCAGATGAATCTGCTGACTGTAAAGTATAAAAAAAAACATTCATCAACAAAAAAACGTTCAACCATATTTTCGATATAACGCATTCAATGAATATTTGAAAGATGTTATGTTATGTACGCGCAAACACAGATGCACTCCCTCTACCTTAACTCCCATCGTTCGATGGGACGGATAACCGACCCGACGGGAGACATCAGGCGCTGGACCGACTTTTTACATGCCCTTCCGACGCATGGATCATCTTCCTTTTCAGACAATCGGGTGATCAACCCGCATTTCCCTAAACAACTAGGAAACAACAAGTAAAATTTCATATGTCCGGTAGGATTCGAACCCACGACCTTAAGCACACGCCCTACCACTAGGCTACGGAGGCAGTTCAAAGATATGTATAGTATGCAAAAGGTCAACTGGTGAATTTTACTATTTTACAGTGGATCTCTGTATAATTATATTCAAATATCAATGGGAGGTTAATTTCAAGGCATCATTGCTCACTAAACTTGACGATCAAATAATATAATAAAGAGGAAAGATTTGTATTTTTGCGTGTTTGTCTGTTACGTATAAAATCAAAAACAACTGTAACGATTTTAAAATCTCATTTATCATGGGCTACTTTTACTTTAGAAAACTCTATTTAAAAGCTCTGAAACTAACACGTACAGAGCTGAATACGGACTGCTATTAAATTATAAAATACCTTTTCAGTTGTGCGTATATCGTCGATGTCAACATCATTGCGCATTTCGGGAACGTCGTCATCTATCTCTGCGTTTGAAAAAGGTCCCGATGTCGTTTTCTTTACTCGTTTCCTGCTAAATTGCAAAACAATACAATATAACTGTTCAAAATAATTAACCAACACCTTGGTTCAGCAGTGTTTTTCTTTGCTTTACAAGCCAGAGGTCGTCCAGTCGAATCCTTCGCGAAAACAACTCCGCGATATGTTATTGTCTGTACAAGTGAGCTAAATAGTCAGTCCAAATTGCTAAGGCCATCTTTGCCAGTTATTATGAACGTCAATACCCTCAAATAAACTGATATCTAATCAATGTAAAAAGTCGGTCCAGGTACCTTTGGCACTACCACCTAGTTAAGCGAAGTAAATTATAACTCAATTGCTTTCGTTTTCTTAAAAATACAATTAATCAAAAAAAATTAAACTAACGATGTATTAATGGTGTAATTGGATACATTAATTGTTACTCTAAAATATTTTCTTTTTCATTTGTGGAGGTCAAATGCCAGCTTTGAGTAATAATGCTACTATTAAAAAAAAATACAATTTATTTTAGAGTCATCAAAGGTTGACTGTGACACAATGCCATGATCATTAACTTAACTGTTAATAAATAATAACTGACATTCAGGTGAATCTAGATAGACAAAAGGCTCCTAGCTATTTTAGGAAAACGGCTAAAAGGAATAAGAGAAGACAAGATGTTATCAAAGTCTCTCAATTTGAACTCTGAACTTAGTAGTTGTGTCGCTTGCAGAAACGGTAACAGTGTAGCGAGTTTAATGGAATTGTATTTTCTAAAAAGTATAAATAATTATTTACCTTATTAAGACTCGAGATATAAGTATTGTATATTTTACTTATTCGAGTAGTACTGTCTCGGTTCGAAGTGTAAAATCATAAAAATAAACTGCGCCATGCAGTACGAATTTCTCTTTTCATGTTTTACCGTTGAATTTTTTTGCTTATAAATAGTTATTATGAATAAGTATGTAACATAAGTAAAATTACCGAATATTGTCTGGTTTTCTGATTTGTTTTTCATCTTTGTTTGTGGCCAGAGCTATCTGTAAATAGAATACAATTAAATGTATATTCTGTTAAATACATTCGTTTCTGCTTATATGATTTAAATTTCAGTAAGTTGTGTGACAAAACAACGCACACATATCTTATGTACGTATTTAAACAATACACACGTTGACAACATTCGAGTTCGACATATACTTCGACTATAGATCTTGTTTGGATTATGTATACAGTTTTTTTTTTAATTAAGCAATTAGACATTAATTTAGCCAAGTAAAAGTCTTCTTCGGTAGTTCTTCGGTACCATTTAAACCGAAATAAAGAATTGTCCGCATATAAGTGTTTTGTGGCATAATTAGACACCACGCTGCTAAGCATAGGTAAATAGGATAAGGTATCGTAAAGTGGCAAAATAGTATCGTATATTTATATTATGAGCCTGTAAGTCCAATGCTGGACATAGGCCTCCCCAATACACCCATCCATCCATCATATCCGGGGTTTTGGACGGTATCCCAAAACGCTGATCCAATACGGGTTGGTGAGGTATTATTATATATTTTTTTAAATACTTACCACTATGTCCGGACTCGGTTGTGCGCGTTGTGACTTATCGCAGTCGGGACTGACCGTAGTGGCTTTTGCAGCCCTTAACACTTTGTCGCCACCGTCGTCGGTGTCTACAGCTAGCTCGTAAATAGGGCCTTCACCTGTCCTGTAGAATAGGTGAAGATAAATAATTAACAATCTGTCCGTTTATAGAATGCGCATCCTCTTGAAAATTATTATGGGGAAAATTAAAAAGCATAAAGAAGAAATATCAAAGGACACTTGTTAAATACTTCCCGTTATATAATTTGTTATTACACGTACGTTACTTATTTTAACAAAGATACAAATTCATATCTATCATTCATCATCTCCTAACTCAGTGTTTACCATTTGTGTGCATCGTATTACTTTTTCATATCTGCATTAAATTAGTCTTTTCTTTATTTCCTAAAGCTATGAGCTTAGAACTAGAACGTTGTAAAAGAGAATAGAATGAAAATATTTAGCACTAACTTTGGAAGGAAACTGCTGTCTGTTGGTGGGGGCTTCTTCATCTTGTACATGTGACTCCAGGGTGCAGCCGGGAGCGTTTCCCAGGGCTGCCCCAAAACCCTCGTCCACACCTCTCCTCGCACCACAACCAAGCACCTGCAAATGTTTAGCATTCCTTACCATAGCTCAAGTCATCGGAGTTGTTTTCAAATTAAATTAAATAATTAAAAAAAAAAACTAAGGAATTACAGAATTTACTTTATAAATAATAACTTTTTCTGGCGTCATATTTCTGATGTCGGCATATTTATTATTGTACACTTTTAAGGAACGTAGATTGATTAAAATTTACCTGAGACGAGTGCAACAATATGGGAATTGCATGTTAGTGTCTTCCACTACTTCTTCGCATTCTATGGCTGATTCTGGTGGTTCGACTCGTTTACACCTAGAACATGTGCAAAAATAATAAAGCCAAAGCGTTAAAATCTGTAAAACTTGTGTGCCTTGTATTTACAAAAGAATAACAACTAGTTTCACAATTTAGTTTTAGAAATAAGAAAATAGTACAAACTGTTTTAACGAAGCCTGAAGATGTTATTTGGTGTTAGTTTTTTTTTTTAATATAATTTCACTATTACGTTAATTACAGATAATTTATTTAATATCGATATAGAAGTATTAAACTTCAGTCGATTCTTTAATAACTTTTTATTTAGTCGATCATTTCTAATCTTTTGCAATTATGTTTTAGGTAAAAACCTAATATTCCAAAAACATTTGTAAAGTGAGCAGGAACGCGCTAAAGACTAAGTTTTGCTCAAATAAATGCTTAAACCGTGTTATTATTTATAGATTAAATTATTCCCTAGCGTTCTGTTTTGCAAGTCCAGTTGTTTTCAAATTAATAGGTATATAAATAAAATCAGTATAAATACAAACCCAACAGTGTAAATAGCCAGGTTCCGTCCACCCGGCTGGCATCGATGCCTCGTGCAAGAATATGCATCAGCCCACTCCGTATATGCAGCATGTTTCTTCATCGTACGTGGGTCCGTGCAATCTGAAAGTAGACATTGATTTAAGTTGTCACTTAAAATAATAAGTGCTTAGATATATTACGAGGTTTGTAACTACTGCGGTTAATACGTTACAAAATAAATAATTGAAATTATAATATCACACACACTGCCTCTAGTCTAGTGGTATAGGCGTGAGCCTTAGAAACCGAAGGTCGTGAGTTCGAAGCATACGGGGACTCAACAAATGTTCATTGTTATTTCCTAGTTGGTTAGGGCAATTTGGGCCGATCACCCAATTGTCTGAAAAGTAAGATGATCCATGCGTCGGATGGGCATGTAAAAAGTCGTTCAAAAAACCCCCTTATGGATAGGGGTGAATTAGGGGGAGGCCTATGTCCAGCGAGGAATGATGATGATGATGATAATATCACACCAATGCACTTAAGACATATATTAAAGCAGATAGTATAGCATAAAGTATAGTAGCATAGTTATATAAATGTTGTAGGAAAATTTATGATAGGTTACTGTAGTACGTATATCATTTAAAGAGTTATGGAATTTAGATAAAATTAAATCTTTTGCATTTCTTACGAGTCGCATTGCTTAATATCGGATGAACGTTTGGTCGTAACGTCATTACCGTAAATAAAAGAAAAACTGTATTTAATTATTCATCATCATCAACCTGTGTCAGTCCACTACTGGACATAGGCCTCCCCTATTGCACGTCACCACTTCCGATCTTCGGCTATTCTCATCCAGCCTACGCTAGCCACTTTGCGAATGTCGTCACTTCATCTTGCCGCAAGGCGTCCTACACTAATTAATAATTAGTACATATTTAACTATTCATAACTATGCATACTTAATTATTTATTAAACAAATATTTTGCTCTCACTTACAGTGATTTTTAAATGATTCTGTCGCAGGACCAGCTTTAACGGCGAACACAAAACATGCCAAATAACTGAAGATCTTCATTTTTGTTCAGTACTTAATCAAGATTAACTCGTTATAAATAAATTAACTTAACACGAGATTAAAAGAGCGTACCGTTCTTTCTATGAGTAATGAATTTATAATGAAGCTCTCTGAAAAATCCGAAAAATGCCTTGCAGGAAACCTGTACAGTTATAAACAAAAGTGTATTCGAACATTCACGAAAAGGACAGAAATAAGAACGACGTCAAGTGTATTTCTTGATGGCATTATTGAACAATTGTTAAGAGTTTGGTTGCAATATCTATTTATTAGGTTCATGTGCAAAAATAGTTCAATAGCAGAGTTTACGCCAAAAGCATTCTCTACCAATAATAGTTATATAACCAAACATAAAATACTGGTATTTAAAAAGGTTGAGCTTACTATAAACCTAAAAATGCTATATGGAACACAGTTGAAGTAACTGGGCCTTTTTTAAATGAGGAATTGCTTTTCTACCCTGAAGGGCAGGGTCAGGTTATGATGGACTCACAATGGTTGAAACCACCGTTTTTTCCTTTCTGCAGCCTGATTGGTCGCTGAGGTAACTTCTTTAGGAACAACGAACATCACAACCAAAGATACGTTTTTAAGGCGATCTATTCCATTGATAACCTTGCCGTTACTGGGCTGTGGGTTAAGTTTTTACGTATATAACATAAATTATATTTATATTCACGTATTATATTTATCGACATAATTGTAACATTATTTATGACTTATTTCTAAGTGATTATCTGCGGCAAAATAATTTTAGGACTAGGTATAATATCGTTGTGTATTCACATTTATAATACTGTATTGTAATAAAAGTGCATTAGTTGTGTATGTGTATAATTAAATACAAAGTTTCATGGCTTCATCTCCAACATCGACAAATTCTCATCCCAAATTTCAACCAGTTTTACCTTATTAACTAATAGCCTATATGACTTTTGTTGCAATCTATCTATCGTATGAACCATTTTTTTATTAAAATTGTTTTAATGGTTTAGACAATTTATTTATTTATAAAAGCTTTATGCACAAGTAAGTACAAAGTGAACTTAATGCCAAAAGGCATTATCTACCAGTCAACCTTTGGGTGGTACAGAGAAAATTCGAAGGTACGCAGATATTTAACAAAACAAAGGAAAGATTTTTAAAAGCTTAGAGTTTACAATGTGAAGACGGACAGACAGACAGACTCTCAGCCAGTTACTTTCGTACTTATAAAATTAGTACGGATACATGTATATCATTAGACTGCAACATATATTTATGTTTTTATTTAATATGTATTCTCTATTAACACTTTTGTACACGATTCTACAGTGCAACAACGAGCGATAAGAGGGTTTGTTTAACAAACAAATGTAAACGACATATCCGGACCCTTTTTTTCCATTAACATTTCCAATAAAACCATGACATTTTCAATGGGAAATGGACCTTTTGTGAAAGAGAGTTCACTATATTCTCCGTTACAAATTGCTTGCAAGAGCAAAACTAAGCTTTAATTAATTTTTTTGTTACTTAACGCGTATTTATATATTCTATAATAAGACTTTAAGGGCTGTATAAAATAAAGATTTAAAAATCACATACGGAGAATAAATAGCCAAATACTATATTTAACATTTTTTAGTTCTCACGTGTCAAAACTACTGCATGACTTTTATGGCTCATGTGGAGCTACACGTGACCTTCTTATTTTACTCTGTAAGAACTTTTGTTTTCTTTTTTTGCCTAAGCTGTATCGTCGCGAGTTTCCTATTATTATTTTTGTTGTATTTGTACCTAAATACCTATTGGTTTATTCTGATATTTAGAACATTTTGGTTCATGATCTTAGAAAATGTCAGTCTCGTGAATGTATTTTTATGGTCTTATAATCTACTAACAGTTTTGAAGACATGGTGCTCATTTATAAAGAGCGTAAAACTTTTTGTGGAATTTTTAACAGTTTCACAAACGACATTTTTATTTGCTTTAAAATAAATATAATGAACAAAACAAATCAAGACTTCTATTAGTTATATCTTTTGATTGCGATCAGCTTGGACGTTCATTTAAGTGTTACTCGTCAGCTCTCGTCAAAATTTATACTTTGTCTACAATAAACGAGTGTAAATTGTTACAGTGAATAATAAGGTGTTGAAATATTAGAAAAATTGTTAGAAAATCTATATCAAAATAGAAAGATCTAAAATCTAAAAAAGTAAAGTAAGATCTAAAAGTGTATGTCCTTCAACCATATATGGTATAATGCCGGAAACGAAAAATAATGAATGCGGCAAGCAGTTAATTAAACATGGTCATAACATGTGCATTGACGTACAACAAACGGCCATGTCCATGACACAGCTTAGACATGACACCCGGTATTTTTTAATTTTCCCAGTCGATTTTTTGCTTAAAACCCCTATATATCTATTGAATAACATAGTACAAATATGCTTAAAAGTAAACATGCCTCTCCGAGGAACATAGATATAAATTGAAATATGTTTAATGGTTACATTTAAAGTCGGTTGGAAAGATTAAAAGCGATTAAAAGAAGATCATTATATTTTTATTCTAGTTATTATCTATATTTAACTTAAAAATCCTTTGGCGTATGGTACATATAAAATTATTAATAATATAATAAATTATGCTACATATAAACTATTTGGTCTGTGGAACAACTAATGTCACCGTTGCAATGTCAAACAACGAAGTAAAGCTAATACTGGCTGTATGGACTAAAGTCCTTTGCCTTTCCCATTAGGGATAAATTAAAAACAACAATAAGTAAAGCTAATGTCAATCAAAACGTTAAGTGAGATAGTTTACTTTTATATTATTTCAATCAATTACTAATTTTCCTATATCGATGAATTATTACTATCATTAAAAATGTGATTGTTTCATTTGATTAAAATTAATGTAGTGAGGTTCGAATGTAGGGTCTTTCAGCTATAAGTGTACTTTGAGTAACCACTTATAAGCGTCTACAACAAGCTGTAAAACGTAAACGTATTTATCGCAATGGAGCCGGAAAAACCCTTTGCTTGTACTATGCCCGACTGCAGAATGACCTTTACGAATGAGGACCATCTGCATGTCCACACGAAGAAACACGATATGGTGCTTCAGCTTGGTTTAGAACAAAAAGCAGCTTTTGTTGGTATATGAAGTTTATTAATAATATTTGTAATTTCGAATCGTGTCTACGCGTCGTAGTTTTCGTGTTAAAATGTTGGTAAAGCTAGTTTTTGGAAAGAAATTTATGATCATTCAAATAAATTTATGTATCCACACAATGTTAACTTTGTATAGATTTCACCTCAAATATGTGCAATTAAATAATCACTAAACTAAAATTGGTTTTCATGACATCTATGTGTTTACTCTGTGTAATCTGGTGACTTTCCATGCAAATTATGAATTTAATAAAAAAGGTTGATAACTATGGTCAGTCATCAAATTCTATCAAGTCTACTAAAAAAAATTATTAAAAAAATATGAGGCAGGATAAAAGTAAAAAAATTAAATTAATATCTCTAGCTGGATCATGTACATAATACCTGAAATCGCAATCTCAATCATCATCATCATCATCATCATCATCAGCCTGTGTTAGTCCACTGCTGGACATAGGCTCCCTAATGCACGCCACCGCTTCCGATCTTCGGCTATTCTCATCCAGATCACACCGGCCACTTTGCGAATCTCAATAATAACATCAATTAATAAAAATCTCAACACTCACTAAGCTAAGTAATATTTGTACTGAACTATGGTTTTGAAAGGCTATCATTTATTTCCTCAGCTGATCAGACCCCTACACCTACCAGATTTATTAGGAATTGTGAGGAAGTAGGATTATTTCAAGACCTGCAAAATGTCAATCCTTTTGATGAAGGTTTCAAGAGAGCAATGGAAACAAAGTAAGTAACTTTCTGCCGTAAAAACCAGAAAATTTTATTGTTGGACAATATGTTTATAATGTAAAAATACTGTTAAGTTACCATATAATAAAAATAGCAAAAATAAGGTGTAAAACTGTCAAAAATGTTACCCACACAATAAAGTTAAGAATTATATGCCTACTGACTTTATGATTAATAAATGCAATGAATTTAAATTTCAATCGCCTAAATACTATACATCTTTAGCTACAGCATTTAGTGCTTTACAATGATGAAACCCATCATATCTGTTAATTAATAACTTAAAACAATATATTAGCTTTGGTAATATTTATATTTTCTTAAATTATGTTATATATATTCAATAAAGTTTAATTCTTGTATTTGTACAATACTGAACCTTATAAATATTTTTTTTTATTTTACATAATCAATTATACAATCCAATGCTTACAACACATTTGTCTTTGGGCAAATTTCTGTCCTGTAACTACAACCCCAGTAATATGGGCGGTAGAATATATCTTTATATATGTAAAAAAAAATTATAAAAGCCATTTAAATCATTTTGTACAATAAGTTTTTTGTATTCTAATTAGGCATAATCATTGGTTTGTTAACATCAACATCTGCTATGAAGATTATACATTTGTTAAAATTAATATTTATTGTTTTAATAGCAGCAATATTGCTTTAACATTAACAACAAACTTTTGCAGACATGGCATTCCATCAATGGAGGGTTCGAACATTGGAACAGCATCAGATGATGTTCTCCACACACCTCACTTGGTATTCCCTCTAATTGACTCTGGTGATTGTGCATTGTTTAGTACAACAAACAATCAAAGAAATATCACCATTAGCAGGTATGAGCTATTATAATAATTAGAGATAAGAGAATTCTTCAAAGTATGAACAGAATTTTTATGTATAATGATTTCATAAGGTCATATTAAGTTTTGGAGGTGGCAGGTAGCCCTTTCGCAGGGGGCCGTTAGGTGGTACCACCGTGGTGCCTATTTCTGTTACAGAGCAGTAGTATTTAAAATAAAACTGTTTTGGTTTGAAGAGTACCATAGCTAGCGTATTTACTGGGTAAATGAGACTTAACTTCCTAGGTCTCATATAGGCAGTGAGTTGGTGATACCCCTGGTATTGACAATATCCATGGGTATTGGTGACCACTTTCCATCAGGGCCCAACTGCTTGTCTGCCTTTGTTGGTAATAATAAAAAGTCACTTAGTTGAAAAAAGTCTTAGGCATTTTAAGCCATCACATTTGTGATTTTTAAATATCAGCAGTAACATCTTATCTAGTTATCAAAAATATTTACAAAAGTAAATTATTTTGTAGAAATTTAAAAGAAAATCATGTACAATTTTTTGCTAGTCACTATGTGAGAATTGCTTAAAATACTGTGTAATCTCTATGTATTGTTCCTTCGAAAATATATCATTTAATTTATAAGCAGTATTTTTCTTTATTTTATTTTATTAAATTTTAATTATTAGATCATCCAGTGATGAATCCGGTGCAGTTAAAGAATACGAAACCACAACAATATCTAAGCTCACAAATGAAGTGACAACAATAAGCAGAGTTGTAGGCAAGCAAGATGTACTTGACAGGGTGACCACTACCGATGACGTGTCAATTGTAAGACACGAAGAAACGGCACGAAACAAAGATGGCGTCAACGAGACCTCAGTCTCGTACAGAAATAATATAATAAAGATACACAGCAATGTAGAAATACGAAAGGATGGTAACATAGTTAATATAGAAAACTCAAAAAATGCTCCAGTACCTGTAGCAATGATATATTCAGACGCTGTTATCAAAGATGCAACAAATGTGGTCACAAAAGATGTTCTGCTTACGGACAGCAACAAGTTACAAGTGTCACAAGGTAAAGTTCCACCTATAATGAGTCAGAAATCGCTCGATTTTGTTGTAGATAGTTTTACTTCAGAAGTATGTCATAATGACTCTGTTGATAAAGATAAAGAACTATTGCTTAAAACGCTTAAAAGAAATTATGATAATGCTTTGAATAAAAATATTATATCAGTAGACAAAGCAGCTGATTTAAATGCTAAGGATGCAAACAAAATAGAATTCAAAGATGAAAAGGATGATGATTACGAGGTCATTATCAAACTTCCGAATGGTAAGCAAGTAAAAGTGAAAGCAGTGGAAGATGACGCATCAGAAAAAACTGTACAAGAGGATACCAAAGAGAAACTGAAGAAGGTATTGACCAGTAAAGTCAAAGAAAAATTCTACCCACCGAAAAATCCCCTACTTCAAAGGTTACCTAGTGGCCACAACTCTCATATTGTACCAAACATACTGCCTATTTCAGGGGGTACTCTGATACCTGTGACAATAGTTAATCCCTCCAACGCGTTTATTCAGCCAAATGTACTACCCAAAGTGTCCATTGTACCAATAAATGCAGTAAAGCTCAAAAAAAATGATAATTATAAAGCTGTCAAGAGAAAGACCCCGAAAGACACCGCAAACAAATTGAAATCAAGTGATATTAGCAATAGGCAATCAAACAGTTCAGTAGATAACATACAAACAACATCACATGAAGATTCCCTAAGTTTTGACAGAAGTTGTGTTAAAGTTGAGAACAATAATGATGCACCAAAAACCAACAAGCAGTCACCTGCAAAGCAATTAGCAGAAATGCGTAATGCAGCATCACGACGGTACAGGTATAACCAATTTGATATTATAATTGTTGTGTTTTTTGCCCTTGCTTGGCAAACGGATAACCATTTGATAGCTGTTTTCCCTTTTGTTATCAAAATATGATAATGACTAATGTACTTATAAAATTCAGTTTACCCTTTTGGTTGTGGAGTTAGATGCTATTCACTCTGTTCAAAGGTAATTTATTCTAAAAAATTTATGTGGATTAGAAGCCAACTCTATGATAACTTGGGAAAATGGCTAGGTGAAAAAAGCAAAAAAGAAGAATAATTAAATATATGTTATTGATCTAATACTATTGTCACAATGTGTATAAAAATTCATAACATAAATTTGAATAAGTGTAATTGTGACGTTATATTTTTATTTTGCTCCAATGAATGATGAACATTTACTTTTTTCTTTTTTTTGTGTTTTTTATGAGTGAACACTATCTTTTGTTACCATATTAGTGAAACTTTACCTAATGTTTTTTTGGATTATTATTTTCAGAGAAAAATTAAAGGAATCAATGAGACAACAATGCGAAGAGAATAGACAGCTTAAAGAGTGCAACAAAAGACTGACAGCGGAGAAAGCAGAATTAAAGCTTATAATAACAGAACATCTTAAGAAATGTCCAATTGGAGATGACTTGAGTAATACTCATTTCATTTTGTTGTTTGACATAAAAATTTTGTACTTTAAATTGAATTTAATCTTAGCAATCTATAACTTAGTTTGATTTTTGTATCTAAATATAGTTTTTATTTGTTACAGGAGACATCCAAGAAAGGCTTAAAAGAGCTACAACTGGATTATAGTAGAAAATTTTCTGAAAACCAATAAATTACATTCACTTTTCGTACATGATTTTATCTGTGATTTTAATATGACATATTGTTTTAATATAAAATCTTTTTATTTTATTGACAATATATTGTTTGTTTTAATAGGCAATAGTTATTGTTATATTTTTTTTATTCTTTTATTTTTATATGTCTCCGAAACAGGCAAAGCATTGTAACAAATTATTATAAACAGTTCACAAGGTAATGTATATTAAAGAAAAATAATACTTTAGAAATTTTGGTGATCATTTTTGGGTTATAAAAACAGATTTGATCAATTTTTGTATTTTCAGAATCACTTTATTTTCTAATACGGGATGCTTAGAAATTAATAAAGAACGCTGCAATGGTACCGCATCCAGACCGCCCCTTGTAAAAGGGAACCAACCGCGCCCCAACACTGACTCGGTCATCATCAACCTGAGATTGTCCACTGCTGGACATAGGCGTCCACTCATGCACGCCTATCCATTGGAGGGTTTTGGACCGTATCCCAGATTCGGACATGGGGTACCAATTCTAATCTCTAAATTTCAAAAGAATTAGTACCAATAACACGACAATAGATGACTCCATCATACACATTTGTAAATTGTAAAATGTCTAAAAGCCGATTTGAGCTGAAATATTGAGATTAAAATATAGACTAGCGTATTTTATAAACGCAAGTTAACTTAATTTGAAGATAACAAATAATATAAACTTGTCCACTTTGTGACCAGGTTCACATTTTTTTCTGTCTTGCCCTGCCTATCGTATTTCGTCGGCCGGGAGGCGATAACTTGCTTCTAAATTGTTCATAGCATTGCGGGCTTATCACCCGATTTCCTGAATAGTAGATTATCTAAGCATCGGAAGGCGATGTGAATAGTCTGCACTAACGCTTCTGTGTTTACTATTAGATTTCTAGCGTACACGGATCTCTAACAGAGATCAGCTGCCATTTCGTAATCAGCTAGGATATTATTATGTATCTCAGAAGTCCTCATCAGTCAAAAGCTGAGCGCTTTAACGTTAACTGTCAGCTTATAGAAATGAAAACAGTAATTATGCTATAAGAAAAATGCATATTTTACAATTTTAAAGCTGATTCCGACAACGGTGACTTATCAGTAATGTCGAATGTATCTTTTGTCTTTTTCTAGCTGTTCCGTTAATGAACCAAATAACAACGCATAAGCTTAGGCACCATTTTGTTTCTTTATTTCCGGATATGAACGATCTTAATTGTAAAAGTAATTAATTAAATCTATGAATTAAATAAAAATGATGTAAGCTTTAGATTTTTAATAAACGCCATCTAGGTTTTACTTTGTTAACTTCTTCTTCATATATGACGAGTAGTCCAACATGTTGATGTCCTCCGCAGAAAGCAAATATTACAATATCATTGACTGCAGTAAAAATGTGTACACCGGGTCGACTCCTGATGTCACGGTAAATTTATAATAAAGTTTAATAGCGTGTCAGAAACAAGATAACGGAGTTCCTAACGAAATTTAAGAAAAATAAATAATTGCTATTAAATTCTAAAAGGCGTTTAGATTACTAAATACTTTAGCATCTTGTTCGTATGGAAATATGAGCTTTTTAATTTTAATTAGATCATATAACTAAAATCTATTAAGCGGTTCATATATGTCCTCTTACTTCCGCAGAGGCAATTTTACAAAGTTTTTACAAATTTTAAGATCCAATTTATTCACACAAAGTCACACGTCAAACTGAATTGGCGCCTAAAAGTCGGCAACTTTTGTAGGTTAAACATAATAGGAACCTTTTGCTTCTGACGCCGTTAGTGTTCAGTATTAGATTTGCTTACATTTATTCCGACTCAACATTAGGTTAACTTTCGGTGTATGTTAGTAGGTTTTTCAGGGGGACATTTTCCAAGTCTTATATACAGGCTTCACAGGCTGCTGGACGCTAAGTCTTGAACCTAAGGTCCGGGTTTCCTGGCTTTACCCCGCCTGTCAAGACAAAGTGCGCGTGATAACTGTAACCTGCATGACGTGGAGCGGGCATAGGGCAGACCTACCTCGGCAGCCAGCGCTGGTGAGACAGTAGAAGATTACAAAAAGCCATGGTAAACTCACCTTTTTTTGCTAGGATATTATATCATAAAAATAAAAAAAATAATTAAATTTAATTATTATTTAAATATTATATTATTAATTAAGAGATTATGGTGCAGAAACTGCGTAAAACTGTATTCTTTCTGTTTAGGTCAGAAGGCGAATCCAGAGTGTTTGAAAAAGGCTTAGAAAATATATCTGTATTTATCTCTTTAGGCCTTTGTTTCATATCAGTTATTATTCGGCTTTTAGGCTAGGCGTTTTACAAAATGTTTGGCGAGGGTGATGGTGATGATGATGATGATGATCTTCAGGTCTGACTGAATGAAGGTGTTCGGTTTTTGTATTTGAAGATAAGTAAAGAGGCTGCGATCCAAAGGATGAGGATGTTTAAAGGTTCAAGGCGTATCGAAGTATGCAAAGGAAAATTAGCTTCTTATAATAGATGTTAAGTATTTTATACCAGGACAAAAAAAACAAACATTTTATCAATAAACAGCCTGTCAACTGTTATTATTCAAAAATATCTGTTACGTTATTGCATCGTATATGCACCATCAAACGAGATGCAGTATTATAAGATACATTTTGAGGCAATACATTTTAAGATCGTATGTCCATGTTATCTAGATCATCCATTTGCGTTGTAGGTTGTACCGCAAAACTTGTATCCTATATTGCGATAAAATAGCCAATGTCAATATCGCGCCTACTAAAGAACTCAGCGAAGTGATCCCTATTTGATATAACTGGATTTCAATACTTGCGAGACTGTATTTATTGGCTGCTTGTTATTTATTTGAATACGCAATTGTTTGGAACTAGGAATAATATGTTCGTAATATTTTGTTAAGATGAATGTCATTTAATATGTTTAGGTTTAAAACATGGTTTACATATTTTGTTGTCTTTATGAATTCAGTAATTGCCAGTAAAATTTTTGATGTTTTCGTGCAATAACTGTTTTTTCACAGTTTTCTCGTTTCTTTCAATTTATTTTAAATTGGATTAAGCACAGTTGCTTCAGTCGTAACTCATGCCGGATTATGCCAAACATTTTTACTTTCTTTGTAGATAATTATTCTAAGAAAATGGTTGTAGTAGGAACAGTAGAGATAATAATACCAGTAATTCTTGTCTGTATAATTTCTGAAAGATAACTTGTCTCGTGTCTGAAACGTAGGGAAGAATTCAAAACAATTACACGGAATACAACTCATAAAGTTGTTTTATTTAACTTGTGTGGTACTCGTATAGACGTCAGAAACCAATATATATATATATATATAGTTTGTTAATATGAAACATATCAACATTGTCCCTTAAATTGTATTTCAAGTCTTTACAGGTACTATCTTAAATATCTGGAATACAAAATGACGTAAAAAGCTATTCAAAATCCTTATATCACTGGTAATGTTTCACAGTGTCGCAAGCGTGGGGTGGTCCTTGATAATAGCTATCATGAAATTGCTATTTCATTGATGTACTATCATGGGATACGTAAGGTTGATAAATATTTCAATGTAACACGCATCGTAAGCGCAGTAACTTTAAAATATAAATACCCCACATAGAGAAAGCGAAGGTAATACGGACCACTCAAGAGAAAATCAATGTTTACCAAAAAATATGTCTTTATTTTTCTTTATTTCTTATAAAATACTTAAGCATTTATTTATTTACCTCATTATTATGGAACGCTTGAATCAAATCACAGATGAAAAGTTATTGGACGATTTCCAAAATCCTCGCTTTAGCCCATTTTGCCTACACGTGGGTACATGTAAAACGAACCAGACATGAAGGCAAAATGGATCTATTGCAACATAAAACCAAACTGAAATCTCTACCTCTTATTCCACGGCACATCTTTCACAAACGAATCTTACGTTTTAGTCGTCATCTTCGACGACAACACCATAATTAACAAGCGGGGCACTGGATACATACATACATCATCAGCTTGTGATAGTCCACTGCTGGACATAGGCCTCCCCTAATACACTCCTATCCATTAGAGGGTTTGGACCCAGCCTTTAGGTTATACAGAAAATAATAGCTAGACGAGTTTGCTACTATTTTTAGTGTTATTCACCGTAAATTTTTCCTTTCCATTTATTTTTGAAGTGAAACTTCTTTATCAGGGTTGGAAAAAATTTTAGTGTAACATTTTTTCGTTACGCGCCATCTTTTTTTGTATAAAATTAAGATTTAACGCCATCTATGTAAATTTTGTACTAACCGTTTTAAATACTTAAGTGTATGGTTCATATTGTTTTGACATTTTGTAACTAGATGGCAGTATTTTAAAATTTGAAATACGGAAATTATTAAAATAATTATTACTTAATTTTCATAATTAACTTATTGCGTCATCAAATACAGTAAACGTAAAAACGATTTCTACGAAATGTTAGCATTGTTAAAAAATACGAATAATTAAACTTCGAACTTCTTTAAAAATATTGAATCGAAGTTTCACTCCAATTATTCGTATTTTTTAACAATGCTGTTGGAAATATCGCCAAATCAGTGTAGTGATGACTTTGATTACTATGTGGTGTCGTGCAATTTCATTTGCACTAATGGTGAGAAATATTAACCAATTTCTGTCAAGGTTCATCATCATCATCATCATCAGCCTGTAATAGTCCACTGCTGGACATAGGCCTCCCCTAATACACCCCTATCCATTAGAGGGTTTTTGGACCGTATCCCACCACGCTGGTCCAATGCGGGTTGGTGGGTGGACCGACTTTTTACATGCCCATCCGACGCATGGATCATCTTACTTTTCAGACAATTGGGTGATCGGCCCAAATTGCCCTAACCAACTAGGAAACAACAATGAAAATTTGTTGAGTCCCTTCAGGATTCGAATCCACAACCTCCGGTTTCTAAATCACACGCCTATACCACTAGGCTACGGAGGCAGTAAAAGATTCATATAGTAAATTATTTTTTGAAAAATAACGTCATAAAGAAATTTCACTTCTTATGAGTGTACGCTAGTACACGCACACATTTTTTTTGTCTGTTCGTTTGCTTCCCTCACCTCTTCTTTCCAGTACGAAGATTTTGTTTTACCTCCATTGTGTTTTCTTTAATTTTCTGTGCTTTTTTAGATGCGTCTATTTCTTTGCGATACAGTGACAATGTTATTTCGACTGTCTTTCCTCGCTTAATATTAGGTCTAGTCCGTTTCAAAGATCTAGGGATGTTATCTTTTGGCTGTTGTTCGTCATGAATAGATACAACTTTTTTGTGGGCCATGCTCTCAATTACTTAATATTAGAGTCCGACCGAAACTGGTTTTCCGGTCGAAACCGAAACCGAAACCGAAAGTTCGGCCATGAGTTCAGTTTCGGCCGAAACCGAAACCGAAATTCACGTGGTCGAGTACCAAAGTTCTTAAAGTACTGAAATTTGATGCTTTTTAACCATTTTTCTACTATAAACTAAGACATGAAAGAGAGACACAGTGTGATTAGTTTCTGGTATTGATTTATTTAAATAAACTATTAAAATTAAAAATGGGTGCGTGTACTTATGTACGCGCGTGAGAAGTTATACTCTTTGGCATCATTAAAAATAGTTTTAATTGCATGCAAATAATTAATTACAATAAAATAATAGAAGGATTGGAAAAGGATAATCAACAAAGTTCAGTTTAAATTTGAAAAATTAAATAAATAAATATTTATTATTTATTAAATTGTCTTATTATTCGAATTGTATTTTAATTAAATGATGTCCACTTCCATAGTATCTTCCGTAATGTCTGAATCGAACTTCAGTTATCATTTTTATCAAAAAGTTTTCATTAAATTTATTTAGTTATTTTATAAATATTTATTATTTATTCAATTTATTTTATAATTTGATGTTTAATTTTTATTTTTATCACAAACTTTTATTAAATGTTTGATTAAATTTATTTCTTTATTTTGTGAATGTTAAATAACCAATAATAAGTATTTAACATTAATAATTTAATAATATTTAGTGTTAATTATATTAAATAAAAAGTATTTTAATTTATATCAATAAATAATACATACGGATAGTTAACCTCAATTATATCGGAGCACTTGAAAAAGTATATAAGCACAATTTTTTTCACTAATATTCACAAATAGTAAGTAATATCAATCAAAATAATTAAGACAATTAAAGATGATAGATTTACAAGAACTAATCATAAATAGTTCGATTAAGAATTTATGGATTACAAGACGTACTTGATATATCATATAACTGGTAGTTCACGCCATCTGTTGCTTCACAAATGTAGAATTCTGAGAGATGTTGGCTTACTTGTACAGCGGTACTATAAATCAGAAGCTTTGATTATGTGTGAGTAGATGGCGCTATATATATTTTAATATAAATTTAAATAATAAAAATATATTATTAATAATATATATATATATATATATATACCAAAACGAACCTTAATACTAACTCATAGAGCACGTTATGCAACAACTATCGCAAATAAAAAACGACAACTCCATTATCACTACACAAAATCAACCTTATCTCTATGTAATATGGACCTTATTACATTTTCACCGTTTTCATTATTAACTGTTAATTTTTGTGACAAATCGTAAAATTTCACTCTTATCATTTTTTCATAACGCGCCTAAAGAAGTATAACTTCAAAAATATTTTTAATTATATTCTCATAGCGAAATAAATATCAGTTATCAATAAACAAATTTCTACTTGTTACTGTTTGCGTTAAAAACTTACTATTGGTGTTTTGAGATCTTACTTATTAATACTCTGGTTTGTATTTGTAGTTTTGAGGAAGGATCAAAAGTAGTGGAATGAGATAGAATATAATGAGTATTAATAACTTAATTATTGATTTTTCTAATATTCCCTTACACACTAACTCTAGCTTTTTCCAAGGCTTTCAATCTTTTAAACAAAATTGTCATAGTCCTGCAAAAGAACTTGACAGCATTCTTTACTTATCTTCGCATATGTTTCCTCTAAATATTGTGAAATTTGACAAAATAAAAAATACTGCAGCCAGATCTGGTGAATAAGGGCTTCTCGACCAATTGGAATGGCGGCATCGTTTCTACCAACCTAACTTCGGGTTAAATCTAGTTTCCGCCTAGGTAATAAATAATAATATCACTTGAGTCCCAACATATTGAGGCCTATAACCTCCAGTCGATGCCACGGCATGAAAGTTCTCGGTTGCGCGGATGGTGCTTTTCATTGCGAACATTTAAGTTTTGTCTCCAGGTCCAAAAGGATAACGCATCATTATGTTTCATCGACTGTTACAAAACGACACAACAAAGTTTTCCGAATCTTCTTATAACTTGTCCAACAATATTTTCGAAATGTCAAGTCAATATTGTTTTTGATTCTCGGCATCTTGGAGACTTTTCTCATATACAAAAGTTGTGTCAATGTGGATTGAATACCTCCATATGAAAGTCTAAAGTCAAATATCTTTATTCAATTTGAAGCATTACACTTTCTTATTGATTGTCAAATAAACTTTCACCGGTGTGGATATGCAAGCCTCTGATCTGCGAAGACCGGCGTAAGAAACTGAAAGGATTTTTTTTCCTTTTTCGATTCATTTTACATTTTTTACATACAACAATATATTTTAAGAGTTTAGAATAGCAATAATGTCCTTTAACACACAAATGTTCCTATCAAACTTTTTCAAATTTATTTACAGATAATAGCTGAATGTTTTAAAATGCCCGTTCCTTGAATTAGCTATCGGATGAATTCTTTGATCGCTTAAAACAGTGTTTCGAATTTAGCAGCATTTTCTTGGAAAAATGAGGTTTGATGGGTGGCTGTAATGTCATTTTGTCTTCCGTGCTCTTCTGACTCAAAATTGGACACTCGCCTTATGGCAATGGAATACGGCAGAGCAGACTACTCTTATGTTGCTTACAATCGCATTGAATGTTATGCGCCTGTTATTTCTTTTAACGAGGTTTCCTAACAAGCCTGCACTTGGTTTTTCTACAATTTAGAGAAAACGTGCCGAGGAAGGCAAACAAATCACTACATTCAGAAAAAAAGCAAAGAGAATCGAAGATTATTTTTATTAACATAACAAATATCTGAGCTATGCCTTCCAGTATTTATTTATTTTTGTTACCAAGGAGTATCTATTTTGTACTTACTACTTTTTGATCCCTTCTCGTCGTTCTAGAAGAATCATCGATCTATTTTAAGTAGCTTAAAATGGTTGTCTGAACTAAAATCCACTGATTTGAGCTCAGTTGAGTTTTGATACACTTACCTTTCGATACAATTTTGTTTCCATTTTAAAATCATTTAATTTTGATAAAATGACAACTTCTGAAACTGCGGCGAAACTTGATTTTTGGCCGAAACTCGGCCGAAACCGAAATTTCGGTCGGACACTACTTAATATTGATGGCATTGTTCCAATGGTACTCAAATCATTATCAATTATTGATAACAATGGTGCAGTGACATCTTCATCGCTAGATAGCCAGGATACGTAGTTGTCTCATCATTGACCGTAAGTAGTGTTATATTTATTTGAATAGCTGTGTGTTCGTCAGATATTGATAAACAAAGTTCGTCGATGGGAGGGGCTTTTTCCGATTGAATTTTCAGTCTTCACATTATTTAGTCATTGGAAACTTAACTGTGGCAGCCGTTTTGTTAAGCCCAATTTTGCGGGAAGTTACTTTTTTAATGGCATTTTTCTGCATCCAGATCCTCATCTTACTGTACCATTATAATAACTACTTTAATATCATATTGTATAAACTGTTATGACGGTAAAACAGACCACGACGTACGTTTTGCCTTTTCAGTAAGCATGCAAACAATTAAATATTTTGAGGTTAATATTGCCTATTTACCGTTAAACTTATTAATACAAACAATATCTCAAAATAAAGCACAAAATACTTGATATCTTTTTATTATCAATTTGCATTAATTAACTTGTATTGACAAAAGGTAAGGTAGGTAGGTTATGTACAGGTGGTAGGTCCCATTTTTACAGGGCGCCCGTCTGGGTTGGTACCACTCTTCTTTTTCTGCGTCAAAGCAGTAGTGTGGAAACACTACTGTGTTCCAGTTTAAAGGGCACCAAAGCCAGCGTATTTACTGGGTAAACAAGACTTAACATCCTATGTCTCACCGTAGGCAGCGCGATGGTGATACCACTGGTATTGCCAATTTTCAACTTTTCATCAGGTGGCCTGACTGCTCGTCTGTCTGCGTAGTCAATTAAAAAAAAAATGCCATGTGGCGCTGCATGGCCGCTCCAAGGACACTGACCAACTTTGACTAGAAGGCGATTGTCAAGTTTAAGCAAGTCGGTAATTAGACAGCATAAACAGTATTAAAGTTAATAGTCCGATCTGTTCTACCAACAGGGTCCGTTATACTTTCCTTTCCCTATAACTTAAGTATAAGACTACAGATTACATTTCAGATACTTTGCAAAAAACTTAATTCAGGCCACAGTGTAGTAATTAAGTTGTATTTTAGAGTATTAAAATTTTAATTGCATTGCTAAATTCATGATGTTTAATATTTGAACATTCAAAGATTTGACACGTCAAGAATATTTTCATCAAATAAACATGATATTTATAGTAACTCTTTTAGTAAATTCTTAAAATTATCTATCGAGAAACTAATATTTCATACATATGTTACGCTATATGATAAGCTTAGGTATTCAATGAAGACTAAACCTCACAGTTTTTTAGTTTAGTAACAGATCTGCCTCAGTAGTCTAGTGGTAAGGGCGTATGCTTTAGAATCTGGATCTGGAGATCGTGGGTTCGAATCCTGCGGGGACCCAACAAAATTTCAATGTTTTTTAGTTGGTGAGGGCAATTTGGACCGATCACCCTGAAAAGTAAGATGATCCATGCGTCGTATGGGCATGTTAAAAGTTGGTCCACCCACCAACGCATTGGACCAGCGTGGTCCAAAACCCTCTAATGGAGATGGAGTGCATTAGTGGAGGCCTATGACCAGCAGTAGACTTACACAGGCTGATGATGATGATGATGATGAGTAACAGATTTTTTAGTATCAGATAAGTTGCTTGTTTTAATATACCTCTCACACCGAAAATGATAAGAATTATTTAATTATTATAATTTAAGCAGTTACCACGGGATATGTCAGTGCAGGAGATAAATCGTTTCCACCAATGTTGCCTTTACAATTTTTACTTATAGCCGTCATTTATGACTATTTAGCAGCACAGAATTAATGACTGTATTTTATTTTTGTTTTAGCCTTCCCAAAACTGAACGCAAGAGTTGAATGTAAGAATTAATTTGTGTAGATTCTTTGAAGCTCTTTTTTAAGTCAGGGGTAGGCTACATTGTCTAAAATTGTTTTCGGGAATATCTCGCATAACTACTTTAACTGCGATGGCCTTCAAACCGGAACGCAGAATTGTTGACACGATGCGATGCAATTTTATTCGTTTTAAAATAACCAAGCGCCAGTTAGTCAACTGTGGACTTACAAACGGACCCGCCTTCTTGGTCTAGCGGTATTGGCCCTTGCTTTATACGCCGGAGGTCGTGGGTTCGAATCCCGTGAAATGACTTTATGCTATCGTTGTTTACTGGTTGGTTAGGACAATTTAAGCCGATCACCCAGTTGCCTGAAAAGTAAGATAACCCTTGCGTCGGATGGGCATGTAAAAGATCAGTCCACCCACATTGGACCAGCGTGGTGGTATAAGTTCCAAAACCCCCCAACGGAGAAGGCGTTTATAAGGGGAAGCCTATGTCCAGCATTGTACTAACACAGGCTGATGATGATGATGATGAACTGGAAACTATGTTTACGCTATTTCTGTTAGAATTGTAATTTTTTTCACAGCATTTAAAGTTTTTGTAATATACGCTATCGCTTAATTAATCCTGTAAGTCTCTTCGTGGGACGCATGATTTTAGAGAAGTGCGCAATCGGCCACGTGTCTACGCGGTTCATCTAAACATCCGAACTATAAGTAGTTTTAATTAGTATTAGTGGTTTTTTTAATAGTAGTAGTTAGTTTAGTTTAGTCGGCGGAAGAATTAAGCTAGAACCAGAACAGGAAGCGGCCACAATCGTCAAGAAGCAAAATAGCAAATTTATATTCATTAACTCAAGACTTATTTCATCTTAGCACGATGAAGTTCGAATTCATATATATACAATGCGCATAATTGTTATCATAAGTAAACCGTTCTAAAAAAATTAAAAGGAGAACATTAAACGACAAATAAAATTATCATTTGCTTAAATATGTGGATCTTATAGTCAAACACAATTTGATAAAATGTTAACATTACTTTATATTTAATGTTGATTTAACACGACAATAAATGCCGTTCCGCATAGCAAAAACGACCATGTCAACCGCCATATATTTTTCCCATGACCCCGGCAGCGGGAAAGAGCCAATATGTGCCCAATAAGTTTTGCGGTAATAATTTAAAATCTCACGTCAGTCACACCGTCCCACTCTCACTTATGCGTTATCTATCCCTCGCTCTTTCTAGTCTTTAACAGGACCGCGTGACGTCACGGGGCCTCTCAACGAAATCAAAGACAAATCCTTGAACTGTCAAAGTCGCTTAGCGGCTAACATTTCAGATGTGTACGGGTTGTCTCGCAAATTGGCGGCAAAAACGAGCCCACTGGGGCTGTGTTGGTACATAATAATTAGAGGGTACGCTCACACTGGAGCGATGCGGACGTGGGAAAGTTGTTTTTTTTATTAAGCGCTTTCGGTTGCCAGTCGTATTTTAGAAATCAAAAATTTAAAAAAATCGATATTAGCGAAGTTATGTTCTTGGAAATAGTGGGCAAAAATTAAAATATCGTTTTATTTTACTGTGCTTTGCTGCTAATTGATATTTTATCTAAAATATCGATAAATATGATGATAACATTAAATCTTATTTTATAAATATATTATATGTGAAAGCATAATTTTTAATTTAAATAATTTAAGAGAACATTTTGTATCATATCCTGAGGGGATATTATTTTTTTTATAAAGTTTTTTGTTAAGTTCATATATTTCCTGATTTAGTTCTAAAATAATTCAACTATTTATGCTTTGCATCGCTTTCCCAGAAGCACTGCCATAGTTTTTTAAGCTAATTGTGTCAACCACATTTGAAATCTTTAAAAATAATTTATTGTTTACAGCTGTAACGGAAAAAAAATTCTACAAAACTAAATTAAGCAACTATAGTAACAACAATTTCTGTAAGCAATTATATTGATTAGAGGTTATGTTAGCACTTTTAACATTGCTTAATTATACTTATATATGTAAACACCAATCAGTAATAAAGCAGACAATATGAGTCTTAGACGATTTATTTGTCGCAGTTAAAACTGAAATTACTAATACTTAATTATAGCCAAAGGAAACGATATATGCTTCAAATAAAGCGATGTCTAGCTATAAAACAAGAGTTATTTACGGCGTTAGCAAGTTATTACAGCTGGCGTGGCGTCTAAATTATAGATGCATAATTGTTTGTATGATTCTAGAATAAATAAAACATAGTTGAAGGAGATAGAAAATGCAAATAAGGTTACATATAATTCGGATTACCAATTAGCATTTAATTTTACGCAACGATAATCAAAAGAAAAGTGAATCTCAAACAATTGCGACATTGTAAAACTATTGATACGATCTCATAAACGTAATTAATAACATCGTGGTAGGATTTGAGCACGACAAAAACGTATCCGACGACCTTCTAACTCGCAAGTAACACAGTCGGGATCCGCCATTTTGATCCCCGAATTTTTAATTACGCAGTTTTTGCGCGGGCTCGCTTCCCATTGGCTCGCCGGTCGCGGCTTCCGTCGGCCGGCATGTTTGTTTTTGCCGTTGACACACGCGCAACTTTCTACGAAACGAATTAAACTAAATAAATTTAATTTGAAATGTTTCAATTTTACTCGCCGCTCCAGCGGCCGGCAACTGATGTATAATAATTACGAGATAGCGATCTGCCGACATTTCATAACTAAATGCTCTTTGTTGTTTTTTTTTAATAAAATGCACGTGCTGTTTCGGTTGCCTAGTTGAGTAAGTTTTTGATGTATTTACTAATAATGTCGTCAGAAATGTTTAATGATGGAGCTTGACTTATAACATTGTTAATATCGATTTCGGATTTTCTATGATCGATTGACTATGATATAAAGTCGATCTTGTAAGTTGGGACAATCTTTCATCGATTTTGCTGAACACCTATTAATATGTCAGTGACCAGTTGCATTTTTGTATTAGTTTCAGAACAATCGAAATAAACGTAAGAAGTTTTACCTAAAAACAACGTTTCACCAAAGATTTTGTTAAGAAAACAGCCAAAGTATCCGATGCCGACAGTTTAAGCGTCCCCAATATATATGTTGCAATATAACAATACGCCATTACCCCACAGTATCAGAGTGCAAAGTTTCCGCACGAAGACCAATAAAAGCCGGGGACAATCGCGCCCATCCGACAAATGGTTTATAACCGTACGGTCTGAAATAAGCTATTAAGGTTTATAGTCAAATATATTCATTAAACGGCAAAGAACGACACGACCAGTTTCCGATTTTCCCGAAGCCAGTTCGTCACACGGCGCATGGCGTATTAAACGGCGGACATTAAACTACGTTAGTGATGTATCGACGACGCGCGACAGCTGTTGGCTGTCACACTTTTCTATTCGCTTGACAAATAGAATTACTTACCGAGTTACTATTGGTGAAGTCATAAAGTATTAAAGCAGAGAAAGACAAATAGAATTAAATATATTTGTACTAGAGCAGCATAAATGAGTTAGTTTTAAAGTAATTGTTGTAATTTGTCTATAGTATTATAATCTGTTCGCATTCCCGAAAAAACATTGGAAGGTTGTATGATCATTTACTGCATGCAACTGTGCCAAATATAAGATTTTCTTATAGCTCGACAGAGGATTGAAGTTGCTTTTGTTTATTGTGTTAACGATTATGCGGCGGCAGCTTTTACTAGACGCAAAGTAAATAAATATCTTAGGTTATTGTTTAGCACTGCGTACATAACACCGAAAACAGCAGCTTATAAAACTTGCTTCAAATTACGGTAACCAAAATGATGATTGGGAGAGATTACATAGTATGCACACAGTACAGATGACAGATGAGAGTATAACACAGGATGTACAAGGACAACATTCTGTATTAAGAAACGAAAACTTTCTTATAGGAGATATTCTCTTTTTTAAATATCTACGATTTGAAATATATATTTTAAGGGAATTTGCTCTAATAAAGATAGACGACCAAACTAGATATATGATTGACGTAAATAAAATAATATTTCATACAATAAAGTCATCACAAGCAAACGCGTTCTTATTGGCGGACAACGACCATCTTAAAGCCCCACGCGATGTTTGACCAATAGGAAGTGACTTTTCTACTCTAAATAATTTTGACACTTGACTAAGTTCACGTGATATATCCTTAAACTGGCTAAACTATAACCGATCGATAGTGTTACCGACAAATACACATCACTAATCGCCATGACGAAATGGCGCGAGGTTTAGAATCCTGCGCCCATTGTGTCCGTGGAAATAAATGCTTAGCTGTAAGAAATGGAGTCGGCGGGTTGGCCATACCCATTCTTCGGTGTCGGCTTACCTAATTATAGCGTTTGATGAAATACAAGGAATTTTGAGGAAATGTGTACATCGTTGACGTCCACGTATTGTTTTTGAGGGTAAACAATTAGTGTTAGATGCTGCGGTGAAGTTATTTCTAAATTGAGTCCTACGAGATACCTATAAACCGACAAATTAAACGACATGCATTCGTTTAACGATACTAGATTAAGGTAGAGAAACTTTAGAGGTTATGTATAAAAGGAACAATGGTTAACACAACTTTCAATTATTATGAATCAAACGTTTTTAAGATGTTAATCAAATATGAACAAATAGAATACGAGCTAATACACAATGTTTGTTAACTATTAAGAACTATGCATTTTTGTGTGTATATGTGAGCTTAAAATATAGATTAATTACCAACTACTAACGTAGAAAATTACAAAAAGACAATTAATATGAATTTTCAAACACCCATGACCTTCACAATGAACACAAAGCTAGGACATTAATCAATATGCATAGAATGTTTACAATATGCATAGCTAATGTAATGCAACCTTTATACACGGATGTCTATGCCAAAAAGATTTACGGTATAATTTGAAATGTGCTTGAATAATTACCGATTATAGTTTGTGCTATTTAAGCATCGTGTATTGTTACAATTTCAAAAGAATGACAAATGCCGGATGCGTTTAAATACCGACGGCCCAACTCGAATGATTCGCGGTCTCTTCAATGACTAGTCATCACTAGTATATACTATAGGTCAAAATAGCCAAGGAACGCAATAGCTCGTATTTCGAAAGAAAAAAACTATTCTTAACAAGCGTACGACGTTGATTTATGGCAACATTATTTTGTATGTGGAATTCTATCCTGTCTGTATTTTTTTTTTACCACCCATCTGTTAAAAGGCAAGTCGGCCTACTGTTACGTGGCAATTCTATGGTGAAATGGCACGGCGGAATGACACAAATACCATTGACCCCTGATCAATGGAACGAAAAAAATGGTCGCTCTCTATGGATCGCTTCGCTACGTCATAGGCATTGTCATCTTTACGGTTGCAGCGGATTTTACTATTTGAAATTTAATGCGTTTTGCCATAATCAAATAAGATTCGATATTAATTTAAACAAGGTAGCCCATAGCAACGACACGATGTCACACGTTTCGTGTTGTTATTAGAAGACTACTCAATGATTGGAATCTCAGTGACAATTCAACAAGAAGAACGATAGACAAATGCAATGTTTATTAGATTACAAAGTTTACAACAACTCCGTGTCTTAATATTTTTAATACCTATAATAAATTTTTAGTGATTCAAAAGTTCTTTCACTTAAAAATAATGAATGGTAAATTCGATACAACTGGTATAAACGGTAATGAAAATTAAACGCTCTCTTTTTTTCTTGCGTTATTCTTCCTACACTTTTGTTTTTTTTTCCTTACTTCCTCCCACAGAAGACGGTAAGGAACAGAAAACAAGAGACATTGCTACTAAACCTTTGCGATTTTCTGTAAACATAATGACGAAATACCATTCTTTAGAATACTTTTAAGGCTTGTGAAAGACTAAAAGATACGTTTTTAATTATTTTATGTTATTTATTTAATATTTCTTAATAATAGAACAGCACAATACGATGAAAGAATAAATTATAGAAAACTCATAAAAGTAACTATGATATTTTTGGCGTTTGGTGTTACTGTTAGCTATTTTAAAGATATACCGTCTTAACGGCAATATAAAACCACCTTACAGTTCGTTCCTTGCATTAAAATTAGCTGTAAAATTCAAAGTCTCTGAATTAATATTTCCCAAAATACAATAAAACCTTATTGCACTATTGTGCTTTAAAAGTAACCTCCTAAAAAAATAAATTCTCATGTTTAAAATTATAATATTTTCTAATTATTCTTTGTTCAACATATTATAAATAAACAGCAGTTAAAATCTATTAAAAAATAGCTTGAAACATTTATAGCGTGTTTATCGCTTTGTAAGTGGAGAAGGTGCCTTATTGTATGTAGACTAATACTGTGATTTATTGAATTGCTTATCCACCTGAATGCGACTTCTTTTGAAAGTCCACAAAAACTTTCTTTTACCCGTTCAAACAAAAGGCTGAGTGTATTACTAGGAACTCTGTCATAGGTAACATTGTTATATTTGCAAGTTTAAAATTATTGGTCTCCACTAAGAGCCTTGGATTCAACTTATTTCGTATTACTAGCTTATTGAATATGTACGATATCATTTTTCAAAATCTGTATCAAGATTTTTATATATATACTTAATTGTTACCTAAAATTCTGTCACGTTTTTATTATATCAAAAGCATAAAATATATGTAACTTAATTTTGTCGATTGACATAAAAATACTCGAACAAACTCAACGTGCTCGGTATGTGAAAGGGTATTGGAATTTTATGGCAGTATTTCTTTTAAAGCTGCAATCCTTATTTGTAACATATCCGTGTGAAACGACCCAATCTCAACAATAATGCCTAAATAAACAACAATATTTGTTTTGTGGTTAAAAGTTTAATATATAATTATGCCTTATGATTAGCCACAGATAAATACGCGGGGAACAGTACTACTAATTGGAGCGGTTGCTTTGCTTTGTTTTGTAATTCGTTTTTCAAGATGGCTGCCTCATTTGCGGTGTATTGTTGCGCGGGAACTTGCTCTCGTACCGCGCTTACTTATGAGCAAAACGGTCACCATTATAAAATTAGACGCAGAATTTTTATATAAGTTGATTTTTTATGTAATTGTATCCACATGCTCTTTTTTAATCGCGACTGATAACGTAATGGTTAACGCAAAATAATTATTCGATACGTTATTCAACGTCATAGAATTTGGTTATAAATATTTTATGAAGAGTAATCGTAATAATATACTAATACAATATTATGTATACGCGTTATCATTATAAATAGTCGCTAAAATAATTACTATCAAGTCACGGAAGTACACGATAACAGGACTTCGATCCGTGTACAAATCCACATAAAGGACAGATTGTATAATTCGGCTCTGACCGGCCCGCTCGCGTGTTTAATATCCAAACACGCATGTTTGCTTAGGACCGCGTCCCCTCATAATTATGATATTGTTACCTCACCGGTAGGCTGTCATGCGGGCGCGCATAGAATGCATCCCACTTCAACCAGTTTACCTTACTCGACCATATAAGTTTTTCGGCGTAACGAACGCAGCAAATGCAGATGTATCAATGTTCAATATATTTATGACGAAGAACGATTACACAAATGAATACAACAACTATACTACTAAGATATATAGGTAATCGAGTATTTTTTATATGTAACAGTTACACACTTTTATTTCTCGGTATTGAGGTTGGGGTGATATTTAAAATATTTCACAATGACATGTTTACCATTAACTACGTAATAACTCTTTTTAATGGTGAATGCTAACAAAATTTACTAAGAGGAAACCAAAATCAATACCGGGAATATAATGATTACGCGGGAAAATGAAAAGACGGGGTAATTTTCCAAAATGGCCGCACGAAAAAATCTCTCTCCATATCGCTATAATATTGCATTTAAAATGAATGCACTTTCAATCATTCAAATTTAGGATTAGCTGCTTTAAACATAAGGTTCAATTTCGCGCGAACGCAGACATATGGAATCCACGAAATGTCACAGCGGCCCGCAATTAAAAAAAATTAAAAACAAAAAGTGAAAATTAAAAGAAAGACGCGGGCGAATGCACAAAATGCTTTTGAGTTGTATTAAGGCGTGTTTAACATGTGTCGCATTGCATGATTAAGCACACAAACGTATCTCGTAATGTTAATTACTGTTGTGTATGTGTTTGTGAAATATAGATTATAAAAGTCTTGACAAAACACAGTCTAAAAAATGGTACCGTGATATTAATAACACAACCGAATTTCAAATAACGCAATAGAAAGATAAATTGTTTCATCGCTACTTATATTATGTCTAAACTAAACTATGGTTAAACCATTCATAATTATGATTTAATATTATTGGACGCTTTATTTTGAATATTTTAGCTATCACTTCAAGAGGGTATATGTTAAGATTATGTAAAGCGTTATATTATAAGATTTAGAATATTGTCTCATACTTAATTAAATATGTAGATGTAAACTATAATTAAAAAAATGTTAAGGTTTCATCATATAAATGTCAGGAATTCCCTTTTTATGCTTTGTAGGAATTTTTATTGTAATGTCATTTCACTGATTCCTTTAACGAAATGACCCGTCTTCAGCGTCGTACTCTTTGGCCCATACGGGCGGACATAGCCCGCGCGCCCCGATTCGTCCGTCACTCAGTCGCCGACAGAATGCTCTGGTATGTGGGCTAATAATAATACTCGCATATTCGCCCCACCGGCGGCTTTGCCTGTCAATTTTGGCATTTTAATTGTTAGAGTAATGGCGTACACAAATACTCCGTCAAGTGTTGCCCGTATTTGGGAGGTATATCATTCCCTGCGAGTATCCGGACCGCTACAATGTAAGATGTCGATGTTCAATAAAGTTTGGCAAAACTATGTATGGTTTTGTACATGATAGAGACGGTTATTTTAGCTTACTCTTTCTGCTCAAATCTTCCAAATTTTGCAAAGGATATTGCCGTTTTAGCAATAAATTGAGTGACTTGGATACAAAATGTTTAAATGTGTGGTGCAATAAAGAAAAGTTGCATAAATATAGGCCGAGGGTTGATACTATACCCATGACTTATATTTCGGTATTTTTGCTCATTTTACAACACTAGTCTCTACTAGTGTTGTATATTGGCGACATTTTTATTTTCAAACAGTTATGAGGTAGCTTTGATGCTATATTGAACTAAAAAAATATAGTATAGATGATGTTGATCCTTCATTACTTTCTTATACATAAAAATGTTCTTTTGTTCACTCCACGATTTAACAAAGTATTTTTGCAATTGTATTAAATTACATACAAAGTTTATTTATTTTAAAATGATCTATCCAGGGTATTTTTAATGAAGATTTATCGGCCACGTAAATAGAAGAAAACCTTCTGTCGTTCCAGCTTGTTAAAGTCCAATGACATATGTACGTATAAAATAAAAAGTATTTCAATTTTAAATATATCTAGAGAAAATTATTACACATTTTCAGTGCATAATTGAAATACGTCATCAAAATTAAAATATGGACAAAAATATAGGTAGATACATTTTATTTGGATTATCTTAAGACTAAGGGCGTAATTATTTGGACTGGGAGTATCACTTAGTTACCGGTCTCGTCTTGCCGCTTCCTGCAATAAACATGATATTGCTCTAAACATACAAAACGTATCTACTGGAGAAAGTGGAGATGTTAATGAATATTTTAACTGAAGATTAACTACATAATGACACAATACCCCTTGAGCGTCATTGTTAATGTCTTTATTAAAGAAACTTGGAGCGGGATCGACCTAGATAATTTATCTATTAGTTCAGCCAGTTCCACTAATTGTGCCCCCAGGGTCTGGCTGATGACTATGTTGATTGCTTTAAAATTAAATGTACTTGTGTTTGTGGCATTTATAGTTAAACTTTTCAAATTTTATAAATATTTAAATGTCGAATAGCGATTTTTAAGTAATAAAAGTTAATAAGGAGTATTATTATCTATTAACAACGCAATCGACAGAAGTTAGAAGACAGTTCGTACAATTGATGGTAGAAATTAATATGAATAGAAATATTAATTGTTAATAAACTAATCAAATTATATAGATTGTATAAAAACAAGAATCGAATCCACATATTCTAGCGAAACGACCAGGGTTTCTAAGCCTTCGGGTTGCTTCTATGTACAATAAATAGTCAAAGGGTGAAAGGCGTGATTCGTAAGCAAAGGTCAGTTTATGCATCTTGAACTAAAATTAAAAATATATACTTTTACACTTAACAAATAAAAGGGCTATGCAAAAGCACTTGGTAGTTAGGAAAAAAGATAGAACTTCTGCGTTTATGACTTATTAGGGTAACCCTGGCATTATTATGTATTGCCATGTTATAAAATAATTTGGAAGTAACCGAAACCTGACGTTAAGATTATAAAGCCCGATTTTTATCGGTCAATATTATACATTTCTTTTCTTCCGAAATACTCTTGAGATTTAAAGCACTTGTCCAATTTGAATAATATTGATGATTTTACAGGCTATAGGTTTTTATTTATTTACAGATTTATAAATAGTTGTAGATCTACTCTTTATAACTGTTACTTTTTGGATCTAATTAATTTTGTATGTTATCTGTATATTATTTATAGAAACCATAATAAATATTCTACCATTATTATAAGGATTGAAGATGATTTTTTTTGAAAATGCTACGAATTTTTTTTGTCTAACAGTTTGAATAAAATTAAAAAAATCTTTAGTGTAGTTTTCTTTTATATTCAATATTTACAGTACGATGTATCTTTGGGTATTTGAGGGATTATAAACTTGTTTAAAAGCTTAGAGTGGCTAAGAGTAGTTCGATTATGTTATCATCATCTCCCAGAGTTAGTCCACTGCTGGACATAGGCCTCCCCTGCTGCACGCCTTCTCCATCCGTTCACGTTTCTGCACCGTATCCCATCACGCTGGTCCAATGCAGGTTGGTGGGTGGACCGACTTGCATGGATCATTTTACTTTTCAGACAATGGGTTATATTATATTTTAATCAAAAACAAATCAAATTGACTTAAATTATTTCATATCATCTTTATTTTAAAACTCTCCGAATATAATACGCTTTAAAAATACTACAATACAGAAATTAATTTTAGTTCCTTAATTTTTCTATTTCATTAGTTTTAGAAAAAGCTAACATTATATTATTCATATAAAAATGTGTATTCATTGTACTTATGGTATATTTAGTAAAGCTTCACAAAATTTATTTTAAAGAGTTTTATATATAACGGTTTGTATCTTAACATATTTTATGACAAATACGCAAATAAAATGTTTAGATATTAAATTATTAATAAGCACTGATACATTAATAATAAATTATTCAGAAATACAATAACAGCTCGTTATAACATCAACATGTATTTATTCAATGTGATTTGACTAAGCACACACGGCCTCTTCAAACAGAGACAATGAATATTTGACGAGGTTTTTTTAATTACTAAGGAGAAGTGTCAGAATTTTTTCATTGTCTATGGCTATAAAGGTGAATTTAAAAAGGTAACAAATGGGATTACGGTCGCAATAAAACAGAAAAAAAACCAGGGACCACCCGAGATATTTATCAAGTGATACAGCTGATGTTACTTTTTTAAATGTCCAAATTCTTTAATAAATTTTGAATATTTTTATAAAATATACGAAATGTCGGCATACGAATGCTTACTTATTTATGAATTTGAAAGAGAGACAATCCTGCGCTTTAGTAGTATTGATCTGGTAATAAAATATAGAAAAATTATTTAAAAAAAAAGGTTGTATATAAAAGAGTTGATTTTTTCATAAAAGAAAGAGAGCTAGTTAAAGATTCAATAAAGAAATTTCTTGGAAAGCTAATTAAATTAGAAGAAATAATATTAAATATGTGTTTGTTTTAACCACACATAATATATCTAGTTCAGTCTAGAACAAAAAAAATGCTTTAGTTATAATAATAAGTCTAACTTATATTTTATTCCGTGATAACAATGATAAAAATCCTTATTATGTTACTTACTAAGTTATCTCGACACTTATTGTAAATATGCGTTTATTGACATATAAATTACATACAAAAGTTATTTTTTAAAATTTACAAATTAATTAAATTATATAACATTATCTGTGACCACCATGACATCAGCCTGTAGCGTTACGGCTTGTTGACACTAGCGCCGAGCGACATGCGACATTCGTCAGCAAACAGCTAGGCCGCGGGTCCACGAAATCACGCGGCCTCTAATTTTTATTAAAAACAAAACACGGTTTGAAATTTATGCGGTCACTGCACTTATATACACGCTTGTGGGAAAGGACAAGTGATATAACTACATAACATTCTGTTGCTTTTGGTTTTATTAAAACATATCGGGATTTGTTTCAACGTCTGATTTAAAGCTAATAACTAATAATAATAATAACTCTTTATTTTGTAAGTTAAGGTACATTGTATGTGAAAGCTCTGAAGCCTGTGCTAGTAGAAACTGTGTTACAGGCTTCAGCATCTTCCCAAGTAATGACTGAATACAAAGCTACTAATATAAAGTTAGTCACTTTTTTCTAGTTTTGAATCGACCACATCTTAAGTTACTTGGAAAAAGTGTAATAATATTAAAAACGATGAATATAATCGTTTCTTCATTTAAACACTGTCTTTTACGTTCTTTTTATGGGGTCAAATAAGAGGCACTAATACAAGACTCATGTGAGATATTGGCCTGGGTGATGCATACTTCGGAGGGCAAAAATTATTCCTAATCCCACCAAATGAAAGGTCTAGGATTGATGTCATTTCATTTGGTTGGATTAGGGAAATCAAATTGATGGAAGTTCGAAACGATCCGTTCCAGCATTTGTTTCCACAATAAGTTACCATTACATGTTCAATTGTTTATCTCGAACGATATATTTGCCCGAAGCTTTCGTCAATATTTGTGTTTCCGTTTTGTAACTTCTGCGAAAACATTCCTATGAACGTGGTTTATCCCCAAAAATCCGTCTATTATCTCGCATCAATCGTGGCTTTTCAATATTGGAGCAAATCCGACAGATCCGACGCGCTGTTCACTATCGTATTTCGAAATCCCTAACAAGCTGCACACCAACAATGGTTTTGATTTTGTTAAGAACTTACCTCGAATTTTGACGGTTCAGCCCTTTGTTTGCTGCGGATCGTATAAGGCCTTTGTCACACTGCTAGTTTACATTTTGGGGGTTAAAAATTTTATATTTGGATGCAAGATCAACATTAGATACATATGTTACCATAGTGTATTTTATATATAACAGATAAATAATCTGAAAAAGCTTTTTTTAAGAAATTATTAACATATATGTATAATAGTTTTTCAATTTAGGTAATAGTTACAATCTTCTCATCTTTAGAAATATTGAAAAAAAAAATGTTTTTGCGTAATAGAAACATTTTTGCTAATAATTTTTGACACCTTAGCTTTATTATCATTTTTTTAATGTGTTAAATATTTTCATACTATTTATTTTTAAGGTTGTTTTATCCTAACGCGGCGTAATTAGCCGCCAAAATACGAAGACAAAACTGGGGCAAATATACGATATCTTCTATTTAATCTGAGAAGAAATTCGTCTCTATTGTCGATGGTAATCCATGGATAATAGGCATTTTTTGCCGTATTCAAGTAAAAGGTGCGTTATAGAATTCACGCGTTTCCATTTATCACAGTAACCTAATACTTTAGGGTAAGCTCTTTCAGTGTAACTCATTGTTCGGCGTAATTGAATTTAGCTAAATATCGAACTCAGAGAATTATGCTTCTATATTGTATATTCTGTCTCGGAATCGGTTTTCGAAAATCAATAGTCTAACAAAGCTCAGTAAGTTGGTATTCTTAGGTATTCTATTTCTCTCGGAGTCTACATTATTGTAGTGTGATTTATAAAATAAGAAACTGCCTTCGTAACTATATAAAGATAATAAGGCGACTTATGTAGAGATTGAATCTCACTACCAAATGCTCTACGTCGCAATCAAATGACTAGTATTTGACTGATTTCTCTGCTTAAAAATTGTGAAGAGCAGAAAACATGGTAACAGGAAATAATTCTATTCAGAAGAATGCTATATCACACATTCTTTCACGTTAAAGCATACTGTAGATAATTTAATAAAAATCTAAACGTATAATCGCCTTAAATAAGTTTACAATATTTCCGATATTTCAGTATTTGGCAGCGTCCATGACGCAATGACTAAATAAATCATCATCATCAACATCATAATGATGAGGAGTTTTTCGTCGTAATAATTCGTTAATTTCAAATTTTTATACCGCCCTTTAAGCAATTATTGTTATTGACTTCGGTGGCTTTTACCTGTCTTTTAAATCTTGTTGTCGTCAGTTTATGTTAGTCCACTGCTGTACATAGGCCTCTCCTACTTCCTCCGTTAGGGTGTTTTTTGGACCGTATCCCACGCTGTTCCAATGTGGGTGGACCGACTTTTCACATGTCCCACGACACGGAAGCAAGAATAAAAATTTGTTGAGTCCCCGCAGGATTCGAATCCACGACCTCCGGTTTCTAAAGCACCCGCCCTTACCGCTAGGCTACGGAGGCAGTTAAGAAAAATAATGGATGTTCCCATTTAGATATATTAGTGTCAGTTTGGTTTATAAATACAATTTGGCTCTAGGTATTGTTAGTATTATTACGATTATTATCTGATATAACAGATACATACATTTACCTGCCTGAAATTCGATAGTAATGAAATAAGGCTATTTTAGAATTATTATTTAATATCAATCAATTAAATTTTCCGTTACTATAATTATAACGTTATTACCATATCTATGTGCTTTTATTGCTTTATACTAAACGTTATGGTTGCTATGCGTTTAATACTGACTATTTTACGAAATGAATATATCGTCAACAAGTTACCGACTACTCACTGTCATCATCATCATCATCATCATCAGCCTTTGATAGTCCACTGCTGGACATAAGCCTCCCCTAATACACCCCTATCCATTAGGGGGTTTTGGACCGTATCCCACCACGCTGGTCCAATGCGGATTGGTGGGTTAGGCTTGGCCTTTTTACATGCCCATCCGACGCATGGATCATCTTACTTTTCAGATAATTAGGTGATCGGCCTAAACTGTCATAACCAACTAGGAAACAACAACGAAAATTTGTTAAGTCCCCGCAGGATTCGAACCCACGACCTCCGGTTTCTAAAGCAAACGACAATACCACTAGGCTACGGAGGCACTTGGCTACTCACTGTATGTAGTAAAAAATACATCTTTCGAATTTCATTACAGTTTTACGAAACCGAATTACTACAACATGTCATGGTCAATTTACTACATTCTGTCGACAATTACTTCGTAGGAAACATAGCTATGTTGAATTTGTATTGTGAACTATTTAATTGTAATCTTCAATTACTTCCAATTACATCTGAGTTCTTTGACGGCAAAATACCAAATCGTTTTTGTCATCTCGATTAAATTGTATTTTATTTAATCTACGCTCATTAATCGCAGGCGAAAATAAGTTTATTGTGGTTATTAAGATTCGTTTAATTATTTTAAGTACATAGACGTCACTGTAATTAATCGATAGGAAATGTTTCTAAAGATAATTCGTATTGTTTAATGTTTAATTATCCATTCTTAGGGCGTGGACACGCTGGTGTAGAACTTATGATTTGCAGTGTCCTAATAAGCAAGCTTATAATTTTGAGTTAGCACTATATGAATTTCAAGATTTTGGCCAATATGATATAATAACAGATATTGCATTTATAATTTTAACAGGATAATAATTATAACATCAATAGGAATAAAATTCCGAGTAATAATAGATGCGAAACACCCTGTTCCGGTTCGGTTTTAGAGATCGAAAATTTAACTCGTTTTCACTTAAAACTCATCTTAACTATGGACAAATTGGTTCTAAAATATTAAAGAAATCAATAAAAGGTAAAAAAAATATTCAATCAGGAGTTTTCCAATCGATTACTGTTATGGAAACACAAAAATCTAATGTTTTCGTTACATTCCTAACGAAATTAGACAAAGATTAAGACTTTCGACTGTATATTTTTGATTTTTTTCTATCTAGGCTCTGATTAGTATGATAAATTATGGTCTAGAATACTTCGCTCTGCTCACAGGCGCGTTGGACCCTAAGTGAGACGGCGATCGCCTTGTTATTACTAGTTTTATGACGTCCGTAAATATTGTGAGAAGGCGTATTTTACTATGAGACACTCAATATTTCCAGACACAATAAAGGGTGCGCAATTATATTTGTAAAAAGTGGAATAGTCGGGACAGCTGTTCGAAAGGGCTAGTGGTGTGCATGACTCCTTTTGTTTCGCAAGTAAATAACATATCGATAGAAAGGTTTTTAGATGAATTGACAGTTATTATTAGATATTTTTAGCATTGAAAATATTTTGCAGATAGTATTAAAATCAATTTTAACAGTCCGGACTGGTTTTTGAAATGAGTAATTATATATAATGTCTGCAACATTATCTATGTATAAAAATAATAGGAATCGAAAAACCAGGTTACCTTATTTTTAACACAGAATTAATAAGATAAATGCGTTGATTGTAGATAAAACGTACTAAACATGTTTAACAGTCATGTTAAGATTTTAATTATAATAAAAAAAAAAACATTAAACACAACGTGACAATTTTGGATATTGTATAATTAGATTTTTGTAATATCCTTTTTGTAGTAGCACGTTCTGACTTTGAATTTGTATTCAAAATATACATTTTGTTTATTTTATTGTAAACAAAATATTAATATTGACTGTAAAGCTTATTTTGTTCACGATAAGCTTTCTGTAACTTTTTAGTGAATGATAAAATAAAAGTGTAGCAGAATTTACTCCTGAATAGTTTTTGTACGTTTAGTCTATGAAAATAGTTAAATGTACATATATCAACAAGCATACACGAAAACAAACTAACAAAATAATATTCTTAAATATAGACTCAGATATGGTGAATAATAACAAAAAATAGTATTCATCCACCTTAACAATATAAATCACTTATCACATAGCTACACTATACAAATAGTTAAATATTACTAATTAAAATGTCATAAGAAGATCGTAAAAATATAGTTCACTTTTCTGAAAAGATGTCTATTGTAAACTTTTAAGTAGAAATAGAAAGAAGTTATCTTGTTTTTATCAATTTCAGAACTAACTTGTGTATTCGATTTCTAATCCTACCAAACAGATTAAAGTTTCGTTAAGAAAACTCGTTTTCCTGTCGACTTGTTATTGAGAAAGTTAATCGATCAATATATTATATTAAAAAAAATGTTAGAAATATTAAATTAGAAGTTTGTTTATTACATAAGATTGTTAAATCGTAGCAAATTTATTGAATACTAGCAACCCCACAACCCCCCTTGTGGGTGGAATTTCGTAAAATTAGCTGACCTCTCCACGGCGAAAGGAATATTCCTTCCAAATTTCAATTCCTAGCCTTATGGTTCCAGAAATCGTGGTAAGTCAATATATTCATGGAATATATATATATATAGATTATTTTTGGAATCTCTTTTATATATATATAGATATTCAAACACACAAACAAAAAAAACATCGATAAACAGCCTCGGCATAAAGGACGCAACTAATTTGACGCTATTTGCTTGTGGCAAAGGCGCATTGGTCTTGTTTTTCCCGCGGGGCAGGTTCGTTCGGTGGACAATAGAGGATCGTTATAGTATCTAGCTTATCTTTAACTGCGTTTGTTGGGAATTAGCACTGCAAAAAAGTCAACTCCTATCCTTTCATCACTCATGTATTAATACTCGTTTGCTGGACCCTTTTTTTTAGTTAGTATAACGTTTCATTTTGAGTCCAAAGAAGTTTCAATACAAAATAATATTTGCAATGTGATTAAGTACTTTGTAGATTATTTTTTTATTGAGTTGGTATATACAATTGGCTCAACTTTTTTATATCTTAGCTCGAAGTTGATAATGATCGTATAAACTTTTATGTAAACATTAGTTCCGATTGCTTGTAAAACAGGACGTTCTTTGTAAAAGTCTATCACAGTTGTCAAAAATACCTTTGACGGATATTAAGCAACTACCGAAAAAAAAAACCTGTGGTTGCTATCTTTGCGAATAAACGTTATATTTTGTAAATATCTGGTTATATTGCGAACCAATTCTTTAACAAACTTGAATTAAATTCGGCAGAAGAAGATGATGAGACCGATTAAAACCAAACTCACATGTGAATATATTTATAAATAAAAAGCTACGTACACTATAAAGCAAAATTATTATTAGGTATCAGCATTATGAAGATGCTTGTATGAGTTATCTTTTTTGTAGGAGTCAGCTTAGTTAACTACCACACCGATCAGTTCGTCAAGTCACCATATTTACTAATTACCAACTCTTATATAAACAGGGACTCGTCAAATAGCGTTGGGTATTCATTGTCAGTCTGACCTCCTGTGTAAATGAGCGGGAAGTCGATGTACCAAGTTAGTTTATTCTACAGAGACTGCTGTTTTTTAAAGAATATTATTATTTTAGCTTTATTTTGTAAGGAGACTTTTGATCCCTGCTCTTCCCGCCACTTTATTAAATAGAAAATGAAAATAAAAACGTGTGACACTCGGGGACTGCCACGGTAAACCTATTGCATAGTTATTTTTATCAACTTATGCAATTATAATTATTTATTCTTTCGGAAATGTTGTTATTTATCGCGCTCTCTTCGTATACAATTACATTACACATTGTGACATTTGACACTTAACATGAAACTTTCATATTATTGGAAATGTACAAAAATGTCGCTCTTTAACATCGTCATTGACATTCATTCATTGACATTTCGGGTGTATTACGGTAATGATTCGAGTTTTACCGAAATGAGTTGTTAGGATCTTTTTTGTTTTCGGATTTTCTTGATTTCTTTGCCGCGCTTTAAGGCCGCGATAAAAGCTATGCAAAAACTTTTAATAATGCAGTTGGTTAAATGGTTAACCATGTAAATTGATCAACATCGTCATTGTTACCATAATCAGTCTATAACAGAATAGACTACTCAAATACGAATTGATTTCAATTTAACTTGATTTTGTATGGACTCTCCGTTCTTAATTGTCACCATCTTGCGAGAAACCTGTTGCATAACAATAACCTATTTTTTGTTGGTGTCAGTTGGCTGCATTGATGCTAGCGAATATTAAAAAAGATAAGATATTTAGACTATAATAATGTAATAAATTTAGAAAAACATGTTCGAATATATTGCAAATTCAGTTTGGTTATCAAAAGCAAAATATTTTAGCACTGGTCATTACAAATTTATGCAGACGTTATCATACAGATTGATTTTTTGGCCTAGAGTCATGGGGTTAGGCTTTAAAAATAGTATTATTTTCGAATTCCACTGGAACTCAGGATATTTTTTTTATTACTTGTAGTTTAGCTGGTAAACTTTCGGGCTACCATTAACTTTTAACATTAACCGGTGGTAGGTCCCTGTTTACAGGAGACCGTCTGGGTGATACCACCGCGGTGCATATTTCTGCCGAAGCAGGAGTGTGAAAACATTACTGCGTTCCGGTTTGAAGGGCACCTGTAGCCAGCGTATTTACTGGGTAAACAAGACTTAACACCCTATGTCTCACGGTAGGCAGCGCGTCGGCGATACCACTGGTATTGTCAACGTCTATGGGTTTCGGTGACCACTTCCCATCAGGTGGCCCGACTGCTCGTCTGCCTGCGTATGCCATAAAAAAAAAACCAATTATATGGTTTTTACACGAGTTTTATTGACATTTGTGATTCTATATATCAATTGCATTATTTTCAAAATAATAAATTATTTATCATTATCATTCATCAGCCCGTGTTAGTCCACAGCTGGACATAGGCCTTCACCATTAGGGGTTTTTTAGACCGTATCCCACCACGCTGGTCCAATGTGGGTTGGTGGGTGCATTAACTTTTTACATGCCCATCCGATGGATCATAGGTATTTGGCCCAAATTGTCCTAACCAATCAGAAAACAATAATAACACAGCATAGTGGTTTTCCAGCGGGATTCGAACCACGAATTCCGGTTTATAAAGCAAATGCCACTAGGACACGAAGGCGATTGTATGAATATTACAAACCGACAAGTATATTTGAATTATAAATATATTTGAATTTGAGCCCGAGTAAACAATAGCTTCGAATAATACATAATAAATTTAAATCAGACAACATACTACGGGCTTCGATATAATTATTCCGTTTGATCCCCCCATTCATTCACTAAATATGCCCACTTGAATTAATCAACTTGATTTCAACAACAGACCAAAATCAGGGCAGTTCTCTTTTTAATACCTACTGCTAAAGCAAACATTACAAAAAATTCAATACGACTTATTATGAACGCGGCCGCGCAAATTGTTTACTGAAGTTTGAACCTTAAAGTGATGAATTTTAAGTGCATTTGCAGTTATTATAAATTGTTGTTGTTTTCCTTTGTAAAGACGCAACCCTCCTTCGATATACTAGAACGCTCAAAATAACAGCACGCAGTGTTTCTCAAAGCAATTTTTCTTCAAAGTTTATTTTTAAACAATAAATTTGCATAAATGAAATAAAATTCAGTCGTTAACGATATAAAATACTCTCAATGGTAAAATCTATAATTTTACGTTATTTTAAAAAGATAGAGTTATGATTTTGCTGTTAATATATTTCGTAGGCCTGAAAAGAATCGATAAGTTTCTTATGCTGGTTTTTATAATTTTGACTTTTATGTGACTTATTTGTATGCTGAAATATAGGTTAACTATCACTGGGAAGTATCTTTGAAGTAAGTGAAAGTTTAAATATACTACTACCCTTTACTTTACCCATGAAGCTAAATGCTTGTCCGTGGGCTGCTATAAAAGTATCATTTTATAAAGCCATGCTTTTGTTGGTTAAATAAAATAACACAAGCAGATACTTCACCGGATGGTTAGCGATACACCTGCCAATTAAAAATGAAGCATAAGACATAATAGATTAGCTTGCTATAATAGCACATGGAATGTTTCGTCTTATTTATCCAGTGTTTTACTACCTACGGAGCTGTACGAATCGGAAGACAGACTTTGCGGTGTAAAGATAGATATGCAAGAAACATACCATTTCTTCATCATCACCATCATCATCAGTCTGTGTTAATCCGCTGCACGACATAGGCCTCCCCTAATGCACGCCTACTCCATTAGGGGGTTTTTGGACCGTATCCCACCACGCCAGTCTAATGCGGTTGAGGGTAACATTCCATTTATGAAACTTAGAATTTAAAAACATTTCGACTCATATTTATAGTTAAAGTTAAAAAGTTTTTTATTTTGCAAACAATTTAAGCCTTATTGGCGACACAACTCGGTCATGTCATCTCTGAAACTCCACTTTCTATATAAAAAAGTTTTTTCTTTAAAAAAAAAACGCAAAGATAAACTTTGAACATCGCAGCCCGCATACATTCACCAATTCTTATTGTCAAAAAGTAGAGATTACAAAAAAAGCGTGTGACTGGCCTTAACTAACCGAATTCAAACCCCATTGTCAAACGTGGAATAGGAAAAAAAAAGAGGTTCGTTTGAAAAGACACGTCACTCGTGACGCGACCTCATAAAGGGTTAGTCGGGTCGGTTCCTTGGCTGGTCGTGTGGTTTCACGAAATATGACCATTTGTCATTCCTTTAAAACCGAATATGTGATAGAGCGAAAGGTAAAAGGCGTATTATTTACTTCGTTACATTTAACGTATCTAAAATCTGAAATATTGAACTTTTAAAGCAGCATACTTTCAACTCAATGTCGAGCAGTTTATAACTCGCTTGACAAAACGAGGTATAGATATAGCGCGCAAAGATTTTCTTTCGTAACTTTTCGGAAATTTCAAAAATGGTTAAGGTCAAAGAAGTCTAGGAACTTTTTCCCTGTATTATCCAAACCCACGACCTCTGGTTGCGAAGTAAGGGCCAATACCACTAGGCTAGTGATGGAATATGTGGTGTACATTACGTCTTCCATCTCACATTTAAACACATGTCATGTAGAGTGACTTAACAAGGATATCCAATATATTCATAGAGCCCAGAAAAAGACAATAAACTAAAAAACTTAAACTTGAAGAGTCTAAAAGGGATGCCTAGCGAAAAAGTATAGTTCAGTGTTGATAATTGTATCTAATTAATAATTATCATTAATTTTCAAGTTTCCAGACCAAGCAGTGACTATACAGTGAAATTAAATAATTTCGCGGAGGTAGAACCACCAAGGTGAATGTTTAAAGCAAAGTAAAAACTAAAACGTGCTTAGTGATCTGATTATGGTCGCGTTACGGCAATACCCTGATACTGAATCATAAACTATAAATTTAAATGACTCAAATCACAGAAAGCAATCATTTAGACACACTACCAATAGTCCGTATTTGGTACTAAACTGTAATACTGTCGACTTAGTAAGAGGATAGATTTTGTTCACGCTGTATTAAATCTTTAACCCGTATTAGAATAAATTACAAAATAATATGTGCGAAAAATGTACTCCTTCCGTATATAAATCAAAGATAGCAAGCAAATATAAGTTGACAATTTGACCGCCGTACCTACCGGCCAACCAATTACAGTGAACAAATGTAAAAAAAAACCACATCCAATAAATTTATTCACGGCAGCGCCACTTGGCGGTGTCGTCCTTAGCTTTTTATGAATGAAAGAAACGGCCAAAGCTAATCGAATGGTCCGAAATACTTTTTCCCTCCACATTAGTAATTCCCTTTACACTAAAAAAACCCACACACTCTTAACAAGGCATATTAAATTGCCCGAGAAATTTAACGCGCGCGTTTTTATTCACACATTTTTTTTCGTTCCAACAAAATATAGTTAGTTGGATGCGATTTAGTCGGTCGAATGTCAAATATTTTAGAGCGTACGTCGTACGCGCAGGCAATAATGATCCTTAAACGAGTTATTTTAAAAGGATCTCCGACTAAAATACGTTTGGCAATCTCAACTCGATTTCGCTTTTGTATCGCACAATATAACGGAAATGGAACATCGACATTCGTATTAAGTTAATTCGATACATTCGGCATCGGTAGGGGAGTAACAATATACCGCCCTCGTCTTATTTCGATCACCAATTCGTTATACAAATGGAGAGTCAATAAGCAGAAGCTGTTTTGTTAAATAGATAGGCTATAACGACAAGGAACTCTCATAAATCTTTATTAAACATGACTATATTTAAGGTATCAGTTAGAGAAGTAAATTAAATGTTTCTTTCAAATTAGTTTAGTTCAGTTAAGTTAGTTATATGAGTTTTTATCGGAATACGATCACACCCGAACTGTCAATGAATGTTTGTATTAAATAAGTGACATTTTCACATCCATTACCATGAATATTGTTTGTTGTCAAATGATAAAATTAATAATGTCATTGTATAATATAGAGATGTATAGGTACTGAAGCTTTTGAGAGAGCACGATAAATACAAACTTGTTTTTCATTATTTTCTGGTCAGTTACAATTAAGTTACAGTTTAAAATGTAAGTTGACACATGCGTTGCATGATCACGTAAAAAGTTGGTAACGCTTGTCATAACTATCAGTGATAGTCGTTTCTATTTACCGACAATAAATGCATCCAACGAATGCAGTTTAGTAACCCTTTAGGACGTACAGGTCCGAAGCTAGACGCTCCGCTTAAGTACTGGCATTCAAATACATAGCCGACCCAATGGTATAAGACAACATGGAGAATAGATAAGATGGAGAAATAAGAAATAATTAAGTCTGCTACCGCTTATTGTGCTGTATTTCTTTTCTCATCTTATACTTCGAACTATATTTTCAGTTGTTACTTGGCAATACGAAGGTATTGCGAAGTTTAGAAGTTCTTAGTGAAGAATTATTCACAATTTCGCATATTTTCAAGTCAAGTATAAGATATATACGTAATAAACAATTATTACGTAACTATTACTGCTGCTACTGCAAGTGAACTACTTACTAACATATCGAATCCACTAACTAATTAACGGATTTTTCACGTGAGTTATATATATATATGTTCCCGAAGTTTCGGACTCTTTTCAGCATCCATGATCACGAGCAGACCAAATTTGTATATGCCAATGAATAATCCGTAAATTAGTGGATTTGATATGTATAATAATCGCGTAAATAAAAAAAATTATACTTACTAACAGTCATTTTGACCTTACACCAACCATTTTTATACAGTACAACAACTGATAATAAATCAATTAATCATAACATCACATCATTCAAAGCAATAATTAAGTCATTTTAAATATTGGATACGGACCCATCTTTGTTTGTCATATTGCCCGAACATTAGTTGAGTGTAATAAATGATCAGGACCGGCTTACACAAACACGAGTGACGTTTCATGGCGTTCCGATGGTACCGAGCGTGGTTTTTGTTTTACTGGCATACGTAAAAATCCGTGTACACGTTTGGGACGAATGGTAATGGACCATTAATCCATTGCGCCCGCTGTGTTCGAACTCTGCCCAAGTGATTTCTGTTATTCCTCCAACTCTAGCTAATTAATCACAATAAATAATCGTCCAACGCTAGAGGACGCGCCCGCGTGGGGACGGGTGTGACTTGATACGTGAAATGTTTTGTGACGTCACTGTTATTTTTTATTCTTAACCTTGATGCTTATAGTTATATATTTTTTAGTTAAAGGCGATTTGGATATTGTTGGAAATTATTAGAGTTTACTGTCTTTTAACTCGATATGTTTTAATGTATACATGTATATAGTTTTTTTAAACAAAATGGCACGTGTTTGGCTGTTATTCGCTCCATTCGACTTATAGAAAACTTTTTATTGTTGTAAAGTCTATGAAAAACGTTAGAATCCATGCATTAGTTTTTCCTATTGAATATTGAAAACCTTCCAGCTTTTACAATTTTTATATGTACATATATAGTTTAGGTAGCGTTAATAACAATGATTGCTACATGTTAGTTTAATAATTTTATTAAAACAACAACGTCATAAAAATTATATATATGAAAATAAAGTAAATTTAGTAGAGTTTGCATTTAAATGTCAGTAAAACAAAGTTAATGAAGAAGTTTTTAAGTCTAATTGGATATTTAATATTGCGAGTTAAAACAATGAGAACCGATATCCATAACATCCAATGACCTTGTAATGCAATTATTAATTTGATAACTCAAACGACTTATGAAATGGTCTCAATTTTGAAGGTTTTTTATTTCTTAAACCGATAGTACTTTTGTACCTAAAATTTTATGCTACATCCGTTTATGGCGATGCACTTACGAAATAATTTTATAAGTTATCGCAAGTTAATAAATGTATACAATAACGAATTGTTCTGATGTGCTAATATAATAATAATTAGATATTATTTTACCATATTATTTTACGAAATACTGTTTAAATAAAAACGCTTCGATATTATTACAAAAGACCTACCATTCAACTTTTTGCCAAAGAGAAAAAACAATTCGAACAAGCGAAAATATTAGTGATACATAAAAGCTTTCTCATAAAAATAAACATTATTAAAGGCCTTGTTTATGTTGCACGATAAAAAATGTGTTTTAGCGATCGATCGTAAAAAGGTATGAAAACAGAAATGAAGAAAAAAGAGGAACAAATAAAATATCAAGACGTCTCGGGCCGCAGTCGCTGTCAAGTTATTGAAGCGTATACAATTATATTCAAAAATGGCGTCTGACGACGAAGCCATATTCCTTTGGCATAAGATGTCTATGGATGCGATTTTGTAAACACAATAAACTTTTTAGGCGTTTATATTTTACTTTTGTCTTATTAAAGAGTTATTTTTTTTATATAAATTTCAACTAACGTCATGTTAAATCTACTTTCATCAAATCAGTTTTCTTTTTAATGACGCTTATTTTTTTTAAAGTAAAAGGCCATTTACCGATAGTGCCGATAGAGAAAATAATTTATTTAACGATTCCTTAATCAATAGAGGTGTCATACAATTAAATAGTTCTATATTAAAATTCTTTCGTAAAGTAATTTTATTACCTAGCTATAAATCGTTAACGTACAGAATTACCGATTTTATCGATTTTTAGTGCATTATTATTATCGGAGACAGGATTTGGATGGTCATAACGATTTTTATTTTATTGTCTATCGATAAGTTTGACAAATTTTACGTTCTGTTTTTTGTTTTTTTTTTTTTTAATTTCTTAAAATGACTTGTTTCTAAATGTCTTGACATTCGATACAATCCGTACTTATTTGCATAATACATCTCTGACGGCGAACTGAGACGAAATTGAATTTTATATTAAGTCACAAAGGTCACATACGTATTCACACTTAAAATAAGTAAAATACCAGGTAAAAACACAAAGAATAAAAAAATATCTGTCCGTTAAAAGTGAAAAATATAAATTTTAAGTAAACAAATAAAAAACGGCAAACGTAGTGTGGGATTGACGACATTCGCAAAGTGGCCGGTGTGGGTTTGATGAGAATAGCCGAAGATCGGAAGCGGTGGCGTGCATTAGGAGAGGCCTATGTCCAGCTGTGGACTGACACAGGCTGATGATGATGATAATGAAACAAATAAATATTCAATTTTGCTCCTTGTTATTCTAAACTCTCTATCAGAAATATAAAAGGGCAATAAAGATAAAAAGTATCAAAAAGGTTAATAAAAAAACACTTCTAACGCCTTATCCATTATGCCTCACGTTACTGCGCGCATCCATACAAACAAATCATACAAAATAATCGTATTTCACACATGCGTAATACACACCGCGACCAACCATAATTCATCCATCTTAGTGGCTAGGAGACTAATATATTTGCAATCTAAAGATTGCAAATATATCAAAACCGTTCAGTTGACGAAAACTGGTTCTTTTAACAATGTCTTGAACAAAATTCACTTACAAATTATAAGTCTTTATGGGAATTTCGACGGTGTTAAATTTTTGCGCAAAATCTGTTCGTATTAAAAAAGAAACGGTTTCCAAAATGTTATAAAAAACTGGAAATATCTTAAAAATCTTTAAAAATTTTGGATTTTCTTCGTTCATCTGCCGTAAAAAAGGAATATGAAACTACAAAACATTTTTTTTTACAAAAAAAAGGCTGTTACTTTATGAACAAAGTATTGCCTAAAATTTTTTTACTATGTCAAATAACTTAAACTCGATAAGAAATTTTTGCGAACGTTCGAATCCTCCGCAGGCCTCGAAATATTTGTAAAATAAACATTTCTTTTCATTTACCTGTATTTATTATTACGCGTAAATCAAATTAATAATCAGTCAGAAAACTAATAACAGTTTTTTCGATGCGTTTGAAAGAAAATTACATATTTACTTATTAAAAAAATTACTATTAAATTGAAATCAAATCGTTCACACTAAAACGTTAAGATATTGATTTAATATGCAACAAAGCCTGCATATTTTTCTACTGTTGTCACGATGATTTGCATCGAGCTCTTGGTTTGCAAGTTTACATGTAAAACATTTTAAAATAAATAATGGCAAGTATCGCATGTTTATTTTTATCCTTCACGCGAGAGCAGGTTCAACAGACTTTCTGAAAGCGCTTAATTGCTGGTTACGTATTGGCACATGTCAAAATATGTAATTATGATTAAACATTCATGCCAGTTACACCTTAAAGCGTAGCCTTGTTAGGGATTAATATTTTTGTTATCAATATATCATTTTATGCAATCATGATTGGAACTTTTAAAATTGTAAATTTAAGAATTTTTTTATTATTTACCAAAATGCACGAATAACTCTTTTCGTCTTTTGATAAATCTTACTAATTAATATATATTTCAAGGTTGAGCTGCTGTCAATTGATCTCTTTTCTTATTCCAGCCTTTGTAGCCTAGTGGTATAGGCTGACGCATGAGAAACCAGAGGCCGTGGGTTCGAAGTATATGTAGGCGTAACAAATTTTAATGTGTAGCCGTCCCCACGGACTACGGGAGCGCACCTGCGATGCCTCGTTGGCTGATCTCTAAGGACACTAGGAGGACATTATTATCATATGTTAAGTTTATATTCTGTAGTCTTGCGTCCATTAGTTTTAGTGGTATTTACTGAATAACAGATTAGGGTCTTCCGCAAAAGGTTCTGGCCTAGACTTAACCTTCAGTTCTTAAAATTTTTCACAGTTTCCAAGAAGGATGTAGAAGATATGAAGAAGTGAAGGAAAAGTTTAAGGAAAGCTAATCCCACAATATGGGGATACTATACCACACGTGGGATACTATCAAGGGAGAGAAAGAGAGAATTGTTTAGTTCTAATAGAAAGTGATATAGTAATTTCTAATAAGAAGTAAGAAATGCACTAGGTATAAATCGTAAGTCGAAGAAAGGATTAATATCAAATGGATTTGCTGACTTGAAGTTAAAGAACGAATACAAAATGCAAATAACGGAACATTGATTTGAACAATCTATTCCCTTCAGTTACCATAACTTTATACAATTTTACCCCAAGCTGATCCTAGAACACCTCGTGTTTTTTCGTTAAATCGACCACTTTGAGGTCATTTCTAATATCGGTGTCGGTGACCATCTTCGAAAGTGCCGCCCCCCCGGCGAGTCGGCTATGGGAACAGGAAAGATGTTACGCCAAATATAAATATTCAATGGACCCGTGATGACTTACTGCCATCGCCTCAGTTAACAGTTGCACGTTAAGAATGCAGTTCTGTCGGGCCGTTTGGCTTGACCAATCTATACGTGACAGTTAAGCTGATGCAACGAAGAGGCGTTTAGCGTATGTCGTTGTTATTAGTTAATTATCGCTTATTGATTGACATGTTGGTGACAATTCGTGAATAGGCAGAATGTTGGGCGTGATGACGTCACTGCGTTGATTATTTGTTTAAATAGATTTTGTCTTTTTTGGCTCAGCTCAGGTATAGCTTAATGTACTTAACGTGCGTTCTTAGGAAGCGTAAGTTTTGCTCCATAGTTCGCCTTTCCAAGATGGTTTTGTTTAATAAAAATTTTCCCGATTTCAACATACTTTATACGTAAGTTATACATATATATTCAATCCGTTCTTATATTAAAATTTATAATTATAAACTAGATCGGCATTACACAATTCGAAGGGGATCCTAAGCCATCAATAAGCGACTACTAGATTTCCTAACAATTATATCTCATTGTAATCTTTTCTCCGCCACAAAATATTTTAAGTAACCACTCGCTGTTATCAGCAACACGTCACTTATTTCATTATAACTTTGCAACGCTGTCGGAGCGCGTCGCAAAAAATAACCTCACCTCCCGGACAATCTTGTAATACTATTCGCTTGAAGTTGCCCAAAAAAATGACAGCTTCAACAAAGGTGCACAAAAATATTCGTGCGCGATTAATACGTTTGGTATGTGCGTCTGTTTCCTAGCCGCGCAATTTATATTCATAAGAGTGATGCCTTTAAATTATGTTTATATCCTCTTGATTTTTTTTTATTAATATTTAATTATGTTAATTTATATCTTGGACGTGTTCTTTTGGTGATATTAGCGGCTTCCGATGCGGTGTTGGTAACGTTTATTGCCCGAGAAGTCGTTGACGTATGATAAATGTTTATTTTGTCATGAAAGAGTTAAATTACGCCACTCTATAGATGTTTATTGTTGGAGGTGATATATAACGTAAAAATAATTCTCACATATTCAGATCCTGTTGCGCTTCTTAGCGATGAATAATTCATTGTCAGATTTTAATATTTACTCGCTCTTTTATGTGAAGTGGTGTTAAATTATGAGTAGATTGTTGATCAGCGTAGTTTTGCATGCAATAAAATTAGGCATGCATTTACTTTATTATAATAATAAGCAAAAATAGCAGGGAAAAGTATAGTTGGCTATCGGAACTGATATGTCAACGGACTCGGTTCTTTGCAGCAACTAAACTAAACTTAATTTAATTTGCGATCCTATGGCCTAGGGATTTAATAAAACTACAGGTCTAGATCAGTTTCTTAAGTTTTAACAGAAATAAAGAGCTTGTTTCCGTCGGGTGTTCAAGCTGCAGGTCTATATACTTCAAAAATAGTGATTAAATAACTTTTTAACCAAGAAGAGTATTAAATAAGTCTTATTTATACCATGATCAATACAAACCATTTCGTCACATCTTTAGTAAAATAATACAAAACAAATACATTATAATATCAAAAATATAAAAATAAAAGCATAAGGTAAGTTAAATTCATAAAGGTAAAACTAGACTTTTGTAGAATGTCTGTACCAATAAATACATTTATATTTTGTTTTATCGATTCTAGAATTTCTTCACACCTTCGATATCTAATAACACGATAAATTCTCCGGTCCTAGTCAGTCGCCTTGAGAGACCCATCAAGTAGGTTGATAGCCAAGACCACATTGCTTTTAAACAAATGCAAATAATTCGTGCTTTTAAACATATACAAGAATAGCATTCTGCAAGATTGCCACATTCTTTCAAGTATTATTTTATTGGATTTTACAACAAGAGAAAATATGTATTGTAGCAGATATCAAGGTCTGTACATTTTTTTTAAATGTAAGGTTAATTTGAATGTTTGGTAGAAGTTAGACATAGTAGATATCAGTACGGAACTTTTGCTTAATTTAAGTGTGACCTGACCTGTCAAAAGATACGAATACTTTGTCCATTAAGTTGCAGTATTAGAGGTAAAGTATGTTCAATGTACATGTACTTATTGCGCTAGCTGTCTAAAGGTTCATTCAAACCTCAGCCACACCAATGCCTTCCAGCATAATCCCCAAACGCAAAGTCAATCCCAGTGATCTATAGAAGCATACACTTTTATATAAACTTGTAATAATCTATTTAAAAACAAGACATATAACTCATTTATGTATTAAATTGTACTTGATACTTTCGCGGGATAATGAAGAGACGGTATGCAGTCTCACATTACAGAGTACTAGTAGAACACGCGATATTGGACACTTTTTTATTTCCCACATCGGTTTCGCGCCCTTTTTCAACTTCACCACAGGCTATACGATCTGGTTCCTTGTCGCGTGAATTCCCCTCGTAAACGCAATCAATACGGTTTTACTTTAGCACAATAAATCCATTTTGCCGCCATTTGTCTCGGTCGGGGACGGCTGTGTAAATTGAATTTTTACATTCAACTCTCGAAGGGTGAAATTATTGTTCGGTAGCACTAACGGACACCATTCACGGTAGTACTTTTGTGTGGTAATGTGGTATGATTATTGCTTCAATTAACTTTATAAACATATTGATTGGTTTAGGATGAAACATGGGTAATGAACATGGATGCAAACTACTATATTACTTTTCATGATACAATTATTAATAAAAATCAATGGTTTTTGTTTATAAATATTTTTGTTGGATGTAAGACGATCGATGTCGGATGGGCTTCAAAAAAGTTACTCTTAAATAGTTTTAGCTCGGCAGTCGTAATAAAGTATCAGTGCCTTAAAAGTTTTTAGAATCTAAAACATTCTTATATCCTGTTGAAATATGCTGCTTAGGTAACACCGACTGGATGAAATCCAACCCCATTATAATGTGGAAAGATTAGATTACTAAGTTATTTACAAACACATCATCGGCCTGTGATAGTCGACTGCTGTACATAGACCTCCCCTAATACACCCCTATCCATTAGGGAGTTTTGGGCCGTAATCCACCACGCTGGTCCAATACGGGTTGGTGGGTGGACCGACTTTTTACATGCCCATTCGACGCATGGATCATCTTACTTTTCAGACAATTGGGTAATCGGCAAATTGTGCTAACCAACTAGAAAACAACAATGAAAATTTGTTGAGTCCGCAGGATTTGAACCCACAACCTCCGGTTTCGTAAGCACACGCCCTTACCAGTAGGCTACGGAGACAGTTAAATTATTTTATTAGGAACATTACTTATATTCGGAAGAAAAGCTACTTAATAAAAAGGTGAATGTTATTTCTCGCTCCCAGATTAGATATTGTTAAAATTATTATTTAAATTAATAATTATTAGTGCTTTATTCAAAATATTTCGACACAACGAAACGACGTCGTGATAATATATTTATTGCTTGACGCAAATTCCATACTCGAGTCCGATTAATTCAAGAATAGATAATTCAGATGGATTTATTGAGTATCTCTACAAATTATTATTTAGCAGCTAAAACATACACACGAAAACATTTCGGAGAGTTCATTGATTTCTGTGATAAATTATTAATCCTGATTTAAATAATTCGGCAGTTACGGCGGACACTTGCGCTATTATTGGTAGAGTTAATTGTAATGGAGGCGGCATGCAGGTCTTTATTATATAGGATAAACTTTGGGATAATAATTTTTATATTTTGCTATTAAACAAAATCATAAAAGTACGAGAAAGGTTAATATGAGTTTAAGTAAAATCGATCGGAAATTTCACTCAAAACTGTTGACAATTAAAATCGTTATTTAAATTATCATAGCCATGTCTGATTTTTATTTATAAAATATATCATTAAAGAATTTTTATTTATTTACAATAAGACTGAGATGTTTCAGTCTTATTGTAAATGAAATAAAAACTCTTGAAAATTTATAGGATAATAATGTTTTTAAAGAGCAAAAGAGTTGACTAATTGTTTCATAGCGTAGCTGATAATATTATATGATCCTTGAAATGACTGTGACTGTATCGTGACTTTATGTTTGTTATTTTATCCGCCATTTTGGATGATTTATTGCTCAGACGCATCAATTTCGACTTTTAGAATTGATTATAATATTTATGTCGATGTAGGTAATTATATCCCAGCCGCGTCGAGTAAAACAATAAAAAAAGGAACTTAATGTTCCTTTTTTATTATTGATTTATTATCTAAAATGTAAGAAAACAGAAAAAAAATTGTTATCAAAATGATAAGTTTCTACCTAAGTGCTGTTATTTTACAAATGTCTTTATTAGCACTTATTTTATATACTTTTTTTATCTTTTCGCCAATTCCTTTGCGCGGAGACAAAGCTTAATTTGACACAATGAAATATTAGCACGGAGAAGATATTTTGACCACGGCACGTTCATTTTCCGGTGTGCGTATATCTGTCATTAATTATTTTAATGACACGTTTTTTTGTATTTATTATCTTGTTTTTTGCGGACATTTTGTAAAGTATTGTAAATTCAAAAGTTGTTAGAACAAGCAATGAGGTGATTAATATTTTATAGAGTGTTATGACGCGAATCTTATATCGTCGATTTTTTATATTTATTTCGATATTGTGCTATTATAATAATGCCGGAGCGTTTAATTAATTGTTTCCGACTTGCGTTTTACAATATATTAATTGTTTTGACTTAAGATATAGCCGAAGATCGGAAGCGGTGGCGTGCATGAGGGGAGGCTTATGTCCAGCAGTGGATTGACACAGGCTGATGATGATGAATTGCTTTGGCTCCAAAATATATTTATTAGCGTAAGCTGTGAAAAAATGTGTTTTAGCTAGGAAGAAGGCTAAGAGTCTTTAATCCACTTTCATTACTAAGTTCAAAATTTCAAAACGATAAAGCTTTTAGGAAGTCAATCTAGAGTGACACACTGTTACCTAGAACATTTCATCTGATAACTGTTTTATTATTATAGGTATTATCTGATATTGCTTCTGCACATGTTGTTGAAAGTAGTGTTAAGCGTTTCTATAAAGCAAATAGAAACGTCTGCAAGAATGTGTTAAGCTCGCGTGTATTGCGAGCGTTTTCAGCAATCATTTTACGATGTCAATGCTTTAAAATGACATTTTATTGCATTTTTCTCTTGGTACCAACAAGAGGCAAAATAACGGCCATCCTGCGTAAAAAGATATTATTAAGCTTTGAAAGAAGAATAAAAATTTAAGTTTTTGTTGTGTGAAAAATATTTACGTGTAGATTATATAGATAAAATTTTATGATTCAAACGTGATGTCAAGTGTATAAACTGATTTATGTCATTTTTATAGATGTTACTGGTGATTGAAATAGGGACGTGATTTGATTTTACGAGGGGGTTTTTACGACAGTACAATATTTTTTTAGGACATACGCTCTCGAGTCCTTATAAAACGAGGGTATGGAAAAAAAAGTATTAATTCTGCTTGTAAAATATGTTTGTGGCACGTTACGGTTTAAGTGTTCATAATTCACTTAAACTATTTGTTTCACAGTGGTGAACAAGATATATCGCTGGATTTTTGTACTCAGGGTAATGGAAATAGCAATGGCACTGCTTATATAAAACTTCGTGGTATATGCTGAATTGAATACATACTAATGCACTATCTCTATATTATTATAACTAACTTATATACCAAAAAAAATAATACAATGTTCTTAATCTTTTTTGGCCTTGGAGGTAAGATATCAATCCCTGCGTACAAACTGTTATTAAATTGATATTAAGTTGATATGTTGGATGCTCGTTTTTTGATGGAATAATAAAATTTGGCTTTGATGGCTTCCAATCATAGCAACAAAACACTTATCGACGGTTGAAATAAATCTTATATTTGTCATAAGTCAGATACCGCGTATGACGAGATCAACCCGTCTGCAGAACTGAGATGAAACTAAGTTACTAAACTAACAAATTGAGCCAATCATTTCACTAGCTTCGCGACCCTTCCAACTCAGTAGTGTTTCACACTACTGCGATAGCAAATAGGCACCGAGGTAGAATTATCCTACTAGGTCCCCTGTGGAAATAGGTCTATCAGCAATTTTTTTGTCTCAAACAATTTATAGCCAAAGTATCTATAATGGTAAAGTAATAAATACATGTGGCTCATAATTTATATTGAAAAACGTGTCAACAAGGGCTACAGTTACTGCAGATAAGCCTTAGTCTCTATTTTTAAAAAGTTTTTTTTTATTGCCTACGCAGGCAGACGAGCAGTCGGGCCACCCGGTGGAAAGTGGTCACCGACGCCCATAGACATTGGTAATACTGGTATCACCAACGCGTTGCCTACCGTGAGATATAGGATGTTAAGTCTCGTTTGCCCAGTAAATACGCTGGCTACAGTGCCTTTCACAGTCGTGTTTTCACACAACTGCTCTGCGGTAGAAATATGCACCGGGGTGGTACCCACCCAGACGGTCCCCTGTAAAAATGGGGACCTACCACCGGTGGTTTATGCAGTGCCAAGACTATGGCTTAATAAATGAAGTCTACAATCCAGAAGAGCCCAAAAATAAGAATAAGACGCAAGACGGTTTTATACAACTTAAAGGTTAGGATATATAGAGTAAATACTAGTTACCATCTCAAAGTATTCATCTGAATCTTCTACCTTGATGCGCTGTCATTATTTTTTACTGAAATCAAGAAATGAACTAATGCATTACCTTTTTTCTACAATTAATTGCTATAAGTTTATATACACTCAGTATCAATATGTTATACTAATCTACCTAAACTAGGCTGATAATTTTCAAAATTCGCTTCAAAGACATTCATAGATAAACGAAAAACACACAGGTCTAATGCGTACAAAAGTTCGTAATAGTGATCTCGATGCTATCCCTTTCAACAAAGCGGTTACGTTTTATCCAATGTGGTCGGTGCTTCGCGAATATTGACAGACGGAGTAAGTGCCGCGCGCGTTATTTATATGGGGCGAGTCTCGAGCACATTTGGCGTAACACAGCACTTAACTAAGGTATCGGGATTGGGGTACGCGTCAAATTGTGAGACCTCCCGGTAAATGTACACACGCGGCAAAGACTAAACGGCGTAGAGACGACACACGTCTTGTAATTTATTATGAAACGTATTTGAATGGGCAAGAAATGTTTGTTTTTGCTGTTCTGCGGCTTAATACCTGATCTATGGGTTAATATAGTACTATAAATTGACATAATAGATTTATGTATCGTCTTAGAAAAGCCACGAATATTTAGTGATAGTTTGATGTCACATTTCCCTGTGACCATGTCAAAGTTCCTTGTGATTTATAATATTTTGTATCTTATTCTGCTTCTTCTTATTATTAGCGCAAAACTGCAATTAAACGTTTTGCTTCACTAAAAACAAACCAGAACGGAAAATATTTAAATACTATAATAATATAAGCAATTATTAATTGCAAAATACTCAAAAAACGCTATTAATTAGTTGGATGAAGTTATAATAGAGGCACGACATTAACAACCTTCCGCGATGTTGATTTAACTTTTATAACACTCTTCCTCAAACACCTTATTACTCTTTGCAATGCTTTACTCCATTTATCGAAAGGTTTAAGATGGAGATAACAACTATGATTCATATGGGGGCTTTTATTTTTTCCTCAAAGTGTCCTCCATTAAGCTGTGTCCTAGCAGGACTGAAGTCACAATGATATTTAGGGTTATGTATCAGTAGTAAATCAATAATCAATACTAACTTAAAACTAGGTTTTTATGGAAATAAACTAATCATAATAAATAATATATTATATAAGATGTATTTAAGATTTAAACTATTTAGATTAAAGTGACTTTTTAATCGGCGAATTGCACGTTATTATGTTAAATATCGAAGAAATATATTACTTTGGATTTTGTATCAATAAATAGTCTCATTACCGATTAGCTAATGCACTTAATCAGTTTTAAATATAAGATTCTGTCTAGACAACTTCTTAGAAGTGACGTTTCATGGTTCTAAGTCCAGTCTAGTTTGGCGGATGTCTCCTAGGTAACCTTATACCTAAGACATCTGTTAGGCTAGACCAGACTTACAATACAGACTGAGTCTGCACACTGTCTCAGTAAGCTGCTGAATAGTCTAATACAGTCAGTTCAATGTATGAAATAATTTTACCAAATTACTACAGCTTACCGTCTTACAACTCCGTATAACAAAGGTAATCTGATCCGCCTCCGTGGTCTAGCGGTATTGCCCTTTGCTTTAAAAGCCGGAGGTCGTAGGTTCGAATCCGCGGGAAACGACTTCGTGTTATAGTTGTTTTTGGTCGGTTAGGACAATTTGGGCAGTTCACCCAATTGTCTGAAATGTAAGATGATCCATACGTATTACGGGCATATAAAAAGTCGGTAACTAATCTAACCTGGCCAATCAAAATGCATTGAACCAGCGTTGGGGATACGGTCTAAAAACCCCTAATGGAAAAGGCATGCATTAGGGAAGGATGTTTAGCAGTGGTCTAACACATGCTGATGTTGTTACCGTCGTTACAACTTACCTTCACAAACTGTCGTTTTACCATTACTTAAATGAACCAACTAACACACAGACAATTTATTTAATTTATTTATTAGCATAGTGTGTTTATAAGATGATCTTTATAGTAGTCAGCGACGCTCACATTTCACCCATTATGTGATGGAAAATTACTTATAAATATAACGTTATATAATTATAAATTTAATTATGGTAATTATTACAATGTTTCCACTAGTATATATTGTTGTTTAAAGTGTAAAAGGCTATACCGAACCCGACAAATTTCGAGCCCGCGCTCGACCCGCCGGTCCGCTGTAATCGGTCAAAAACCTCACTTAGTGTGGCCTGTTAAAGGAATGGCCTTATATTATTACGTTCCTGTCGGGTATGCGCTTTTATCGGCGGCCGTATGTTTGTCCGTCACCCCGTAACTGCGGTATGTGGGTCGGGACCGGCCTAATGGCTAATAGTTCTCTTGTAACGTGTTAAAACAACTATACGAGTTTGAAATACGGTCAGAGGGGTTTTTTACGCGAAAGATTAGTGGGTCATTCGTGATTGATCGGTCCGGATATGTGCGGTTCGATCCGGATTTTACATCATGTCAAATCAATGTGACAACATCCGGTATCAACCGGATATTGCATATGGCAAAATCTGGCTTGGACAGAAACGTGTGCAATTGTGAGATTCTTAGCGTCATTTCAACGCAAGCTGTGTCTCTTTAGACTAGATTTCGTTATGTATAGCGTCTATCATAATAGAGCTATTAAGTTTTTAAAGAATGCTTATTTATAGCTTACAGTAACAGCTTGAATAGCACAAGTCTCTCAAAGGATCTTGCATAAAACCAAAACCACAAGATATGAAAATTTTAGTTTCTAATATTGCTTATTTTACTATTATATTTGATAATTGGCATGAATCTGTCTGAATAAATATTTTTTAGGTTTTTAAATTTGTCGAAAGCAAAGTCGCGGCACACAACAAGTTATACCTTATAAATCGACATGTGCCTGATTATTTATTTCTTTTACAAATAAATGTTTTGGGTTATCAAGGCGCTCGTTTTGTAATTGGGCAAGTTTATCTGGCCAATATAATTCTTTTCGAAATAAATATAGCGAAAGCCGAAAATGCAAACGGGTTATACTGGAACTTATAGGTCTTATACAAAATTTTATTCCTTGTTGAATTATATTTCTTGGTTGTTGTAATACGACTGGTATGTTACGCTGATGACTTAGATCTAACATCGTTAAAAAGTTTGTATTAGCATCTATAGTAGTAGTTTTGCATTGGTCTAGCTTTACATGTGTATTATGGGATTGAATTTACTGCGTCCTAGTTGGTTAGTTAGGTGTTAAATAGGCATGTCGTGGCCTTCTTACAGCAGTAAATAAAAATGTAAGTGCCTTAAATATAGCGCTGAGCCGTCCATCGATTTATACCTTTTATGTTTAGAAAATATAGATTGTATGGTTTTTATTTGCTTTAAACAATTTAGTGTTAGTTTTAGTTTCGTAAAATTCTGTAGCTTTGTTCATAAAAAACCTGTATTTTTATTAAAGGATAAACCATATTGACCAGTAAAATGTATTGGTTCATTTACTTAAATAATATTAGGTTTTAGTATTAAAACTTCAATGATATTTGGTTAACGCCTCATCACCTGTCCTAATTTCTGTCAGGTAACTGAAAACATATCTCTTTAATAAAATTAAGTAAGTTGTAGTCTTTTACTGGGTTGATGATCCTTTATATGAAGGATCATTCCAGTTGACGTTTACCAAAGTGCTGTCGAGTTCTTAATGGCTTCTTCTATCCTAGGTTCTCCTAAGATCAGCTTCTATTCTAGTCCAACTAGTAGTTAATAACAGTTTTTTTTAACGCGGAACACCTGCCTTCTGACCTCTAGAAGAACTAAAGGTTAAACATAAAACTTAACGTTAGGGTAAACTGCATTTTGTTGATGGATTATCGCCGAGAAACAGTAAAAGCAATCCATAAAATGTGCTTCTAAATTTTTACAGGAGATAAAGACTAAGCCGCCTTTTGTTTTTGAGACACCGCGTTGGTTGTCTTCCGATTTATGACCTGATAAGAATGATATATCCCATAGTAATTTAAAATGTAAGGAATACACATACATGTATTAGTAAACAGTACTTTGTTTTCTCATTTTGAAAAAATATAAAAGACCCGATTAGAACTTAAATACTTTTGAACTTAGAATAGGGTGATTATAGCTATTGTTCGGCAACGGTTTTAACATAACTGCTTAGTTCGCTGTTTCATAGTGTAATTAAACATAAGCTTAAAATAAAAATGGCTTTTTCAATTATACATTTTACGGTTTAGCTTAGTTACTACCTTTCGCATGCTTTTGAAGTGCCAAAGAGATCCATAAATCAGAGCTTATGGGCTCGAATCCTGTTGGACTTTTCTGGACTCAACAATATAAAGTTTCTGTTCCCTAGTGGATTAAAGGCTAGAAGAAAGGAAATGGTACTCCCATTTCCTTTCTTCTAGCCTTTAACTATTAAACATAAGCTTAAAATAATAATGGCTTTTTCAATTATACAGTTTACAGCTTAGCTTAGTTACTATATTCGCAATCTTTGAATTGCCAAAGAGATCCATAAATCAAAGCTTATGGGCTCGAATCCTGTTGGACTTTTCTGGACTCAACAATATTAAGTTTCTGTTCCCTAGTAGATTAAAGGCTAGAAGAAAGGAAATGGGAGTATTAGGTGATCGAAATACATTTATTGACTATAACATATCCTGTGTAGGAGGGAAATCTAGAATACATCTAATATAGCAATCAGCTAGGGGGGCCTGGGTTTGTTTAGACACGTTTTTTATTAAGTACATTTTTGTGAATGTTAATGGACAAGTGTTTAACATTTAAAGTTTACATATAAGACACACTGAGGTGTGCTTAAAATTATTATTCAGTAAGGCAAAACCATTTTTTTTAAATAAACAAAATAAGTGTCTCTTCTAAGAATCGAAGATAGCACAAGTATACCAAAGTAAAAGAAATCGATAAAGTGCGAATCGGTCATGCTCATAATGGGCTTGCTTACCCTCGTTAAATACAAGCACTATTGCAGTATTGTTTTAGCATCTATTTATTTCTAATTAGTTTTAATTATTGTACTCGCGGCGCCACAAAGCCATCGTTACTTGACAAATATCCGTATGAAGGACAAAGAGTTTTCTTACTACTAAAGTCTTGTTGCCATCTGCTAATGGAACCTAGAATAGATATCAACAAAGCAGCCCATAGCGACAAAACTGTTTGTCATTTATCAGCCATCACTAAGCTATGGACATATCGAAGACAATTAGTCAATGAGAGTACTAAATGCATAAAGCCAACCCGTTGCCATTGGTTACAATATTTGCATTATTCCGAGTCTAATTTGGCTATTCACTAATACAGTGACCTTACAAACGACCTTCGTGCCAAACCGTTTCTTGGAATTTGGTGTTTAAAATCACTCTTAACTTAATTGATCTTAACTAATCTCGACTTAATTTATGCATCCGTTCCGATAAAAGTGGAAAAACGAAAATTAGACCCACTTTTGTCGGGAATGCCGCAAAGATATAAATATCGCACAATAAAAGCGGCTTGCGTGTTATTTTTTCGTTTTTACCAAATCGAAATCTTAGTCGTAATTAGCGGTATCATTATTGCTCAATGAAGTTTATCTAACTAATTTAGTATGGCAAATGCTAATATTAAATGATTGATTTACTTGTAAGCGAGAGAGAATTATGATAGAAAGCGCTCTCGAATATTTTAAAAACTTTAAAAAAATATGTTGTCTTATGAACGTATTTGATAGGGGCCCGAAAATGCTTTTTTTCTTTCTTACCCATCTAGTTTAGTTTAGTTATATACTAAACTGTTTATTTATTTCAAATTTGTTTATTTATTCGTTGCTCTTACTCTCTTATCATTTAAGACAAAACGCTATTCCCTACAATATGATGATTTGAATACTATTTCTGAAGTGATACAGCGGTTCACTGTATACAGTTTAAATATTAAAATAAGTAAACATACTATCACTTGGTCAGAAAAACCGATGATTGATGGGCCAAAAACGTTCTGGAGTGGAGGCTGCGTTCGGAGAGACGGAGCGTTGGTCGACCCCCGGCCAGGTGGGATGCCGATCTCCGTGTAGTAGCCGGCTCAAGTCCTATGTCCAGCAGTGGACGGATAGGGTGTGTTAATGATGATAATGATGAAATATACAAAAATGCTGCTTCTTATGTCTAATGAAATGCCTTGCTATGCTATACCTTATAGATTTCATTCCATTCAAATCTCAGTTATTATGCAAAGCGACTGGCTTCTGATAAATGCAAACGATTCTGAAAAAATAGGGACACTAACGTCTTACAACAATAACAGCGGTCAAATATGGACAACCAAGACTGACTTTTTTCTCTTTTTTTGACTTTTTTTTACTCATTTCTTTATTTTTACATTTCAGTCATCCAGAAAACACTGATAACACAAAGTTTTTCCCCAGGATTTGTACCCACGATCTGCCGTTTGTGCGTGCCTTTTGAAGCGGTAAATGTCAACTTTGTAACCAAACCCCAATAGAATTTAAGTGCACTCAAATTGTTTTATTATAGTGGAGCATTTATTATTAGAAAAAAGAATAACGATTTTGAAACAGTTTTCCAAAATACTTAATACATTTACTTATTTAATATTTTAAAATAATCTTAGTAAAAAAAAGTAAATCAATTCAGTTAATAAAACAAACTTAAGAATCCTTTAATAAAATAGATAAAAGTTTTCAAGGAAAATTTGAGTGTAATATGTTATTATAATAAAAATTGTTGTTGTATTGTTATAAAACTATTTACTCGATTCATATTTGACTAACTTACTTGATTAAAATATGTTTTAGTACATTTTACATTGCATATTAACTACCAAGACCGATTACCATATAATTAAGGTGATTAATATCTTAACCCTGTTCGTAATAGATACTAAATTGCAAAGGAGAAACGCTATAGTATGTTGGTTTTTGTTTCACCAGTTATCCCGTCGATGGAAGTCCAGCTTAATTGTTTCCTATAAAATTGAACATTTCTTATATAAAACAAATGCAGTTTGCTATCAGGTTTAACACTGTAATTAAACCTTAGATGAAATGCCGCGGCGTGTTAAACATAAACAAGATTAACTTGCAGTATTGATTGGCCTTAATTAAACAACTTCACTGTTTATTGTTTAAGCTTGATGTTTTATGCTTAAAATTGCTAAAATAATGCTCAATTTTATATCAATCAGGTTTTCAATTATCTATTTTGTGTAGAATGTGACCTAAGACAAAACCACAGCTAGTGTTTATAATTCAACTATTTTCGTTCTTGGTTATCATGTACGATATTGATTCCTTAGTTATTTTTGTAAGTTTATTGTCTTTGTCACATTACCACTCATCATATTTTTTCTTGACAGAAGACCGCCAATATTTTAATGTGCATAACTCTGCAACTGACTGAATTTGGCACCGAGAGCATTAATTTGGCTTGACTTAGTATAATCTTTGAAAAAAAATTTTTTCTCTTTAGGATAGAGCTGTTATGAAAGTTGTGAACTGTCATGGAGCTGTCCGGTTGCCATTCTCTCTCTTATTTTTATTTTTAAATATTACATTAAAACGTATCAAATATCTTTTTTAAAAAAAAGAAACATCTTAGTCTTCGGTGTTACTATTGCTTCTTTTTTTAATCATCGCAGCCTTAACAATAAATTGGAAGGTGAAATTGATCGGAAACCACTAACAGTATTTATTATCTATCCATGACAGACATAACGTAACATCTAGATTTTATCACATAAAGCAAAGAAAAAGTATTATACTTTATGTAGCTTTTCAATGCTACAAAAGTATTAAATTTGCTATTTTCAAGTCAAATAAAATATAATACGTTTGTGAATGCCTATGTGTGTCGCAACAACGCTGTGATTGTCTATTCTGCTTTTCAAACTTTGTTAGAATGGATTCCAGCTTAAATTGCAGGCGCTTTTGCTACCGGAAGGCGTGAGTTAGGTTCTAGCGTAGACTAAGCAATTTTTAGTTGCAGTTTCCATTTGATTAGAACAATGCAGCCTGATAATATAAAAATGCGGTGACCCATACGACGGATGGGATACAAAATCCGTCTTGCACTTGATCTGTACCCGGTTTTGAGCATAAGGCGATGTAGTGTAAGAGAATCTGCGCGTATAGTTCTGCACTATAATATGTACTGCGTAAATAGCTGTTCTCTAATAGAGATCAACCGCCTTACTCTTTATCGATTACAAGTGCATTGCGCTGATATTTGTTAATGTTTATAATAAGTTTACAAAGATTGCTAGATATCTAAGCATAGACCAATCCATGTCATGATTGGTCCTAAATTCATAACGTTTAAAGTTTGTTTGTCTCTTTATAAATGAGTAGAGTTGTTTAATACGGATCGGAAACAGAATTAATGTTGTTTGTTAACCCAAAAGCTTGCACCATGCCATAGGCGCAGCAGGCGTGTCCTGGGTTGGCATCGCCACACAATGTGCATCTACTATTAGGTTAAGTTAAGGCGTCGTTCTTCTATTAACTTTGTTTTGTTCTTTAAGTTAGGATTGATATACATTTAGCTTATTATCTAAACTGTATAATGTGGAAACATTTTAGTAACTTATTTCGTCAAAATCATTATTACTTCTATGTTCGAGATAAAGTTTATTGAATTGTATATTCATAAGAAAATAATTAAAAGTTTTTTTTAAATACTTACTCAACAATTGTATTGTACAGGTACATTTCAGTTTTGCTTTGTTTTGGTAAAATATTGACAATAGTATATTATGCAATAAATTTTAAGTGTATGTTTTCAATTTTGTTCCTAATTTAAAAAAAGTTAATTTTAGTAATAATCGTCGGTTGGAATCCTGTGCTGAAATCCTCTCTTACTTTGTTTCTCGTGCTGGTCCTTGTCAGGTCAGAGGAGTTCATTTCCGAACCGGTGATGGTTTATTTGACAATCAATAACAAGATGTAATGCTTCCATATATATAGATATTTAACTTTGACTTTGACTTTAAAATATTTTTAATCGTCCCTACTTTCTAGTTAATTTAAGTAAAATAATGTTAAAACCTATTTTTTGATCGGTAATCCGATCCATCCATCCAATCTCTTGAGTTATAGAGGTCAAAAAACTGTCACTTATTTCATAACTGTTATTTAGGTAACACAGAGTGGATTTGAATCCGACCTCATGAAAACATGAAAAACTATGTAATATTCACGTATGTAGTTTTATTTTTTAAAAATAATAATAAAATTTGACTCGCTTGGCGTAGTGGTTATTGACCCTGACTGATGCGCCAAAGGGTGTGGGTTTGATATCCTCAGAAAAAATATTGTGTTATGAGCATAGTGTTCTCGTATCTGGGTGTTTGTATATTTATATATAACATGTATTTATTTACAAACAAAAATTAAATAGATCTATGTGTTTGCTCAGTCATCTAGACTAGATTTGTAGTACATTGTACATAGTACCATTGAAGCCCAAGCTTTGATTAATTTTGGATAATGGATAGATGATGTTATTCAATCAGAAATGTTGCTATTAAAATTAAAATTGTTGTTAATAGAGTTTATACATTCGATTTATATAATCATACATCTTAGCACAATTCGATTTGGCCTTGCAGTCCAATTACTTGTCGAGGCGGTCATATTTTTTATTAATATCCACCGACCGCAATGCAAGATTTGACTCGTTATCTGATTTATAATCACGTTTTTGCCAAGCTGTGATTAAAAAGGACATCAGATAAGCCGCCTTCGGAAAATGTCTAAAACAGCATAAGGATTGTTTTTAAGTTTAAGCCTTATAGTTCGCTTTTAAATTAGACAGCGGTTTAATGTATTCTAAGATTTTAGAATCGTCTCTAATAGCAACTTGCCCTTAACCATTAATAATTTATGAGTTACAATGCTTCTTTAAAATATAAATAACAAAGGACGTTCGACTTTTGAAAGATCATTTATTTATTATAATTACATTTTTTACATATATTTACATATTTACGTATTAAAGCTTGACATGAACCAATGACGTAGACACATTTTAAATACGAAAGAATTTGTCTAAACAGTGAGAAAGTTATATTGAATTTGTTCGTGAAATCTCTTTTAATAATATGTTGAAAATTGAACTATAGGAAATAAACAAAAATATTTACAAAATTTACACAAATGGATTATGAAACCTAAATTATATTCACACATATAATATAACACTAAATTTAAATATCACTTTAAATACATATACTGGCACTTTACTATTTTTTTTTATTTTACAATAAATAAGAGTATTTGGTATCAAAAATGCATAAATTAATCCTATAATGAATAATAACAATGAAAATTAAAAGAACCCTGACCCTACGCTCGTCGTACAAAAGTTAATTAAATCGAAACATTAATCAACATGTAACCGAAACAGGGTTATGTTAAACAAGTTGGTAATTAGTTTAGTACTAGTTTCACAAAAGCAACAGACCTATCTATTTGCGAATGACTGTTCACACTTTTCTATTTGAGCTAGAACCTTTCCTATCCTTTCGTGGAGGATCTTTGCATTTTTCTCCGGTAACGGAGGTAATATGTCTCTGATCACCGCGTTATTTTTTTGATGGAACATCTCACTGAGTTTCACACCAACCGAATGTTCGTACAAAGTCTTTAGAGCGTCCACAGTTTTTCTCCTAAACACGCACAGATTGTCCAACATTAGGCTGTGGTACACATTGTATTTCTTCAATAGCCTATACCCGTGGAGAAGTCCCGATTCGTTGTCAAGGAACAAGAGCAACCCGCTGTCCATTTTCTTCGCCAAATTGTGCGCTGGTCCATCCATAATGTTAATGTTCCATTGGTAATTGAACAAATTGTTAACGATCCTGTCCAGATTTGCAGTAAGATAATCGAATATTATAAGATCAGACCATTGAGCTAGTTCCACAAAAAGTTGGACGGTCTGCTTGGTCAGTTTTAGGTCTATGTGATCGAAGGGTTCATCGTTTTCTTTGATATTTTGCTTCACATTCTTTAGCTTGAGTTTGTTGATCATTATCTGTTTCGATGTCTCACCATTGTCGTTTTCCTTCAAGGACATTTTTAATACGTCGACTTTATTAAGGTGTCTATTGGATGGTTTGAATATTTCAGGAATGGTTGCCGATTCCAAACTGGGTATGTATTGCGTCAACACTACAGCCCTATTAGTGTTCCATTGTGCAGCGGAGATGTCACCAGCGACATTTTGCCAGAGTTTGTCTTTCAAATCGACAACTTTAACTACTGACGGCGCCAAATTTGTTAGATTCAACAGTCTCCCGACGTAGAAACTGAAAATCTCACCCTGAATTTGATCAGTATTCTGTCTGTATCTAACACACGCCTGGATTCCATCTTTGAAAGTCACTAGGCGGTTCTGCATCCTCCCGCAGCCGTTTTCCATTTTGATAACTTCACTTTGATCTACGTATCGTTCCCATATCTCGGCAGTGTTCTCTCCGTACCCTTGAGGCATCGAATCCTCGACTTCGGGCCCCCAATAAATGTTTTCATACAAAACGGTTTGGTCATTAAGAACATGTGTGCTTGAGTTAGTGATTACGTTAGATATAGTGTGTTTGTGGTGTGAGTTTTTGTTGTCCTTCAGGATCTCTTTCATGTCTTCAGTCAAGCTTTTTGGGTACACATCCTTGTTGTATTTCTGCGTTTCGTTATCTACTGTGAACGAAACTGATGCAAACCTGTTTAGTTCTTTCTCTTTTATAGTAACAACATCGTTGTTCGTTCTCACTCCGTTTGTGTACTTAAGAGAGTTTAAACTTCTCGAGTGTACGTCTCTTGAATTATTTAATTTTATCAATTTCCTAGGGCTATATACAGAGTTTAGGACTTGCGCTTGTGGTGATCCCATTATAACTACACCGATTGATAGGCCTAGAATGAAACTAATACAGACGCTCACAAAACAATAGTTGTAAAAGCCATATTCTCTTTTGACAGCTATCCCTCGTGACGTTTCGTCTTTGTAATGAAAATTGTTATATAGTAAATAGTTTGACTTCTTCATTTTACAGTAATTATTCACTATTGATACAGTCTTGTGTTTGATTTTTTTTGATTCTCCTTGACTATTTTTATTAAAATTTTCGTTCAGGTCGGCTAATGTAGGAATTCTATCGGTTTTTTCGCATTCCTCTGTATGGATTGTCGTTTCACCAGCGGATTGCATATTTTTCTCCATCTTCATTTCCTGTCGTGTTTCATCTGAGTGATGGCGGATTTCACCTGTAAAGAAGAAAATATTTGGTTTTAGTATCATAATTAATTTACTAAAATTTGAAAACAACGCGTGATAATGATAACAATTAAAAAGTTTTAGGGTACTAGTTTTTAATACCCAATTGTAAAGGTGATTTTGATAACAAAAGATGATTAAAAATTGTTCTAAATTGATTTAAATTATAACTTTTTGTCTAACTCTTTCATTTTATCTGTGCATGATGTATCGGTAAAAAAATTCTCAAGCTCTTTTAAATATTGTCAACAAGGAAAATATTAAAGGTTAACCAATAAAACGCGTCGCATAGCAACACATGCCAAAACCTAAGCCAAACGGTGGCCGATGAAGACTTTGATATCGCACGAATCAATGTAATTAAGCGATTAACACCGCTCGTAAAGATACAGGACGGTACGTACGGACGGACAGACAGAAGTACGCGTGTCAATCACGCGGGAGATTACGTATACGTATTTGACATGTTACTTTATTATGTCCCGGCATTAAAATAAACCCGTTTACAAGCTACGACCCGTGTCGTATCGTGATCGGGTCGTGGGGGGAACGCGAGATAATCTTTTTATCGAAATCCGAAAGCGAGGGAGATCGATCGAACGAAATCTTCGGTCATTTAGATCGTATCGGTGAGCAATGTTCAAATTTGTTTGCGTAAATTTTTTAATCCCTCCGATTGTCATTGTGTAGCTTAGCCAATCGATTAAAGGAAACTAAAATTTATGACAAAAAACAAATACATTTTGTTATGTGTCTGTTTGTATGTGCATTTGCTTAAAATGTTTTGTTCAATAGATATAACTTTCTATATAGAAATATTAACATGTGTGTTATGTATAAAACTATAACACCATTATTTTGTTTTTTTTTTTTCAGCTAAATAAAGTTAAATAATAAATAAGTAAATAAAAACAGTTAATAAATAATAAAGTTATGTTAAATATGATCATAAAATGATCATATTTAACATAACTTTTGTTTAAACAGATTGAACGAATATTAGGTAAATTTGTATTTTATAATTATCATTTACAAAAATGTTGATTATACTAGGATTATATCGCTCTTATTAAGACAAATATTTATTGCAAAGTTTTTTTATCACTAATATATTAAAAGTTTATGATTTCTAGTTCTTAGGTTAAGCACAAACAACGCTAATTGATATATATGAGCATGGAGTATTCGTTTATCTTTTAGGAGACCTATTTACGAGGATTCCATAAGCAAGAGATATATCCGATTTATTAATAAAGATTAGGGACAAGGATATAGTGGCACTCTAGGCCACATGGGGCGCGTGGGTGGACGCCCGTGAATAATATTTTCGAATAAATATAACTTGAAAGCATAACGGTCTTCTAGAGAAAATATTTGCTCAAGGCATTGACTGGGAGATGTATTTTTCCAATTTCAATATTTGCTTCTTTATTTCCTTATCCTTTATATGTGCTACTAATATCATTAATAAACTAAAGTTTGTTTGTCTTGATTATTGTAACGCAAAAATTTCTTAAAAGTTTTGTATTAGATGTAATAATTACATCACATCATCATACATCATCAGCCTGTTTTAGTCCACTGCTGGACATAGGCCTCCCTAATACACCTATCCATTGAAACCCTGGTTTGGACCGTATCCACCACGCTGGTCCAATGCGGGTTGGTGGTGGACCGACTTTTACATGCCCATCCGACGATGGATCATCTTACTTTTCAGACAATTGGGTGATCGGCCCAAATTGCCCTAACGAACTAGGAAACAACAATGAAAATTTGTTGCGTCCTGCAGGATTCGAACCCGACCTCCGGTTTCTAACCACGCCATACCACTAGGCTACGGAGGCAGTTAGTAGTACGGAGGAGAGAGAGGAGATTTAATAATTAGTTTAGTTTAAAAGCAATAGTGAAATATAAGTTACAATTAATAGTTAGTTTTGATAAATATTACGCGTGCGTGGTCTGGGAGTAAAACATAGCTCTGAAATATATTATCTACTAGCGACCCGCGCCTGCTTCGCATTAAGCATGTGATATACATATAAACTTTCCTCTTCAATCACTTTATCTGTCAACAAAAACCGCATAAAAATCCGTTGCGTAGTCTGAAAGATTTAACTATGCATTAGGACGTAGGGACAGAGAAAGCGACATTGTTTCATACTGTGCAGTGATAATTTAGTTTGTGAGTATGGATGTTTGTTACCTTTCTCGCGTAAAATACAACGTGGATTCTTGATTAGACATTCCAGGAATACAGCTCATAGACCGTAATGTCATAAAATATACAATTTATTAAGATTTACTATGATTTAGCTAAATCTTAAATGATTATCAGGACAAAAGCGCAGGCTACAGTTTCTTAAATACACAATTAAATTAAATTGCTATTACATTTTGTACATAACAAAGCTTAATGGTAGTTTTATTGTGATTAATTGAGTATCAATGATAATAAGGTAATGAAAAATTATATTTTAATCAAGTTGTCGTATTTTTACTAAAAAAAATTATACCTAACTAGCAAAGTGTTTTTCACTTAGGTCAGATAATGTTATTTACTAGAATTTTAGAATTTTTCAAACATTACCAATTTCGTTACATAAAATATCATCAAAACTATATTGTCAATCCGACATTAACTACAATGATAATTATTATTTTATTTATCTTATTTATGTTAACTCAAGCGTTGTAACAATATTGATTCAATACCATTTATACGGGAGCCAAAACGTCGTCGGCCAAACACAAGGAGGTGAGCGTTAAACAAATTGAAAATTAGGCGTTCCCTACAACGCTACCCTCCAATTATTGTGTTAGCCGGCAATTTACTAATAATAATTCAATTAGTGGGCGAGTGGTGCGTATGTAATTGTTTTTACAGGGGGCACGGTCAATACGCCCCTAATACGCGTGCCAGCGCTTCACAGAGATGATAATACCACTTCTGTTTTAGTTCATGAAGGGCGATGTATGAAAATTTTAAAAAAAGGTATAGTATGAGCCTAACTTGTGATTATTATTATTGTTTGTTTGTTTTTAAGCGCTTACTTTATTGCGTACTTGAGCTTTGAATACTTTTCCATTATGAAGATTATTATGAAATATGTCTGCTCCTTAATTTAATCCGAATGAAATAGAATTCATAGTTAGTATTAGACTTTAATACCTTACTCTAAACAGAACTAATGCTTTTGGGCGTTATAGACGTCAATATAGTGTATGTTGAATAGAACAATATGATTTATACTACTGTCTTTTAGTTTCAGAGTATTTCCTATACAGTTTGTCTACAGAAGCATAATGTTTACCGAATAATAAAAAATATATCAAACGTTGCACCGATCGCTCTATGTGAATCCATCTAAGTCAACTAACGAATCTTTTTGTGTGCAACGGACCCGAGCCGGTCAAGTCTGAGACGTTTTTTTACCTATTTTTCCTTCACTCGTTCGTGGTTCGTTTTTTTCTCATTCACCGCTTGTAAGAATTTTGTAAAACACATTCTGTGTCACGGATCGTCGGAGCTTTTTACCTTGTTTTCTAATTGTCGACTGACAGAAATAGTTGTACCGTCCCGTCCCTATGCTCATAACCGTCGTGGGGTGCACGCTCGTTCCGAGATGACTGATGGTCGTTTAATACAGCGCGTTGTAATCTTTCGATCGGGGAATTATACAAATTATGGCGGCGGATAAAAGTTTCGGATGTTGGACGCGCTCTCTGTTTGTTTTTAATTTGTGATGCTGTTTATTAGTGCTTGCTGGTTTCAGCCGAGTATTATTCGTATGTTGGATATGTTTACTTTATATTTATTTCAGAGCTTACTAAATTATTTTATATATGCAATAATTGTTTAAATCAGAAAGCCTTTACTCAGTGAATTTCTTGAGTACGATCGATTTCTGGACTTATACTTTGTATTTCTTTAATACGCACAAGTTTGCATCTATGGGATATACTATTCAATGGCCCTGGTTAATATTAAAAAAAACCATTAACTTAAATAAATATGCAAGTAAGTATATTAAAAGAAGAATGTACACAAATTATATAGAACACTTTAAAAAATTAAAAACGCAATCTATTCGCAACATGATTTCGTAGAAAGAATTAATCCATTTAATACTTAAAAATCGGATGATATCTATTAAATCGTCATCTTTGCGTTTTCAATTTGTTATATAACAGCTGCACAGACACATTAATCTCCGATTTTGGAAATAAAAATTTGACACAGAACATTTGGCAAATCAGGTTGCTGGAGGGAAGCGATTCGATGCAATTATACATTTGAAATGGTCTACCACTGCCATTATATTTTTATAACACACTATATCTATTATCATATCTAGATAAATTGGTAAGATTGTATGATAGATTTTTTCGTATTTTAAAATAATACAGCATCCTCTTTTTAAATCAAATTATTTTTTTTGTTTATTTTTATTAAACATGTACGTAAACGCAACAGCTTTAGAAAATGACACATTCTATATTCAAATATCTTCCGTACTCATATACCGGTCGTTGACCTGAACTCAGAATGGAGTCATAGACAATAAAGATTTTCCATCACCAATGACTACTTCGACATTTGAGATTTGAGTACATTTTTAAACGTTCAATTCTTTTATTTACAACCCCGAATAGGTCAAGTATGACGTTGGCCGACTTTCTAAAATTGTACACCGAGTTTACTGTAGGATAAGTGTCATGTCATCGCGCATAATCAAATTAAATTTTGAAGTCCAAATATTGTTAGGTTTTTGAATTACAATCTTAACTAGATAGCCATATTATTGTGATTTGTGTACCGTTATTCATTGTGCGGCTCGAAAGAATCTTATGTTTCATGGCGGAAGATTTTTATCTGTTCTTTAGTGTTTTGAATCGGGAACGTTTATAGAGACCGAGAGAGTCGTATTTTAGCTTTTACGTTCGTAAATATAATTTTAATAGATCGTATAATTATTACTGATTTAATGCGCAGATGTTAATATAGATACAGGTTCATTTTTGGAATGATCGGGAATCATTGACTAAATAAACAAACGAAAATTTAGTTATTTGCCAAAAACCGTTTGTATTGCAAGACTTATTACTTTATTATACTATTATTTTTAAGTGATTATGCAATATTACAAAATTGTGTCTATTTATTTATTTAGACCTATTTGTACACACTTTAAGTCTATATTATATGATCAAGGGACAAATAAGGATAGTCACAGGACAGACAGACTATTTACAAAGTATGACAAATGTCAAGAATTATTTTAAAGGAAGTCGCTCATTAAATTATGTGTAATGTAGCGCGATTAAATTATTTTTAAAAAATGTCTTTATTGTTTATCGAGTCGTAAAATTTAATGTGTAAATAATAACCCATATTACGCTATGTTTTTTACCACCATCTTAGCTTTTTCGGACTTTTTAGTATTATTAAGTGACAGTTTTTTAACTTTATTCAATATCGGTAATGTCAAGTATCTGTTGCTTTGTGTGCTTAAGTTGTCTAGTTCTTATATTCTTATTATATGGCTTTCGTTTAAACCGGTATTGTTGAGATCTTGCGAAGAACGTGCAGCGTCTATGCGCTATAACTGTCCCGATATATTGTTCAGATTTTTCAATAGATATAATTTTATCGCTTATTAATGTTTGTGACCTAATACAATAATCGTCTTAAAATATTCTTAACTGTTAATTTACTTTGATGGTCATCTTTTATGAGTTACTGCAGTAGATCTCTTTTTGACCGATTGTACGAGAATGGTTAGAAAGTTGAGAAAAAAAATGTTAAATGACCGGTGACAGTTATTTCTACAGTTAAGATGAGGCGATAATCTTGTAAAAAGTGTCACATATACAACATTAGTTAGTGTAGTGAGACGGTATTCATGTTAATTAATAAATTTCGTGTGTATAGAATTCATTTTAACATTAAATAACAAAATATTTTTTTTCTTTGTCTAAACTTTGTCTAAAATAAAGGTATAAAATCCTTAAAAATTTTTATGTTTTTCACAACACATTTTTATTACATACAATAAGATAAAAGCTTAATTTCAATTACTAACGCGTTCATCTTACAATATTAAATAAATTCCCTGAAAAGGATCTCTTGACCTAATATTATATTTACAAAGGACAGATGACTATATGTCTTTACATAATAGACGCTGGTAAAAATTCGTATAAGGTGTTAAGAAATGCGATGTTTATGTACTTAAGTGGATTAAAGATTTATTTAAACGACTTTTTAATTGAAACGGCAAACGATCAGGATATTCAGTCGGTGGTGACGTTGCAGGTCTATTGGCTGTCCTGATAAATGTTACTTATCATTTAACCAGTAATTTCCATACCTACGGCGCACTTCAAACTGGGATACCGGAAGTATCACACTACAGCTTTGCGGCAGAGATAGTCACCGCAGTACAACCTCCACAAAAAAGGGTCTCCCAAATAATATAGAAACCGCAGCAATGCTTCAAACCGGAATACGGAAGTGTCCAATTCTGTTTTGTAGCAGAAATATTCACGGCAATAAAACTCCTATAAAAGGTGAACTACCAATCAAATAATACACAGTTTTGAAGTATACTTTGCAATGAAATGACCACAAAGGTGGCTTCATCCAGTTCACGTTAAGGGCGAGAATACGGATAGAGCCGGGGGCATTTCCTAGTATGGACGGACAGTGTTGATACCGGGGTTCACCGTTACCGATGTTTCCGATTGGGAACGGACCGATACTATCTGTAACGATACAGCATTTGTATCATGATATTTACCAATCACAATGCGCCCAGGGTCGGCGCTGTTTAAAAACCACAATCGTGATTTCCAGCCAACCGTAAATTGGTCTATGTTCCAATTTTGAATTGCATAAATAGTCTGTCTGAATATGCACCAGATAAATAATCTTTTTCGTATATTTTAATTAAATACTAAATATATATAGATATTGAGGAATAATTAAGATCTACAAATAAAACCATAATGCTTTATGAAACCTGTTTCAAATACCTAAAATAATTACTACATAATAATTTTAAACAAAGTTTTACTATTGTTATGTGTAAATGAATGCATATTAATATATTTTCATAATGATACCTTATAAAGCCGTGAGCCCATAAAATGTTTTATGATATAATAAATAGTGATGCAAACGTTTTATCTTTAGAAGTTAGCATTTTGACCTTTTTAATGTTTTATAGTTTAAACGCAAGATTAAGATAAAGAAGTTTGTATTACAAATTAAAAAGCTACAGACCATCATTGTTACAAAAAGACCCTCAATGTATCTGAATGTAAAAACACAGTTTGTGGGAACGGTAGCTTCCTGCGAACTCTATATTATATGAATCTTAGCATAGACCATGGCCTGGAAGCATAACTTGTTGGTTAATTAAAAAAAAGGCAAAAAATTATAACTACCGTAGCAGGCGTCACAAAACCGTGTCTAGATCTAGGAATGTGTATATTCTAGATACAAGGAAATCGGCCCCGGTTTAGGCCGAATACTGAAAGATATATTCACGGAGTCGCCGCGCGTGGGTGGACACAAACAATAGCCAGCCGGGTAAAGACCACGGTGTGGGTGACTGTTTGAACATGGCGTCTATAATAATAAAATTATTGCTTTAAACCACTCAATAAATATACCCAAATGTCAAGTTAAACAATACGGGGGTATAACAAGCGTTAAAATCATTATTTATGTAACTGATTATTGTTTTGTGTGAATTTATAACGGAAGCACTGTGTAATGCACTCGTTCATTTTAACTTGTATACATCCACTATTGATATTTTGGCCTAAGAGTTTTAAATAAGTCTTAATTTTACGTAAAGATGTGAAATTATATTTCTTTCCTAACAAAACTGTTTTAAATTAAGGAAAATACGTATTTAGTTACATAACATCAACAAATAATGATCACCGTTTCTTGGATATTAAAGCGGACCGTTGTGTCTTATGATTTCTAATTACATTCCAAATAATGTATTCAAGTGTATGCCATATAAATATAATAGATGCACATAATTATTTAATATTAAAATGTGTTATTGTTTATTCGAACACGTCTATTATTCGAATTGTCAAAGACAATGCTTGTTCTATGATAATTTAATAGACAAATTATTAATGTTACAATGATATATTTTATTATATCACACGGTAACGATTGAACAGTTTCGAAATGGTCATATACCACTGTGACGTGGGTTTTTTGTTATGATTGGGCCATAACAATGATCACAGTACGACTCTGCGTGCTTATTCAAACTCTAACGAAGTCAAATTCGAACGGATGGTAGCTACAGCAAAGGGTTTGACCACACGAACGGGCCGTTGCGGGTTCAAATCAAATATCATTGTAATTGCGAGCAATGGAAAGAAATTATATTGATCGTTCAATAGTCACGATGACTCCGCATCTTGTTGTTACTCAGTTCGGATGATAAATGATACGGATGGGCAGATGTAAGCGCGTTAGTAATACAATGAAACAAGTGACGTGTTTCCCGAAATTCTGTAAAGTATGCTTAAGCACTTGGCGTATATGCTGTCACAGTATGTGCATTCGATCTTCATTCCACAAAACACGTTAAACACTAATATTTGGACGACGATGTGAAATGCGATTTTAATTTAAAGACCCTTTGAGGTTTTATTGATGAACTGAATAAACAACGATAAAAAGGTTATTAACTATGTATTAAAACCACATCATATACCAAAAGTCTGAATGACAGCAACTCATTGTGATCCCACTAAAATAATGTTGTAGAATAGTTGATAATACTTTAGTTGCTAACGATTATTTGATTTATTTTTCATTTACGCGAATTCTGCACACTATTATTGTTGTCAATAACTTTTTGCATATAACATACATCCGTTATCTTTATTATAGCCCTATTGTATGTTTACGATATGATGTATGTTTCATACATCATATACGAAGACATATGTTTTGTGGGTACCGTATAGTGGAGACCCCCTATGCTGCACTTTGCTTATATGCTAGTATTCCCGCATAGGACAGATTGCTCTTAGTGTGAGGAATATACTGTATAAATGTAAACCCTTTATTTGAATAAAACATCTCATTATTAATATTATCATATTGTTTATACAACAACAACAATCGACGTCGTATTCAGGGTAAGCTTGAAGCGAGGTTCGCTTAAAACTTACCCTGAATACGACGTCGATTGGTTCGTCACCATCAATCAATCTATAACATAGTCACGCGTGAAATCTCCCCACCTGACCACAAAGTCTATAAACGTCCTACCATTTTATTATAGTAACAGGACACAGTTATAAAAGGCAACAATTCAAACCGGACATTTCGCTATATGCCCCATTAATCATTAGTGCACGCGACATACCACGGAGTGGTCGTACTAGCGCCATAAAACGCGACCTGTGGAATGTCGAGATGTTTACACTAGGCGCATTTTCTATACAAATTTATTAATTTGATATTAAAATTTACGTAATTATACATAAGCTGAACAAAGCTCGTTTTTTTCTTAACAAATTACTATGAAAGAACAAAGTGACAACTAAATATCACGTGGATTGGTAGACCATTTAAGAAGTCACTCGAAACACTGTGATATAAGGACGCAGTATCCATTGGCGCTATTTCAATTTAATTTAGTAAACGTAATTTCTATAGGTACAGCTACATCCATAGAAAGATAATTGTATATATTTATAAATATGTTGCTTGCTTAGATTTTCATCCATAGACATACATAATAAAAATATTTACAGATCGAGGTGAGATTAAACATTAATATCATTTGCCGTACTAAATCAATATCACGGCATCTTTTTCAAGGACACACTTATACTGGATTTCACGTAAGTGTTTAATTAAAGAAAATAAATTAAATACTACATTCACACATAAATTTTTTAAATAAACTTTAAACCACAACCTAGCAAAGTTCATCAAAACACGCAAAACAAGTTCAAGAACCCTCTTAAAAAAATATTTCACTAATTCAAACACGTTAACGGATAGCTGTTACCGTTATCAATTATAATTTTATGTATGATACGAGACTAAAATTTTCATATCCCTCCTAACAAGCGTGCATTACAAAATATTCCAGTGCGTGGTCGCCCGCTGTGAGCGTCTATGGTTTTCTTGATTGATTTAATTACTAGGCTACCATAAAAGCGGGTGGGGTCGGCTTGTTGTACTTAACTCAATTAGAGCCGGTTTTATCATTTGCAATAGGTTCAGGTTGGACAATGGGGGGGAACGTTATTCTTTCACGGAGGGTCATTTTGATTGTTTGTTTGTATAGAATTTATATAATGGAGTGCATTGGAAGTTAAGTGATTGGAGTTGTATTTATATGTATGAATGTGGTCGATATTTTAATGATTTTGAGTCTTTCTGAGTTCATTTTTTGCCTTTATGTTTAACCTAAATGGTTCAAAGTTCTGCTCATCAGAAAAAGCTTAAAACGTTTAAGTTAAGTTTTCTTAAAAATATGTTTTAAACATATTTCTTTTATATTATAAAATTTTTTCCTCTTACACATCACATCACACATCATCAGCCTGTGATAGTCCACTGCTGGACATAGGCCTCCCCTAATACACCCCTATCCATTAGAGGGTTTTGGACCGTATCCCACCACGCTGGTCCATTGCGGGTTGGTGGGTGGACCGACTTTTTACATAATGTCACATATTGTACTTGCAATAAAAAAATTCGCAAATAATGGAAAATTGCACGAGCAAAACTTTTGACGTCGAAAATATTAACAGAATAAATAAAATACACTACAAAAGTAATTAATAAATGTGTATACATAAACCTTGAGTATACACTAAAACGCTCGAAAAAGGTCAGTGCAATAAAAGAAATACGCTTCAACCGAATAAACATACAATCTTTGTGCCACCACAATCGCAATAACTCACTAGCGGCTATCGTATCATACATTATCCGTTATCAGCGACATCTTGTTTCGTGTAGTAAAAAAATATTTCACCTGCATTCCTCTCCCGACCCATAGGCCCGAGAAAAGGAGCAAAGTGGAAGGATTTCGCATACGTTTACGGGGAACAGCGGGAGCCGACTGAAAAAAGATCTATGGGCCACTCAATCGATCACAGGCAACGTCCCCGAGACTGCCGCAACTTCATAAATACAAATATAGATGTACTATTTAATGTATGAACCATTGCAGCTGGGAACATGTGTACTTAGGCTTTTTGTTTCTGATAAGACACGGAATAACTTAGTGTTGTCGTGTCTATGGAAATGAGATCTAGTGAAGTATCACCGTGATGGATAACTTAATAAGTTCGTTTTGGATACATTTATTCAGTTATTTAGCTATACTTAAATTTGCAAAATACTTTCTTTTTTCTTTACTTTATAATTTTTAAAGAACCCTTGCAAAAGATAATTAAGGAATTTTTAAATTTATCATTACAATTAGGTATAGAATAACTCACTTTTATCAACACTGTGGAATAAAAATCTAGTTGTGCAATATATTGAAGGTTACATTAATAAGTTTGTATCTAACAGACGTTTTCAATATATTTACCAGTTTGTTACTGACCTTGTAAGAGACGTATTGTCATAATCGTATTATCGACGCTATTACATGTTACCAAAACATAAAATTGTTAGATAACCAACAGCACTCTACATCATACAAGTAGTCAAAGATTAAAGCTTATTTTACCAGCAGATGTTACATTAATAGGTTAAAACAATACAACAAAAACGTTCTGACTTCATTTACAACAAAACAATGGCTAGAAAATTACTTAAAAAATGCTATTAATTAGTAATAATTAATTGCTTATGTATGCTAAACAAAAATCTAAAAACCTTTCTGTTTTATACCGCATACGCTAGTAAAACAAATCATTCACATGTACTCGAAAGTGGTCGCATACTGCCGAGATCAACTGCGGCCGTATGCAAAAACAAAGGCGCTCGTTTTGTTTTTATTTCGCATTTCCACCCCATTTGTTCCCTGACAACTGTACGTGGATTTACCGTGTAGGAAATTTATGCTTCGCAAAGCATTATTTGAACTTTATGTTATGAGCAGGTCGAGTTACTTGAAAGCAGTAACTTGAACGGGCAAAATTGACTATTACATTGCCGTTCAATATAATATTATAACGGAAGAAAATATATACCGGTGGTAGGCTTTTTTACAGGAGACCGTCTGGGTGGGTACCACCGCGGTGCCTATTTCTGCCGCGAAGCAGTAGTGTGAAAATACTGCTGTGTTCCGGTTTGAAGGGCACCATAGCCAGCGTATTTATTGGGTAAACGAGATTTAACATCCTATGTCTCACGGTAGGCAGCGCGTTGGCGATACCACTGGTATTGCTAATGTCTATGGGCGTCGGTGACCACATTCCATCAGGTGGCCCGATTGCTCGTCTGCCTGCGTGTGCCATAAAAAATTTAAAAAAATACATGTTCAATTTGTATGAAATATAAAGTAGGACTTTAAATTTTCCTGTATATTTAATAAATATGAAACTCTGTAGAAGTACATTGATTAGACGATTACTTCACTATGTAATCTTTAATATTCCAATATCTTTAAGGTTTATTTAATGTTTGTTATATTGTAACTTAATTAAAGAGATGAATATTACGGTACTTAATAAGCCGATATAATACATACATTGTAAACCACACTACAATTTCTGATGAATTAAGTACATTACTTTTGTACAGAAACACATATTCCATGTTTAACATAGTTAATTGAAAATTACTTTGTTTTAAAGGTTCATAAAATAATAGTAGTGTAGCTATTGAAAGACTTTAATGAAGGTACGCATTGAAATGCGGCGAAAATTTGATTAACATATTTGTAAATACTAATCCAAACTAATATTGTTTTGTGATCATAAAGAGGAAAAATGATTAAGATTCTTATTGCTTATGTGAATTTAGTTTACATATTAAAGGTGTGTAATAAATTTAAATAAGGTCAAAAGGTTTTCATCAATGAGAATTCCAACCTATATATAATCCCAACGTATTAATTGAGGAACTGATGAGTGTAAAAAAATCTTTTAGTTACTTTTTTCAAAATAGTAGCCTAAGTTACATTTAGTTATATATTCCATTTTCCAGTGAAAGTCTCGTAACTTTTGACAAACAGACAAAATAATATATATTTTTTTTTAATATCACAATGTAATTATTTAAAAACGTTAATTTTGATTTTACAAACAACATTCCATTTTTGTTTATTTGTATAGATTATCATTGACAAATGCGTAATACGACAAAACGTTTCGTTGCTATGACAACAGTCCGGAGTAAAAATTGTCCACATTATACCACAGTATATTCGAAACGGAAACAATAACGAGCCACCTTCGAAATTATAACAACATACCGATGCTAATAATCGCGGCGCGAAACCGATTAATAAAGATACACATTTTACGACATTTACCGATATTGGAGTGTCAATAATAGCCGATCGGTAATATCGGGGCTCGTAACGAATCTATATCAATAAACGGAATTCGATAAGGCGGACGACGTGTAACATCTCAATTTTGGTATTCGCCTGCTTTTTTTATGTTCGTGCATAAACTTATTTGCTTTTAAATGATTGAGATTTTATAGGCCGGGTTTGGAGCTCATTTTTGTGATGGCCACGAGCGGTGCGCTGCTCGGAGACCGTTGGAATGCTAAAGTGACGTTGATTAAAACTTTTAATAAACGTACAAGCGACTCTATAGATTGCTTACAGTGTTGTCTTCTTGCTGCTAGTATCTTATTGTTCTTGTTTATATATTATCAGTTTAATCAAATATCACCAGAATAAGGTTTTTAGGGCAACCTTCGCAACCTGAAAGGATTACGCATTGCGAGTGCGTGCGTCTTTAAAAAAATTTAAAAGAAGTCCTTGCCGTCCCTTTGGATTCTAACCCACCTTGAAATTGAGATGTAATTTTCTTATTGAATTGCTTCGATTTTGGGACAAATATCCCAACTAATACAAAAGCGTGGAGTCTCCTGTAGGGTCAGTGATTCCGTCATTTAATACAGAGCAAAGTGTTCGCCGTACTTAATGACAAAGCTCTCTCTCGAGTTTGTTGAAACATTGGCCAGTTTGCACAGTGTAGGTTACCCGTGGTGCCTACGGGTGGTCTAGGTTCTCAAATGCAGCTTTGATCCGATGCCTTGAACATATATTGCATAAAACAAACACAGTATACATAATCTATTTTAGATGACGTTTCAGAATTGTAACTGTTGAAGAAAGTATTTTCTCAACGTTAGAACATAAAGATGAACTAGATTTTAAAATATGTAAAACCAGTTAAAACGTAGAAACTATAAGATTTCATTGGCAAATTTATTACGCCACAAAGAACCAATAAGAACTGCATATTTAAAAGCTCAAGAGATGTAATTGGTTGACGGGTATCGTTCGTCAAAGACCACATGATGTTCTGCCAATAAAACCATCATTTTCGCACAATTAGAGTTCGTCATTAAAATTTGTTTACATAGATTTTTATATAACATAACGCAGAAGCGGTAACTTTTGTATGATAAATCTATAGCCACGATGGCAAACACAAAAGCTCAGCGCGTCGTCACACCAAGGCGTTGCAAAAGCGTGTTGGTTCGTTTCTCGACTTGAAGTATTGTCCAACGTCGAAGTAATCACGTACGAGTATTATGATCTATGCTAGTACAACGATAGGCCGTTAACTGTGGCGTTATCGTCCAACAGATTCCCACAGCACGAGTTTTGTCTAGCGAACTAGTCAACAATGGATGGAGCGCTCTGTTGGCTCGGGTTTCGTTCGGTGACACTGTTTGACTGCCAAACCGAGGTTAACTATCGATTAAAACTATTTGTATCGATTATAAATCGATTGTACGGATTATAAATCGATTATGAATATCATTGTAATAAAATCGATCTTTATTAGATCAGTTATTGTGGATATCAAAGTACTAGTTTAATTACACCGATTGAAGTAATGGTATAATGTTGTAGTATTTAAATTTATTTTCCGATACGCTTATATTAAAATAGTTTATTGGTGGTGTCAATATTTTTTTTTAAGTGTTTAAACCATTGAATGGATTTCTGCCTTTATTTTTATAGTTATTCTTGTAAGTTTGCTACTGATAAACTTATTGTAAATTATCCATTATAAAAATAATTTCTATGTTACGAAAAACTTGTGTTTTCAATCATGTCACCATAAAAACGCAAAAATATTTATCGTGACAACCTATTCAAATTTCATTGAGCACTGATATTTGGAGCATCCAACGGGACCGCACCCAGAGTTCAAAAAAACCCCGAATTCTTTCGCGCTCATTTCGATAAATTGGCGAAACTTTACATCCCAATTGTATCCATCGCTTCAGTCCCGATAAAAGTTCTTAGTGCGATCGGCCCCAAGTTTTATGGTTTCCACTCTGCGAGAACACTCTGCTTGTCATTCTAGTAACAAAAATACTTTCTGCCGCCATCTTTGTCCGTTTTGCCGCTATCGCGTTACAGTTAAAGTTTATATTCGTTGTGTCCACCATTTTGTGGCGGAAATGTTCTGGTGTCACATTACCCGTGGCATTTTGTTTTGCTGTATTAGGCATCAATAATTTGTCGCGACTCCGCCTCTCTGTGCCGTAGGTCTCTTCGCATTTTTATTTCGATGACCTTTATTTCTTTATCTCTGTTCCGCGTTTTTATATTTTGATACTTTTTTTTATTATTTCGCAAACGTCAAAGACATTTTTATCATCGGTCATGTCCGTAAAAAACCTTGCGGAGCCTGCTTCTGCAAAAAATATGATAAATCTTTTCCCGAGGCAAAATTAATTTTACTTGTTTATCTTAAACGTAACATCTTCCGATTGGGGGATAGCCTGAACCTACGAAAATATACGCTCGTAAAAAAAAACAATATCTTCGAATCGGTCGCCATATTATTTTCAGAACTAAAGCACATAATTACAATGGGAGCGTTACGCAGAATTTAAATTATTAATTCAGCCGCCGTGCCTCAGCAAAAAAAATCTCCCCTTTTTACGTAAAAACGGTAATAATACAAAAAAAAATTGGCAACGATCCGCTGGCCGATAAGTTACGGCCGACTTTTTAAAAATATAAAAGTACATACGCACATTAGCGCTCCGCCGGTGCCTCACGGCGGTTGAAAAAAAGTAAAAATTGAAAAAAAAAAAGAGGCAAAGGAACACAGGTATACATGTGAGCATGAATGATACGAGGCCTGACGCTCGTTAATACCGTTAGCATGCTAATTGGTTAATATAATTCAATTGGTAACAAATTAATATTGACGCGTTAATTGTTTGCGATCACATAAGTGTGTTTGCTTTGGTGCGGCTAAGCATTTAACATTTATCTGTGGTCAGTTTCAGTACTATTGGGACCGTAAAGGTGGATGTAAATAAATAGACGCATCATTAGTTTTTTTTAATAACAATTTTTCTTCACTTTGTATTCTTTGCTGAATCATAAAGAGTTATTTAAACACTCAATTGACCATATTTACTGCCAATTAAAAAACACAATCAATATGAATTTTACGTGATTTTTATTATTAAAATAGATATTTCCTAAGTAAATCACGCCTTTTTTGTATGTGTAATATTGAGGCGTTGATTAAAAAGCAACGCTCATAAAAAACCTAAACGAGCATAATCACATCAATAATCGAATTACAATATCAGCTATATTAAACGGCTAAAAAATCGATATTCACATCGCTCAACAACTGTTCTGCGTTCAGTACCCGCTATCTGGGCACAGAATTTTTGGAATACCGCCTGACGGCGGGCGGCCCGATGTTATCGGCCGTTCTAAATACAAGTTCGATTCCCGCTCCGCGCGAGGGGACCGGTCAGATAGACGTCTCTATCCGGCGCACCAACACGCCCGTCGATGCCCGCCAAGGATAAAAATCGATGTTATTGTTCAATCGAGATGTTCACGGCCGAATCGAGTCCTCGGATATCGAATAAAAGATCTGCACACGCTGTAACAGCGAAATGACGCTAAAATGTGTTGCTCCTTTTATGGAACTACGACGTGTAGTTACGCGGTTCTTTTACACTAAGAAAATATAACAGATTATATTTGACATCGCTATAAATACTTAGAAACTGTCTAAATATATACCGTCTCTAATATAACTCTCGTAAATCAAGCGGAATATAACAAACACGTCTCTATTACGCCAATCTACTACCATTATGTTACGAAGGTATTGTCCATCTATTTTCACTTCAAGTCATAAAGCTCTTCTCCCATGATAGTGCCCTTCAAACCGGACCACAACAAATAATCGCAGCGGAAATGGGCGTCACCTAGACATATCTACGAGGGAGGAACGCAGCTGGGGGGGAATTTTTCACCGTTCCATCGCGTAGGGATATCGCGCGGTAATGTACGCCTGTAAGTTGCCGTATAACGAATTGTGGAGTGGATTAATTGACAGATAAGTAGTATCGGCACGCTGTCACGTTGAAGAATAACGTTGATTCGAACAATGTGAGCCTCTTTCGCATAATAACGTGTTTAAGTGCCTAGGCACTCGGGCGCAGATAAAGTAACAGATTGCGTTGGACCTACAACATTATTAAGCGTCCCCGATTTACATCTTGCGGAGGTACAAGTGAAGTGTGTAATTTTTCATATTTTTTTTTGATTGTAATTTTCTTTGAATTCTCCTTTAACTCGTATTACATTTTGGATGCCGACAAAACTGTTTTATTTTGTATAAGTTATATGACCTCAATATTTGCATCACGAGAAACGGTTCCATACAGCTGTCAGAATGTAGGTGTTCTGCTTATTAATAAGATCATGCTTGTACATGTACTTAAAAATATCGAAGCCAAACCCAACAAGCTTTATGAAACAGGCACCTTTGTTAGCCTAGCTTAGGATTGATACGAAGCAATGAAACCTCTCCTTTGCTGTGCTAAAAGCAGACACATAAATGTCTTCCCCGTAATCCTGACGTGTTTCAGAACGTTTAACTTAACCGGGACATTGGCTAATGTTAATTTTTAAACGTGTTATACTTTCACAAACCATTTTATTTGCAAAGTGACAAAACAAACCTGATGGAAAGCGATCCGTCGAGGCCATAACAATGCAATAACTCACCGCAGTACACCGCCAAGACAGGATGTCTAGTCACGTTTGGCCAGCGATTCTACTAAGTATAACACGCCCTTCGAACCGGAACACAATGAAGTTAAACAATATATTTTATTTATGAACACTACTTTTTACGGATTTTTTGCGTTTGTTTTATATATCTCGTTGAGAATAACGCTGGAAAGAATCCGAAACGTAGGAAAAATATTTAAAAAAAATGTGATAAACCCGTAAAAAGCGGGTTAAATTCAATGTTTATTTTTACGCCACAATTAAGTTACTATATATATAGTATATGTTGGAATGTTCAATTTAAAATTTGTATTTAATTTCTATATATACAACTGTATATATTTTACACATTGTACAAAATACCATTTTACCGATTTTATTGCATTTATTTTACATTTTTAGTTCCCGACGTTTCAAACGCTTTCCAGTGACCACAAAAATGTAGAAACTAAACTCGATTAAATCCGATCCGAAAAAAATTCTTTTATTCAATAATTTGCTATATACGATTTTGCTATATTCATATTTAAAAAATTCTCAGAGATTTGTTGAGGGATTGCAGTGAGAATTTGTTTAACTTATCAGCGTGACATATTTTACGTCCGTAACTTGGAACAAGTGTGTCAACTGTCATGGATGGTGTTGGATTTGTAAGGACACAAGCGCTGTCACTCTGCCTTGTTAAGTTATTTTTACAACGCTAGGGTAGTCATTGCTTATTGTTGCATATTTAAAAGCATGATGACTACAATAATTCAAAGGCCAATTGATATATAAAGTCCAACAAGATACTTTTGCAATCAAGTTCTCGTTAGAGAAATATCCACAAAGGAGAAGATATTGAAAGATATTTCTTTGTAAAGGATAAAGTAGTTTTGATATACGCGAGTAAAATAGATTTCAAATGGTTGATTCAAAAAATGAATGTAAAGGCAAATTTAAAGATGACAGTCGAAAAACGCGGATCGAAATATATCCTTTAATATTCTTAATATTTATAATTCTTTTCTGACCATATAAGCGATTAATTAATTAAAACAAATAAATTATTTAAAAGGCCTTTTTTTAATGTTTTTATTTTAGTTAGTCAACTATGAGTGCAAATACAAAACCGCGCATTGTTCAAAGCATAGACAAAACGCGCCGATGCACGATGATAACCGGCGGTCGCGGCCACAGATTAACAAGGCAATACACGTACGTGGCACGCGCAAAACTATGTTAACGCGGTTTTAATTCGGGCCGACTTTACAGGCCACCTAATTTTTATAGACACCTCGCTGCGACCGGTCTCCGGTACAAAACGAAGAAATAGTGTCGGCGTTCCGACAATAAAATTTCATTGGCTGTTTGCATTTTACCCGCCATCTAAACTTGATCCGAGGTGATTATTAATGGCCGATGTATTTTTGCGGCTCGCATTGGTTTTCGATTGTTTGTGTTTGCGGGTTTTATTTTTAATTTGCAAATGTTGCGCTATGATTGAAATATGCGGCGCAAGTTTAAAGAAGTTTTTTTACGAGTTGAATATATTGTCTGCATGCATCGAACTTACCAAAAGGTAGGAATGTAAAACGTTTATATGCATTTTAAGATTGATTGCTTCCATCAATCGTTGTTTGTTTTCAAGAAAACACTTTAATTCCCTGCTTAAATATCGAATATAATATTTAAAATATCTTTGTGGTAATAGATTTGTAAGTTTATCCCAATTACCTCTAATGAACTTATTAAAAATATTAAATGTAAATTCTTTTTAATGCAAATCGTTATATTGTTTACTTTAAGTATTAGATATTAGTGAGTTCTTTTATCTATTAACAAAGTAAAACCGTAATTTGATATTTATGCGAGCAGCAACTTTAAACTGCTATCATTGAAAGGGCCATATATGGTTAAGGAATGATTCATAACCAGTTAAGAGCACTTACTCAATCGACTGGGTCTTTCAAATAAATGAAATGACACAATTGTTAAAAAATTTTACAGTACATAAACATTCTAGGACTTTAGTTAATTTAACACGTAAAGGGAATTTAAATAATTAACAATATACATGCAATGTTATTTGCGTAGAAAACGCTTTGACTTATCTAAAGTTACTCATCATCATCAGCCTGTGACAGTCCACTGCTGAACATAGGCGTCCCCTAATCCATTATAGAGTTTTAGACCGTATCCCACCACGCTGGTCCAATGCGGGTTGGCGGACGGACCGACTTTTAACATGCCCATCCGACGCATGTTACTCTAAGTACTAGAACTCAAAATGTTTTAACGTTCCTTTTTATACTAAGGAATGTAATGTAAAGGTATAGTTCTATATCATATATTACATAACATATATTACATCTATAATGATACAAGCCATAGGTAAGAGAAAAACTATGCTCCACCCACAATATTTTTCCCTAGTGAGAATCTTCACAAAGCAGGTCTTATTTTAACTTCTAGCGTGTGAGCTAAAGTACTATAATAATAAGTATATACTATTTTCAGACGTGTATACTATTGTACTGTAAAGATTCATAAGAATACATATTGTATTTTTCAAAGAGTAACAAACATCCTATCCTATTACTTTATCCTAACAAAATAATTCTAATAACAATGGGGTAGTCAATAGTCAGGTGACGGCCGAACATGAACATCAAAAATGATCCAAAGTCCATACGAGCAAAGCAATTAGAAAACTTTCCAAATCGGTAAAGCGTTCCAATACCGACATCGAAAATCGATAACAAGGTTTCACAAATAGTTTTGACGCCATTAGGGCTAGACATAAGACTATGTTTCCAATAGGAACATCCTAAACAATAGTTTAGGTTGATTATAACTGATGTAAACAAAGTAACAGAAGAAAAGAACAAGACGGGGCGTCGTATGTATGGAACGCTAGAGGTGACACTTTTCGTTGCATACATCTATTCCATGGCAAATTTTATTAAACTATAGTTCCATTATCTCATCCGAACCAAAGTTTCCCATTCGACCGTTTCGCGCGGGCGAAATGAAACTGCGAATTTCGCCTGCCCGTGGTGGCGTGGCAAAAAGCGGCGACGACTCGTACGTTGTCGCTAATGACGAAGGAATCTCTTTGTATAGGGGCCCACGGTATTTATTCCCCGAAGCTCCGATTGGGATACAATTAGGCGTTTTGCACCGGGCCGAATGAGCGATTTTGTATTGTTTTTAATTGTTCACCGTTTTTTCGGGGGCGAGCGCGGGTTAATTTCTAAGTGCCGCTGTCCGGACCACGGAACACCGATCGAGCTGTGGTGGTACAGAAGTGGTGGGGTTGTAGACGTGGCGGCCGTTGGAAAAACTAGACGGTCGAGTCCGTTGTGCGGTATTCAAAGGTCCCTTCTTGAGCAAAAAGCCGCTTTACGCTCTGAGCTCGGTGCACGTAACATTGTTGGGGACCTAAGGTTTTTCAATGCTCGCGCGGATATGCAAATAAGACATCTCGTTTGCGATAGGGCGAGACCCTTTGTCATGTTGACGTGTTGTTGTTGTATGAAATACAACGTGTTTTGAAATACTACTTTTCTCTGAGAATAAAGTTGGGAAGAAACATCTAGTAAGTTCTATATCATACATCGATTTATCAAATACACAAATTTACGGATTTTCCGCGTTACTTAAATACATTTATTCCCGAAGTTTCGGACTCTTTCCAGCATCCATGATCACGGGCAGACTACATCGATTTTAAGTATTATAGTAGTGCCAATTTCTATTTAGGAAGTAGGGTAATGTGAATCACCGCTAATAACTAGTAATACTCGAAAAAAACACAGGTTACCTATGCTATTAAAAACTTAACACGAAAACAGTGGACTCGTTTCGTCAGTAAATACAATAAAAATAATCGATATTAACCCAACATTAATACAATGGTAAGTGTTAGTAAAAATAAAAAGTATTTTTTTTTTTTAATATTAATAAAGATGTATGTCATTTGAAATTAAATAGTTACATAGAAACATAAAAATTATTTTACAATAAATTGATTTTCACGATAAAAAACGTTATAAATAAAACGTCTAAAATAAATCCTTTTATACTTTGATAATTTTTATAAATAAAAAATCTTAAAAGGACGCGTTCAAAATTTATTTATATTATATACATCACGAACTGAAAACATATTCAAAGCTATCAATTCAACGAATCCAAACAATAATTTAACGTAAAAATCCCATAAATATGGACTATACGAGTAAATCAACACAACTCGCGGCCAATTTATGAATCGTTAAAAAATATTTCATAGCGTAATATATACAAAAGCATCGCGCGAAAATATGACTCTACGTTGTAAGTAAATAACGTTTTACTATTTCGGTGTCTTGTTACAACGCTGTTTATGCGACGGGAGTATTTAAATAGTGCTTTTAAAGTTGAGTTATGGCCGAACGCATGCGAGCTAACAAGCGTCCGATGGCGGGAAACGAGTTTCGGTCCATAATTCGATCAATTACGTGCTTGTATTTGTTTAAAATAACACAATTATCGAACAATTAAATTTCTAAAACAATTCTTAATGATATTTACGAATTATTAAGCGAAATATTGCTTGGGGTATTTATTAATACTTTGTATAAGTGATTAGCGAAAAAATCAATAAATAATTTGATATTATTCCGTTTTGTATTATACGAGTGATAGAAATGGCGGCCATATTGGAGTTTATTGTCATTTTAAAGGATCTCCCCACGCATTCGAACAATATTCACGAATTTCTCCGCCTAATTTATTTCAAATCTAAAAGGAAATGTTCTTCGAATAATAAAAAAAAACCGATAGGACTGGACAAATTTGTGACAAATTTATTGGCCGCCGCCGTAAGTGGTCAGACCGGTTGGAAATACAATAAGCTTAGAGTTTAATATTGAAATGTGATCGTTTGTATAAATAAAATTTTAGGTCTGACGGTTGTTTGTCACGGCTAGACGTTATATTTTGTCTCTTTTTTGACAGCGTATATTTTACGTGCATTCTTTATATCCGTTGTTTTCACTATTTATAGGCATTATTCAGAGACATTTTTTCACAACAAAAATCAAATACTAATACCAAATTGTCGTTGCACATTATAAAACGTGTTTTGTATTCAAAATGACAACGTCTAAACATCTAAAATCAATACATATAAAAGTTAAATATCAAAATTCAAATAGTATCTCATCGTTATCGCATTAATAAATATAATTAGTATTCTTATCTTGAAGACTACGTTTATTACACAAACCAAAATCACTTCCACATAAACAAATCGAAAACAAGTCCCTGGTGAGTCGAACATGACCATAAACAAGCGTTGCGCCATCGGAGCCGATTGAAATAATCAAATTAAAAGAAATTATACGCCGTTTGGTTGGAGCTGCTCATTTGATGTACACAACGATAAAAGGGTTGCCACATCCGAAAATATTCGTTGTAGTTGTATACTCTTATCAATGTAGCGTCGGAAATATTTTATGTCACTACAAGCGCTATTTAATCTAGGATCTGTTCGGTTTCTCTAATGTTATGAAAATGTTGAGCGTGTTCCCAGTACAGCTGCGTAATTAACGTCTGTTGTTAATTAGGTATGAATATTTAATATACTTACATAATATCTCGTAGAATCATATTATCTGATGTTCTCTATTCTAATTATTATACATATTAGTCTATCCATACGTAAATAAGAACATGTTACTAGAATATATTTCAATTGTCTGTTTTTTAAGCTATAGATTAAATAAACAGTTATTGTTCCTCCTTACTGTTTCAAAAATAATATAGTCGTAATACAAACTGCTTATACCTACTAGGCGTGATATACTGGGTTTTTCAGATAGCTGTACACCGAAATTCAGACAAGTACGATGTCAGTATCACCTTATCGCGTTGCATAAATCAGCTATAAGCTACGGCGGTACCTTTACGCTCGTGACAATCCTACCGTATTACACACTAGACGCATTCGAGACTTTATCCTCACGTACTCAACGCCCGAGAGGGTGATAAACTTTTTGTCTATTTTCAACTGTATAAGCTAGCTTTTTGAAACCAAAAATTTAATACGACTAAATAAACTTTAAAGGACTAGGCGTATTTGTGTACATCAATACTGTCTATATCATGAATAAGGGAATCTATCAAGGATCTGTCAAAGTTTCCACTTCTCTGAAACTGAAACTGATTAAGCGTTTACTTATTATGCTTTTATTTATTTATTTTCGCCGTTGAATTTGCGATAAACTTGTTTTATATTTATTATAATCCTTTTAATGGTAATTATTCACTCACTGTTTTTGGCCTCTAATAGTATATACAATGTCAATCAAATATTAGATCTCTATTAAAAGTAGTGATATATCTCACTATTATTATTATTATCCACGCTAACTGTAGATTGAATAATTTGCCAAACTACAACAGATATTGACAACTCTATCCCGGCCGGTTAAACTACGTACCCATATTTGCATAATAAGAATGTTCGAATAACGCGGTGTGAAAGTCTGGCAGTAAAACTTTGAAAAATAAAAAAAAAGCTTAATCAACGCATAGATTATTTATATTTTTATAGCGGCAATCGCCGTTTCGCGCCGGACGGACATGTTTGTTTATTTTTTTTTTAATTATTTCATTTCGTGTTACAGAGTTCGTTAAGCAAGAGACTGACGTAATTTTAGTGTACAGATTAATAAAATGCAAATTACGACGCTTTTATGTCTCATTTGATTTTATACAGAAACGTATTATGCCACATTAGATATTTACTTTGGATGTTTGCTTTAAGTTGTCAAGCATTTAACGGTTCTAAAGCAGTATTCATAAGCATAAGTAAGGTTATGTTACTTATTTCGTTTTTAATATCTTCTAGAAATTGCTAGCAATAATTCAATGTAAGTGTCGCTTTAATAAAATGTAGAGATACATCCACTATTTCGAGATAAATTCGAAGGCTCGTGGGAAACGCTACGTAGGGCCATAAGACGTGGTTTCGGGTTAAAAAAGTAGAGTCGTAACAATAAAGAAATGCTTGAACTTCGTGATAACTGACCGGGCCTTGAAATCGCGGGGTCACGATGCCACCACAAAAGATGGAGCGCTCTACGGCTGACCGCTCAACTATATACACAACTCTACTTTCTGTTCGTTATATTCTTGTTAGAAATACTTAAAAGGTTTATGTGCAGTTGACTAGGAAAGAACCACTGCGGCGCCCGTTTCAGCTGTAGAGCAGTAGTGTGTAAACTCTACTATGCTCTGGATGATAGAGCACCGTAGCTATAGGATGTTTCTTAAGTCTGAGCATATCATATAATAAAAGGACACTTTGCGGCCGTGGTAATAAGCAGCCTGCCTCGCGACCATGTTGATGTAAAGTGTTCGAAACGTCGGGAGTTTAGATATGAATAATCTTGATATAATCTGTTAAAAGTTTTATTTAATAATGTGTAGTACTCGCGTAAATAAAACAATTTTATCGCCGACCATAAGAAGAACATCCTGTCCGATTTGATACTACACATAATTAAAACAAACATTGATAAAATTAAATTACTTTCGAATCAAGAGTAATTTAATAGTGGTTTTAAGATGGTACGAGTTAACTGAATCCAACAGTTATAGATTTCATTATTTCATAGGCATAGAATTTATCTTGTCCATATACAAAGTAACATAAGCTAAGTACATCAATAACCACAACTATTATTACCTAGATTAGTGCACGTGAATTGAGAGACCATTTCATGAAGGAATATAGGGTCGTAAATTGAAAAATATGATTCATATCGAAGTATATGAATCATATTATACAATTAACGACCCGATATCCCGTAACTCTATAATGATTCCTAGGCTTCGGTTTCTGTGGTGTTTATTCAGTATGTTAAAACAATGTAGTTTTGAATGTTGCAGTACAAGTAATATAAGTTGAACTTTTTTTGGGTCTAAAACTATTTGAAAAGGTATTTAAATTACTAAGCTATGTCGTATACTTTATCAAAATGTTCTGAATACTATTTAAAACTGTAGCCAGGTTGTTTAACATCATGACTCTAAGTAACAGGATGTATTTTGATATTCTGAATTGAGATGTCGGTGGCATTTAAAAAGTCGGTCCACCCACCGACCCGCATCGGACCGTGGTACGGTGCGAATCCCCCTGATGGATAGGGGTGTATTAGGGGAGGCCTATGTCCAGCAGTGGACTATCACAGCTGATGATGATGATGATGAATTGAGAAAAAAAATATTTTTTGTAATGATTACATTTATAGAAGTCAACCTTTATTTCTATGAATAATACGAAATTGATGAACCTAATCCTAATTTCAAAGTTTTCTGTGGCATCTTCGTTCTTTTTCTCTTTATCTCTTTAAAGATTTTAATAAACGGTTTCGATAATTTCCATATTGTACCTTATAACCATTACGTATATTCTACCTTTATATTAACTAAATCACTACACAAAATCATAAATCTTTACGATTTTACTGTTACCACTTTTGTCTTGTGAATAAAAATACAAATAAGTGTACATTTACAAAGCAAAGAATGCATTAAGCCAGTGAAGGCATTCCCATTTCCTATAGTATAATGCATTACAACTGATTACCAGTGTCGCACCGACAGTATCGTTACTTCGAGAAAAATTGTACTCGAGATATGACAAGGCAAAAGCCACTTAAAGAAAGAGCTGAAATCTTTACCGACACCGATTGTTTACCCGTTTTAAATGATGATTTCTATACAAAGCCACACGTTTGTAACGAAAACATTTACTTCATAAAGCCTTCTTGCGTACAACTACCCTTTTATCGATTTTTTCCGGATAATAACATATATTTTGACAATTTTACATATAAAGCGTGTGTTATCATGGTTCTTGATATAATATGTGACATGCGAACATAGTAAACGACACAAATTAAAAATAAATTTGTGTAGTCAATAGTATTTTTAATGTCTATTAAAATTTAATACGATAATGTCAAGGTATAAATTAGATTTAATCATATTGATATACTATTAAATCATGGCCAATCTAGTTTTGACCTTTCAATTTCACGTCCACCATTTTTTAAAATGACATTCGCCAAATGTCAAAATTGACAGTCGACATAGCTGTGCGCGTAGCCGCGGCCATAATTTATAGCTTGGCAAGCGCAAAATGGCGCAATGGAACTGATTAATAGCGGCATAATCAGAAGTCTTTGTTTTGCATCACAGCTACTTTCATAATCTATAAGAAAAAACATAATGCTGCTTCCATGTACCGTAAGTAGGGTAAGTAATCTTACTTATGGGATGAATGCGAAAATTTATAAGAACGGACGTATGTTTGTTCATTTTTCACACAAAAAGCACTTGGTGGATAAAACTTTACAATATCAGAATAATATATATACTTCAATTAATATAGATATAGGTAATGCGAAGTATACAAAACATTTAAAAAAGTTATGTATGTAGAAAAATTTGCCTCCTGTAATTATTAAGTTGCTTAGAATATGTTATCATTATAAAGTATTATTATCAACACGCGAATAAAACCACGAGTCGAAGCTAGTAATTATTTCAATTGTGCGCACCCGTTGCTTCATATTAGGTAAATACCTTATACAAATTGATATATCCAAACATGAATCTATACCTATTAAGTTTGGTAATATGTAAATGTTGCATTCGAAAATATTATATAGTTTTTACATATAAAACTGTTGTCCGCCATTAATATAAATTATAACTTTATAGGTTAATGTAAACATATTATACGATATGGTGCGTCTCCATTCCGGCGCACGCTGTCATGTTTCGTTGTTGAAATATTATGCATTTAATATTTACCGTTTTGTAAAAAGTATTTTATTAAGCCACTTATGTTACGAACTCCCACTGACTCGATCTTTAAATCAAACGAGGAAGTGGTAATACTATATGTTACATAAAGTTTTGCTCGTGTGGTCGATGTTTAAGTATCTTACTGTTAATAACCATTACTTGAATAACATATTACTTATGTACAGTGATATTTGGCCTAGTGTTCCTGAACATTTCCTAGATTAGGTCCTTCTAATGCAAATGGCGTAAGTAATCACATTGATTTAAGTAGTCGCTGCCAATTTCCCGATGCTAAAGGAAATGTGTTGGCCGAAATTGAATAATAAGGTTTAATTTTTAATTTTTATATAAAATTGGTTTAGTATAGAAGAAAGATCTTAACTTTTCATCGACAATTTTTATTTACGAATTTTTATTATAGTTATCTGTACTTGTTGAATACTATTATAGTGTCGAAAAAATTAGCCTGTCATTTTACAAACACAGTTTTGAGCCTTAAGACCTTGCCCTTCCATGCAATCAGGATCACTTAGCAACACCATCACTAAGTATGTAAGGACTAATTATTTTGACCGTATCGATTGCAGTATCGATATTTAGCCGTTAATATTTATCTACTTCGATCAACAACAAACTGTAAGATCTAGAGCGCTTTAAACATTTTCCCATTTGTTCACATCCACGAAACGGTTACTAGTCCAGTGTGAAACGATTTCTTCGGTCTACCCCCGATGCAACTACCAATGGAGAGCGCTAAACGCATTGCTTGTTTTACAATCGTCCGACATTTATATCTATTAGCCCTTGATGTATTTCGTTTTCTTTCTGCCCATTGCCTGTTATCTTGTTACTTTTATAGTTAACACTTATCTTATAACTTCTGTTCGCCCTCCTTAATGGACTGCAGTATTTATTGGACGTAGCTGCGGAGTTTTAATTATGCTGAATAATGTATGCCGTTTTGAACTCAGTACGCTGATGTACTTCGATATTTAGTTGTTTAAGGGCCAATTAGTTGCAACTAGTGACCTTTGGAAATCCACCCACTTAGTAAGTAGTCAGTAGTAATTGCTTTTTAACATTTTTTGTTTCAAAAAATATCTCAACTCTTGCTTTTCTATCAAAAAAAGTATTTAAAAGAATTTTAATAATAACGATGCTAACAAAATAAGGATCGACAAATATTAAGAAGGTGTATTTTTTGATTCATAACCCTACACCATCGATCGAAGAATCAAGTTTTCTGGAAGCCCTAAAACGTCTGCATTTTAATTAGGTTAATCATCACACTATAAGACTTACATGCCGTAAATATCAAGCCCATTCCCATAAAAATTATATTAAATATGACGGGCAAGGCAAAATTATTAAAAACTAAAAATTAATCACGATCAACATATCGAATATCCACTCTACAAATATCCGATAACACAAAAACAATTGCACAACGTGTCTTAAATTACCATGCGCTCAAATTAAATATGAATATAATAATACAATACTTCATTTATCAGACGGTTAGTTAGTCAACTCGCGATCATTCAATCTTTTCATACGCACATGAATGGATGAAATTTTATAGCTTATTTAGATTCACGCTCGTATCCGGCGCGGCTCAAGCTTGGCACAGATGGGCAGCGATGATGTTTTAATTTACGAACTTTTAATGGCATTCAAATGCTTTATTAAAACAAATAAATATTATGAGGTTCGTTTACGAAAGTTATTTGGGCTGATTTGATAATTAACAAGGGTTTTTATTGTATTTACTCGCGTTGAGGTTCACGCTAGACGGCCTCGGAAAAGAGTTTACTTCGTAAATTGTTGTACGTTGTTTAGTATTTATAGTAGAAGTAGGATTATAATAGTTTTTATGCTGTTTATCCTGAACTGATCTTAAGTAGGTTTACATATAAACAATTAAAGTGTCCCCTTAATTGTTTATTTGTAGTTATTTCTGCAAATTGTAGAGGTGTATCAATCTCAAAGTAATTCCAGTTAGTAACAAAACCTTCGTCGCAATGATCCTCCTAATAGTTTTCTTTAAAAATATCGATAATTAGGATAGTTCTAATGTCTTATTTACTTTAGACTAATTCTAAAGTAAATAAGACATTAGACGCTGTGTTAATTTTGGTTTTGATAGACTTCAATATATTAAAATAAGAGAGAGTTTCATGAACCATCATAAGTAAAATACATATTATCAATGTTAAGGAACATCGTAATTCAGACGTAGGTGTAGCACACAAAAAGCAATGTGAATAAACTACATCTTGTTACTCAGGCGTCTTGAGGTATGGGCTGTTATAAAAAAGGGGGGAAAATTGTATGGCAACGTAAACAACATAATTAAAGGAGGAGGCGTATTGATTTAATCTTCGCGACTCGCTATAACGCACGTTAAGCTGACGGCCGATTAATTAACATTAATTCGCTAATAAAATACACCTACTACTGAATAAACTCGATGTTTTAGTCGTTATTAGTTATCGGTAATCATCGGCATGTAGTCGGATACCAGTGTTTATTTGATTATGCATGAAGTTCCTCAGGAAATAACTGATTGAATTTAGTTTTTTACCTGTGGGAAGTATGAAAAACTAACGCTTCTATTTGATAATAGAAGAAACGTCAGAATAAGAGTAACCACGAATAAGCCTTAGTTTATCTAATAAAGTCTTAAGAATACAAATAATTACTTTAGCAAAGTGTCACATATAATATTAACATTTTGCACGTTGATTGTGTTTTCAATATTTACTAATATCGCCAATATAATAAATAAAATAACATATCGATAAAAATCTATTGCATCGAAACATATGTCGATATCCTTTTACAGATCCTTATAGGCAAGAAATCTATGATAGCAATATTTCAAAACAGTACTAAAAAAGAAAAAACAACACAAACCTTTGAGAAGAATTCCAACCATAAATTATTGATATACAACACGAAATCCCAGTTTACGAAATCACAATGGTATACCACATATCACAAAATTTCTACTATCATGTCCCTTACCGAACACACAGACAATCAATGAGAACTAACTAATTAAAAAATAAATAAGGTCACTGAAGACGGTAAAGTACAGAAACCGAATTAAAGTTCTTTGAACAATACGAAAGCTCCGCTCGTAAAGGGACGTGGTCACTGGACCACCTCTCGCAAACGACTGACGGATCTAAAAACGTGCAGCCTGAATAAGAGGTATACCATATTCTGTCCGACGGTATTTCAGTTCGCGGGAAGGAGACGGCTATAATGGTATGCATTATGGTGCTCTGTCTCGGTAAATTTTTTTCTTCCCTCCCGATTATTTCTTTGAACTCCTCGGTGTCAGGATTGAAACGACCTATAGATCGTTATAGTCCGTGAATTATGCCTCCGTATTGATTCATTGATAGGCTTTAGACGTGAAATTTTTAGTGCTTTCTTTGGAATTTGTAACAACGCTGACCTAGGTCTGGATACAGATGAAAGTTTATAGCTTGATACAAAATTGACCGTCAGCGAAAACTATAGAGCTGTTGGATGACAATTTTGCAATTTTTTTTTGCTTCGTATCTCTTGTGATTTTTCTATGTATTATTGCTTTTAGCAAAAAAGAGTCAAGTGATGTGTTATAACGATGTTTCTTTTCAACGTTTTAAACTTACATATTTAATGTATGTTATAGCAAAAACAAGTCATTCATTCGACATAATATTATGGCTAATGTATTACATACTGTCGGTAAACTCTTGGTACGTTTACTTATTCTTTTTTTATCAACAAATATCTTGTTTTAGCTTTTTAACGTTAAATTAAGTATTAAATTATACCTTAAAAGATATTGTACATTTTTCGCATCACTTCGTGACAATAAAATCCAAATTCCTCTAGAAAATGTCACATCATAATTTCTTTTTTGAACACTTTGATAATGAAGGTAAGTATGTTTTGGCTTTTCAATAGTATTATTGTATTAGTACACCTTAGGTTATTAAATATGTTATAATTTATAACATAGTTTTATTGAACAATAGTAACGATAATGGTTCATCAATATTTTATAAGTATTAAATAATATTGATCCAGTCTGCCATTTTGTGTTCAGATTTAGTAATATAGTACTGCAATGTTTATTATGCAGTGGTTGATTAGGAACTTTTAGTGTTTATGCGGTTTTCAGTTTTAGATTATGCTTAAACCGAATAGATATAGTATTACCCGGTGGCTTTAGTTTTGTTTTCGACAAAATTTACCTTTTTTAGTATTATTTTCTTTTTTTTTAATTAAAAGAATAATTGAGCATTATTTTTATTGGAGGCAGGTTCGATTATGTTATTATTGATATTGAAAAAATTAAAATAATTGTGCAAGCAAGTTTTGGAGTTTACGGTAAATTAATTTCACAATATTGGATATTGCTCATATTTATCAGATAGTAAAAAACTCGAGGTGTAATATTATTTTTTTAATTATGACCTAATAATAATTAATTTAACTCCCTATAAGTATTTTTAATTCTTTCTTTGGTCAATGCCAACACATGAATGATATTTTTACTACACTTTCTATAATTCCTGTTCTATTTACCGCAACATGCAAATAAAAAAGTTAATTAAACTAATCTAGTCCACGTCCTTAACTCGCGATAACTAGAAGTATTTACGGCATAAAAAAATAAATAAAAAGGACAGAAAACGGCCGCGGAACCAAAGCTGAAGGACTGCATACTACAACTTTTTATCCATCCCCTGTTATTTGCCGCCACTAAGCGCCCTCTACGACATTTTTAGACAACCTGAGAAATGTCCTTATGTAATAGGCTTCACACAAAAACTGGATAATGTAAATTTGTACTCTGAGCTCGTTTGATGAATAGTGCAATAAATTGTGTAACGCTGTTGCGGACGTTTTAAGATAAGCACGCTCTCGCCTTTATATTTATTGGCGTAATTAGGTTTGAAATTGTTTTTGCCAGTCCTCGGAAAAACTTATGCATGCATTTATCGAATGGAAAACGGTTGAATGGCTCTAACCCTGAATAACTAACTTTAAATTATATGTCTATGATGTATGTATTATAAGTAACAACCAGTAATTTCATCAATAATATATTTTGGGCTAAAATAATAATTTCTTCTTCAGTATTTTTTGTGACGTCAGTCTTATAATATTTGTTGTGACGATTATTTGTAAAACAGAGACATCTGTAAGCTTTTATTTAGTATATACATTTTACATTTATGACAGAGTTATCGGAATGACTCGTTGAAAGCATAATTCAAATCAAATCAAAATCAATCAACAGCTTGTGATAGTCCACTGCTGGACATAGGCCTCCCCTAATACACCCCTATCCATTTGGGGGTTTGGACCGTATCCCATCACGCTGGTCCAATGCGGGTTGGTGGGTAGACCGACTTTTTACATGCCCATCCGACGCATGGATCATCTTACTTTTCAGACAATTGGGTGATCAGACTGAATTGCCTAACCAACTAAAACAACAATGAAAATTTGTTGAGTCCCGCAGATTCGAACCCACGACCTCCAGTTTCTAAAGCACAAGCCTATACCACTAGGCTACGGAGGCAGTTGAAAGCATAATTACACTATTGCATTTGCCCTACATATCAGAACACACCGATATTTTCACACTTCTTTTTACGGGAGGAGCACCTCATCGTACCAATGTACTGGTCCTTGTCAACAAGGTCCTACATATAATAGAGCCGAAGAAATGCATGGAGTTTTCTTAAACAAAGTGTAATTAATTAATTAAATTAAATACGTAAACCAATGCGTTCTTATTGGTAGAGCGCAGCCATGTTGAATCCTGGCGTGATGTACCATAAGGGCTTTCGATATTTAGGCGCCAATTGAATTTGGCATTTGGATTCTTAATTGTTTTTTTTACGTTAACTTCATCTAACGCCTCCGTGGTCTAACGATATTGGCCCTTGCTTTATAAACGGGATGTCGTGGGTTCGAAACCTGCGGGGAAACTACTTTAAGTTATCGTTGTTTTCTAGTTGGTTGCGACAATTTGGGCCAATTACCCAATTGTCTGAACAATGATCCATGCGTCGGATGTAAAAAGTCAGTCCACCCACCAACCCGCACTGGACCAGCGCGGTGTGATTCGGTCCAAAAACCACCTAATGAAGAAGGCGTGAATTAGCGGAGGTTTATGACCAGCAGTGGACTAACACAGGCTGATGATGATGATAATGACGTCGTTAATTTCGTAAATTGTTTTGGTGCGATATATTACAACCACATAGATCATCGACCAAGCTTTAATTACGTTTAAACCGACAGACAAGCACAATTCGCTAGATACATTTCGTACGGCAAAGTCGATATTACTCATATCGATTTTTTCCCATCGCAGTCTGAGCGAGAAATGAATTTTCATAGCGAAGTGTTGCTATGTCGAGTGTTGTTCTTTCGATGTTGTGAAGAGTCGAATGTACTATCGCGTACGAAAGCATTACGATTGGTTCATTTGAATATTAAAAATATTTATAGGTATACTGCTTTATCTTTCTTGGTTAATACTAATATAGTTTAGATATCGTATTATTTAAAAGTGTACTTCTAATGACAAAAGTTTCAATTGACAATGTCATGATATTTTTTGTTTGATTATATCCGGCTTAATTACAGAAAATTAGCTGTTATTATTTTACTAACAAAACATTTTAAGAAAAATGTATATTAGATACAATATAAGTCTGAATTATGACTTTACGCACAAAACAAACTCGATTCTTCTAAAAAATAGGTTGCTTTTGACTTAAGAACTTCAGGAAGGAACCTGGTTCTACTTTTTTGATTTTTAACACATAACATTATTAATATTAATGTTACAGTTTATTAACTCGGCAACATTGATTGATAATATTCGTTAATTAAGAAAAGCGGCAACACTTGAACGGACGATATACGTATTCAAGTACATACATCACATGGTGTTTCATTAAAATTCCACTCAACGAAATGTATTAATGCCCCGAAAAGCCAACAATACACCACCCGCCACGCGCTTTTTTTTGGTCGTGTTTATTTTTTAATTTTATTTATTTCCCGAATCTAATTACATCAGTGAATCGGGAATTCGCGATAATGATTGATGAGCGGAGCGGCGTTCACATTCTTGCAACCCTAATTTCTCCTTCCCGCCATTACATAAATATCAAATTAAACTGCATCGCAAAAGAAAAAAAAGTCTCTTAACATTTGCTCGAGTACAATGTAATGCTTTTGAATTGTATGAATGACACCTAATTTAACAGTGTACTAAACGAAAAATAGCATAAAAATTTTGGAAGAAACTAATGAAGAACCAATTTCATCATCATTATTACCATCAGCATGTGTCAGTCCACTGCTGGACGTAGGCCTAGCCTAGTGCACGCCACCGCTTCCGATCTTCGGCTATTCTTATCAGGGCCACACCGTCCACTTTGCGAATGTTGTCACCAACTTGCATCATCCAAATATAAACCTCTCTTGTACGTTTTAGACTAAATTAGACTCTTAACGTAGGTATCTCAGGAATTATTAATTTATTGGTCACACGTCGCGCGGAAAATGTACATTACCTATAAAGAAAAACAGAGTACGTACAGTAAACGTAAATTTTATGTAAATCTATTGAATGGTTAAAGATTTACGATGTTATCAAATATCAAAGTATCTCCTTCAAATCCGGAACACTTTCTTAAAACTTGTGGGAAATTTAACAGTTTCATTCCGAAATTTTAATGTTCTTAGGGTAGCTGATACAATAATTATTAGGTACAACTCTTTTGCTAACGAGCCAATGAAGGTGTGTCCGAAAACACGTTTGTATAAATGTTTTTCTATTTGTAAAATTCATAACAACAAATATTTACGCAACAATACCTTTACAATGATGGAATAGTAGTTTCTTTCTTTGCTTAAATCCAATGTTTTTGGTATTTTTTTAAATTAACTTTTTATTTTTTTTATATCAGAGCGTGTAAAAATTGTCAAATGATATGTGTTCTATTTAATGTTTTTAATGCATATTTCTGCCGCGAAGCAGTAGTGTGAAAACACTACTGTGTTCCGGCTTAAAGAGCACCGTAGCCAGCGTATTTACTGGGTAAAGGAGACTCAACACCCTATGTCTCACGGTAGGCAGCGCGTTGGCGATACAACTGGGATTGCCAATGTCTATGGGCGTCGGTGACCACTTCCCATCAGATGGCCCGACAGCTCGTCTGCCTGCGCATGCCATAAAAAAAATCATTTCTAAGTTAGCCTTATTAACCGATAAATGTTAATATTGTATTTTTTTTTGCAACTTCTTATTGAAAATTTTTAATACAAATGACAATAAGCTTTCCGTTAATATAATTATCTATCAACGTAAGTATCTGTTTTTATAATTGCGATTGGGACATTTGATTGACTAATATATCCTATTATAAATGTAACAATTTCCAAACAGAATAAAAGACCAGTGCCCGCTGACCTGCTGTGTCGCTCACCTTGAGGTTTATCGCTAGATATAGCCCATTCAGACTTACGAATTGTCTAGATTTAAATCCGGGACCGTTCTAGGTCAAATTTGAGTAACAATTTATTAAGCTTCATAAAATATTTATTTCGTAAGAACAATCTTAGCGAACAATGCATTTAAAAGGAATAAAGATTTTTTTTTATGAATCATGATGTATTAGTAGTTAAGTAATATATTTCATACATCCACATTGCTTTTTAATGCCACGTCATTTAATTTTTAATAAAAAATTCACATCAAATATTATTTTCACTGTTTTTTGTATAAAGTTTGTTGTTCTTATCGAAGTTTTATTATCGTACAGTTGATAAACATTAAAAATTGGCACGACTTGGCATTTTAGGTTACATTTCTAAACTTCGTACAGTCAAAAATATCGAAAAATCTACTCGATATGCTTTCACCTTACTCCTGCCAGGTGTGAAATCCATCATATGGCAACAATGTTAATTTGACATCGTCTCAAGGGACACCGCCCCCTTCCTCCCTACCCTTCCCCCAAGGAATGATTATGGTCTGACTTTGGCAAAAGTTAAAAGAAGAAAGGCAACCTCTGACAGAATGTCGGTTGTTGAACCCCGAGTTATCCAGGCTTCAGTTAAATGTAGCAAAGCGTAATGACTTCATCGCTTTATTACATAAGTTTAGAGGTTGATGATGGTAATTTTGCTTAAATATTGGTGGGAAAATATGTAGAATAAGTTAACCGAAGTTTTTAAGGAATCAAGCTTTAAGATATAACTTTACATGGCAAGAATTATAAATATACATACAAGCCTTAATAATTATAAAAAAATACTTAAATTATCTTATAAATAAAAATATGCTGGTGAATTATGTCATATGCCTGTCATGCAAGTAACTGCCTGAAAACAAAATAAAAAAAAAACATGCAGCCTACGTCATTATTGTCAAACAAGAATCGAAAACTATTCACCTTCTACTGTAAATAGTTTGAACGGTAAACGTAAAGTAACCAACCGTTACCTCAACACTAAAAAGATACAAGCCAATCGCGTTGAATATGGTCTAACAGCTTACATTATCAGCTTTTACAGCTAATTCTTACGCAGGAAACACGTGTTTAAGGAAGCGTCTTCATTATCAAAGATGGCGATCATCACCCTCCGGTATTCCAAGCTGCGTATACCAAGTGGGTTTTAGATAGCCTTAGATGGTTTTTGTGGGCCCTATTGTTATTCTAACAACAAAAGCTCTCTGGAGAAACTTAATCTTAAATTACTAGAAAGCTCTGGCAAAGTTGGTGTATGCTGTATTGTAAATTAGGAAGTTAATTGCAGTATTGTTATTTGAATAAAATAAAAGGATTTTAAGATGTGACATTGGCTAGAAGATCTGCATTGGTCAAACTTTTCAATGATAGGAAGAAAATGTCTTTTTAGCAAGCGTTGAAGTTAAACTGGACCACAAAAGAAGTTAAAGATTATTTTAACTTTTCGTCAATATCATTGTGACTTTTTCTCAGCATTTTACTATTTTTTTTATTTTAGTTTTTACTCACAGGAAACTAAACAACTTAAAGGACTTTTTGAAAAGGATATTTTAAAATTATAAATTTATTCTATAAACCCTTTGTCGCCGTCTGTACAAAGTGTAGTGGTTCGGATATTATTTTTCGACGGCAGCGAACGCTACATGTGATAACACCACAAGTGTTCGACTGCACTTCACAGTAAAATAATTTATAACCAGACAAGTTGAAACATATCACTTGTATTTAAGGAATGACCATTTAAAGTTCTTTATCAATACTTTAGCTAGTTATTATTGCGTTTAAATGCTTATACAAGATCAGTTACTGTATCAAGCTTAATTAGGCTAATGAAATTTAGTCAATAAAGTTTAATTTTAAACTATAACGGCTTGTACGTATGTATAATATCGCTTGGTTAAGATTGTGTCGCAAAAAATGTACTTTACTTGCCAAACACCAAGCAGAATGCTTTGAGTTTTGGTACTATTACAGCTTGAAATTGCATTTCATTTCTATAAACCGCAGGTGTTTTTACTGTAGCATATGATACGTAAATGTTGTAAAGTAGCGCTGTCTTTATTTCACAGCTATGTATCCTAGATATTTCCAAACTTTAGCAAATAATAGTAGCAATAAATCTAAAGAAAAGAAACGTAAAAAGTTAACAACTTTATACTTCATTATTTATTTTCACTAAAGTAGTAAAAATGTGATTTACCAGGGTACCGGTATGAAATGAGCGTTTTTTTGAAAATAAAATATTAATTTTCATTAGATAAAAAAAATAAACTTATTCAAAATATTGTCCACTCATTTCATAACACTTTGTCCAACCTCTTTGTAATTTAGGATACCAGCAAATGAAATTTTAGTTCTTCTTGAAGCAAACCAATCAGACAAATCACTTCTGATAGGAATACAACTGCTACTCATAATAAATCAATGATAAAAAAAATGGTAATCGCAAGGACAGCTAAGTCCGTAATCCGGCTGAAATATTGACGACTTGGCAAAGCAATTCCCGTAGTATTTGATTGATCCTGAACCAATTGATTGCATTGTCGGATGTCGAACAAATTGCGACTGGTTCTGTTTGATCATGTGTCAAATCGACATTTGTTTTAGAATGTTATATAAGTTTCACGGTTTAGAGTAGCCAATCTGATCCCACGAGATGCTCTCAAGATGTTTATGTGTGGTACGATACGATTTGTTGATTTGAAATGTTTTTTACATTTCACGCAGCATGGAAACTTTTCGTCTTGAATTTCCAGTGTTTCGTTTTAAATTAACATAGCTCCATTTGCTTATACAAAGTCATCTTCATCCAATTTGCTTAAGTTTAAGTCTAAGAATTTTTGGTCTTCCACATTTTCATTTCTCAGATCAAAATCTTGAACGTTAAACATCCTGCATTTGTTCACCAATGCTCAAAAGATTCGATGGTATACTCAGTATTTTTTTCAAATGGAAACAAAATTATTCTTCGCAATATATTCCAATTCGACCAAAATTTGACTTTTTAACAAATTAAAGAAATCGTTGTTTTGCTTCACTTTTAGTTGATTGATGTTTTGAAGATGTCATGCCAACCAAACAGAAAAAATTGAACTATCACATATTTACCCAACCAAGATTTTGATCTAACAGTGTCCGACGAACTAGGTTACGTTGTTCGAGTTTCGGCCAAAAATCAAGTTCTGCTATGAGTGGTTCGCCAATGGCTCAAACTTTTGCATACGAAACTGTTCGAGTGTATTATTTCAAAATAGTAGCGAAAGTCAATGTATCATTGCTAAATTTCGAAGCTCAAATTAGTCGATTTTAGTCTAGACAAACATTCAAGTTTGACAAATAAACTCAGGAGGAACAAATTAGTGATCAAGAATATTATTAAATTCAAATATCTTTATTCAATATTGAAGTTTAATTGCTTATTGATTGTCAAACACATACCACGGTTCAAAAGACGCTCAGACTGTGGATCATCCATGATTGCTACAGAAAACTCTAAACTGACAGGACAGTTTAAATCAATCCATTTAACTATCAATAAAATTTGATAATTGCATACATATATGCAATTTTGAACGAACAATGTGATGACGATATGATGTTAATACGTAGTTACTTTAATGATATTATGTTATATCACGTAACTTATACACGTTACAACGTTATTGTTAAATGTTAATCTTCAGTTATGTAAAAATCTTACATTGCATAATAGATTTTACTGTTATTCTTCGAGTTGTTGTGAAAGTTAGTTTATTTTAATCATTGGAAATCAAATAAAATAAATATACTGAAATGTTATTAGATATTTGTTGGTTAATTAAAATCTTCTCAACGTCATTGTTCACTTTTTGTCTGATATGTCAACCCTATGTTGCAGTGTGTGGAAGTATTCTCAAAAGGAAATCAAGTGCGAATTTGATGCTTGGAAAACCTGCTTGATAATGTTACTAACCAAGAAGTTAAATATAGTAAAGACTGAATCATGAGAAGAAGCTGTCTTCGACCAGAGTCTTGTCGAGAAGTGAGCTTTAATTCAGAGTTATGGAGTCACTGAAGATTGAATATTGCGAGCAACTTCGAAAGTAAGATACTAAGATATAAGATAATGATCACCACAAGTTGGATTCGAAGAATATGTCCTAGACCATATGGAAGAACTCATCTGATATAATAAGAAGAATTTATGATGGGATTCTTATTCTAAGCATATTAAAATTTGAATATGAGAAAGTTCCGCAACGATGCGGCAAGGTAACTAGAAAACAAATAATAGACAGGAGTATCTGTTGACAGATTTTAAGAAGATTCGAAAATTCATTCTAATTAATATTTGAATGGATTTGAGAAACCGGTTCCTGAAGGCAAAATTCTGTTTCATGCTGGCCATCTAATATGGCCTGTACTGTAGAGTATGCTTTATTTAATAATTGTTGGAACCTGAAGTATATGTTTTGATTACAAGGGGTCATCTTGGAAATTCATGTACAAGCTTTTAGTTAATACGGAGCTTTAGAATGCTTCAATTAAAAATTCTGACAAGAAAATTTACATTAGGCTTGGCATTAGGCTGATAACATGTTCATTCTTTATTAAATACACTTTGTGAAGCTCCCTTTCACAGATCTAGGGTGCTAATCTTTTCATGCTCTCGTCAATTGATAACAATATTGAGAACATGTTCAGAACAATTATACACAGTAAAATGATGCCAGGTGACCTTTTGATGACCGATTTATAGTTTTTAAAGATTGAAGCAATTGGAAATTTGGTAAACGTGGATCGTTAGTAGCATGACTTCGATTAGTGTAGCAAAGAATTAAATAATTGTTATTATAAACGTCTGTACATATTAATATATTTTAGTTTTGATCCTAAGAATTCATTCTAATAAAATAATTGTTATTAGTTAATATTTCAATACAAACTTAGTCTTTAATGCAACATCAAAATATATTATAGTATATTAATAATCATGTTGCATAAAAAAGAAATATCTTTCTATAACAGAATTACGCATATTATTAAATTTATTAATATAAAAATAATATTAAAACAAAATAAAATTCTGTAATACTGTATATACTGTCATTCATTATTAAAATAAACAAATGATAGGCTACAAGTCATATTAATATTTTTAAAATTTATACTGATCAAATGGAAGTTTCGTTTACGTTGGAATCCTAAACTTCAACTCAGGAATTATTTTGAGCTTTTTCGGTACAAGCATAAAAAAACAGATTATGGACTCTAATAACGCTCTCCTGGTTAAATAAAATATTTAAAGTCATTGTTAAAAAATAACAACTTTATTTAGGAGTGTATCGCAAAACTGGTTCAATCTTAAAACAATCAATTGTAAAAAGGCAAAACAAATTACTATCCCACATCATTTTTACACGTGATACGTTCCGAAGGCAATGAACAATATATGACCATTCATGAATATATAACATTTATTTCACTCCAGGTTTGATGTGTGACTGGAATGAACTTAAATACAGTTTATAACCTTTAGAAGAATCTTTGTACGCTGAATAATCAATATGACAATAGCGTCTGCACTTTTTATCTAGAAAAAGTACTAAAGTACTACCCTAGTAGCCAGTCGTGTTGACCTTACATCGTACTTGACTTAGAAAAGTCTGTAAACTAGAAGACTAAATACAGACCTGTCAGGAAAGAGGCTTCAAAAGATTTCTAAGGGAAAAAAAAGTTAGCTCTACGCGTCTCCGAGTGCTGATTAAATCGTGTTTAATTATATTCCAAGACGAGACTTGGTTAGATCGACCTCACAGCATGAACGACTTATTAGGAAAACCGTTGGATCTAGCCGCTTTTCTAGATAAAGATGCGAGTGGTTTTTTTAAACATGACCATTAATACAGCATCCGCGTCTAAGATCGGTACTATTAGTTGTTTGTTGACAAGTGCCATATGAATTTTGCATTACACGACAAGCGTATTACATATAAACTAGAAACTAAGGAAACACAGTTTAAAATCATATTACCACATTACCTTCACTTAATGGAGAAGGGTTGCATAAGGGGAGGCCTATGCCCAGCAGTGGGCTTACACAGGCTGATGACGATGATGATGAATTTTTATAGGTACATAACCTAAACGTGTTTCGTTTCTTTTGTTGTTACATCACGTAATGCAATTTATCTAGCTACTGGATTTCACCAAGTTATGTTACAAGCAAGTTAAGTATACGTTAAGTTACATACGTCACGAATTCCTTGACTATGATAGATAGTATAGTTTTAATGTAATTTACTTTCGTTACGGGACCCCGGTAAGGATTTGACAGGTCGGGTTTAATTTTGAATATTTGGAAAATGAAATAAAATAAAATTCGTAAATGTTTTATTTATTATGTATGATTCGCGTTAAGCTTCGGAAACAACCACCAACCCGCATTGTACCAGCGTGGTGGGATACGGTCCAAAACCCCCTAATGGATAGGGGTGTATTAGGGGAGGCCTATGCCTAGCAGTGGACTATCACAGGCTGATGATGATGATGATGAACCTTCGGAAAGTATTATTTCTTGACTATTTGTAAACAAGTAGACACAAAACAAGTTCAAACCATTATAGTATGTAACTGCCTCCGTAGTCTAGTGGTAAAGGCGTGTGCTTTAGAAACCGGAGGTCGTCGGTTGGATTCCTGCGGGGACTTAACAAATTTTCATTGATGTTTCCTAGTTAGTTAGGGTAGTTTGGGCCGATCACCCAACTGTCTGAAAAGTAAGATGATCCATGCGTCGAATGGGCATGTAAAAAGTCGGTCCATCCACCAACCCGTATTAGACCAGCGTGGTAGGATACGGTCCAAAACCCCCTAATGGATAGGGGTGTATTAGGGGAGGCCTATGCCTAGCAGTGGACTATCACAGGCTGATGATGATGAGGAAGCTTCGGAAAGTATTATTTCTTGACTATTTGTTAACAAGTAGACACAAAACACGTTCAAAACATTATAGTATATAACTGCCTCCGTAGTCTAGTGGTAAAGGCGTGTGCTTCAGAAACCGGAGGTCATCGGTTGGAATCCTGCGGGGACTTAACAAATTTTCATTGGTGTTTCCTAGTTGGTTAGGGTAATTTGGGCCGATCACCCAATTGTCTGAAAAGTAAGATGATCAATGCGTCGGATGGGCATGTAAAAAGTCGATCCACCCAACAACCCGCATTGGACCAGCGTAGTGGGATATGGTCCCATAACCCCCTAATGGAGAAGGCGTGCAGTAGGCTGATGATGAAATAGTAAGATGCTACGTATTTTACATGATTTTGGGATTACGTGTGGCTTTCTTATAAGCATATGTATGTTTTGAATATATTACGGATGGCCCGTTGTTTCACCCCGTACCGACGTCACACTGCGTAGGCTAGAATAAAAGTTAATGGCAATAAAAAGGTACCAGGGACGGTAATCTTCACACGTAATTACCGCAAGCCATGTTTAGTTGGCCGCTGGATTCCAATTACTTTAATTGGATATGTTTATATAGAAAATTCTCGGTTCGCCGTGGAGCGCAAGAAAAATTTTATGTTTCATCGCTCGCGCTCTATCCTAATAGGGCGTCTGATTAATCTGTACAGATATTCTTTTTATTTAATATACGATTCGTTAGAATGAAGCTCAATATTGCTATGTAGCTTAAGGGGAGTTTACAATCTTTTACGTGTTGATAATTTTGGGAACTAAACATTTTGATTGTAACAAGTATAGTTCATTAACTAATTGTATGACTAACTATTATAACTAATTGTATGAACTAATGGTAACAATGTGAACTGAGGAGATTTGTGTATATTGTTCATATTAAGTCAAAAATATGAACGCTAATTTTATATATAATTGTGTCGTTCAAAGCAAGCCATTGTTCGTGCGTGGTTACGCTAAATGAAATTGAAATATCAGAATTGATGTCTGATAAACGTCTGTACATAATTAAAATAATAAAACTTTCAGCTTAAATATACAGAAGTGCAATTCAAATTTCTCTAATAAGATATGTGATATTACTGTTTTATGGTTAAGATTAATTATCTTTAAGGTAAGAAATTTGTCTTTATTAAGTTAATTAAAAAAAATTATACGGAGATAGTACGGGTAATATTAAATAGATAGTTCATACAAATGAAATAAAGAACAAATCATGCATTTCAACTATAATAACTAGCATTGACGCCAAATGACCAGTCAACTTACACTTGCCCATGTTTGAGAATCGTTGAAATCAAATCATAATATAATTCCCCTCAGAAATCCACGGAATGACGTGTGAATTATTAGTTTTAACAATAATAACGACGCACCAAGCCGACGCCCTCGAGGGCACTGTCGTTTTAATACGCATTCTTTATATTGTGATCAGTGAAATCACAAATGGAGTAACAGCCAAATATTATTACGGTATGGAATACCCTCTTATTCTTCTTTAAACTCTGTGTGAAGTTATCTTAGTTCTTAACTAGGTACACTTATAGCATATATGAAAAAATATTGATAGGTAAAAACCGCAGGCTTTGCTTGTTTTTTTTTTTTATTAAATGTAGTCTATATGTTATTCTGATGTATGAGTTATATTTTTAGCAGTTTTTTCGTTTAATGGTTTTAAAATGTTATATAGATACCAACTTTGGCATTTTTAGTATTAGTACGGTGTTCGACTACATTTTGAGACTTAGCTATAGCAAAAATAACCTGATTACGTTATGATACTATATTCAATGAATATTTATTTTCATGGTATTCCTTTACAGTATACAAAAAAAAATCTTGTGTATGTACTAACATTTTATTTTTAAGTTTTGCAACACTAAAACACAGGATTATTTGTATTTGTCGTTTGTGTTTTTTCACCACTTAACAAAATTAAGACACGTAAAGAAATAAAACAACGCTATCTAAATCGGAACTCAATGAAAACTATCACAGATAGTATTAAACAAAAAAGTTCAATACGGACTTGAATGGAAAAGTATACTTCCATCGCAGTCAGTACACAAACGTACTCCTGAGAGGTATTAATAACAAAACATATTATTTTTTATATAAAAAAAAAAAGATTTGTCCACCACAAGCGGTATTAATACCACGTTTGATAGATCGATAAACGTCAGAATTACGTCGAACGAGTAAGGTCACAATTCCGTGATAGACAGCGTTCCCAAGGAAGCCGTGTGCTGTATCTATCGGCTTACAAGGCCCACAAAAAAACATACAAACACACAAACGGTGGATCATTAACTACGGGACGGGCTAAACGAACGTCACAAGGCATTCCGGCCCTAAGAATGTCTTAACATACTCTATTTAAGGGGCTGGAGGAAGCGACAAAAAGCGGGAAGCGTTATTTTACGCTTGCAAATGCGCTAATGCCCGCTCAGATTTGTAATTGGTGTAAATTAAGGTAAATTTACGGTTTTCCTGTAACAGTATACACCAATATACGTTAATAAAACCGTCGTTTTATTTTCAAATTCCTTTTGGTTTTATATATTTAAAATGTGGTAAAAATATTTTCCTTTTTTTATCTAAATAAATTTAATCACGTAATTGCTACAAATTATTGTCTACATACTACTATCAATACATAAAAAGCACAGAACATTGTACAACCTAATAAAAAACTTCTAGTAAGCTTCAACAAATCTTAAAAAAAAACCATTTTCTTTCAATAAAGAATTTTTATTGCCTAATATTAAAGACATTTAAATAAACCGTCGTTATTTTTGAAATAACTACATAATATCTGCGGGTCCCTTGATATTGATAGAAACATCGCACCCTTAATAGAGGAGCTTTGAAGCTCAACTTTAGTTCGGTGGATCTTTAAGTTGCTATCTCGCTGATTTATTGTGCGCCCGTCATTTGTTTAGGGAGCGGTTACGGTCACAGGAATAGGCGTATTTCTATTAATGTCTATAATTCATACGTGAGTCATGAAAATTAAAGTAAACATAAATGTATTGTATCTAATTTAATGTTTACATTTAATCATTGAGAGTTGTGTTGTTGTATTATAAAGCATGTTGTTTTTTTATTATGCAGTATGTGATGATGAATAACATGAGATTTTTCTTCACGTCTCCAGATAATTACTTGTCTATACTGTATAAAAATAATTTCAAATTAGTTGAAATAAATTTAATAATTATTGAAAATGCTAATTATTAATTTATGATTTACATATAAAAGGTTTTTGAGTATTTTTGAACACTAATTAATAAAAGCGTTCACTTTTAATTGTTGGCACTTGCTATTCTCTAGCTTTTAAGACATTGTACGACATTAATAACATTTCGTTATAAGCTATATAACATTATGTTACTGATAATATTTATCCAGTCTGCCGTTATCATGGACGTTGGAAAGATTCCAAAACGTTGGGAATAAATATATATAACTAACGTAAAAAATCGTTATTTAATGGATTTGATTCTAGTTTTAAGACCAATCTTGCATTAAACAAAGACGTTTCACCTGAGGAAGAGTCTAAAAAAATCAGAAAACGCTTATTTCATCCGCTTGCCGCGTTTGAAATCGTTGTATTTGTCAATATGTTAACGGCATTAGTCCTGGGCCCGCTAACACGACTTTTTGTCTGAGCGTTTGTCATAATAGGTGGTTATCTATTTAGTGACCCCGTTTTGGGGTGTGATTCACTTTTTCCAAAGATCCTACTAGCTAAAAAGTATCATTTTCTACTAGACCATTCGCGTAAGTATACATATAAATTTTGAATATTAATTAACAGAGAACAAACATGATTTAGACTCATACCAAAATAATGACTTTCTATGATTGTAATTTTAAGCTACTAATGCAATAATTTTAATAAATTATTTAAGTTATAGTTAACATAGGGACTGTTCATAATAAGTTTTTGTTAACGTAATGAATAACTTCAATGATTACTGTATCGAGTCATAAACAAGCAAGTAAATTGAAAAACAAAATTGTTCATGGCTTTAGTATGTCTTTAAAACACAAAATCAACAAAAATATATAATTCTATTAATTTAGATTAAGCATCTTTATAAAGAGAAACTGTTAATTATGTAAATTATTTCTACAAAAATCGATGAAAGCTCTTGTTCGTATGTTAAAATTTACTCTACGGAACCCTTAATTATAATAGCACCGTGTCTAAGTTACAACAAAATATGTCGTCAAGATTAGTGTGAGGTAGGTCATGATTTAAAACTTTTGTTTGTGTTTCGATGTAATACATTTTTGGGTCCCCGCTTCGGACAAAAGGTTTCACGTAACAATAATGCCCACACAGTTTTACAAAAGGCTCAAATATAAATAATCACGGCATATCTATTTAAATTATGAAACAGTGAATCGATCAATAATTGTATAACTTACACTGAATTGTTTATAAGACAAATAATGTAAAGAAAGCATGTTACTTATTCATGTATTACAGGTTGTATTATGATGGTCATCGGTCTCCTTTTTAACATTGGATTCGAGAAATAATGACCGTGGAACGTGTTTTAGCCGTAAATTTGTGTATAAACACTGCTGTCTTCCGGTTTGTTGGCCACCGTATTGAGTATAATGGTATACGAGGCGTGACATACAATCTCTCATGGTAGGGAGTGACTATGGTGTCACACACTGTGGCTTGCTATAGAGTATTACATACCATTAGATAAACGTCGGTCGGCTGTGATGTTATATTGCACTGCAAACCGGAACACGATATTATTCTAAGTCACTAAAAAAATCCTTAATTATACAATTCATTCAGTCTCTTGCATAAATAGGACCTCCCAGTTTAACAAACACCTTATAAAGCAGGCTACTAAGAATCCCTTAAGCGTTTTTATTAAAGTTTTTGCGTTAAGTAGCTCAAACTATGCGATCATAAAAATCTTTATAAAGATCTGAATATGCAGTTTGGTGAGACAACGAAAACTGGTTTGTGAACGGGCTAGTTGGTCATATCCAAAGAACAGCATGGTAGGTGAGCATAATAACAATAAAATCCATTCCTTTTAAAAGGTCAGTATTAACAAATGATATACGATTATTACGACCTTGTTTGTCCTTATGTTTTAAAAGCGAATGGGGTCGGCATTAGATAAAGTTTGCAGTAAATTATTTTTAGGAAATATTATGAATTTATATACTAGCAAAGTTTTAAAACCTTACGGTTATGTATTCTCTCTGAAGCCAAACCGCAACAAGTAAACCAAGAATAGTAAAATTGCTATTTTTTAATGATTTTTATATTGCAGTTATTATCGTTTGCATATTATAAAACAATAAATTGTTTTTCCTAACTTAACTAGTTATTTTAGACTTGTTACAACTATTTCTAAACTTCTATAGATGTTTCGGTTTAAACATCATATTTAATTAGCACGGAAAATATGCAAACTTTGCAAAAACCGACACACTGGAGCAGAGTTACAGTATTTAAAAAAATTGGGACTTGTGTAGTATATAAATAATTTGTTTTTTAATAATACATACTACAAAGTCACATTTTTTTAAAAGAAATAATACATTTTTACGTCAATCATTTTACACCTACGATTATTCTCAAACTTCAATCGTATACAAGCACAAACCATGTCCTCAAAATAATTATACTTCTGTAATGTCCAAAAACTTCAAACTTCTACTAAAAGCAGTCACTTGAAGTAATAACCACAAAATGAATAATTAACAGAACTTTCCAACGAACAAGTGTTTACAAAAACATTTGTAAACTACTTCGAAAGTTGATAGCAAATGTTGCTATCGTAGAAAACCTTTTTTTGTTGAGCACCGGGCCTTAATGAGTCACTACCTAAATATTCAAAGGCGGTAAATTAGGACAACATCCCTGTTTTTTTTTAAACATTTCCCTGAATGGAACCTTAAAGACTGTAACAGTAAACTTTTTTTGTAATAATCTTACACTTTTATTGCTTCCCTATTTGTTCTAAGTCTAACTGCATTCTTTTGAAACAAGATGACGTCGTAATACCTTTAAATTGTAATAACAATAATTTAAATTTACAGTATAGGCGTATCTAACGGTTTATGTGACTATTTACAGTTGTTTCTCTTTAAACTAACATTATTGTCTATTGTACGAAACAAAAATGGAAGAGCGTCTTACAAAAAATATATCAGTGCCGTTAACTTAATGACATATTATGGTACTTGCTTTCTACTTTACTACTGGTTATGTAGAACTGCCATTTTCTATTAAGTAATGTTTGCAGACAACACAAATACGATAGATTAACAACAGACATAACTCGGTAAAGAAAGTTGTGTTTCTTTCAATATAATATGAGATAATAACTTGATATAACTATGAACTTTGAGAAAACATAAGTAAGATATGAAACGACGTACTACTGAATGTCTTTTAAAATCTGCATATTGGCAAGTAAAATAGGTAATAAATACGTATATGGGCACTGTATTAAAAACTGATACTGTCAATGATCTTAATAGCTAGTAAGCCTAAGAATTAAACTACACTACTTAGACACAACAACTATATGTAAAAGCCAAAGGAGCAGGAAATGTAACGCGTTGTTATTGTTGACCGCCACCATAAGCAACGAAAATAGTTTGATATTAACCTTAGTTCACGTATGCCTAAGGTACCTCATATAGATTTATAAGTTTTTTCTGAGTGCTAAATAAAGCCCTTTTTTATTGAAATTCCACAGCATTTTTAAGCTAATTAACGAAACGAACGAAACGCTCGCCATGAAATCTATTTGCCACTTCATTGATAATTATAAGTAAGCGCCGGTTTCATCATCATCATCAGCCTGTGTTACTCGACTGCTGAACATAGGCCTCCCCTTATGCACGCCTTTTCCGTTAGGGGGTTTTGGACTTTATCTCACCACGCTGGTCCAAAGCGGGTTGGTGGGTGGACCGACTTTTTACATGCCCATCCGACGCATGAATCATCTTACTTTTCAGACAATAGGGTGATCGGCCCAAATTGTCCTAACCAACCAGAAAACAACGATAACACAAAGTTATTTCTCGCGGGATTCGAGCCCACGACCTCCTGTTTATAAAGCAATGGCCAATACCGCTAGGCCACGGAGGCGGTTTACTTATTATATTATGTTAAAAGTGGATGGCAGTAGCATTTGCAGGTTTGCTTTAAAAAAAGACATCGCATCATTATGCTTAAACAACAAACATACCATTTATATAAATACAATTAGGTCCACTTTCTTTTTCTTTTAAATATTTACTAATTTTAAATTTGTCATAACTTAAATAATTTTGTGTTTATTATAAATCAATCAATATCAGAATAAAATTAGAATAATTAAGCACGATTTTGGAATCGAATTTTGAACATATACCTACATTCAGATGTAATATCTTCTTCATTGTTGGCGGCTTCCATTAAAAATTATTATTATATTCTCACTGATATATAACATAAACTAACTTACCAAACAAATCTTACAATGTTATGTTAAACTAAAATCATGATCCGGAAGAAATGTTTATTAAAGAAAAGCTCGAAAGTAAAAAAATAAGAATACAAAATGTATTTAACATTAAGTACGTAAATAAAAAGTATAACAACATGTTTCGCAATTATTTGACACAATATTTCAGCCCCGATAACCAAGTTACGTAAGCTAGATTCCGTAAGATTATGAAAATTATTCGGTTCGCTTTACATTACATATATCTTACATGACATGCGCGCGGTTAAAAGATCGGAGAGCCCGATTAAGGTGATTTCTGATACCTTTGCTTAGAAGACAAAGTTAATATATTAGAGATTAAATTTATTGTTTAGAAATAGTTATGGATTTTCTTGACAATATAATACTTAGATAAAATTGTCATTTTATAAAACATAAATGAATTCAAGGTGGGTTAGAGTAAGTATGTTGGAACGTAAAATTTAGTTTTCGTAAAATACTTTTTTTTTAAATATAATTATAGCATACGTTATAAAAGCTTCTGTCAAATATTACGAAACAAAAAAAGTACAGCCGAAAAGTTGAAAAAACTTTTAAGTACAATAGGTTTAAAACCTTATTCTGAAAATAGTATATTATTAACGAGTGATTAAGTTAAAATGTAAAGTATTACGTAATATTATTAACATTCAATTAATAGAGATCTAAAAGATCAACTGCTATTAAAAGTAAGTTATTGAAAAGCGTACAGGTTGTTTATACGAAATATGACGTTAAACCATTTTATAGTCCACTAAAAGGAAGTCAACCATTTATTATTTCCATGCATCCGAACGGACAATTCATCACTTAACCACAACAAGAAACACTGAATTGAGATGGTATTGGCGCCTGCTTTTAATTTAACATTTATGCATCTCAAGAGGTGAGGTCAGCCGTAACAAAACTGACCGCATGCACACCGCATTCGGCCACTCCAAGGGACGCCATTACTTATTGTAACCCATTGTACGTGCGTACGCCATGATTTAGTACTTTGGGGGACAGTCGATAACTGCCCGGATAAAAGAGAAGCCCGATTCCAATCAGCTTGGAATATTTCTGCGGGTTATACAAGCTGTTTGGGTGGACGAATAGAGTTGTCTGTGATTGTGATGTGTATATCTGTTCTGTATGGGATTTACTTAGTTTTCTTGAGCGAAAAGTGAAAAGAAAGAGCTAAAAAATTACGAAATGGTGTTAACAATGTAACTCATAGTAACGAAATATATGTTATACGTCTAGCGTTCTCATTATAACATATTAATTAATGAGCGACGATCTAATAATTAACTATACTATTCACCCGCCAACCCGCATGGGAGCAGCGTGGTAGGATATGGTCCAAAAACCCCCTAATGAAGAAGACGTGCTTAAGGGAAGGCCTATGTCGAGCAGTAGACTAACACAGGCTGATGATGATGATGATGACCTAATAATAAAAGCGCTAAACACACGACCACTTCGTTTCTATAGGCTACATTGTTTTCATAAATTTTGCCTTTTTTGTATTATGTATGGAACGATTTCTATTGTTTGAACTGTTATGTCAGAGTTCGTTATAATGGTAATAATATGATATTATCATTTACCCGTAATGATCACCGGATGAAAAAAGATTTAAAATTAGTTGCTGTATATATTTTTTTTTTAATTTTACTTTATGGAACAGTTTCACCAACGTTCGTTCACATAAATTACTCTAATATAATAAAATAGGAACAATTAGTACATAAATATAATTACACTATATGTGACGGACAATTACAGGCGAACTCCACATGTATCAGTAACAAATTTAACTAACCATAACTTAAAAATAATTTATTTTCTAATTCACGCAAAAGAAACCATATTATTTGAGCCGATATTATTTATTTGTACTAAATAACAAACAATTAATCATTCATTAAGTGACGACTGCTAGACGAACTGAATTAACTTCATTAATTCAAGTAATAATAAGATTTAGTTGCCATTAATATTTGCAAATCTTGCATTTCCAGGCCATAAATTTGAGGTGGCAATAAACAAAAATAAGTTTTCTTTATATCCAAGGCTTAGTTGTTAATTATAAAGAGCTTAGTATTAGGATTAAATTAGTCCATCGAAAAGATATTATATTGGTCACTTTAACATAAGGGACCCGCATTTGCACATATATTTTTACGACGTGATTGCGAAAATATGTCCTCTGCTTACCCTTTTTGTGTAACATTTAAGAAACTAAAACTTTCTTTGTATTATCTTAGGGTTTATTTTCGTTTTTCTCCATCACTATAATACATGCATAAGCAAAAAAGAAATATGTACTGCTGGTTGTGTATGGATATGACTAATTATTCCTATTAGTATTATTATAAATATTACGGACTGTTTCATATACATCTTTCATACTGCACTTTAACCAGTCTTTATGTATTGCATATTGCAGCGTGCTATTTATACAGCCTACATCTAATTAAGTGGTCAATTGGTATAAATTAAGGTTAGTTAAAGATAACAAAAAAGTAATAAGATAAAAAGAATTAATGACCGCCCTTTTTAGCTTTAGGTATAGGTTAACTTCTTGTAAACTGCTAAACACTGCTTCCGTGGTCTAGCGGTATTGGCCATTGCTTTATAAAGCGAAGGTCGTGGGTTCAAATTCACGGAGCAACAACTTTGTTTTTTACGTTGGTTAGGACAATATGAGCCGATCACCCAAATGTCTGAGAAGTAATATGATTCAGGCGTCGGATGGGCATGTAAAAAGTCGATCCACCCACCAACCCGCAATGGACCAAGCTTGGTGGGATACGGTGCAAAAACCTTCTAATTGAGAAGGCGTGGATTAGAGGAGGCCTATGTCCAGCAGTGGACTAACACAGGCTGATGATTACGATGAAACAATTTTCTATAAATAAATGGTAACAATATCAGAGACTTAACCTTTATAATATATAACAAAGTTTTTTTCTGAAAGAAAGCGGTTAATAAAATGAGGTTCAAGTTACAGCTGTAATAAAAAATGATGTAATTTAAAATAAGTATTATATTTTCATTAAGGAACATACACAATCTCATACAACTCATACATCCCACGTATTTCAAGATACATTCCTCCACGATCCTTAAACACTTCACGCCTCATACATATTCATAGAAAAGACAATGTATGGCTGGATCGTAAGAATTAGAGTTAAGTAGATTTAATTGGTAATTTAAATTTAGTTTAGGTCAGTGCCAGTATCTTCTTTTTATTCTTGGCATTAATGTGTCTAGATTAATGATGCGAATGTTGTTGAATTGTGGTTCGAGTCAATAATATGTTATTAATTATTTACTAGTTTGTTCGACAGGTGGCGTTTTAATTTTACTTCGGTATTTTTTCATCTAACTTTTTAACATTTGTACCACAAAAGGCTACACCTCTTTTAAAATAATATATAAAAAGGACAATTATTAAAAAAGTTTATTCAAAACTTTGTAACCACATCAACGTAATAGCATGCATTTAATCGACGCTGGTGCCAATACGCATAAAGCAATAATTGTGAATTGATTATAATTAGTGTCCGACCGAAATTTTAAACCACGAAACCGAAACTGCGGACTGATTTGAACCGAAACTGAAACGGAAACTGGTTTCAGAAGTTGTCATGTTATCAAAATTAAATGATTTTAATATGGAAACAAAATTGTATCAAAACTCAACTGAGCTCAAATCAGTGGATTTTAGTTCAGACAACCATTTTAAGCTACTTAAAATAGATCGATGATTCTTCTAGAACGACGAAAACGGATCAAAAAGTAGTTAGTACAAAATAGATACTCCTTGGTAACAAGAATAAATAAATACTGGAAGGCATAGTTCAGATATTGTCATTTATGTTAATAAAAATAATCTTCGATTCTCTTTGCTTTTTTTTCTGAATGTAGTGATTTGTTTGCCTTCCTCGGCACGTTTCTCTAAAGTTTAGAAAAACCAAGTGCGGGCTTGTTAGCGAACCTCTGTTAAAAATAATAACGGCGCATAATATTCAATGCGATTGCGAGGCAACATAAGAGTAGTCTGCTCTGCCGTATTCCATTGCCATAAGGCGAGTGTCCCAATTTTGAGTGAGAACGAGCACGGAAGACAAAATGACATTGCAGCCACCCATCAACCTCATTTTCAAGAAAATGCTGCTTAATTCGAAACACTGTTTTAAACGATCAAAGACTTACCATCCGATAGCTAATTCAAGGAACGGGAATGTTAAAAACATTCAGCTATTATCTGTAAATAAATTTGAAAAAGTTTGAAAGGAATATTTGTGTGCTAAAGGATATTATTGCTGTAATGACTTGATAACATGCCCTGGTAATGAACTGCTCTCTCCAGGCTATTCCAAACTCTTAAAATATAATGTTGTATGCAAAAAAAATGTAAAATTAATCGAAAAAAGAAAAAAAATTCCTCTGAGTTTCTTACGCCGGTTCTTCAAATCAAAGGCTTGCATATCCAAACCGGTGAAAGTTTATTTGACAATCAATAAGAAAGTATAATGCTTCTAAATTGAATAAAGATAATCGACTTTGACTTTCATACGGAGGTACTCAATCCACATTGACACAACTTTAGTATATGAGAAAAGTCTCCGCAAGATGCCGAGAATCAAAAACAATATCGACTTGACATTTCTAAAATATTGTTGGACAAGTTATAAGAAGATTCGGAAAACTTTGTTGTCTCGTTTTGTAACAGTCGATGAAACATAATGATGGGTTATCCTTTTGGACCTGGAGACAAAACTTAAATGTTCGCAATGAAAACCACCATCCGCGCCAACCCCGAAGAACTTTAATGCCGTGGCATCGACTGGCAAGGTTATGGCCTCAATATGTTGGGACTCAGAAGTGATATTATTATTTATTACCTAGAGCGGGGAACTACATTTAATTCCCTAGTTGCGAATGCCGTGAATGATAAAAAAGAGGGAATCGTCGTAGGGGTGTGCTGTTTCGACTTGATATCGCACCCGAAGTTAGGTTGGTAGAAACGATGGCCGCCATTCCAATTGGTTGAGAAGCCCCTTATTCACCAGATCTGGCGCATAGCAGTTTTTTTTATCTTGTCACAAAATTTGCACAATATTTAAGAGGAAACATATGCGAAGATAAGTAAAGAATGCTGTCAAGTTCTTTTTGCAGGACTATGACATTTTTTTTTAAAGATTGAAGCCTTGGAAAAACGCTAGAGTTAGTGTGTAAGGGCATATGTAGAAAAATCAATAATTAAGTTATTAATACTCAGTAAATTTTATCTCATTCCCACTACTTTTTGTTCCCTCCTCGAAACTACAAATACAAACCATAGTATTAATTAGTACGATCTCAAAAGACCGATAGTAAGTTTTTAACGCAACAGTAACAATTAGAAATTTGTTTATTGATAACTGATATTTATTTCGCTATGAGAATATTATTTAAAAATATTTTTTTAATTCTAATGTTTTATTATATAAAAAAGAAAAACAACTTAAATTAATCAATACCAGAAACTAATTACACTGTGTCTCTCTTTCATTTCTTAGTTTATGTAGAAAAATTGCTAAAAAGCATTAAATTCCAGTACTTTAAGAACTTTGGTACTCGACCAAGTGAGTTTCGGTTTCGGTTTCGGTTTCGGCCGAAACTGAACTCATGGCCGAACTTTCGGTTTCGGTTTCGGTTTCGGCCGGAAAGCCAGTTTCGGTCGGACTCTAATTATAATACAACAACATTCATAATTCAGTGGTGCTCAGCGTATTACAACAATACTTACGAACAACAAAAGGAAAAAGAATTAACATGTGCGTATACTATAGCCCATTTGTGAAGCTTATTTATAAGACTTTTTAATACTCTCATATTTTGACTATCTTAACCCTAATAGCGTTTTGTCAACGTCATAATTGGTCGCATTACACAGGCTTAAATACTGTAAAAAAGAGAACATTGGAGCTAGCTTTTTACAGGTGGAAAAACCTACACATTCCGGTTATGCCGGACTCGCACTAACTAAAACCACAACTTTGTTCTTTTCTAGCCCCTATGGATTGGGGTCAAAGGGATGCTTTAACACTCTTCTGCAGCCGCACCAGTGCTGGCCGTTAAACCAAGGCAACCCCATATCTGGCCTATGGCCCAGGCGTCGGAATCTACGCGCCCCTCGCCTCGTCCCCCATATTTAGCCAGTAGACTCCCCCGAATCTATTATCCTTGGGGGCAATAGGAGCAAGTAGGTCTAAACCGTGCAGGCACAAGCATTGCACTGAACTAGGCCGCTGGTACTGAGCCCCACCGCTACGACAAAGCGAGAACCTAACGAAGGGCAGAGCCAAACATCGTGAGATTTATGTTCACAAGGTTAAACTTTCTTCCATCCCATCTTATAGCTCCCATGGTCACTGGGTACAAAGATTCGAGGGTATCTACTGTCTTGTTATAGGGGCTTAGACGAAGAGCGAGAAAGTTTCGACACTCTATGTGGTGGAGTGGCCCATAGGCCAGAGGCGGGGTTGCTTTGGCTGCCAACGCAGGTGTGGTTCCAGAAGAGTGTGAAAATTTCCTTGTAACGAACCTTAGGCACTGTAGGTACCAGAAAAGAAACAAAGTGGTAGGTTTACTCGGTGCAAATCAAAATAACAAAACATTTTCTTAAAAAAATTATGTAACATAGGTAGAGAAGACGCAAAAAATATAAATAATGAGAGGCTGTCATTAATTTTTTTGCTATTTTTTACAATAGAAGATGGGACCAAAAAAATTATTTGATACAAAATCGAGTTACATAAACTATACAAAGCTTGTAATGTAGTTACTAGATTTGTACATAAATTACATAAACCAGTCGAACATACCAACTCTACATCTAAATAGTTCAAAGAATCGGTAGTAATGACCCTTACGGTATTAGGTTGGCAAATAATACATAATATTGTGTGAATTTTAATTGCTAAATCCAGATAACAATTACCATAAAATTAATTAATCATCATCATCTCAGCATTATAAACATTCCAATAACACATAATCGTACCTTTAAATGCAAACTTAGGTACCTTTTAATGATAAAATTACATTTTCATATGAAAGAAGATAAAAAAGCAACTTTATCGCTGACCCATCTTTTTAATTTTTATTTATTATCACTAAGTTAGGCTAAAGTTATTTGTTGAATTCACGTTTTTAAAATCACAACATAAACTGTTGAAATGTAATTGAATTTCTTAATATTATTTATTTATAATAAGAATAAAACTAGAGTGTCTGTTTGTGTCATTACTAACTGTTTTTAATTATTTTAATTAAAAAAGTAATTAATTATTGATTACACTGTGATATAACCTATATAACATATGTATTAGTTATAAGAAAACGTCTTTTTTAATTTTTGTCTGTTTGTTCTGGTTTATCTCTGGTCTGGTTTTGCGTGGTTTTTCTTTTACTTGAAGAAAGCTGATGTTACAGAAGTTCTTTAAATATGTTATTTATATGGTGAGAGGATTGTCATATTTTAATAAAAAACTGTGCCATGGCGTTGCACACTCGTAATAAATAAGTTTTTGCTAAAGGGTTTTTGGGGTTGCCACCATATGTTTAAAGCGGAAATATAAATTATTTGACTCCTAGCACTAATTTGTTTAAACTAGTTATACTAAATAACAAGTTTGAAGGTTTACGTCATACATATGTCCCTCATTCTTTTTTGTAGCTCGAACCGTGTCTCCTTTTTTGCATGGAAATGGAACCCGTTGCTCTGCAACTCTTTAGTCTCTCAATATTTCAGGCTTACTCCTCTGAGCAACAATTTTAGAAGTAAGACCATGGAGGTCTGGACCTGGACTGAGGACCCTAAACTACAATCTTAGTCCTCAAAGTGGGCAGTCTTTAGACACAAACAACAATGAGTAAGTTTACCAAGCAACTTTAAAACCTATAAGAATACTTAGTCTACGATTCGTCAAGAGCAAACACTCGAAACAACTACCGGATGTGCCCTAATCTTCAATGAAACCTGCTTTAACCGAACCATTCGTTCGATATCAATGACTGTAATTTGAAAAAGAATGATGCTCTCAATATGTTCGCGTTTGCTCTTGATGTTTTTAATATGATCAGAACGACCGGACGTCGCACCTTAATTCAGTATACGCGCCGTATGTGGGCGGGCGATGCGAATTTACAACTTTCGGGGCCATACAATATTTCGCACACAAACAGCGCGCCGCGGAACAAATTGCATTTGTGTTGATCTTAACTAAAACTTTGTCACCTTTGTGTGCGATAAAATCGGATTCGTTTCCTTTTTTATTATCGTTCTCGACTTTTATTAGGTATTTGGCCGCATACTAACGTGCTATTTCGACTTTAAAAAAGAGCGTTTGGCTATATCTTCCATTTGATGAAAGTAAATCTGCAATTCAACAAATTAAATTAGAGTATGAGTCACGTACAGTCACAAGGTAAGCAATACTCTAGGAGAATAAAAATTAATAATATCGGCTAGGAAAACAAAACAGAGGAAATGAAGGTGATTAACTTACGTCTAATTAAATTTGCCTTACAGCGTCGTCTTTCGCTATGCCTACCTGACATAGAATGTTATGTTATGTCTTTAGATGAATTTCAGCAGCTATGGTTTTCTTAAATCACAATGGTCTTTGCATATGGCTTGACTTGACTCTAGATGCTATGGACGTGGTTTCCCCTGCCTCGGTCTTTTGTAAAATGAAAAATCCCTCCTATTTATTTTTTTTGAAAAATGTAACGCTTTAATGTCATTTCTATAAGAAAATGTCAATGATCAGTAAATTTTTGTATCAGAACGCAACGAAATGAGAGAGGCTTATGTGGTGTTTTTCTAAGACTATATAATGTCAGTTAATCAGCAAATTACATTTTATTCTTCAAAATCAAAAGATTTTAAAGCCCACAGGCATTATTTAAAATGTGTATTTTAACTTCGTAGTTCTGATATATAATTTTGTTTTCGATCCAACGAACACTATGCAATGTTCAGTTTTCATTTACAAAAGTACTATCATGGCCAACGATACGAGACGCTTAACGATCAATAATTTTATTAATTATTAACAACACGTATTACGCTACGCTGACTTTATTTCAATCCGTTCCCCCGACATTTCAACGCCTATTAATTAAAGGCAATAATTCATTAACGACAATCGAACACTTAACAAGTTGCAGAACAGATAATAAGGTATTTTAGTCAGCGAGAGAATGGAACCTTCAGCGCTGTAGAATATATAAATAGATTATGGGCGTGGTGATCCGTACATGGCAACATTCTTAATGAATTACAAATCCGTTACGCCAATTCACACGGGACCCAAGTTGAAAGTCTAGACTTGTGGTTCTGCCTCAATTTATGTATAAGTCAAGTGACAATGTTAAAAGCCGTAATAAATTAAATGATAAACTTAATGGAGGTCGGAAACTCTTTTTTTTTCATTTTGCCCGTATTTTTGTGAAACATCTATGCAATGCCTTTACACAATGCCGCTCCATATCAGTGTAAACTGCAGACGCAATATTGAATACTAGTATATATTAAAAGCAATCGAATATAATAAAATACTCTGGATCTGTCTGATTTCTTTTTTTCAATAAATGCCATTAAAATATCAAGTTTTCAATCAACTTTATTTGTTATATCCGTGTCTTCGTGTTTTTATAAATATTTTTTTTGTTTCTAATCGACATAAATGCCTAGTAACTACATAGTAATCCAAAATGTACTGTAGTCACTGTTGCAATCTGTTCCTTTTCAACCCTCAACGCAAAAAGGTTATTACTTTGCTGTGTCTTACTTTCTGTGGAATCGGAGCATTAAAACAATAAAGCTATTTAAATTTATTTCTTTTTGTTTTATAGGTGTGTTCAAAAATTACTTGTATCTAAAAAAAACATGTTTGATAAAAATTAAGGTTGGGCCGTTTAAGTTTTAGGGATAAAAGAGAGGAAGGGTAGCCGAATGTCTGACGATACTCGATTTGGGTCTTAAATACAAGCTAAGCACGTGCACCTTGTAGGCAAGCAAATAATTTCAAGTCCAACCGACACATTGATCATCGTACTTAACAACAAATCATCAGTCATGACCAACTCAGGAACTCACTACTTTCATTGATCCTATCGGATTTAAACTAATAATCATACGAATATGTCAACAGCCTATAAAAAGCAAACAGCTTCGACCTAGTCCTTCACATTTGTTAACCACGGCCGATAATACTTAACTCGGAGGAGTTATAATCTTGTGAGTTAATTTCACATTTACCTGTTTCCATATTATTTCTCAGCGGAAACTACTTGCATCCTTCTTGTAGTTATTAGTTTTTACTTACTATAAGATATAAGAAGTGTCATGGTAACTTATAAATTAACTTTGTAAAAATAGCATGTACCTTTAAAAAAATCAATGTTTTCAACCGCCTCCGTGGTCTAGCGGTATTGGCCCTTTCTTTATAAAGTAGGTAGGGGTCATGGGTTCGTATTCAGCGGGGAAACAACTTAGTATGATCGTTGTTTTCTAGTTAGTAAAGACAATTTGGGCCGATCTCCCAATTGTCTAAAAATTAATATGATCTATGCGACGGATGGGCATGTAAAACGTTTGTCCACCTACCAACCCGCATTGGACCAGCGTGGTGGAATATAACTCAAAAACCCCCTAATGTAGAAGACGTGCATTAAGGGAGGCCCATGCCCAGCAGTGGACTAACACAGGCTGATGATGAATGTTTTCGTAAACTATGTAAATCTTTGCAGGAACAGATAGATCAAACATTCTAATCATATATCTATAACGAAATCATACATCATTACGATAACACAAATAAGTACTGAGTTTCTTTTGCCGGTTCTTCGCAGGTCAATAGCGTGACACTTTGGAGGATTCGTGATACAATCAGTAAGCAGTAATAATACTTAGAAGAATTAAGATATATTGATACATAAAATTGTGTTATTTGTTGTTTGCTTACAGTGGTATGCGTACTTTATTAATCAATCATTCTCTTATGCCAATTTCCCAAGTGGTTTTATCCCAATCTTAAATATTACAAAAACTTTTTAACCCTTATCTTGTCCGATATGACATTCTCGTATCGTGATTAACGCTTAATGAAATAAAAAGGGCGTCCGAGGCGTCGGCCACATAAGTCAAACGGAGGCAATGAAGATGGTATCCCCAATGATAATGTTTAAAAATACAAATATTTCTGCATTGAACACAAAACGGGATATTCGTTTTGCATTCTCGGATAAGGCCGCGTGCACATAACACGAATAATATTCATTTTTAGCACTAAATGCCTATATAAGGCATTTTAGTTAGTGCTTGAAGTGTAAATAAATAAACATAAAATAATTTATCAGCGGTTCCTCAAATGTATAAAAATTGCCCTTTTTATACAATTGAGGAACCGCAGATATATTATCGAATGAACGCAGTCAACCTTTACACTCTGTCCGTTTAACCTCATTTTATTTGTAAAAGTTGTGTATACGAATTAACATTTTTTACCGCGGCAGTCAGAGTTTTATCTACTTAATATGTGAAATTATTGATGTTGTTAATACTAGGTTATTGGTACAATAGCCTAAGAAAATATGTTACATATAACTATGATTACGCTCTGAACAAAAATTTTGAGAAAACTTATAAAGATATAACTTTTATGCGTACAAAACCATATTTCTCCTGTAAGGATTTTAAAATACACGTGTTAGTGCAATTTGATAATCCAATAAGTTATTAAATAAAATGACGGATTTTATCGCGTTTATTTTAAATTCCCGACGTTTCGAACACTTTCCAGCGGCCGTGGTCACGAATTTAAAATGTAAAATAAACGCAATAAAATCCGTAAAGTCATTTTATTTAATAATGTATAATATTCGCGCAAGCAATAGAAATAATTATCCAATAAGTTATTTAAGTTTCAACCGTTTTAACATACTATAATTGCTTGAGCTCTGTTTAAATAGTCTTGCAATTATGTTACATTTAGTACCTACATTTACTGTATAAGATAGGAAGCCCATTAAAATCAGATAAAATTCATTTCAAGTAATTTTTGGAAACAAATAAGAACTGAAATTCAAATAATAAAACTCTTTTGTCAAATTTGAATGGTCGATACTATGTCACCATTCAAGTGTTTCGATAGGTTTGACTTAAACCTTTATCTACATTTATTTCGGATTCAATGTAGCTTTGCTATTCTTAACTCATAAATTCATACACAAATCTCCGTCCGTAAAAGTGGTATGGGCGTACGCTTTAGAAACCGGCGGTCGTGGCTTCCAATCCTGCGGGGACTTAACAAATTTTTATTGTTGTTTCCTTGTTATTTAGGGCAATTTGGTCCAATCACCCAATAGTCTAAAAAGTAAGATGATCCATGCATCGGATGGGCATGTAAAAAGCCGGTCCACCCACCAGCCCGCATTGGACCAGCGTGCTGGGATACGGCCAACACCCCCTAATGAATAGGGGTGTATGAGGAGACCTATATCCATCAGTGGACTATCACAGGCTGATTATGATGGTGTATACACTAACGAAATATCTTTACTCGTTTTTAGATTTTAGCAACTTTTTGTAACTTGATGATTATTATTTGACCGTAATATTCATTTTAAAATGCATATTTTTTTAGAAATCTAACCGTAACATTTCTCTAATCTTTCACATTAGCTATATATTAGACAACTAAGTCATTTTTTTAATTGCATAATATGGATCCGATTCGAAACGTAACAAATAGAATTAAATTGATATAATTGAAATATTTATATGTTGTTTAATATTTACTACAGTCAGAACTATGCTTTACAATCGTATACCATAACTGTGCCGCGGCGTACCGACCCCCCGCTTGCCTTACATGGTTTTCGCAAGCCACCAATATAGTTAAATGTTTATTGGTACATTTTTGACACAAAATAAACTTGTACACTCTAGCCAATGGAGGCGAGGAATACGATTAATAGCATTAATTTCTTAATTAGAAGTGATCACTGTACCAATAAGAAAAATATAAAATACAATATTTATGTGTCAGTATAAAATATCCGCTGATAACGTGTCGATAAATTATTCAAACTAATTTACATCTGTCAAAATGTGATCTTTTTGCTACTTAATTTAAATTTGATATTGCCAGTATAATAATTTTATACGTTTTATATTTTGGTTTAAACTAGTAGCAGATGTTTAAATAAGATATTAAAAAAATTAAGCAAGATTCGATATATCTACATATCGGGATCTGTATGTAATCATAATCTTTAAAATTAAACGCTGGCTTTAGGTCTTCTAAGTAGTTACAGTATTAGTTCAATAACAATAAAATACATCAGTTAATAACACGAGATAGAAACTCAAACGATTGTTTCTGATCACAGACAAACTCCTGCCATACTTCATTTTAAACGAGATTAAGAGATACGATCGAAAACATAGTTTTTTGTCATTCAATAAAACCAGATTATTATCGCGCCACAGCAAGGGACACCCGGATGTATCAAGAAATTCTTAAATCCCACTGCTCTATGAGAAAGGGCCCCAATAAAAAAAAAACAACAAGCTATGGCCCCGGTATCAAAGTAAACATCCAAAATATCCAACGATGTCTTAGTAATATCATTTTTAAATTCTTTATGATCCCTTCCAAAGACAGCTCTCATAACTGGCCGGTCGTACATAAAAAAAAAACAATTTGAATATCGACGTCCTTATTCCCTGCCAGCGTTTAGAAGGGAACGGACATATTGACTCGTTTTATCTCAAAGCGCGGGCAAGCGAAAGAGAAACAAAACGGACGGTGGTTGATTTTTAAAAAAAATTAAAAATGTACACTTTTTTTTAAATAAATAAACGTGGCGTCGCACGCAGGGAGACAAATGTGCACCATTCGTTTTGTGCATGTATTTAGATGTTCGAAATTTGAAGTCCTTCGGAACTTTTTCGAATGCGTGGGCACTTTAATGGAATGTCAATGGAAACGGTTTATGTGACGTGATACAAACAATAGGTAGCCCGAGAGAGCAATATTTAATTTGATTGTTCCATAGAGTTAAACGTATTGTTTTTTTAAAGTCGGATACTGAATTCTAAACAGTTATTTAAAATTAAATTAGGATTTTGCATTATACGTTTTACATCACATAATAAAGTAATTCTTATATTTTGTGCAATTTTTTAAAAATTCACCGTTCTCTCCGTAATTAATTTAACACCTGCTGGCCCTTGTATCTTGTACAAAAATGTGTATGTTTTAGAAACATTACATGGTTTATAAACAGTCAACACGTAACGTTCTATAAACGCATTATTTTAACGCTATTAGATTTCTGTAATTTATTTTCAGATTTTAATTAAATTATGTTGATACTAAGTTTTGTTAAATTACTACGACTTTTTCTCTTTTCCACGATTCAGTAGCGAACGCTTCCGAAAATTACTTAATTGGTCCTTTTCAGAGAATAATTTCAACGATATCCACCATTTGACACGTATGACGTTGCACACATTTGACACGTGACAAATCTGACAAATGAAATGTCAGTCATGTCAAATGTCATTCGTGAATTCTTCTAGACCTACTTATTTCTTAAATTAAAGTATACGTTAAACTAGGTCTCGGTTCTTTAAGTTAAACTGGTCGCTTATCGTTATCAGTGGCGTTAATAACAGCTGCAACACGTTCGCCCAGTCACTTTTACTGCAAAGGCCGCGGTCAGAATTAATAGAATAATGTTATGCCTAAGTTAATATTATAAGTTAATATATTGCTTAAGTTAATATCTGACAACATTTAAAAATGTAAAACGAGTAATAACTTTATTATATTTAGTAATCAAAACAATGTAGGGATGCTATTGATGAGTAATGATAGTTAGAAACTTCAATTCTTGTTTAAGCTATTTTTCGCTAGCCTTTTTTTACTTTAAACCAGTACTTTTAAACAACGCTGCTTAACAACATTAAAAGTTTTTCAATGTTTCTGATCAGAGATTTTCGTTCGTACATCTAATATAACTAACATCTACCCGCGACTTTGATTGCGGTTAAGCCTAAAGGTTATTAATGTTATTTAAACATTATTTAATTTATAAGCAACATTACTATTTTAAAATCATCCTAATTATTTTTGCAGTCTTTATTTATATTATATATAATTATATTTAACGTGTTTTTAATATGTGTTAGCTTAACAAATTGTTTGTATACAGCTGCGTTGCACTAGCAACCTTGAACCTTTCAATCGGTATATCCACTTTAGTCTAGATCGTGACAACAGGCGATTGTAACAAGTTGCAACCTTCCACTACATATTGAACCTAACTATTAACTATAAATCTAAAATGTTAGTATACTAAAACCGTACTAAGTCGAGTTTGCAAAAAGAAAATACTGATTCAAGAGTGATAAATTCTCTAATGGCATAATTTTTTGAGTCGTCAAGTCCGAATAAATTGTAGTAAAGTCAATATCAATTATATCTATATATTTATTATTTTTATTAGGTACGAAGGCTATTATTTTTATTGAGTACAAGGGCAGACGAGCAGTCAGGCCACATGATGGAAAACGGTCACGCCCATGGACATTGGCAACACCAGAGGTATCATCAACGCGCTGCTTACCGTTTTCATATAAATGCGTCGGCTTCTGTGCCCTTTAAGCGGGAAAACAGAAGTGTTTTCACACTCCTGCTTTGCGGCAGAAATAGGCAACGCGGTGGTATTGCTCTGCTCTATGGAATGGTCTATATAGGTATATAGACCATCATCATCATCATCGTAGCCTGTGTTAGCCCGCAGCTGGACATAGACTTCCCCTACGTCACGCCTTCTTCATAAGGGGTTTCTGAACCGAATCCCACCACGCTGGTCCAGTGCGGGTTGGTGGGTGGACCGACGTTCTACATGCCCATCCTACGCATGGATAATCTTACTTTTCAGACAATTGGGTAATCGGCCCCAATTGCCCTAGCCAACTAGGAAACAACAGAAAATTTATTCCCTGCAGGATTCGAACCCACGACCGATTCCTAAAGCACACCCCCTTACCACTAGGCTACGGAAGCGGCCCTGGATATATGTAATTAGTCATAAAAAATCCTAATTAGGTAAAATAATGACACAAGAAGGCTATTTATATATCAACATTGACTAAAATTCCACAACTGGGTCGAAAATAACAGGGTAAAATTAATTCTTAACGCTGCCTCTTATAAAATTAGCAGTTTCAGCCATTTCTGAAGCCCTTTAAAGCGAATAATAAAACATAGCACGCGTTTAAAACGATAGTATTCAAAAGCGCTGTTCCATTTAAACGTGTCGGAACCGTAAACCGAATTTCGATATATCGCATGGCCGATCGCTGTATCGTCGATCTGGATTCGCTTCCTGGTATCGAAATTGAAGTGTAAATTCAAATAACGGGCTCATTACAGGCCGGACGATGCCGGGCCGCTTGCTTTTTTTTATTTAAATGAAAAAATAACAACGAAATTGTTGCCTCGCGTGGTAATTTATTGGCGGTTGTTCGGGATTCAAATGTCATATTGAATGGAACGCACGAAAAATATGATGTCGGTGGAGAAGAAAAAAATTTGGGCAACGGACCTCCGGCACGCTGCCAATGAAGCCGTTTTACTTTTTAAAGTTGTAAAATTATGCCCTGCGGGTTAAAAAACTCCTATTATATTTTAACACATGTTTCTTTATTTTGTTTGGCTTTATTTTACTAAAATTCTAATTTCGATTAATCTGTTAATCGAAGTAAAATCGAAATTATTTGCAATTGTTTTATTTATAACTAATAGTATAATGGTTTTTCCTTTGATTTAATTTGTAATGTAATTTTTCGCGTATAGAAGTATACTACACTAATAATTTATCATTTCTAAGGTCGTTGTGATACATCCCGAATGTAAAAGAGTTTTAACAAAACACTTCTCTCTTAATAACAATTATTCTAGGTTGATGTTAAATTGACTCTCGGCCATCATGCAACATGTCAATATTAATTAAATCAGTTTTAAACATAGCGGAAAAAACTTGACGTTCTTATGTTTTACTTTACGAAAAAGCATTTGCCACAAAATGTACAAGGTCTTATTTAAACAAATTAAGCAGAGTTTGCTCGCTTGCGCCATTGTATATCTATTTCTGAAAATTTATAAACCATATATTATTTACCCGCTGACTACATAAAAACACAAAGCAACGACCACATCATGAAAACGTAAGTATTTTCCAAACACAAGATCTTAGATAGGCGTCGGTTGTACATTAATAATAAATTATAATTAATAACCATTACGTATGAAAGTTCAAAACGCGTCCTTAACAAGGAGTAGCAGGGTCAGTAAACAAGGATCGCCTCCCTGATGCCGGGACAATAAATTTCATTATAGACAGTTACAGAGGTCCCTGGCATACCGGCCATAGCGGGCTGGGGTCCCTTTTCGTTGAAAATATTCCCCGCATGTCTGCCCTACAGTCATCAATAATAAGAACTATCCGTGCGACTTAGTGCTCACGATACGACATAGGGACGAATCCGACCCGATCGAGAATTCAGTGTGTTTAAATTGGGAAAGTTTAATTTCTAATAACAACAGAAATTAAAACCAAAGAACAGTCGCAATAGATTTAATATGAAAAAAATAAATAAAATCGCAATTTTCGTAAAAATCAGTTTCTTCAAGTCTGAGTTATAACCGGTTATTCAATTAAGTTCTTTATAGTCGTTGATTTTCACAATTAACAAAAAGTTGAAGTTTTCTATACATGTTTTTTTTTGTAATCTTAAATTGTATGTAAATTACAACATCTCTAAGTGTACTAAGCATTGTTCGATTCAATTTAAAGTGTTTTGCTAATAAACAAGATCTTGTTTTAAATAGTTATCGTTGCAGTTATTAAAAAGAAATAAAATATCGTAGTAAAGAGGATGAAACAACCAACGCGGTCGGACGCGTCACGCAACGTTCCTTGTAAACGTTATGACCTTTTTAATGTCAAAATCGGTTAAATACGCCGCGGTGACTTATGAGCTCCGGTGGCGGAATGTTTTAAGTTGTTTTCGTCTACGGTCGTCCCGTTTCCATCTAAAAGTTATGTATTCTTTGAATGTCACGCGTCGTTAAACTGTGACATATCTAATTATTTTACTAGGTCTTTGTTTGAAACACGTATTTTAGTCTGTACATTATAGATACAATTGATATTATGAGTTTTTGTTTAGTTACTATCAGCGTTTGGTCTTGTTTATAATACTGCTATTCTATCTATGTAACAATTATATATTATTTATATCTGAATAGGTTATCAGGAGCGATTAATTTCGATTTTACTAAATTCAGTTGATACTAGCTACTATAAATGCCGCAGTTTAGTTGCTTTACAGGGCATTCAAGTCCTACACCTTTATTTTTTTTTTTACGAAGTTACTTTGATAATTGGAACGTCCTCATCACCAATTGCTGAAAATAAGAATCCATGCGTTGGATGGGCATGTAAAAAGTCGGTCCACCCACCAACCCACTTATTGGACCAGCTGGACTGAACTGGACCAGCGTGGTGGAATACGGTCCAAGAACCCCCTATGGAGAAGGCGGTGCATTAGGGAGAGCCTATGTCAGCATTGGAATCACACAGGCTTTGATATGAGCATAGATACACTAAACCCGTCCATGACTCTTAAAGATATAAAAAACAGGAGCAATAAATCCTTGACTATTAGTAACCATTTATGCTAAAGATATTTAATGATTGAATAACATAGCAGCTACTTTTAAAAGATATGCTTTTAAAAGCTGTAGCTCTGATTCGGACATTTTTCCAATTTTCTGATCAAAGCATGTTGAATAATAAGTGTTACTAAACATTGTACAGTCAAAAATCATCCTACAAATATGTAAATTAAACGAACTGATTATAGTCATGCTAACTAGTAAATATATAACTTATAGAAATAATATAGTACCTAATAGTAGCTCTAGACATACTTAGAAACTCTGTCAAATAGAAATCAAGATTTCGCCTCACAATATATTAACTAGTGGCAAGATCGACTATCCTATAAGTAGCTAATAATATACAATGAACGCGGAAATGACAATAACGATATTATATTTTCTATCCATATAATATATACCATACAGGATCAGTAAATCTTTAACCGTTTTATACTCATCTAACTCCTACAAACTTACTTTATTATCCATATTCTCAACATTTCTAGATATCCTACATATCCTCCTTCAATTTTCTACGAAGTTTCTGATATGAATCTGTTATGAAGTCTTCAGACAATACAACAATTGAATCGTCCGTCCCAATTGATAGAATTAGTAATCTAAACACGCGACTAATCTTAAACCGGGAATGATAAAAAGAATAACAAAATCCGCGAAACAATCAGCCGGAACGAATAAAAAAAGCATTTACTCAAGTATCGGCCTTTCGTTAGAGGGTGGAGTTTTAAAATCGCGATATAATTATATTTGAATCTTGAACACATTCAGTCGGGGCCTCTGGATCGTTTTAATATTATGTCAAAACTTCGTTCAGAAGAAGAAATTCTCAGACATGGGGCATGTTTTGTTTGGAGATGACTAAATGGGAATTTTAGATATTCGCGTCGGTCGTCGGTGGGGGCTAATCGACCGCTTTGATGGCGGACACTGCCCGGTGGCGACTTTGAACTCTTAATGTGGATATTTTCTGGACATTCGTTATAACGTTGAGACCGCCCCGGGAGAATAGTACTTTGACCCTCAAATTGCCAAATTTTGTGTTTAAAACTCAGTCTTTTTGTTATTAAAGGTATTAGAAAATTTTATTGGAATTTTAGCTATAAATGTGTCAACCTGGTTTTATAGACTCACTATGTGTAAGGTAGATATGATGTCGTACTTTAGAAAGTGGTGATAGCAGGTTCGAACAGAATTTGTATTAATGATTTTTGTATTTATGTTTTTGTAACACTCATATTGTGCCCTGTGCGGGCACATCTTAAACGGAGGCTATGTTTGTCTTGTAATTTTTATTCATATCATCCTTTAAAAATGGAGATTAATTTCTCTTTTTTTATTTGGTTTATGATACGCTGAAACGAAACTTACTCTTATCATCGCCTAATGCACACAACTTATCAACTAATTGGAAACGAATAATTACTTGAGCATAACACCTTAAAATGCAATTTATCCAAACTTACATAAATTAACTCGGACTGAGCGCCGCCGGTCCACCATGGTTTTGGAAATTTTGGGACATAAAATGTTTACCATTCGTTTATTATGCGTATATTTGTTATAAGCTGTTATAATGTTTTTAATTTAGTGAATAAATTCAGACAGTAATGTTATTCCGCCTTCAATGTAACATTAGATTATTGTACCTATACGTGTACGTAATATGGGGAACGACTACACTACTTTAGGAAGTGGTAGGACCTCTTTTTACAGAGGACCGACTGGGGCAGTACCGCCGCGGTGCCTATTTCTGGCGCAAAACAGTGGCCTGAATATAGTGTTCTGTACTGTGTTCCGGTTTAAAGGGCACCGTAGCCAGCGTAATTACTGGGTAAACGAGAGATAGCATCTTGTGCCTCACGGTAGGCAGCGCGTTGGTGATACCACCGGTATTGCCAATGTCTATTGGCGTCGTTGACCACTTTCTACCAGGTGACCCGACTGCTCACCTGACTGCGCAGCCTTAATTAAAACAAGAATCAAATTTACCTTGCATAATACTTTCTTCGTGCGCAGAAAATGTTCGCAAGTTTTAAATGTGATTAATAAAACTTCTATTATCGGCAGTAATGGATCGTTTGTATGCAATAATTTGTATCATCATCATATTTACAGGGTAACAATTTATAGTTTCAACGTTTTAATAGTGTAAAATAAAAAGACGAGCGATGCTTAACGATATAAACGCTTTGCTCATGAGAAATGTAGCGTAAATTATCAGCACATTAGAATTGAAGTTGTCTTTTACCCAGTAATTTCAATGCAAAATACAAAGGAGAAGAAAGAAAAGTCTTTCTATAACGAAATAGACTGGATAAAGTGTGTATCCAGAGAAAAAACTTTCAGTTCAGTCTTAACGTTGATCAGAGCTGACGCAAAACGTAGGTTAACAAATCGAGAGCTAGCCTAGATGATATCAAATTCTTTGAGTATACGTCTTTAAATTATACCAAAACAAGTTCAGATTTAATATTGATGTATGCAATTTAACTCATTAAAGCGGCAAAAAGTAGCACGTAGGGCTTGTCAGTGAAATGGTGTTTATTTACATTTCAATAGAAAATGAATCAATAGGACATTAGACATATCTGGGGATATCGTTGCTGAAGGTAATTTTTTATCATTGACTTCACTTATTTACATGGTATGATTTTTAATATCACATTGCGAAAGTGGAGCATATTATAATAAATATAATTAAAATATAAATACAGTCTGAAACCAGAAAAATAAATAAACCAGTGAATCCTGCACGATTTAAAAACATGAACATAGTGCACACCATAATATAAAATATCGTCCGCTCTTGAGCGTATTAAAAAACGAGACGCAAAAGGTACGCGTGGCAAAGTAATGAATCATTTTGACTTTATCTTTAAAGTCCTTATATCGGTAACATTTCAAATGCGCTCAAACACGCAACGTTGGACCGCTTTTTTTTTACTTTTCGCTTTAAATGTAATAATTTATGTTTACTCTTTTATCTTAACTAATGCGTAAGAATTTAATGTACAGGTGCTTCCGGTTTATAAATGTACATGTACGAATGTAATGTAAATGTACGAATTACACTTTCGCGGACTTGGTTTATGAATGCTATTATTATCTCATTAATGAAATTTGTTTCTGCTACTTTATATGAAACGTATATGAAAATGCATCAATTGTAATTTTAATTACCATTATATTGGTAAGATTCTTTAAATTCATTAATACAACAATAATTTATGTTATGTGTCCATTGCAATGTATTTATGGCAATAATATTTCATATTATAAAAACGCAAAACAGTTTTTATATAAATGAGAGGTATGAAATTACGTTACCTGTATAATGATAATGTTTAGGTTACATTGTACTAAATTATAATGATCTTAACGTTTTGAGGTGACGAATATTTTTATGTTCAGCTAAATAATGGCGAAAAAAGAATGTAACACATATTCAGTGACATTTATTTATTAAAAAATATGATATTATACCATTTCCGTCTTTTGTATAGTGTAAAACAAGCTAGCGTTGTGTATCGTTCCTGAAAATTTAATTATTAAATATTTGAAATCATACTACACACATTTTAACAACATTGATTGTCAGCTGCTACAATTTTTGCATCATTAATAAACTAACTATAGAATTTAAGCCCAAATCCCTGTACTGAAAAGCATTCATTAAAGTCGGTGTAGGGTCATTTGTAACCGTCAAAGCGGGGAGTTTCGGCAATTTTTCATTAATAACACGATAATTATCGCGAAACACCAAAATAGCGGACATTGCACAATAGGGGCTCATCATTTATGCAGCGTTTGACATGCACTTCTCAATTTACTGTCATGGCGGATCACCCGCGATTTTTGAAAGCAACGAAATTGAAGTATCCAATCACGTAGAGACGGACGTATGAAAAGATTTCGGTGAGTCAAAGAGCACGCGATGCGATTGACTAAAAACGAAAAAGACCTTTGCGCGAGGCTCAAATAAAACTGAATAACAGGTGCTGGTGGCCATTGAACAAGATAAAGAGTAATCTGTATGGAATTAAATGTTTCAAAGTCAGATAAAATGACAAAGATAGCCTTTTAGGGTAAAATATAGTAAATTCATAATTTTACAGTTTGGTAGCTTGTGGTCAGTATTACACTTGACCAACTAGAAAATGGTGCGACTAAACGCCATTTTTGTAATATATCTATGTATAAAGATTACTATAAACTTATGCATTATACTTATTTATATACCTGAGGCTATAAAAGTCAACAACAAAATAGTAATTTACTATTATTTTTTTTATGTCATAAAATAGTTTTCTAGCGACGGTTCTTCTCAGTTCAGATACATACTATTGTGAGCTGATGGTAGAGTATTTGATAATCAATAAATAAGTTTATTACTTCTATATTAAAAAGTCAAAAAGTCAAATATTCAATATGGAAGCATTACACTTTCTTATTGATTGTCAAATAATCTACCATCTGTTCGGAAATGGAAGCCTCTGACCTGAGAAGAACCGGCGTAAGAAAGCGGATTTTTTTCCTTTTTTCAATAAATTTATAAAATATTTACATAATACATCACATTTTACTACTTTGAAAAGCCTGGAGCGAAATTTCATTACCAGGGTGTGTTATCTATCAAGTAGTATTACAACAATAATATCCTCTTAACCACAAACGTTTCTTTGCAACTTTTTAATTTATTTACAGATAAAAGCTAAACGTTTTCTGGGATTTTATTGCAGAAAAGTATACATTTCCCATGAAAGATTTCATTGTTCTTCGGAGCCTAGTTTTGGAAGAACATAATTATATTTATATTATGTGTGTGTGACAATGTTTTACAAAATCATATTTATGTTTACTACAAGCATCCGTCCACAGGCGACATGGCGTGACGGATGTTGTATTTAATTTTTAAATAAATTTTCTAGGGTTGAAAGAAACCTACGCTACTTAAGATATGTAGCTTTTTTTGTAAAGGAATTTTTAAAATCGGCACTGTAGTTTTTGAGCACTTTCTTTACAAACATACACACAAAAATACAAATCTTTCTTCTTTGTAATATGATATTATACTAGTAATGGTACACATTTCAATTTTAATTTGTTTTTCATGTATATTACATAGAACGCTGAGTAACCGTTTTAAAGTCGACAAACGACACAACGGAGCGGTATCCAAAACTTTTCCATGCGAATCGCAAAAACCACCACCGAGAGAAGTGTGAATAGCAAGGGGGCATTGGAAATATCATTCATTGAGGCTTTGGCGACGTTAAAAACGCAGTATTATCCATTTTAGCCGATCGGAGGCTCGTCCGACGCGAGTTTTTCCACAAGAACCATACTAAATGACAAATAACGAGTCACGGGACAGTTAACAATGTACGAATGCCTAATTACCCCCACCCCCCGCCCCAGCTGCCCGAATATGCAATTTGGGTGGGACCAAAAACTGGGTATTTCTTGCGCGAATCGCAAAAACCGTCCTCGCAAATCCCACACGACCGTTATAGCACGTCGTAACTCTGACGGACAGAGAGCTCGAAACTATTGGAGACAGCATTTCGGATTTATTACTTTCTGTACGTATTTGTTTGCTTTATTAAAACCTCGTAAAATTATTTGCTTTGTTGTATGAACTTCATATAATTTACTTTTGTAGCTTTGTTTTATACTTGTTCAATGTTTAACTTGGCAGCTTTTGTTTCAGCAACTGCTATGTTAATAACACTTCTGTGTAAATAACTTATTAAAAACCTTGATTCATTATTTTTTAAAACAACATATATATGTGTAGAAAAAGATGCACGCTTATGTTGCCCCACTTTACATATCGTATATCTAGAAAAAAAATGCAAGTCAATATTGCAATTTCGATAAATCACTGTTTCTTACTTAAAGAAATGTTATTTCTAATATAATAATTACCTAGTAATGTTATTATACGAAATAACATTATTCTTTATTTTTATCTGTCAACCCCCAAATAAAATGAAAACAAAATTAAATTAATATTCATATATTCAAACTATCCAAGTTGTAATGTCGAAGTGATAAGTTATATATTTGAAAAAGCAAAACCCCATCAGTATTAGCCACTGCGCTACCGGGTTCAACTGTAAATCCTGAATAATGTGGGCATTATTTCCACAGCTGCTTGTCAGATCCGAAATCCAGTTGCTCAATATCGTGTAACAGACAACAAAGCGGTCTGATTCATAACCCAACCGAGTAAAAGGATACTTTCTCCATTGCGAAAGTACAATGGAAACCTAACTAATGACGTCGACAAAAGTTCAACACAATCTAAGCAGTTATCGAAGACTTTATGTATACTTATGTCGAGAATTAACTACAATGACTCTTGTCTCAAGCAATTTCCTTAAATATTAGGCATATTTCGAATCTTTTTAAAAAAATAATTAACTGAATTGAATTGAATTCAGTAATATTTATAATATATCTTCTTATCTGATATTTATTCTAATTGTTTAACCATTATAAATAAAAGTAGTAAGACTAAGTCAATGTTATAAATTATCTTCGTTAATGTTTTTAATGTTCAGTTAATAAAGCTTTTATATATGTGTGTGTGACACATAAAATCTAGATGACATATACAAAAACTTTTTAAAGTAACACGATGTCTGCTGTAGACCATCAAATTATTATAAATTTATCATAGTACTGCATACAAACATATTTACCGTCAGTCCTTATAATATTTTAGTACAAAAAATATAACATATATCAATCGAAACAATCTACATAGATTCATTTGCTTATCAAAGGACAAAAATTATAAGTCATTTAAAGCGCCTATTTAGATGACACATCGCGTCTAATCACATCGACGAATCCCGCGATTCGTTACAAAGTATATTTAAATGCCACGCAAAAAGCTCCTTACTAAAAGCTGCCTACTCCACGTCATACAAATCAACAGATATCCCGAATACCGCGGAACGGCAAGAAGGACAAGGGGGACAGAGAGTGAAAAAAAAATAATTAAATACCTACGCGAGTAACAAAACTGAGCTAATTACCCACAATTGCCACCGACTCGTTTCGTAACCGTATTCCGGTGGACGTACACAGTGCACGGCTCGTGTATTATGAGCTTTATTACGTACAAGTTAAGTACGATTAAGGTTTTTTTGAACGGAACAACGTCGGCGTACGAGTCCGACATATTACAGTTCACGGACTCCGCCCAACGATTGTTTTTTGTGACCAATTCGCCCCCAGATTTTGGGTGTGGTTTTTGACTGTATACACCCATATAATAATCGGACACGGAATTATTTTCAGATTTACCGAACGGGTATATCATAATGATGCGTAATTCGCGCTCGTTCGCTCTTAATAATCGTCGGGTACAATTTAATTTTGCGTTAATGTATTTTCTTTCGGTTGTGACCATTTACGTGCTCGAGTATTTAACGGTTCCACTTGGATGTGCTATTTGAATGCGTCAATCCTTTTCTGTTTGCCAGAAATATTAAATATTGTGTGCAAATAACTGCTGCACAATAATTAACTCTATTTCCATTAAGAAATTAAGGCTTACGTTAAATATTAATTTATTAAAAACTACTATGCATTAAACGTATACAAATCTTTCATTAGGGTAGACATACAATATCTGAAATCTTTCTATTTTAGTAATAAATAACGTTACACGAAGCTAGTAGTAGCTAGTGTACATAATATGTACTACATATTAACTTTGAAAGTAATCATTAGCAGCTACTTAAAAACGTGATCGTTAAGCACTTTAATAAATAATAAAATATGCCGTCTAAGACTAAATCTCTACTTTTTTAAAACTGAAAACCTTGGTTTATTTTTAATTAAGTAATGCTAAAGTATAATTGACTTTAACCGAGTCTAATATGATCTTAAACCCAAGCAAATATTGATGCCCGTCCGATAACCAATTAAACGTCTGTGCTATAATGGTGCTTACAATGGTACTTGCATTTTCACCCTTCAAACATACCCCGAACTCATCAATGTCCTCTTCACTTCAGCCCTTAGACGAATGTAACATGTAATATAGACAATTACTTGAAACAAAAGTGATTCTTAGGGACCTTAAATAATATCGACGATAAATGCAGACATGAACGATTTGATATGAAAATAGCAGAACAATGCTATGTCCATAAAACATACAATGAATAAACAAAGAAAGCGTGTATTCAGCAGTGGGTGTTAAAATATTGTTTGATGCTGTAACCGAGATAACATAAAACTGGCACCTTAAGTACATCTACTAGTAAGTAGTAAATATAAAGCTTAACATATATCCATATTTGTATATATAAATCGATATAGATAATTATTACAGTCTTGCGAATTTCATCGCTCTTAGTTAGTAAGTTAGTTCACTATTATTTTAAAATTACAAGATCCATGATCACGGAATATACATTAGTCCGGAAAGGGTACTAAATAACTAATGTATTTAAAAAAAGAATTGCAACGCAATAAAAAATGATAAATCTGTAAAACTGTAATCTATCATGTGTATAGCATTCGCAACTGAAAGTATTAACTTATTTGTACTTTACCCAATTAGACTAAGCAGTCTAGGTTCTACTAAGCAAATCAAAAAGTTTTTAAAGTTAGAGTCAAAAGTTAGCAAAACCAAACTTAATCAAAATAGATATAATGGTCTAAACTTTATCAATGCAAGTAATGTTATATACAAACGACAGTACTTACTTTACATTGTAGCTCTTTCCAAAGCTAGAATCAAGCTTACAAAAGCTATTAAATTGATTCATACGTAACTAGAAGTTTATGCTGTTTAGTGACAATTAGTCGCGACCAACAGTATACTAATTACACCCCAGGCGCCAATGCAAAGCTACAGCCTCGTTCAATATTACACAATCACTTGACACTAATCCCCAATGCCCTTCTCCAAACAGAATAAGTATATTTATAAATATCATGGTTGTATTTCCAAATACAGCTTTGATGTATTGAGTGATAATTGTTAATGTTTTCAATATCCTTGACATCAATTTTTTTCTTTTTAAATGCCATAGCTTCAATTTTATTCGTTTTTCTTATAATAATAATATTTATTTTGTAAGTTTTGTTTTTTTTTGTATATGTTTTGCTGCAATGAGTGTAATGTTTCTTGTTCTCATATATAATATTTATACCGTCTTATGCTGTACTTAGTTAGTTACATTTGTTTAATAGTACATAAACTGATAGGCATTAAAGCTGAAATTGTTACAGTTAATAAATTACCTCTTTAAGTTCCAAAATTTGTGCTCATGCAATATTTTAAGATTATCCGATTTTTCTTAACGCTTCTTTGGCGAATGAGTATATTAAATATTTATTAACCGATGAATGATGACAGCACTTTGTAAAGCCAAATAAATGTTATTCGAAAAAAAGTTATATGTATAGTTTTGTCTCATCACAAAAAAAAGACTAATTTAGGGAATTTTGCCTCCGTAGCCTAGTGGTATGGGCTAGTGCTTTAGAAACCGGAGGTCGTTGTTTCAAATCCTGCGGGGACTCAACAACTTTTCTAAGTTGTTTCCTAGTTGGTTAGGGCTATTTGGTCGGATCACCCAATTGTCTCAAAATAAGACAATCCATGCCATGCGACGGATGGGCTGGTAAAAAGTCGGTCCACCCACCAACGCGCATTGGACCAGCGTGGTGTGATACGGTCCAAAAACCCTCTAATGGAAAAGGCGTGCATTAGGGGAGGCCTATGTCCAGCAGTGGACTAACACAGATGATGACGATGATGATGAATTTAAAGAATAGTAATAAAACGTTAACGTTAAACGTTGTTGCTGTGTGTGCAAATTTTTAGTGAAATATAACACCAGAAAGTGAATACAAAAATCAAATAGGCAACCCTCATTTGAAAAAAAAAGCAATAAAAACGTGTCAAAAACACGTGAGCTTAAACAGAAGCGACAAAAATCGCGGAACACTTGATTCGCGTGGGCAATTAATTATCGATTCAGAATCATAAATAGCGTGCGAGGTGAGACAAATAGTGTCCGCCGTGCCAGTCGGTGCGTCACAAGCCAATGTGTCTATTTAAGTTAAGCGGCTTAGCCCGGCTCGATTCCCCACCGCTGAGAATAAAACTATCGCGGCTATGTGACCCATGTTATAAACTGATGCTATGATGTAATTACTATTAGGTATTAAATATTTATAATAAACAAACTAAATTACCGTTTTTTATCTATATGTCTGTATCATTTGCAAATGAAGAAGAATTGACTGCGGGCACCATCAATTACTACTCTATATAGATAAATATAGAGTTAAAAATTTGTATACATAAAAAACTTTGTTAACAATAAATTCAGTTTGTTTTATGTTTAAGTACAATAAAAGTTATTTATAGGCATTATACTCTGGTAGTGCTCGCAGTTTAAAGTACCATTATTATCAGAAAAAAATATTGGCTTATGCTTGATCGGAACTGATGTTATATATTAATAAATAATTTGTATCCTTATAAAAGTTTACTTCTCAGTCAAATGGTAAAAATAGAATAAAATATAGTAAAAACTCGATGATGGATAAACTTCATCTAATTAATAAGTGATTATAGTACAGAGCGCGTTGAACTCTTTTACTAAAAGAATAATAGGTGAGTTGGGCAAAATAAATTTCATGCCACTATTTTGATTCAAATTTGCTTAATGTAAACTTGTTTCTTTATTTGTAATGCAACTTGGTTATCAAATCTATAACCATTGGAAGAAAGTTTTCTGTCAAAGTGAGTTATAACGCTCACAGGCAATGTCGTTTTCGCAATTTTTATAAATCAAAATAGTACGAAGTCCTGAAAAACGCGTTGAACTCTAACTTGAGGCACAGCATTCTTTATCTCTTAATAAATTAGTCGTAAGTGGTCGTATGACGTCTTAAGTACGAGCACGTTGTTCTTGGTTCGGATACAAGCCGGGCCCTACAGTAGATCGTTTGTCTGTACGTCCATTCGTCTGCATTAATACATCCAGCCGCATATCCGCAGCTTTCAAATACGTCCTGAGAGATGGATAGTTGCAGATACTTTCAAGCTTAACTGATCTATGTTTGTTGTGAATAAAACCGCTCGAACGTCTAAGGATCAGTATTCACTGACCATTTAAATAAAATATTTTGTTAATGATCTTGATACAACAAACCTTAAAAAATTGTGTAGCATTGAATCGAATAAACTAATATAAAATTAACCATAACGTTAAGTAACATAGAGTGAATAATACAATAAAATAGATAAAAATTAAAGATTTTCACGCTTTTTTTCTTTGTCGCATAAATATAAAAAATCTATTTAGAGCATTGCAATCGGAACTTCAATCATAGAAGGACAAAATAATGCACACTTTTCGGACATGGTATTATCTTAATTATAAGGTAATAAATGCATTTATACAAAATTTTATCATAAATATCCTGCAAAGTCGATGATCTGATTATTCTTCTTTGTATAGTTGTCAAAATTATATTAAAGCTCTTTATTATTCTATTAAGAATAACTATGATGAAATGCTCACCAGCTACGTAAAATGTAAGTCGATCTTTTATATCTTCATTGATAAATAAAAACATTGACATAGACATGAGACATAGACATAGACATAGACTTTATTTCGCCAAAAGACACAATTTACATACATATCTTTATATAAAAAGAGTAATCAATAAACATAAAAGAAAACAGTGCATACATCTAAAATAAATTTTTAACAGTAAAATAAAATACAAAAAAAAATTAAAAGAAAATAAAAACAGCATATAAGGTTAATAATAGGAATAAAATCACAGCATGAACTGTATTATCCATTTAAACAATATAATTGGTAAACAATAAATAAAAAGTTTATGAATAACACATACACATAAAAATGTAAAATAAACGCGATAAAATCCGTAAAGTAATTTTATTTAATAACACATACATGTTGTGTCTTTCGTTAAAAGGTCTCCACTCAGCATAAATTGCAACAAATAATTGCTAAAGCTGATTTTCAGTGAGCCAGTTCGTAAGGGTGGATGCTATTTAATAAAAGTAATAACAAGGCTATTATACATGGGAAACGATTGATTAAAATAAAAGATAGTAGTCTATATAATGTAAACTGACTTAACATCATGGCAACCAATAATCTACACTGAGAACTCTTTTCTTCATATTCCTGTTTGAAACGTAATAAATTTTATTTTTTAATATTTGCACACAATTAAAATGGCTGTTTCGACGTATTACATATGTGCATTAATAATATACGACTTTTTTGGGATCTATCGTAATCCGATATTCAAATCAACAAGTTACAGATTAGTACTAGTATAAGTAATAAACTTTATGGTGACCGTGAGCCGAATGCTTATAAAAGAGTTGGCGGTACAATACATATCCTTTCTAATATTGTAAAGAGGCAAGATTTGTATTTTGGTGTGTACGTTTGTAATGAGCAAACTTCAAAACTTCTGTGGCGATTTAAAGAAAAAAAAATTGCACCATTAGAAAGCTATACATATTTTGAGTAACATATTTTTTTTAAACAGGAAAATCTGTTTCAAAAATCTAAAAAAAACCTGGATAGAACCGTGGATAGACTGCTAGTAGTAAATAAAAGCGTGAAAATCCTTTCGACACTCTATGACAGATCGTTTTCTAAATCAAAGTCAAATATTATTATTCAATGTGGAACCTTTACACTATATATAAAAACATGGAACCAACTGGAAAACATAATAGCTCGAGCACTATATATATATAAAATACTTTTTAAGTAATTATATATTATTGCTGATCGTTCCTGCTTTTTTTCTGCAATAAACAACACGATAGATGTAGTCGGCCCACTAAAAAACATAAAGCCACAATCACTTATGAATAGCTTACCAAAACTTTAATAAATCGCATTGACTGGAAAACATAATAGCTCGAGCACTCTATATATTTCTTATTAAGGCATTATTTTACAATAATTACAGTAGGGATATTTTTCAACGTAACGTCCATTGGAGATTGGCCTTTTCTTTATAATCAAAACAGTTAAGTTAAAGTTAAGATTTATAACTACGGGTAATAGAAAATTCTTATGGACTATACAAATATAATTGTGATAGAGTTTACTTTAAAAGCAAATTTATTTTTGCGAAAACAATTTACTATTTATTATTTACGAGCTCAGTTACGCGAAATTCTGCAGGTCTTCCATCCGATAGCACTTGTTTGGCTTCCTTATTTCCGTCTCCTTGCTACTTCAGTGGTAACATCTATGTAATAAGATCGGATAAAGAATATTACGTTACCCGCATTTAATCGATGTATCGCGCAAGTAAACTGCTGAGTGTCAGTTAAAACCGCGGGAAAATAACTCGTCTGTTTTAAGTTTTTTACTTTATTATTATGCTAAAAAATAAATGCTTTCTTATAGTATATATATTACTTTTGAAGTCATGGAAGTATAACCTCAAAAGTATATATATATTGTTTGGCAAGTTATGGAAAAATTATAAGAGTAAATTTTTATAATGCGCGCGTACCGTCACGTAAAACCAACACCCTGAAGTTAACTGTAGATAACCTAACTATTTCTTTTATTTACGCGATTATTACACATATCAAATCCACAAATTTACGGAATTTTCGCGTTAGTTATATGTATTTTTATTCCAGACGTTTCGGGTTCTTTCCATAATCACGGGCAGACTAAGTCAACTGAAGAATGTAAAGCAGGCGCTGCGTGACAACAAACTCCAAGTTCCACGTCTAGGTCGCAATCACCGTGTAAAGCCCGCCACAGTTGAATGAGAGCCTGCCGTCTTACCTTACATCAGAGGAGTCACCGACAAAATCGATTATATTTCAAAGCGAGCTTCTATTAAAACATATTATAAGCCGCCGAAGGAGATTGGCGAATTATTACCATCCTTCAAATGTACAAACCCTCTACAGGTACCGGTTGTGTACAAGCTACACTGTGATTGTGGTCTCTGTTACATTGGACAAACAAAAAGGCCAGTAAGAACCAGAGTCAAAGAACATATAGCCGATGTTAAGCACCGACGCCACAAGAAATCTGCAATTTGCGACCATATTCTAGACATCAATCATATTAGATTTGATGAACCAGAAATACTTGCAAAAGAACATCGATTTATAGCAAGGATAATTCGGCAAGCAATGGAAATTAAAAAATATCCAAATTTTGGGATCCAATAATTTTGAAAATTTAACCTGAAAATATAAAAACTACAAAACCGAAGGACAACATAAGTACTTTTTGTCACATCAATGTTCAAAATAAAAAAAATGGAAAGATATGTAAACTTTAAAACAAAACTCTGACGGTAATTCCAAAACATTGAGATACAGACATATACCAACTTAGTCTGTCTGTCATCATGAATGCTGGAAAGTACCCGAAACGCCGGGAATAATAATATATATAACTAACGAGGAAAATCCGTAAAAGGATTTGATATGTAGATTTTTTTTTAGGTATATGAAAAACCTTTATTTAACTAGATAATGTGTTATAATAAAACTTTCAATGTTTATAAAAAATACATTTATGGTAATTATTAGCGTTGTTTTTTGTACAAACGTATAATGAGGCGAAAGACAAAATTTTTTAAAAGGTTTTTATCCTGTTACACCAAGGAAGTATAATCTAACGCGTGTACGGAGGCACACTCAACTTTTTATGCTTCAATGAAACGGAAAAAAACAAATGTTTTTATGTTTTGCGTAGTCAGTGCCTAAATGCACAACAAAACTATTGCTCGTTTTACACCCTCATCAAAAATGAATTGTGATTTTTTCTGTGACATAAAAATGTGAAATAATTAATATTTTAAACTTTTAATACCTACATACCTTCCTACACATATATATACAGATACTTATACATATTATAAACCTAAACAACTTGGACAGAAAAATAACACTAAATACGAAGCCATAAAACACTCAACAACAAACACCTGTTCATTATTGCGTAAGTTAACAAACATGTTTTTTTCTCAAGTTTCCAAGAACTTGATAGGTGCTGGAAACACATTTCAAATTCACCATTCAATTAATTATTAATAAGCAGTGACAAATATATTTCACTATGATAATTTTATCACACAGATTTCATGTCGCAATTGTTCATTTTCGTCTTTACTTGCAGTAAATATTTTACTATTAGACTTTATTTTATTTTATTTACAAAATTTAGTCCTATTTAACTTCACTCACAATAGATGTAGATTAACGTTGCAAAAAAGTGACTTCACACATTTTTATTACATTAAAATTACGATTTTATTACTCTATTTATGGGCATTAACTAGGTTTTATGCACATCTCCATATTCGGTAATCGACTGGACAATAAAGTTAGCAGAGGGGATAAAAATCAGAAAATATACGGTTAGGACAGAGGATTACTTATTCAAACTATAACTTTACATATTTATACCATTACATATAAAATAATAACAACTTAAATAATACCCATAAATGGTATTTAATAAAAATAAAATTATAGTCTGAAGAAAGACTAAAATAAGCTTTAAATATCTCATCAATAAAGTTCCCCCTTTAAAAAATTGTAGCAATTGTCAGTGAAATCAAAACTGCTATTTCAGTTTTATAGGCACTGTTGACGTATCTTTCAATTGGAATTTTTACGACAGCTGCCATTGTTATATGGTGTTTCTTAAAAATAAACTAAAGGGAACTTGTGGGGCCGTCCGACACTGCGAGGCGGCCACTTATTGAGGTGCTTTCGACCCCAATGTTTGTCCATTTTACGAGCTATGCAACTGGTCCATTGCCGGTTTAGCTTGCTAATTTAGCGAGTTATAACAGGCTGATATGATGATATTAATAAAATCTAATTTATGTTTAAATGTTAAAATGTTAATAGCGTTAAACATTGCATGATTTACGATCTTGCTTTCCTAAAAGGACGTCAGTGGTGCTAATCCTATGAACATTAGAAGTTTTAATTTATTATTGTTTGCTAGCCATTGATGCAAGAAAAAGATGATCAATGCCTCAAAGGATGATGTACCGAGTGTCAAGACTGTCTTCGGTACTCGATATAGGACATCGGTGCCTTCATTTATTTATTGATCTAATCAATTTAGCACATGTTCTTCACGCTTCTAGTAGTTGAAGTCTGATATTAATTAATATTTCAAAAATTTAACATTACCAATTATTTTTATTAATAATAATAAAGGCGATTGTTTTAGCCAGAAAAGAGAAAATAATTAGACAAAAACTGCAGAACAACAATAAAATCGTCTTAGTCGACACAACAGTCCATACCTCTAGGCTACAGAGACATTTAGTAGTTAGTACCTACTATTACAATATTATTTATAAATAAAACACAGCAATTGACTTCTCACTTTTATTCTAATCTAAATCAACATTGGATAGATCTTCTGTTATTTTTCTCACTTGCTCATCGGTTCTTCTTTGTTCGGTCAACTTCTGTGCTTCTTCTTTCTTCTGTCCGTATAGCCTCTTGAGTTTGTCCAGAACATGCTGTGGCATATTTCCAGGCCGCGGTTGGTGAATCTCGTATTCTCCTTTCTCGTTCTTAACTAACTCTACCATGGAATCTTCTAGATTGGGAACCTCACCAGGCATCGTGACCTCTGGTCGTTTGTGGAACTCTTTGTGGGGACCTTTCATCTTCTGCGCCCAATTTTGGAGATATTTACCGGCGTCAGTTTGGAGATACTGAAACATTAAGAATTAATTTAATGTTATAAAAAAGTAGAACTCCTCTACTCTATAAATTGTTTAGAAAGATTGTGAACACTTGTTAAATATATAGAAATATATTAAAACTATCGTTATTCGACATTGCCACTCTTATTTAATAATTGTATCTGTTTCTCAATTTTATAGACATATGTTTTCATTAAAACTTAATCAATCTAAGAAACAAAATAATTAAATATAACACGTTAAAACTACACACTTTTGTAATATTTACCTTTTCCCTATTTTTGTTTATCTTCGGTGGAGGTAAAGAAGGCGCTTGACGCTTCGTGTTTGATGAAAAAGGCTGTCCCGCTGAAATGAAAGCAAAAATAAAACTAAAATTTAAGGATGTTCTTGTCGATCTTATAATCTCTTAATGCAAAGGAATTGGGCGATGAGTCTCCAATGTAATTCAACCTAAATAACATGATCGGTATGGACAACAACAGTGAAAAAGCTTTATTTATGAAAGAGTTTAATTATTGCAGCTGTCCGACACAGAGTGATCGTTTGCCTGTTTACAATCAATACGCTCTGTAGAATATACCTATACTTTTTTTAAGAAATAGGTATAGTAGGTTATATTACCAGTCGTCCTTCTACAAAACGACTATAGGCGGTAAAGCCTATAAATAAAAAGATGTTAAAAAAATTGAAGATTTGATCTTAACATCACAGTTAAGATTATTAACTAGTTATAGTTATATGAGAAGTGTGTCTTACTTAAATTCATGGTGTTAGTTTGCGGTCCGAGCTCGAACATAACCTGAAAATCTGCATGGTTGCCGAACGCAAAACCGAAACCCACCCGGGAATCAGTGCCTGAAAATTTAAATTCATAATCAAATAATATGCAAACGATATCAAAGGCGAGTAAGACCTGGAATTTATACAAAATAAATCTTATAAAATCCTATATCATGTTAAACTCATATCTCAAAGAGAGATTAAGCTTTCCGATTGATATTCACTGCAAAAGGTCTATAGCTACTAGATAATGTAACAATATTGTAGCAATTATCTTGTGACGCCATTATATAATTTAACTATTGTTAAAATATAAACCTATAGCAGGATTAATTGTATCCTAAATTAATTCGTTCAGTCGCTTAACCTTTTTACACAAACTAATGAGCTGTACATAAGTGTTATTATATAAAAGATAATGCAAATACGCATGCCCTGACAGCATTCGCGTCTTGTTTTGTAACAATATACTGGCACTGGTGTCCTTTAAGCCGGAACGCAGCATTTATACATGTCTGATCAAAACATCAATTGAATAGCCAACTTGTTAACGTTTCAATCGTTATCCAAGTTGTAGTGAAACGTAAGTACATGTAACTAATCGATCGGTTTGTGAGCAACTTATTTGTTATTAAAATCTACTATTTGGTAATTTTTAACCGCACCAAAACTTGTTTGGAATCCACTCACTTGGCATCGTGCATAACAAGTATAAACTTTCGCAAATAGTATTTGCTTTGTTACGTAAAGATTTTTCAGCGACCGCTTTTAGTATTATTGCTTAAGTTTTGTATTGTTAAAACTGTTAACATCATGAGCACATCGTCACAGAATTAAATAATATAATTATAGTTCATTTATTCAAAACAGTATTTTATACATTATAATTCAAATTTTAATTAACATGTTTTGTAAATTATTATTTGGTTTGGTTTAAATTTTCGATTAATTTACATAGTAGTTGACATTAATTGAATACATAGTAATAACTACAATTTTGTTACAAATTTTAACTCTCACTTCGCAGCGACTTTAATAAGTGTTAAACAAGACAGTGTAAATATTTAACTTTTATAAACATTATTTAATACGTGTTACTAATCAAATGGATTACCAATGGAAGGTGTTAACCTATAGTCATTGGACTATCATATGTAACAAATCAATCATTTATTCATTTAAAATCTAAATAAGTCGTATACTATACACTTGAAAAACATAATATATATATGAATACAAATTTTAATGTAAACATTATTATGAAAATAACTAATATATATGTTTCGTAAAACTCCATACCTTTTTTAATTGGAGGGATATTTGAATAAGCGACTGATAGCAATGAAGGCAACTCCTCCGGGATGATTACTGAGCAAGCACCTGAAATTAATAATTTAATATTAAAATAATAATAATCTAAAAGTGTGAGAGTCTGTTTATAAAATCTAAATATCGTTTTTAAATGATTACATAGATAATACGTTTCTTTTGTGTCTGGATTGGCTAGCTAATATAACTGAAAGTGACTTAGTCTACTTTTTTATTAACCGAGATTTTAATATTGAACTAAATTGGACAGCAGAACTAGTTAAAAAATTATTGGCTTTTAAGTTTTTTCTAAGTTATAGAAGAGTAAATTTTTAGGTTTAAAAAAAAGAAAAATTACAAACTATAAGTAGATTCATGCCGCCTATTATACTAAATATATAATAAAATGTAAATAATACAATATATGCACTAACTTGGCGTATAGAATTCAAGTCGGTAGGAATTACCACGTACGTGCAAATTACTAAGTGGGCTAATTTTTTATTCATGCACTCATCAACATATAACCAATAGACAATAGGCATTGTAAGCTTTATAATGTAATTGTGTCAAAAGAATCTTTATGAGTTCAAATTGTACAAGTCTATGTTAATATTAACTCTCACTTTACGAGGACATCGGAGATAGCTGTAATATTAAACAAATTTAAATTTTTAAAACATTATTTATTACCTGTTACTAATAAAACAGTTGATACTGTAGCTTTAGGACCATCGTGAATTATGGTATTAAAAAATAAAATCTAGTGAAGCACATTCATGTGTTATTACTATTTTTATAAAATGTGAGCAATTACGTTATTAGCACTCTATAATTGATAAAAGTGAATAAAAGTTAAATATTAATAAAAGTGTTAAAATACCCACGTAAAAACAATTGATTGAGGTTTGAATACAAAGTACAAGTATTATGAATGTATAACATAGTGCCTCCGTAGCCTAGTGGTAAGGGCGTATGCTTTAGAAACCGGAGGTAGTGGTTCAATTCCTGCGGGGACTCAACAAATTTTCATTGTTGTCTCCTAGTTGGTAAAGGCGATTTGGGCTAATCATCGGACAAGTAAGATGATCCATGCGTCGGATGAGCATGTAAAAAGTCGGTCCACCCATCATACGGTCCAAAAACCCCTGATGGAGAAGGGGAGGCCTATCTCCAGCAGTGGACTTACACAGGCTAATAGTGACAAAAAAAATATCATAGTGTAAAATGTTACTGCATAATTGTAATCGTTTGTTGTTTATTATGAAATAAAATCCCTTTTAATTTATTGTAGCTTTTAGATCATTTGAAGATGCGTTTTTATGAATTTTTACGCGGAATACATATGGGTAAAGTTTTTTAAAAATTGTTTAATTTAAAGCAGATGACAGACTTATAAATTTATAAATGTTGAATGAATGTACTACAGTTGTACAAATATCGTGTATATATCTTTATCTAAATAAAGATAGCATATACTTATCCACTCATAGTTTTCCTTGATAAAAACGCTAAGAAGGCCTGTGCCACCATGGAAGTATATCGTTACTAATGTTACAAATCTTATCTTCGCAACGAAAGAAGAATCTTATATCTTCTTTCGATGCAAAATAACTGTAAAGGATCTTTTATAAATATAGGCTTATCTAGACTCTGAATCCTGTATATCACGATAGAAGGCCCAATTTCAAAGCATTGGTCTAATAGCGTCATACATAAATACTTATGAAATGGGGGTGTAAAGGGCTCCAAAGAACACCTTCGGAACCCAAGCCAACCACACTTTTTCGCTGTGCACCCTGAAGAATAACAAACTAGGCTCTGGCGGTCCAAAACCTCCTAATATGAGGGGAGACCTATTTCCAGCAGTGGACGAAAGGAGGCTGTTGATGATACCTTATAAAGATACATTTTCTATATAATAAAAATATTAAAATTGCACTATTTAATGTACTCATAAACAACAACACCTAAGCTTGAGTACGTTAACTATGACGAACTTCAAACGATATTTGTGGAACCTTATGGGGATAAACAAGATTTTTTCGTATGTAAATGATTAGAGAAAGTTGAAGCGTGTTATGCTGTATTGCAATAGGAAGATTATGCTAATGAGCGTTAGGTGAAATTAACACGCTGTTACGTGATGTTCCTCTAGTAAAAGACATTATCACATATATAAATTATTAAACTAATTAAAGGTTAATAGATCCTTTTTTTACGTAGGACTAGGCAAGTAACACAATGGTTTCTTTAATACTTTACTCATCAATTCATTAAATAATAAAAAAAGGATTTTTTAATACTAAGTTATTATTTTAAGTACGCGCCAGGTCCAGATCTTCAAAACACTAAGCATTGAATAATAGTAGAAATAAGTATAAACCACACTTTATATTCAAGGTTTACCGACTTGTAACATAAAAATCTTCTTGTAATAGAAACACGTAAGAGCAAAATTATCGTAAAGCGTAGTGGCATATTCTTGCATAAGCTTTGCTCGTAGTGACTCTACAAGATAGTTTATTTCATCGCCGCCTATCTTTGCAAGATAACATTAAGCAAAGGTATAAATCTATATATATATAAAAATCAATCGCTACTATCGCTAAAACTAGAGGACGGCTGAACCGATTTGGCTAATTTTGTTCGTGAATTATTTGTGGGACTCCAGGGTAGGTTTAAAAGGTAAACTAATATAAATAACAAATTATATCTACCTACATATTGTGAAAAATACACTTAAATTAACTACAATCAGTATATTTACTACAATTATTACGTATCTATCTAATTTTTTTTATTGATAAATAATCTATAAAACTATAAATCTTTTATTAATCGATTGAGATAGTAGGCGACCGGGTCAACTAGTTTTCCATAAATTTAACTCGTGGTTCATTTAGATTTGAAGCGTTTGTGGTGTTTTGATAAAAGTACAATCAGCAAATCTTTCTACTAAAAAATCATGTTATTTAATCAATAGTAATTGGAATTAATATCAACTGCATTGTATGACAAGAAAAGAGACAGAAAAAAATTACACAGGGTATTTGAAATATATCGACGTCTTCTAAGATTAACGTGTAATTATTGCACACATATTTTAACATTATTTTTATATTTTTACCAAGATTTTGATAGATAATATTTTGGTGCATGTGCTTCTGCAGAAACAGCCATCTTTTTAGCATAAATTAAGACGGATTATCTTAGACATCTTTGGAAATTTTCAGCAAAAAATAAAATATTTCTGCCGCTTTCTAACGTTTTTAAGTAATCGTGTAAGTCTTTTAATCCGAATTATAATTTGACCGATTATAGTAATCCGAATTATAATTTGACCGAGATAGTAAGCTTAAATGCAAATCAAGAAATAAATTAGACCTTTAGAACCTATCATCCACAAACCGGCATTGGACCAGCGTGGTGGAATACGATCCAAAACCCCTATGTCCAGCAGTGGACTTACACAGGCTGATGATGAAGATCTAAAGTTATAATATGATTGAAGCCGATTTTGGACGTGATCATCCAATTTTCTTCTTACTCTTTCAAACATTTAAAAAAACAAAATCATCGTTTATAAAACAAGCGCACAAACGAAACGCTTAAGTCAAATAAAAATAAAAATTGAATACTTCATAAACATTAATTCAAATCATCGTACCCTTCAGGAAATAAAGGGTATGATGTTATAAGAAAATAAATAAATAAATAAGAAGCCTGTCACGTTTAAAAACAATCAACCATAAATTTAACATTGCTGAAGATACCTAAAACAATGGCGAAATAAGGTAATAAATTGTAAAGACGTTATTTATTGCAACTTTATGGACACTACGTATCTAGCCTATAACTTTACGTAACGCATAATGAACACTTTCGCTTCGCACAAAGACAATGGATACATTAAATTAATGTTGAGCACTCTACAATTTGTAATAAATTAAGGTCAATTTATTACACTGTCACAGTACATAAATAATGATACGGAAAAACTTCCTTCCTTTATGTTAGAAGCTTCAATAATAATTCTGTTAGAAGCAAAACACAACTATAACATTGACTTATGAGAAATCTAGTAGTATGTTCGTAATAAAGTTCAAACACAGCAAAATCTATTTTTACACCAAAATTTAAAAGCGGCATTCGTATTTCAAGTACACTTAGTTTTGTACACGAAATAAAAATTGTGATATTTTCCTGCTTGAGGCTTCCAATTCAAATCTTAAAGCAATGCCGATGCAATATCAAAAATATCGATAACTATTTAAAATCATAAAAAACTGACCAATTCCGTAGTCGCGTATATACTAGAAGTTATTATTAATAATAAACTAGTAGTTGTTATTACAAATATTAAACGATGTAACCGGACACACACATGTATTATTCCGTAGGTATTCATTATATAAACCAAACACACACATACGTTCTATTAATCTTAGAACACAAGATAAAATAGGACCTGATACGCAGGTGAACCAATGTCTTGTCAAATGATCGCAACCTTATAAGGTGTGCACTAAGTGTTTTTTCTGGGTCAAGGATTACCGCATTTACATCAGCTTGTGGAAATACTTCGTGTTATCCGTTGCGTCACTGTTACGAATTTTAACTGATAAGTTTGAGGTTAATTTTATTGTTGGTATAACCGATGCGAATATTTTTTATAACAGAAAGAATAATAATAATGTTCTCCAGTCGATTACGACTACGGCGGCCGATCTTTATTAGAGATCAGCCAACTACGCAGGAGATATTATAGTGCACAAGTGTAAGCACAAACATAGGCGCACTCCCCTGTTCTTTTATACTCTAAAAGCCCGATGGGACGGATAACCAACACGACCTTAGAGAGTAAGGCGCAGGACCGACTTTTTACATGCCCAGACAATTGGGTGATCAGCCCAAATTGCCCTAACCAACTAGGAAACAACAATAAAAATTGGTTGAGTCCCCGCAGGATTCCAAACCACGACCTGTGGTTTCTAAAGCACATGCCCTTAGTACTAGGCTACGGAGACAGTTTAATAATGTTCAATAGAAATAATATAAATCTTACATTGACACTTTCGGTTGGGTATATAAAACACAGAAAATCGTCTGAAATCAGAAATTGCGCGTTGTCTGTCATCATCATCATCATCATCATCATCAGCCTTTGATATTCCTCTGCTGGACATCCTCCCCTAATACACCCCTATCCTTTAGGGTGTTTTGGACCGTATCCCACCACGCTGGTCCAATGCGGGTTGGTGGTTGGACCGCCTTTTTACATGCCCATCCGACGCATGGATCATCTTACTTTTCAGACAATTGGGTGATCGGCCCAAACTGTCCTAACCAACTAGGAAACAACAACGAAATTTTATTGAGTCCCCGCAGGATTCGACCCCACGACCTCCGGTTTCTAAAGCAAACGCCTATACCACTAGGCTACGGAGGCAGTTATGGAGCGTTGTCTGTATGGTCTTACATAAATTATTTTATTTTTGCACTATGTTGGAGGAACAGTACATTACAAACTTTCGCATTTTTAACATTATAAGTTATACATTGGCTAACTGACTCCGTAGCCGTAACGATTGCACTGAAGAAACCGTTCCTAACCAACTAATGGTGCACCGATGCACCAATGTGCACCATTAGTAGGTTAGGGCAAAGCAAACTGATCACCCGATTGTCTATAATATAAGATGATCCAAGCCTTTGAAGTCGGTATTGCAAAATAATAATAATGAAAATTATTCTTACGTATATATTATAATAATTCTCTGATCGTTGCAGACTGTGTATGCACTAACCGAAACGTATTCGATGTATATTATTTTTAAATGTAATGTTTTAGATTAAAATTTATTTATTTGTCTCGTATAGGTTCCAGTCACCTTTAAATTCGAACAAGAGAACAGACAGCTTCATAACAAAGAGTTAATGACACAACTCATTGTTTTGCACTTTTCAAGTGCCTATTTATTTAAAAGTATTTGTCTTAACGAATAAATTTTAAAATAATTCACATCTTCAAGTCCCTCTTTCATTATTCTCATAGTCTGATAATTAATATGACAGGAAATATATCAAAGCAAAGGTCAGATGTTGTTTATTCGCTGTATGAATTATCTCACTTTATGGGCTATTTAGAAATCAACGAATAAAAGTTGTTGAAATTTAAACCAATGAACTCTCCCTTTCCCAAAACAGTGGGGCTACGAAGGCAATTTAAAATAATAGGACGGGCTAATGTAAACCGATGTGTTAGCTACGGAGTACTGTAAAGTTTTTAGCGTCTATTGCTTTAACGAAAGTTTCGGTAAAAACTATGTTTTCCTAGTGGGCTAGCGGTAAAACGGATCCCTTTAAAGAATTTTGGTCTGAACTTGGTCAATCATAATTAACATAATCCATAGTGTGCAAATTCAATCGCTTATTATAAGAATTATAATGATTACCGCCTCCGTGGTCTAGCGGTATTGGCCCTTGCTTTATTTACCGGAGGTCGTGCATTCGAATCCCACGAGGAAAACAACTTCGTGCTATGGTTATTTTTTGGTTGGTTAGGACAACTTGGACCGATCACCCAAGTGTCTGAAGAGTAAGATATTCCATGTAAAATAAGATGATCCATGGATTATCTTACTTTTTAAAACGTCGGTCCACCCACCAACCCCCATTGGACCAGCGTGGTGGGATACGGTCCAAACACCCCCTAATGGAAAAGTGCATTAGGGGAGGCCTTTCTCCAGCGGTGGAACAACACAGATTGATGATGATGATTATAAAGATAGTCTTTTAGGCATTTACAAACAATATTAATAAGCCGACATCCTGTAAACGTTAATTTACTTCAATAGTTATGTTGCCGCAGTTTTTAAAGTCGGGTATATTAATAAGCCATCTCTTTAAAAAGGGCAAACTACAGAGCAAAGTTTATGAAATCCGAGATTCGAATCCACGATCATTATACAAAGCCAACAATTGAGATATAACTAAAATTAACAACATTTAAATGTATCACTGTTCGATAAATTGGTTATTAAGCTCCATAAAATGAACTTGTTAAAACCAACTGCGTATTAATATTTTAAGAACAAGGTCACTATTAATAATTTACAATCTTTTTTACCTTGACAACGTCTATCTACAAAATGGCCTGTAAATTACTTCTCAAAACAATAACCACAACACTTTACCATTTAGATTTGACTATAATAGGTTTAAATATAGGATTGGAAGTTACGTTGCCTTTAACATTGTTTTCTAATATATAGCAAAATCGTATATCGTTAATTTGGTAACGAATATAACGAAACAATCATCGAGTTTTATGCAGTCGTTTAAAAATTTTATTTTATTATTTTTTTATGATTGAGTAGGTCTTACGAAACCTATCTGCCCGTATTTTTTTCAAGATAGAAAACCGTAAAGCGTTTTCATGTGTTGTTAAATCAATTAGTTGTATATTACAGGTTTTTTATGGCTCATGTGATAAAAACAAGCTTCAGGTTCATCGTTCTTCATTGTATTTGTGGTAAAAGCAAATAAGATCGTTATCACTGAAGACAAATCCTATATGAAAGTAAAATTGTTCCTAAAACTGTTATAGTAGTTTATTGTGTTTATTGTGAATGCATGTTAGAAACATGCATTCACAATAATTTTATATAAAATAAATTTCATATAAAATTAACAATTTAGTAATAAAAAGCTTTTTTCTACAAAAAATATTTAACAGATCATAAAAATAGTAAATATTCTCTAACTTAAATTAAGAATTTGATTTTTTTTTTATTATAGACTCCGAAGGTCACTTTAAATACAAACTGAATCAAAATATAAATAAATATCTCATGAAACTATACCAGAAAATAAATTCATAAAATCAAACGATAAAATTAAATATTTCGTAAATAATTATCAATTTTATTCAAATACTTGTTAAATCGATCGCTTGAGTCATGTTTATATTACGTAATATTAAAAATATATAATTTATTATAAATATATAAACATAGATTTTCTTTATTTAAACGAGACCTTACTTTTATGCTATTTTGATTTTATGACGTAAACGAAATTAATTCCCTGATACTCGATGTCGCTTTCTTGTGAATTATCTGTAGGTACCTACACCTATCTCATTATAAAAACTTATTGTTGCTCAATGCCAATTCAACAGATAATATATCTCGTATTGGTGTAATCTATACCAAACAATCCATTCCCTTTGCATTTCATACATTTTTCTTAGTAACCAATGTCACATGATAAAAGACAAAACAAATGAATGATAAATATTATTGATATTGAGACCAACCCGCCGTATTTAAATAAAAAAAAATCCAAACTCTAGGCTGTTATAATGTAAAATTAAAAATGAATATTGTTTTATGCTACATTTAATAACGTTAAATATCGCTAGTACACATCAGACTGTTATGAGTTAATAACTGACGTGAACGCTTATTTAACGTTCCACTTACCAAATGAAAACAGGAACAGGAAGAAAGTTAATTTCCCCAACATTTTCTAACACTAAAACTCTTTATACACATTAAATTAACCAGATTTCACAATTCACTTACTATTAAAAATACTACTCATTCACTAATCCCACGTTTCAATTCCTTCGATTTAAAAACAGAATAAAAGAACTGTCAACGCTACAAATTTTGCCGCCAAACTGAACCTCAAGCATGTGTAGCGTAAGAACTTTCACTATTGCGACAACGATTTATGTTTCATCGTCATGCAATTAATTAACGACTCTATTAACCATGTGATAAAGTGCAAATTTTGTTTGCGGAAATCATGCACCTAATGCATTTGACAACTGGACTGTTCGCTAGTGTTCGAAATTCAAAGTCGGGTGGTGGAAATTGACACACGATAGAATAGTATGTTCAAGCGGACTCTAATAAGGTTCATTTTACCGTAACCTTGACACACACACAAAACGTCTGTGTGTGTCTCCATTCACTTTAGCATTGCAATATGGACGACGAATGTAAATTTGCAATACCATTTGATATTATGCCATTTTGCTAACCGATTAGGCTTTATATCACTATAACTGTAAATCGACATACGTCCTTTTAAACGGTTCCGACCACCACTTTCATATTTTGTGAAACCAAGAGTGGTGGTTTTACACCGACAGATGTAGAAAGCTTACACGTTGTTAAGCAATGATGAAGAAGCAATGCCTAACGTAAGAGATGAAATGAATCATAACAAACTTTGTTAACATATTGGCTCTTGTACAATATTACAAAAGGTTTGTCTTGTTGCTTGCCTAATGTAGACGCAACAAGATGCTAGCATTAAGCCTTTCTCTTTTATCGTTTTGTTAAATGCTCAAATACAAACAAAAATATAAAAAAATTTGCGCACAAAGAGTTTACGGTGCCAAATTGATTTTTTTTGTTTACTAAACTAAGACTTGCCTATTGTTGTTATTAAAATATCGTTACATAACTTATCATCTTATCAAACATTTTGTGAATCATCCTCAGATAAAATTTTATAATATCATATCCATTTTTTCCTAATTTGTTTGTAGTAAAATTTGATACGAGAACCCATTACATTATTAGTTAGGAAGTTAATTATATGTAATTATTAACTGAGTACTTAACGTAACACCTTTAACGAGCGATACCAATAACTTATTAACTAATTACTAAAATATTAATTTGTTAATAAGTAATTGAAGGACCATCGATAAAAAAAGCTTGCTTACCGTCCTTACCATACCGACCGTCGTGGTTTCCAATCCTGCAGAAAAAAACTTTCCGTCTGCTAAGTACGTCTTCCAAAATTCTATTCTTACATTCATTTAAGATCTTTTTAAAAATAAAAAAGATTACTTAAAAAAAATTAAGTTTTCACTTTTTTCTTTTAACACACTCACATTAAAAACATTGGTTACGACTAAAAATAAGCAATATAGCCTATGAGCAAATTAATTATGCATAACATAAATCAACTTAGTTATTTTTTTTCCAAACTGGTATAATAAATGGATGTTATGAATAAATAGAAGTTGTATCTTAGAGCTTTAGATAAATATCGTGAAGATATTAAATGGAGAGTAATTAAGAAAACATTCAAACAGCAACTGCGTAGACATATAATAACGTATTGTTTAATTCATGAACAAACAGTATCTTAGCAAGATCAGTATGGGAACAACACTGCAAAGTCATTCTTATCCTAATATACAGTATAAATTTCAAGCTTAGGATATATTACATTAAGTAACTTTTATACTTTATGTTTGTTCATACTTTGAATGTGATATTATCGCCGGAAAATATTTAGATATCATTAACAAGTTGCTTTAAACTCTGTATTATTTATGTATATGAAAAAGGAGAGTTCAGACGCTAAACGAACCTACAATTACTCTTATTCTTGTCAAAGTGATTATGTGAAACAAAAGGATTCCACAAAAAGATCACCTAATCCCTTCCCATAAATTCCTGGAAGATACCTCATACTACAGAATAAAACGAAAATATGCCTGCATGTCTGTTTCGTCGGCGAATAATAAGGCCTTTATTAGATAATCATTGCTTATTAACGTGGGATTTTACGCTCACAATAGCGATATTTTTTGCGGCCCGAATCATACTGTCCCTATAGGCAATTCATCAGTCTTCAATGTCCTTTCAACTCTTTTGGTCTTTTATTTTATCGGTTGTTGAGTGCCATTGACTGATATTCCCGCCTTTTTTTGACGTTGAAAGATGTCAGGCGAAATAAACATTATATGCGTATTTATTGTTCTGTTAAACTGTAAGTAAAATTTAGTTTATTTGGTTTAATATGGTAAAAGATAAAACTGTTGATTGTTTTCCCAAAGGATTACATGACATGCAGATACAATAACATTTCTGGTCATTACAGTGTGAATTCAAACCAATATTAGTCCTTTTCAAATGAATAAAAAAGATACTGATTAAATGTTGTAATAAAAAAGATACTGATTAATGAATCAACGTAACTAATAACGCGATATTTAGTAAGGATATTAAAATATTTTTGCAATTTAACACTCAAATGTTAACAACCTAAATGAATCATGATAAAAACATAACATGAGTAACGTTTTACAAATCATAAAATAAAAAAAATACAAGCTATAAGGGTCTTTCATATAGGCAATTTAGATGATTATAGATAAGTGGTTCAGGATTTGTATGCTGTTTTTTTTTAAACATATGTTTTTTACTAGGTTACACTGTTATTGGTTTGGCCAAGATCGCTCCCGAAGATGTTGCCGCTGGCCTCACAGTAATATACGGATTTGCGCCACGTCTCAAAATAGGTTGAGTTCTTACAGTTGTTTCACAAGGCCAACACTTTCATAAACTAACAATATACCGTAAATACCAACACCGTATTTTCTATTTAGGTCAAAATTCTGCTTCGTTTACAAAAAAACTAAAGTTATTTTACTTTAATATAAGTAAAAATGCATCAGATAGTGAGATTTTTTGTACAAGAATAGGAAAATGTACAGTTTTCTTTTCTAAAGTTAATGAACATATATATACTTCAATAATAATATGTAAGCATTTTGATTTATACGACGAAATATAATGCAATTAGAAATTATTTTTATTACTTAGCATCATACTACTATATTGCGTTTATAGTTTTAATAATTATAATATCCTCTTTACCAGGAAACGATCATCGAGTAGGTTTTGGGTTTAGATTCGGTAACCACGCCGACTTTCAAATCCTATACGAATTCGGCCCACAAACAATCACTAAATCGTCCACTACAGTCAGCAGTGAGTGTGATTTATTTTACCTTATAATAATGATAACAAAGATACTTATAGTATACGTTCTGTCTTCGCTGCGAATAATAGTTCAGATTAAACATTAAAATCCTACTACCTAATATTATAAATGCATGAGCTTTTAAATTATGGATGTTTCACCCTAACCTGTAACGCTTTTTGCGTTAGGAGACATTAAATCTTAATAATGGATTACGCCCGAAATTATATATGCAAAAGATATAAATATCATTTGTAATGTTTCTGGACATTAGGAAAGTATATGACGCGTAGTATATTGCTGGCTATGATAGGTACTCATAAGTGCGCGTATAAAAAAAAGATTTTATAAACTTTTTACACCCCTACGAGGATTTTATTCATTGTTATAACTTTTCGCTTGATATTTCAGAAACACGCGCAGTGACGTACAGCCAACCCGTTAGAAAGCCCCGTCGGCGACCCTTCATAGAGTTTTTATTACGAACGGGTTTACTAAAAGAAGTCAAAGAAGTGAAAATACACCGATGTGACTCTATCAACACCATCAGAAGATAATAACTAAATTCAAAGCATCAGTCATAAAAGAAGTGTTATCGAAAAGTAAAACTGTGGAAATATTTTTATAAGAATATTTTTTTTGTCATAGATTAAAACTTAATAGCGAGTTGTCATATTATATATTTATTTATTATTTCCAGATATAAGCAACTTCTTCCACCCCCTTTCTTTCTCTTTACAGTCATTATTAAGGATATTTATTCACGAAGTTGTAATGGTTATGAGTTTAGCGAGTAGGTACTTAGAACATGGCGACTAGTAAATAATCAACATTAAGATCTCTGCTCATTATTAAATTGCTTTTTTAAAATATCGCTGCTCATTACGCCTGTCATTTTATAAAGAAAAATGTTATGTATGCCGTTAAATACTTACAAAGAAAATTCGAGAAAACATAATTTTATATACTTCTCATGTAGAAGCCGAGTTGGTTCTCAAAAGCGCGTAAAAGCGGATAGCTTTACGGTCCCGTCAATCAGTCATTGATTGTAAAATGTGAAACAAAAATAGACCCGTTGAGTTCTTAGATCAGAGCGTCCTTTTTCTGAAACGGTTGCATTCTAGGCTCAATAATAAAGTGTGATGTTTCTATGTTGAATCAAGATATTTTAATTTGAGTTATTACTACGCAAATACATTTACCTAAATAATATCCTCTCGAACTAAAAGTGGAACATTGCCCAGAAGAACTCCTCGCTCTGTGTGTAGCTTCCCGAGTTATAGGGAATGTGCCAAAACCTGAACCTGTGAAATAGCTAGGGCAACGTAGATGATCCTTAGTAGTAGAAGGCTAGGGGAATAAGGATAACGGATAGACCAGTTATTTTTTCATTTTAAAAATATTTAAAGCGCTTAAAAAGTTCTACAAAGTTGTAGTTGTAAAACTACACGTTAATCTATATATATAAAAGAGATTCCCATCTATATATTGACTCATCACGATATCGCTGGAACCACAAGGCGTAGCGACTTGAAATTTGGTAGGAATATTCGTTTCGCCGAGAAGAGGTCAGCTAAAAAAGGATTTTATGAAATTCCACCCACAAGGGGTGTTGGGGGTTGCTAGTTATATATAAATCTTACATACTGGTATTATTGAAAAACTTGGGTTCCGGATTAGATTGAACAATCACTATTACCCGAATTGGGTATTTAAAAAAAAATGCTTCAATGCAGTAATTTGCCATAACTTCTACGTTCCGGTTTTAATGGCGCGGGAAGCATAATGTCAAACTCTAATGGCAGCCTTATTTTTCGCTTAAGTTTGATATTAGTATTGGTTAAGGTAAAGATTCTGAACTTATTTGGCCCTAATATAGTGTAATTAGAAGCGTGGCGTAACTGATAATCTGTCGTATCGTCGTGGAGAGCGGACGTGAATTATTACCCGATATAAAGAATCCTATACATAACGCTTGTTCTACGAGGGTGAACCTGAAAATTATATGTTTACCTAAATGAATACAAAAACACCTGCGGCAGCGTGTGTTTAATAATTTGGACACAAAAATGAAAAACAAAAAAAAATACTTTAATAATTGTAATATTGGTACTAAATTATAATAAAATAACATTAGTCTTTTTTATAAATGGCAATACAATTTTGAACATTAAATAATAGGGGAAATAAAAATTATCTACAACGGATCGGGACATAGACAGTACGGAAAATACGAAATAGTTACTAAACAATAAGAAAATATTTAGAAAACTATTACAGACATCAGCTACAAGGTTTAAAATACAAAACAGTTAATACCTTCACGTAAGAATGCCCAGTTATAAGCTAAAAGTAGTAACTACAATTTACAGAACACTACAATTACACATTTAATGAGGCATTAACGTTACAAACATTACTAAAAATTCACAATCTGATACAAAAATAAAATTAGAAATAAACGATTTCTGCAAAGTATCGTTGACATGTCATACGTACAGGAAAATAAAAGTATTATGTACAGAGAAATTAATATTATTACTTCGTTTCTCAATGGTTTCCATTTACAAATGCAATAACTAAAAATTATGATGATATGTAACCTAAATTTTCTCATAATGTCCCTATGCAAAAGAAAAATATTACAAAGAAGTATGTCTTGAAGATATAAGGATCGAAAACTATATAAACAGAAAGTTTTGCCTCCTATATCTATGTTACAACCACATACAATTATTTTAACCGTGACATCTGATCACCTTATGAAAAGGGTAACATTAATGTAAACTTAGGTATATATTTTCAATACAAATCTAAGTTACATAGAAGATTATAATGACTTTAATTTACATCAGTTTCCGTTCACATTACAAAAGACAACTGGAAAAAATTACATGAAATGAAAACTATACTTAAAATGTGTGTTATATGAACATTTCAATATTATTCACGCAAAATGCTGTTCTAATGGTAACAACATGCTTTTCTTTGTCGGGTCAGTTAGAAATCCACTATACAGTAATATACACTACTCGTAAAAAACATACCATTGTGTCCTAAAACACTTGCACAAACTGCAACCATAAAGTGATATACCCGAAATAACGTATACATCTTGTTTTATTATTCAATTCCATAAGAAAAGGAACATATGAATTAAGAGTCATACTAGTTTTCTACAATAGAATATATGCAAAGTAAAAATAATTTTTATTGTGAATTTTCGACATATTTTCACTGCAATTCCTTGAATATTTATAGTATTGGTAGTAAATACTGTTAATTGTGCACAGCATATTATTACTGCTATAAAAAAAGAACACAAGTAATTGACAGGCAGTGCTATCTATGTTATAATATGACCTCAATCTTATGCCGTCGTACAATAATAATGATGCAATAGAACTTCTATACATAGAGCTACAATTGATGTAAAATATTTGTAAGGAATACAACCCTCATTGCAATATCGGGCCTAGTACATATGGCATTCTTATTGTTAAATGATCACAAAGTCCTTGATAACTTTCCTCCGTTTTCCAATCACAATGTTGCCACGGGCGGAGTGCTAAAAATTCTCTATTTCCAATTTGAAAAAAGTATACACTAGTAAAGTTTGATAGGAAATTGAATGAAATACTTAACGATTTTTAGATGAAGAAGTGTAGAATACATTTTGAAAAGAAAATGTGAATAATAGATGCGAATAAATTAAAAGGACTGTATATAATTAAAATCAAAAGAAACAAATACAACAACATAATTAAGCAATTCCCTTTTTTCATGTCCAAAGTATTAGTTTCATCCAGTTATGGTTGTAAATATTTTTCAAAATAGATATGTTCGGTACCTATTCAGTATAAGAAATGCTATTTTAAAGATTGTCCATAAATACATGCAGAAAAAATGTACTGATATATATTTCCTTGAGATGAGACCCAAGTATTTTATAAAACATTCAATAAAGAAAGAGTTACAACAGTCAGAACATGTCAAATTTTAGTGTTTTAAGTAGTCTTCAAAAAGTTTAAACATTTCTAAACATTGAAAAGAATTATGATTTCCCACAAACATCGAACAATGTCTTTTACACTTACTTATTTAACTTCTAATTTTTCATCAAACCATTGCAACCAATTACCACTACTCTTTTAACATTATACAAAAACCGAATAATATATGGAATGAAGTAAACAAGGACCTGTGCCAAAATCTATTGGCGTCATAATGATCCTTTATCAGTTAATCGTCGCTTGTTAATTAACTATGACTGTGGTCTACCAATCACCGATTTGGGGTTAAAATTAAGTCTCTGTTTACGTGAATTCCACAAATAATTTAGCTTCAGTACAGTCAAAGAGTACTCTACTACCAGACAACAATTGTTGCAAAACAAAGATGATTTCAGTCCCACCCAAAACTTTACTATTTCCACACCAATACAATAGTCTATGTACAAACACGTTGTTTTCGGTAACTTGTCGTTTGTGTGTCTGTATTTGTTTCGCATTGTTTTGTTTGTTTGTCTTGTTCGCGACACAATTCACTATAGCGTTATCACATGTCGCGGCGTGTACTAACTCTCTGCGTCGGGCTCCCTCGTGTTGGGCGGCAGGCTTTGTGGACTCTGCGAGAACTGGTTGACCATTTTGCTCTGCATCATGTTAAGCAGGATATCGGAGTACTGCTCGATGAGAGACATGGCTGGGTTCGCAGCCGCGGTCGCCTCTGGATAACATAATAGTTTAAGAGGTCAAAGTAAGTGTAAGTTCACCTAATAAAGGTCGTAAGCATGTATCGCCTTTAACAGTGGGTAGCTTATCGTAATCAGCGTATGTTACAATGAATTATCAACTAATATATACATGTCAATTATACCAATAGTAAACAATTCAACTTATGACAATGCATTGTTATAAATGTTCTTAAGCTCATCTGTCATCTGATAATTTAATTATGGTTTTTTTATACAATAGGGACCATTAATGTACACAAGAAATGAACCGAACTACATTAGTGTTTGCAAAGTATTTTGTGGCCATAGAAAGGACCATAGTGGAACCTCCCTAATCAGCCCTCTCCATAAACTACCATCACTACAATACCGATTATACTTCACAAAGATTTATATAACAGATAAGATAATATTAACGCCTACCTTTGGATACGAGGTTCTCTAACTTCTGCCTGGTGGAGTCCACGTTAAGACCGCGGTAGTCGCCGTCGGTGGAGGAGAGGCTGCTCAGGGCGTCACCGCCGTTCTGCGAACGCATCACAGCGCTTCGGAGAACCTTTTGGGTCTCCAGTATGGCTGCCTCGAGGCCTGTAGGACACAAATCGATTGATTATTTATTATACTAACTTAACAAAACACCTGAATTCAAATACATGAATTTTTCGAAATTAAAATTTTGATATACTCAACTGATGATTTTGTAGGTAATTTAATAACCTTAAAGATTACAAGCCAAACGCCACGAGTACGAATGACAAGGGTTATTACACCACAACCAGGCTTGCCATACTCATAGAACTCAGTGTGTTCCTAGTTCCCCTAATGGATAGGGGTGTATTATGGGGGGCCTATGTCCAGCAGTGGACTATCACAGGCTGATGATGATGATGATGTTCCCAGTTAAAAAGGCTATTGAATGAAAGACATCACACAGCATTTGCGTCACTTGAATTTTTCGCAAAGATGGGTATATTGGCCACGTGCAAAGTGCGTTCTAGTTTGTGATTTACAAATGACAATCAATTTCTTTAAAGAGCCTGCCTATGTGCTGTTTCACTCTTATTTTTATTTTATTTGTTAATGCGTTTGTATTAATAAGGGGAAACATTATCTACGCAGAATAAATAATTTGAAGAGATATTGTACAAGTAATGCATACCGCTTATATCAGCTGCTGCGTTGGGCTCCCTCTGCAGCCTCCTGTACAAATGGACCACCTTGCCCGCAGTCTTCGTTAGCTGCTCAGTCAGCGCCAAGCATAGCTGAGACGGGGACACTGAAAAACAGAAAAAAATCCTCTTAAGTACACTAAGAATTAAAAAAATAATAAAATAGCAAGGACAATTACAAGAACATAGTGCATGTTTGTTCATTATTTCTTTACACACAGACCTAGAAATCCTACAAATGGGTACAATTAAAAGTTTGGATTACACTTTTTACGTTCGACTAAACTCTAAGCAATTGGTTGAGACCATTGAGTTTAAACTTCCAGTTCGAAAGTTAAGACATTTACGCCAATAAGTGTGAGAATAATTGATGTAATATTGATTGATGAGATAAAAGTTTACCTTCTCGATTCTGCTCGCTGGGTGTTTCCTGCTTGCCCCTCTGACGAGTGTTGGTGGCTAGTCTGGCGGTCACCTCCCGCGCTTTAGCAGACAGATCCCGCTCGCTACCACTACGACCTGGTGAAAAGATTACGATAACAAGATTATACAATTAGGATAAAGATAAGCATAGTTCTATTCAATCAGTTAGATCTTATGTCATAATACATACAATTATTATGATTCTTAGACTAGTGGTAAGGGCGTGTGCTTTAGAAATGGGAGGTCGTTGGGTTTGAATCCTGCGGGGACTCAACAAATTATCATTGCTGTTTCCTAGTTGGTTAGGGCTATTTTGGCCGATCACTCAATTGTCTGAAAAGTGAGATGATCCATGCGTCGGTTGGCCATGTAAAAAGTCGGTCTACCCACCAAATCGCATTGGATCAGCGCGGTGGGAAACGGTCCAAAAACCCCCTACTGGAGAAGGCGTGCATTAGAGGAGGCCTATGTCCAACAGTGGACTGATAAATTATGACTCAAGTGGGACTTGTTAATTACGTTAACAAACTCCAATGTCAAACAAAGATCGGTCAATTGATGATCGCGTTTTCATTGTGGGAGTGTCATCGTATTGGTTATACATGGAGTGGATTATCTATATTCACCCAACGTTTTGTTGCCAATGAAAGGTAACATTAGACTTTTTACGCAAAAAAAAAACAGGAAGCAAACATGTCACAACTTCTGATCGACAATGAATCACACAATCGCAATGTGTAAACTTCAAAAGTCAATCTTCAAACATCCACAACACAAATAATACTTACTGTAAATAGCATACCTATCCTCTTCGGCGCCCTATTAGCAGAGGTAGTTAGGGTTCCTGTCTTATACTTTATATGAAAATAATAGTAATTTAATATGGGAATCACATACCGATCCTCCTCTGCGCCCTATCGGCAGAGGCGGCCCTAGGTCTCGGGGCAGCTATAGGCTGTTCGTTGGGGTTCCTGTCCTCCGCCTCCGAGCTGGACTCCTCGCGGGCGACGGTCGACACGCTCGCTGTAATTGCGGTGTTAATACGTGCAATATAGAGTAGAGCATCGCGTGTATTATTGTTATAGGCGTGTTGTTTTATTAAGATTTGTTAAGGGTATTACTTAATGGTCTTTTAGGGCCATTGATGGACTAAAAATTTATCGTTACTTAAATAAATTAATAAAATTTAAGTACGGTAAACCATCATCGTTAAATGTTATCGCAAAAATTTAAAAAATCATTTACTACTTGCATATCTAAAAATTAATCTATAGGTACAAATTATTACATTGCTTTATTGGATAAAAAGGGCTTTTAAAGTACATTTTTGCGTCTACTGTCTGAGTTCATCCCGAGTAACATTCGTTGTTGGAACGTAAATTATGCGGCACAACACCTTTTATTCAATGATGTCTAAAATTCGCGTACGTAAAATAATTAATTATATTATTTCGCTATAAATTAATATTGTTAGACTGTTCTACTGTGTATTTTCTAGATATATATATACACACCAGTGCTATAAGAGTTAGCCAATCCCCGTCGTCTCGCTGTATTCGCGGCCGCTTTGTTCATAGAGCTGATTGTCGGTCTCATCAAGCCTTGAGTGCGAGGGGGCTGCTGTCGTGTCGGTTGCGGGTCTGACTCAGAATCGCTCTGTGATATGAATTATTAATGTTATATACTTTTAAATAATTATGTGACACTTTACTAACAAAATCATATATTATAATACAGGTATTAGCCACCTTGGATGGGTGTATTGCGCTTATTTTAAAATCACCTACCATTAAGACGGTATTGCAAAAACTTGTCCATGTTATATTTAAATAAGATTCATCATCTGCCTATGATAGTCCACTGCTGGGCTATCCATTAGGGGGTTTTGGTCCAATGCGGGTTGGTGGGTGGACCGACTTTTTACATGCCCATCCGACGCATGGATCATCTTACTTTTCAGACAATTGGGTGATCGACCCAAATTGCCCTAACCAACAATGAAAATTTTGTTAAGTCCTCGCGGGATTCGAACTCACGACCTCTGGTTTCTAAAGCAAACGCACGCGATACCACTAGGCTGCGGAGGCAGTTAAATTAGATTATAGAAGTTAATGTTTTCTTACAAATTTTTATCGTTTTTAATGCTGCTCAAACAAGATAGATTATTCCGATTCTCGCAAATATTTAACATACTTCCATCAGGCTACGGAAACGCTGCTCACAAGAAAATATACTAGATATATTATTCAACCTTCACACGCCTCTGCAGCCTAGTGATAGGTGTCACCCCTATAAATTGGAACTCACAGAACTTTAGAAACAAACCAGCTAAATTTTACCAAAAAAACTCATCATCATCATCAGCCTATGATAGTCCACTGCTGGACATAGGCCTCCCCTAATACACCCCTATCCATTAGAGGGGACAAAAAAACTACAAACAACGTATTAGTATGTTACGCAATATTAGGAGGTATATTTCTGCCACCGCACTTTTGAATTGTTACATCTTTTAATTTATTCATTAATTGAAAATGTCGCCCATCACACGTTTTATGTTCATAGAAAAACTTTTTTGTCAACTTAAAATGTATCATCTTAAATGAGCTATGAGAGTGCCTGATTGCCATTCTTCATTGAGCGGAACAGCAAGGTAACATTTAAAATAAAAAACAGTCGGTCAATGAAGTAGACATCGTGGCTTTGAATCCTGGTTGGGCGCAACAATTTTCTAATCATTGCTTTCTAGTTGGTTTTAACCTATGCGGGCTTAAATTCCAATTGTCATGATACATGTTTTGAATAGTCATAGAAAAATTCGAGTCGGTACGTCCTACCGGACTGTGACAGTGAAACGAGAGGGAACGAATGCAATTGTATACTATATACTTGTGCGATAAAATATCCCCTGAGCAGACGGCGTTACTCAAATAGATCGACCGCTACAATCAGAGTTCTCCAGAATAACATTCTTTGCGAGTGAAGAAAAATGACCTGTGTTTGCGCGTACACGTATGCACTGTAATATATTCTGCGCAGATGGCTTCCTAATATAGATCGACCGCAATTAACTAGGGGGCATTATAATACATAATAACAGTTGATTAAGATAAATTACTTGGTTATTTAATACACCGACGCTTATGCTCCTCGTCATGTTGGACTTGTTCGTGTAACGAGGGGCTGGTCTCGCAAAGCCGCTGGGAGACTTTGTGGAGTTCGCACTGGTTGGAGACGTTGTTTTGGCGGCGGCTGTATAGAAAAATCATATTAACAAAATCGTCATATTAAAAGAAAACATACTATTTGTACCAATGTTGTTAGAAATTTTCTATGTCTAACTAAAAATTTCCTCGAAGTAGAAATGCGTTTTATGTAAATTTATTTCTAGAACGACGTGATAAAAAGCAACAAAATAACTTCGGTTTGTTATTGATTGTAATGACAAGGATTACAGGTATAATGTATTGTTTAAAAGTAATCGATACAATATTTTTTCAAACATATTATTATTTCAGCGAAAGGAATCGCAGTGAAATCTTAGGAAATATTCTTATACAAGGTGATTATTAATTGAGTTAGCTAAATTATTACATTTCATTGATAAGTATTACTAAAACATCATGATTGTATCTGCAAATTTATTAATGGATGTATAAACGCGGACTTCTTAAAGGTAGAAAAATGTAGTAAATAGTAGAGTAGAAAGTAGAATTCTACAACTGAAATATTACAAAGAAACAATTAACATAAACAGTATATAACCAAGCTTCAACAAAGAAAAAACATGCAGACAGACATGCTTGTAAATAAAAGAAGAACAGCACTTAAAATGAAAATTGTAAATTAGGTACGAATCTGAAATAAAATCGTTTCATAACAAAAAAACCGTCTCAATACACTTTTTTACATATTTAAGTAAACCAATTACGACACAAAATTTGACTAAATACGCTATATTGTGTTTGGTACAAAAGATTTACGTACGTATAAATGTGTACTAATATTATTGTGCCAAAAACAATAACTCGTTACATTATGCTTTTTAAATATTCTAGTAGTACGTTTCTTTATTATTATTTTTGATTCCAATCGTCTCGTTAAAAGCTAATGTAACTGCTGATAAACCACCGTACTGGTGACAAATTTGTAGAGTAATGCTCACTCCACTTATTATGGGAAGGCGTACTACATCTAATTTAGTTAGTATCATTCTCTTTTTAACTTTAAAATGAAAAAGAATAATAAAATATCGTTTGTCTTAGCTATACGACTATCTATGTCTACATCTAGGAAAGTCTAGAATTATCACAAAAAACAACAAGCATAGAAAATAGCACGTAATTACTAAGAATGAATCATTATCATATAAAATAGTTAAACATATAGTGTTTAATTTTTAATTACGTTAAATAACGTAAGTAATTAACATAAAACTGAATATGTTACCACGTAAATAGGAGACGCTAAATGGGAATGTAGATCAGCATGGGATGAAGAAGAATTTTAAGGCATTATTATACAATACCGTAATTTGAACTTTATCACAAACTACCAACCCAGGAATAATGTTAGAGAAGTCAGTTAAAAACAGCATTAATAGAAGCACTCGTGGATAGAAGATTCGCGTATACAAGATGTTTAAAAGATAAATATACATGATAGTAAGAGTCATCTATACGAGATATTAATCGTAATGGTTTAATACCCTAAAAATTGTGTTGAAAGATTTATGCACCCGAAGATAACATGAGGAAAATTAGTAACGTAACTTAACGCAATAAATTGAGGCATATATGCATTGGTAATGATTTAGATTGCTATAGGTCACTCTTTTAATATAGACTCTATATCACATTTGACTTTGAAATAAACACGGCGTTAAAAGAAATAATTAGAACATGATAGTTTAAAAGTCACTAGAAGATTGTGTTGATATCCACTGAAACATGATGTTTAACGATTTATAAATGGTGTTCACAGAGAGTAAGTGAGGATATGGTGATCAACGATTTATACGTAGTGTTCAAAGAGCCTCCACCCAAATACCAACACCTCGGCCACATAGACCCACCTTGTGGCGTCCTCGGAGCCGGTACAGGCTTGGCGAGGTCCGATAAGGATATCGCCCTCCTCATACCGGGCGATTCCTCCTCTTGGTCCGACGGCGATAGGTGCGTGCGATTTGCTACAGTCACATATAAAATAAGTCACATGCGGCACAAGCTCGAAGCTTGATAATAATCCAAATATAACATGATAAAGTCCTCAATTCACTTAAGCAGACACACTAAATACTCAAATCTACGCAATTACATGCATTAACTAATACATTGATAACAAAAATACATTATAATAAAAGTCATGCCGAAAATAATAAATAAAAAGCGATTTGCGATGATTTGTGAAGGTTGCCAGTGCCAGAAATTATAATACTTAGTTGTAATTATATGATAGAACATTGGTTTCCCCACAAACTATCACAAATTTCAGCTGATCTAAAACTGATTAAGTTTCGTAAGACCGCTATCGGAAGGAATCGTAAAAGGAAAGCGCGAAATAAACTTAACCGACACATCTAACTCGTCCAAACATGCGATTCCAACCTTGAAGTGGTGAAAATTTCGACGGCAGTACTGGAGTTTGTAAGGACATTTTTCTAGACAAGCAGGAAGAACTCCTTACGCCACCCCCAGAGTACAGTAAAGGTCTTATTTTGCATTCAGGTGCAAACGTTTGATTCTCCATACATAGTCTAGGTCCGGGTATACGAATTATTTTCCTCAACGGCACTTTAGGTCTATGAAAGCCGTACATGGTAAGCCTTTTAGGCGAGTTGGTACAACTGGAACTTGTCGTAGAAGATTCATAATTCTCGCTGTCCAAATGCACATCCGTTTTTGGTATGACCATTTCGTTATAAACACGCTGCGGCAATGTTTTGGGCGTGGTTTTAAGGTCACTCAGTACAGTGTTATTCAATTGGGCTGTCTCGGAATACTCTACATCCATCGCTTCGTTGCCAGCGTCATTGCTGACTTCAATGTCGACCGTTACTAAACCACCAATTTGGTCTGTATCTAGTATATCAGGAAGGCTTAAATTGCGCTTTATTTCCTTGTTTTCCGAATTCGTATCAGTGTCGGTGTCCGCCTCTTCCAAAGTTAGTGAAGCGAAATTTGATACAGTGTTTTGTTTCGTTGCCAATTTCTCGAATTTTCTGGATAACACTTTCACAACACCTTTACCATCGTTTATATTAGCTTTAAGCGGTCTCATTCTCCATTCTTTCAATATTTTCTCTTGTAGTATTTTTCGTTCTTCCATTTCAACTAGTTTATTAATTATCTCAAGTTTACGTTCTATGTATCTATATTTCTTTACTTCGTCACTCGTGTCATTTGGAGCTATATTTTCTTTCGCCTCTACGTTTTGCCGGCTATGACAAGGCGTTTCGTTGTCAATTTTAGAAATTCTGCGATTTAGCAGGTTTTTAGACGTTTTCACCGAAACATTTTTCTTATCGTGTTCTGAAAAATAATCCAGAGAATCTTTAGAAAATTCATTTTGGCTGTCATCAATAACGTCTAAAGAGTCCAAGCTAACTTGATGCATTCTCTCCATTCTTTGCATAGCAAATACTTCCAAACTGTCCATCTGGATTTCCGATTTATTTTCATTGACATCTCTTTCCTTCACAAACACGTCGAAAGATTTCTCAGCACTATCCGAATTATCGACTTTATTTGAATTTGCGTCTTCTTGTCTTCTATTAGAATTGTAATTCTTATTATGCAAGCCATCAAGTTTAGCTTTGTATTGAGAGGATATAGACGAGCTGAGCGTAGCTTTGTCTAAACCAGCCTTAAGTCGGTTATTCATTTTTACTGAAGTGGTTCGCTTTGCTGGTTTTGGTGGTTTATGTGGAACAAATTCCATAGTAATTTTAACGTTGTTATTTTTCTGTCCAGAAGCTCGTTCTAAGCTTTTAGTAGTATTATTATACTTTCCAGCGTGGGCCTTCTCCTTGTTAAGCTGATTTTTATTTACTTTTGTTTGAATGTTTTTCTGTATCTGCTCTTCAAATTTCTCTAGGTTCTTTTTCACATGCGAGTTACGTTTTTCCATAAGATTTTTAAGGGGATTAGGTTTAGACGCTGGCTCCAAAACGACTTCGAAACTGCAACTTTTTGACTTAACCATCGTGTTGGCGTCACGTTCGCAGCCCTCCATCTTACTTAAATATTTATGTTTGTCTGCAAATTTCGGTTGCAAAGATTTACTTGTAGTGGCCATATAATCACCGGTATTAAGTCGGGGTATTTCATCTGCGCCCTTCTTGTCTTTAGCGTATTGTTGTGTATTATTTCCGTCAAAATAATAAGCAATGGCTTTCGCAGGTGGCGCAGCCTGTTTTGAGGAAGAATCATATAAACTCCTTGACCTGGTAACAGTTTTATGACCGGAGAACTCTTCGGGCGGTATTTCGAAATTGTATACTTTACTGGACGTTGGCAAAGGATTGGTAACAACATAGTTTGAACTTTGGCCCAAATAATTGTTATACATACAAGTCTCCATATAAGAGACATTGTTAGGACTCGATCCATAACTTTTAGAACCGTTATCAAACTCGTAACAGCTTTTACTGTTCCTAGGCACGCCAATTGGCTGGTTGTGTGTATGTCGAGAGGTTCTGGCACCTTCAAATAGCATTTCCAGCGGGGCACTTTTTGTACACTCGGAGTCATCTGACAGGACACTCTCCAGTGAATTGCAATTTGTTCTCGAAAGTTGATTATCATTGTCTAAGTACATCTCATCAGACAGCATCGATTCTTGGCTACAACTAGTTTTCATATACTTTTTCTGGTTAAGGAAGAAGCTTGCACTACTATGTCTATGGGTTTCCAAATAATGATCATCGGGTTCATTGATATTTTCTAATGAACAGTTTTGAGAATCATTCAAGTTGTATCTGCTATCGAACCTAGCTTGCTGGAAAGCGACCTCGTTGCCGTATCTCAAAAATATTTCGTTAGACACGCTCGAACAATTAGAATTATCACTTAGAACAGACTCGTTGGAACGTGTGATACACCGTTTCGTTAGTACGCTTTGACACCTATACATGTTATATTTATAGCTTGTATTATTCTCATCCAAAACGTCGTCGATATTCGATGGCATGTTTCTTGGTAGAGTAGAACTTTTTTGACCTATGCAAGGTGGTTTGAAAGGAACGGCCGGCTTTTCCATTGTTCCGCCGTAAATCTCGTAGTTGGAAACGGCACGGCGGGGAATAGCTTTAGTCTTTGTATGCTTCTTGCAGATCTTCTTCGAATACAGTTTATTCTTGCAGCTCAAGTCTTGACTGTGGCTGCAATCCTCGAGAGAATCAGATGAGAAATTGCCATCTTCTTTTTCTTCGACTTCCTTCGTCGGCTGCAAGTCCAAATCGCCCTGATCGTTTGGCGCGTATTCATCTAGATCTCCATACTTCCTTGTTATTTCGGCAATCATTTTTTCAGTATCGCTCTTAATAGTATTTACTATATTTTTGTCGGTCTCCTTTGCTCTGCTATCTAAACCAATGAAGAAGCTAAGCGAATTCCTTTTCTTCGGATCTGATATAGTCTTTTGTGCTTTACCGCCGCTTTGATTTTGACTATTCTGTGGTACCTTGTCCGCCCATTTGCATTCCTCGGACACCGGTGACACTGGGCACGATTTATAATTCTTGAATATGCTCCTCGAATTGGGCTTTGGTGTTTTCGGTACAGGTTTCTCTGACAGGTTCAAGTGAAAGTTGCGCGGTGGCACTTTTGGGGGTGTGTCCTTTTCTTCGTTAGCACTGACTGGGAAGAGTCTATTGAAGACTTTGGACTGCACCGGCTTCTTAGACATGTCTATCGTGAAGGCCATAGGTTGCTGCTGTTTAGGAGACAATTGTTCCTTGAAGACGACCGGTTTCTTGCTGTAAGGTACGTAATTTGTGTTTCTCTTCTCATTTTGATTCTGAACGGCCGCGTGAGGCGGTACGTAAGGCGCAATGCTGTCGAAATACTCGGGAATGATTCTGTGGTTTATATTGCGGGATGGCATAAGGGTTCTTGTTGCGATAGTCCAGGTTCATATTTTGATACGGATTGAGGCTGTCAAAATAGTTTAGACTATCTAAGGTCTCTTCGGGATAGAAGGGGAGATTCGAAACTCCTGGTCAGCATGGTAGGGATAAATTTAACATATTATCTGTTAGTATGATATATATAAAAACAATCGTATAATATTGCATAATGTTAGTGATTACAAACTTCAATGAGATATATTCATAGCGAGTCACATACAAACATTTGTTTTAGATACCTATTACTGAGCTAAATAAGATAAGACTGTGTTTCATAAATATATATACGTCGGCGAATCGTCGCTTGGCAGTGAAATAATATTGACACCAGATGTAAAAGCGGCAACGATAAATATTTAAATTTAGATACGTCCAATTTCTTATTAAGTTCAATAATAGTAACAACCGTGTATTATTTAATTATGTTTATTATAATCCCATCTGTAATGTTACTACTAGTGCAAATTGTATATTCCACTGATAGTTATATATTCGTTATGCAAACATTAAAAATATTAATAAACATATAATAAGACAAACATTTTAAAAACATGTGTAATAGCGAGTGGAATGTAATTGACTATGAACTTAAATATAATGACACGAAAAATCTTTAATCGCTCACTAGCAATTTAATGACCTTATGTACTATTTTAAGATAGTAGTTTTGCGTAGTACTGTAAAAGGTATAATTTATTATATCTGATATAAGATAAGCGCAACTTTACTTTCATAAAAATGTTTCTTTCATATATTAGTTGTTCATTTATAGACGGTTTTTATTACTTTGTTAAGTATCACTGTACTAACCATAAGGCCTAGAATTGCTTGGCACTGCCATTGAGACGGGCCTATTCCTTGAGTTCCGGGAATTGTCCTTCTCTGGTACGTAGGACAAATCCGTTGTAGACTGGCTTGCTTTTAAATTCGACCGAAAAGCGACCTAGAATAAAAAATAATACATAGGGTAAATTATATGAATCGACGTTTTTTGTGTCGGATTATTATCACCAATAAAAAATAATACGTTCTAAAAGGCTAGAATGTAGAACTAGAATTGACAACTAAAACTCTATTGATTAATTGAATGATTTACATGATACGACATAAAGATACGCCTTAATTCTCACGGTTAGTTTGACTAAATTAGACTCAGAATTAATGTAAACAAAATCACTCATAGCAATTGACATCTCGGTGACAATTGATCAATAATGACGCAAGAATTGCGCCACTTCTTTGCAACGAGTTACTTTGTTTAAAAAAGTCCGAAACTAAAATTTAAGAGCGAAATTACAGAAGAGCAGAATGACCTGATCCAAACTAGTATCAGAAAGAGGAAGAAAAGAAGACAAATCTCACGTTTTCCAACTGCCGCCTGGTCTCCAGGATCCTCCTCTGCAACTCCTCGCGTCGTTTCGCATCGGCGTCGGGTCTCGGCGGCGGCGCTCGAGACAAGTGTTGAGCGGATAGTGACGTATTACCTAAACAAAGTAAGGGCTATTGATTTGGAAAAACGAATATCATCAAATTCACCATCGGCCTGCGTTAAGCCACTGTTAGACATAGACCCCCCCCCCCCATGCACACCTTCTCCATTTGAAGGTTATTTGCACCACGCTGGTCCCATGCCGGTTGGTGGGTGGACCGACAAATTATCCTAACCGATCATATGCATATGAAACCGCTGACAAGCATTCAAACTTAAGTGTGTTTCTTTCGTTTTGAGACTACTCTATAGAACACAAATTCACTTGCTTGACTAACGATCATTCAACTGGCTGTTTTCTATTGCGTTTAGGTTTTAATTTTATATGTAATCACTAAAGTTTCAGAACGGCATAAGGATCTGTGGAGCCTTACGCTGCGTTTCTTATCGGCGCATCGCTTACCATCAGATAAACATAATCCCGTCTTGCTGGTCTAGTCGTTTCAATCAATGAACATACAAATGGAATTTGTACAAAAAAGAAATTAATTGACTTTAAACAGTATATAACCTATATGCGAAATATAAGAGACAACGTGTCCTGTGCAAGAAACTAGCACGCGATATCCGCCATCGCATTTTAAATCTCTAATAGCATTTAAGGTGTTCATTTCATTAAAATTTCATGTATGACAAGTTTTATGAACATACGATTAAGAAATTAATCAACGCATCTACTTTAACGTAAATACACACTATGTTTTTTTTTTTTTAAATGAGAATATGCCTGATTGCAAAATTTCACAATGCATTATAATGAAATGGTTATTGTAGGTTATTCTTAAAACATAGATTTATGTGCTCGCGGACTTTATTACGGACCATTTTGACATACTAATCGGAGAAGGTTCTGACTTTTTGTGCCGTAATTTTTTTTATCAAATATCTATTAAACTACTTAACATAACATTATTAAGAAAAAAAATGGACCAAATAACTGCTAATGCATAGGTACGTCATTTGGTCTAATTTTTTTGTCTTGTTTATATCTTCTAACAGGAATAATCAAAATCGGAGCAGTAGGAGCGAATTAACGAGATAACATTATATAAAAAAGGCAATATTCGAATAATATACCAAGATAATGATTTATTATCTGTTATAGTATCATCTCACAGTCCATTTTCGCCTTGTGCCTCTCGGCAGCTATGTTGGGGTCCAGCTCGACACCGCTCAAGCTGTCGAAGGCGGATTTGAGGTACTTCTCTCTGCGACCGGCCGTGTCCAAGGACTCGCACGAACCGGACAGCGGGTTGCGATCAGCGTTGTCGCCGGACGGAGTGGACACCTGATGATAAAAACGATATAATCTGTACTTTGTCTAATGAAATTAAAACTATCTATGATAATACCCAATAAAAAACCCCTAATGGATAGGAGTGAATTAGATAAGGCCTATGTCCAGTAGTGGACTATCACAGGCTGATGATGACGATGATGATGGTGTACTTTGTCTAAATAACAAAAAAAAAGCTTTTAGTATCAACGAACGCGCGTATCGAGTGAGTACTCAACAAAATATTTCAAGATTGGTATTTTCAGAACACTCCCCATGTTTAAGCTAATTTTTCATTAAACGAAATCCGTAAAAAATTGCGTTTTTCTAAAGAATTATAATAAAAAAAAAACTATTAGGTCTCAATAATATTAGGAGGCATTTTTAAAACTATTTTATTTAAAGAATTTATCTGAAATAAAATTACACTGATCTATTTAACATAGTTATAATTATTAGAAATATAAATTTATAGAAAGTTACATAAAATTTGCCGATTAATCGAAACTTTACAAACAATTAAGGTTTAACCTTTCGATCTTATGAATCACACATCACGTGTTGAGAACGTACTCAATGGCTTTTCCTGAGGGATTCTAGCTTTCATCTTTAATCTCCAAAGATTGCTCAGATCTCGGCGTCCTATGCTCGATTCTTAGGGCAAGAATACATACATAATGAAACATAATCAAGCTTCTGATTTGTTTAATCGACTGAATTAAATTGAATTATTACAAAGAGATTAACGACGTTCAAATGTGTTTGAAACATTGAAACCGAAAGTTAAGGACAAGTTGCTGGCAGAAACTGAAAGCCAGGATATCCGACACCGATTAAATATAATAAATTTAAAATACTGAATTAGTAATTTTCCATTGAGATGACTTTTGGATATATTGATTAGAAATTAATCAATGCATTCTATTTAAGTAATTCACACTATGTTTAAAATTGAAAATATGCAATTTTAATTTCAAATGCATTATAATGAAATGAGTTATGTATATTCAAAAACATATTTAATTTGTACTGTTGACTTAATACAGAATTTTGATCTATTAGAACTTTTGACTTTTGTGTCGTAATTTTTTGATCAAACATCTATAAACTATAATAAACATATTAGGAAATTATAATCAATATTTAATCTACATAGTTCCAAGTCCTTGGTACACGAGTTCATGTTTTTAAAGTTTTCCTTCACAAAATCAATTCGACGTATCATGCGATTCAGAGATAACATTATATTAAAAGGCTATTTCAATTTGACAAGATAAACAGATTATTATCCATATATCATAACTTCACGTCCATTTTCGCCTATAGCCAGGACGCCCCATGAGTTTTCCACTTGACACCGTGAACTTTCGAAGGGGATTAAGTACTTCAGACCGCCGTGTCAGGATCAAACAATACCGGTATTTGGGTCGAATCACGTTGTGCCGACGAGTGACACCTGATGAAATAGATTAAATTGACTGTTTCGATGACTTAAATTTAGATTAGCATTAAACCACCAATGGATAGGATAACCTAGTTGTATCGTCCTAGAGAGCAAAAGTTTGTAATATATTGAAATTGTCCACTTACTAAAAACGTTTGATGCAACGAAGCTCGTTGTTTCTCACAAATGTTCTCCATCGAATTGTCAAACCACACAATGTAATATGGCATAAACATAGTCCTCAATGTTGCCTCCGAATCGCAAATGAAAAATTTTGTCGTTAATTTTTTAAAGAGGTTTTAATAAGATTACATTGGTTTGTCTCATTTACTATAAACAGTTCTGAATAAAGCAACAAATGACTACATCGGAAAATGCAAAGAAAATGATGATTTTTTTTAGAATGATATAAACCGTCAGAAATAAAACCGTTAAATAAAGTGCGCAGGCGCAACAGTCATATACAGCTCAGTTATCTATAACACTTTTCTCTTATCCCTTTCTTTTCGTAATCAAATATAATGAACGTTATTTTTTTATTTCTATGTAATTTACGTAGTGAGGACGCCCTTCGGCAAGATGGAGGACGACATTCGCAAAGTGCTGGTATGGGCTGATGAGTATAGCGAAGATCGAAGCGGTGGGGTATTAGGGGAGGCCTATGTCCAGCAGTGGACTGACACAGGCTGATGATGACATGATGATAATGATGATGTATTTGTTAAATCAAAAAAAAGACATTTTTGTTCAACAGAGCTGTATCGAGTTAGACTAACAAATATTCAGATTGGTATTTTCAACCTCATTTATATTTTTCATTAAAATCCTAAATAATAATTTTCTCAAAAATCTATAATTGAAACAAAATTGATTAGTCTTAATATTGAGATTTTAATACTATTTGATTTAGGAACTTATGTAATTCCTATCATGTTCATAGTAACACATTTTGAAATATAAATTTAAGAAAGTTACAGTAAATTTGTCCATTAATCGATGATTTCAAACAAATTTAGATACCTCTATCTTCATCGAAATCATGCCAGACCAGTTCTCGAGACTGTACTGGCAACAAGTGAGTTCTGCTCACCCTTGATCTCTCACAGATGCTAGCTCGGACATGGCGTCACCATGAACTCACTGAGTGAATAATTTGATAACTGATGAAACGAAGCGAATTTTACCGACTGACGTTACTAGGTCGATACAATTATTATATATATAACCTCCTAATAGAGAAGGCGTGATTAGGGGATAACTATTTCCAGCAATGGACTAACATAAGCTTGTTTATTAACTGGGTAAATGCACAAACTGCATAAAATTAGCTTTATAGCCTTGCAGAATAACGAACTCTGACATTGCCTCTTTAGTGCGAACAGACTGCATCGTCATCAGAGATTAAAATTTCTCGACTCGTTTAATTGTATCATATATATCCCGTTTATCGTTATTAGTAACAAATACGTAAAGCTAGAAGTGACTATATTAATTTAGTGATTATCTTTTAACACAAAAAAATCTTAAGCTAACATCATCATCATCATCATCATCATCATCATCATCATCAGCCTGTGTTAGTCCACTGCTGGACAAAGGCCTCCCCTAATGCACGCCACCGCTTCCGATCTTCAGCTATTCTCATCCAGCCCATAAGCTAACAATCAATCGAAAAATCGTGGAAATAACTAACCTAGGCGTCTCATCATCATTGTTGCCAGGATAATACGTAGGCCGGTTGCCCCTTTCCGATGAAGACGTCCTCTCGCCGTCTGATATATCTTCAATATCGCCATCGTGTTCAGTCGACTCTTGATCCTGAAAGACAAGAACAATGAAAAAAAAGACACAATTAGACTAAGTTTTTTAATAAACCAGAGCAATATATAAAACTTAAATTTTAATAAAACTCCAGGCCTAACTCAGCCCTGATATCAAAAAAACATCTTAACAATTAAGTATAACACACCTAATATAATATTCACATAACGTCGTTTATTACAAATCAACACTGAAATTAATTACAAACTATTTTAACTGAAAAATGAAACAAACCAAATAATCAGGAAAAAACAATAAACGCAGCAAAAAAAAATAAGCAAACATTGCAAACCTCGTATTTAAAACTGCCCAGTGACGAGTCGTCCGTATGATGGCGTATACGCGTCTCGGTTTGACGGGTTTTCGCTACGTTTAACGTTACCTTAACGGAGCGGAGAAATGAAAATAATATTTAAATAATATAAAACAAAGTGAATTAAAAATATGTATATATAAAAGCGTTTGGCGAGTGCATTGTTTACAATCATTGAAACAACAATGTGTAGTGCAACAAATAAGGCGTAGCAGGCACAAAATGATTTATTATCTGATACGGATAGAATGCTTATTACGTAAATTAAGTACTATGCATTTTTTAATTTAAATAAATTTTACTGTTTTGATATTAAAAGAACATAGCTTTTGTGTTCACAATACGTACCTATACATTGGCCATTGTTAAGAAATAGGGCAATTTTATTTAAAATATACTTTATTTAATTTACAGCATAGCTTAGAAGCCTTATTGTCAATATTGACAATCAATAAGCGAGTGTTACACTTCTATATTGAATAAAGATATTTGAATTTGAATTAAATATAACATTAACAAGTTTAGATTAGTATTGTTTCGATGTTAAATAGTGCTAAATATACGAAACATGCATATAGGTGGGGCCCAGTGTTAGTGAGTGATCTATACAGGAGGGGTGATAAACAATCGCAGAAAAGATTGATCTAACCTATTAGAAGAATCCATAACGTTTGAAAATTATCAATTATATATTAGAATTTAGAAAAGAAATATGTTTTAGAGAATTTTTGTTCGTTGCAAATATCTGCTAAAACATATTCTGCACTGGACTGATTGACCACCCCTGTTATAAGACCTAACCTTGTTTAAATATATATAACCTAAGTTTTAGTTGTCCTAAGCTATATACAGCTTAGGAAACTACGACATACGCATAAAGAGTAAAACAACTAATAGATCGCTTAGGTTTCAAAGTCATTATAAGTTATCGATTAGTATTATTGTGTTATTGTTTAATTTAAGTGTTATTTTTTCATATTAATAAATATGAAGTTAGTATAGGGCTAATTATTAGAACTACAATAAGACATGCTGTAGCGAAATGTGAAGATAACATGAAATTTAGCATTAGAAGATAGTATCAACCTTAACCCATAGAGAATTAGTGACGTATTTATTTTCATTTCGTATATTTACAGCGCTTATTTAAACTTACTTGAGTGTATTCACATTCGATTGAAGTAAAACTTTAGAATAAAATTATATATAAATAGAATGCTTCATTCAGAACACAATAATAATTTAACATTGACACATCTGTCACACAACACACAGTAAAATGTGCCTTAAGCGGAACAACACAGAAGCATCGCATTTAATTAGAAAAAAAAAAAACAATCAAACAAACGCATCAAACTAAACATGGCAACAAAAACAATGAGGTGAAAAGAAAAAACAAAACAAATTAAAAATATAACAAAAAAAAAACCTTTTCGAAACGCGGCGATATTCTCAAAATGTCGCATGTCGTTTTCATTGTAGCGTCAAAGTGACGGAACAGAGCTTCGACACGAGGCAGCTGCGACAAGTTGAGCGATTTCGGCCTCTATTCCGTACGCAGTAAGGACCATAAGCGCGTGAAAACATGTCAATAATGGTTATTCACGCACTCCATCACACATAAAACAAAAACCTCACAAAACTACGTTCCACAAACGGCACACCAAAAACTCAAAAAGCACCAAAAAATATTTAAATCTAATAATTTCGTTTATTTAACTGTGAAAACCAAAAGTCAAAGACTATAAAATATAACTAAAGTATTAAATACCATTTCAATTGGTGTTTGTAAGTTGCAAAGGAATTTAAAAAATCCACCACCAAAACCGAAACCATTTATGTGAGTGATTAGACAACACAAATTAGTGACACATTAAGTACATACAAAAAAACATGTGTTGAGAATCCGATCGGCGTGCTATACCAAAAACTACCAATTAACAACTTGTATTAAAAATGCAATAAAATTGGAAAGAACTGTGCAAAAATATTTAACAAAACGATAAATAATCTAATTACATTTTTGAACGCGAACAAAAGCGTTTATACAACTACCAAATAAGACATGGAATTTATATAAACAAACTCAAATATCAAAGTCTATCAATTGTGAAGCTCGTCGAAATTGCCGTACGCTTATTGGTTACATATAGCGTGTAGACAGAACATGGCGGCTGTCAATAACGACGAATTCAGCACTGGCGCCATTGGTCTTTGCAATTATATTAATAGGCTAAATTTTAGTCAAACCAGACTAGGATATTATGAGAGCGAAGAGGATAGGACTATTGATACAAACAAAGTGACAGACGACAACGAAGCAGCATCTTGTGTTATTATAAATAAACATTCACTCAGTGATTGAACTCAGTGATATCTCATCAATAAGAACGCTAGTTGTATGACGTTACTTCATTACCATAGGTTAGATTGTTATCACCTAATACGAGCCTGAATTGGCTAATTTATACCACTTCTTAATATTAATTCCATTTCTTATTTGGCTTCGCAAACAACTTGAACAATAAACGGTTGAACAACACGCCGAAACTCAACAATATTATACTATATTTATAATATATTTACAGTTATCTCAATATAGTTGTAAGGCGTACCTGTTTCACGCTCTGGTCTCTTCTCTTCTCGATATACCTTGTGTCCGTTCCGCTGTCAAGTGAACTGTCTTTAGAACCGTCAGAGTCGACGCGTTTGTCTGAAAAGCGAAGTTCATCTACATCCATAATGATACATAACAAGCGAAATCTTACTTTCTATATAATCATTAGTCCTTAATACAAGTAACCGCTAATATGCGAAAACTTTAAACTCAATCCCTCCAACTTGAGTATGGCAAAAAGTTCAACGCTCAAATAAAACCAAGAATTATAATAAAATGTATTTGTAATACGCTTTCATTGGTTTCTGCGCCAAACGACAATTACCACTCGATGTTTTGATAATTGCGTCCCATTTATTTTTTTAGTTCATATATATTTAGCTACTGGTTAATGTCATGCGTCGGATGGGCATGTAAAAAGTTGGTCCACCCACCAACCCGCATTGGACCAGTGTGGTGGGATACGGTCCAAAAACCCCCTAATCGATAGGGGTGTATTAGGGGAGGCCTATGTCCAGCAGTGGACTATCAAAGGCTGATGATGATGATGATGATGATGACTGGTTAATAAAGACGTAGTATCTTAAAAGCCATCACGTTTAGCAGGTTTGTAGCGTCTTATACGTATTTGTAAGAGGCAAGGCTATACTTACCATTAGGTAAGCATCTCATATCGTCGCTTTACTCAAGTTAAAGTTACATACTAATTTAATATTATGCTTTTAGTGTACACATTAAAATCCGCACCAGGGGCAGGTTGTATCCTGGTGGCCCATTTGCCGCGCGCAGGGGGCGCGACGGGCGTGGGGGGGACTTCGGGCGCGGCGAGCTCGTCGCCCAAACTCTTCTTCGCCCACGATGGCAGCTTCCCAATCCTCAATCTGATGTCAAACAAACATATACAACTTTATGAATATATACCGTAATATAAATACGTTCTTTTATTACTATAAAGCTCATGTAATAAATAACCCAAAAAAGGTATGTCTTGTTAAATCCTATGACCAAAAGTTAATTTGCAGTTGTAATAATTGACAATCAAAATTTTGGTTAACAACGGAAGAATTTTTATACTTCTTGTATGTAAGTTTTTGTTGTAGCATTTTAAAGTTTTATAGCACGGCAGCAACTTTATCGCTGAGCCGTCTATTATGTCTGTTAGTTGACAATTTTATAATATTGACATATTTTTTTTAAATCCGATATTCAAAATGGCTAAACACAATTATTATATGGCTCTTTCTTTTTAATAGTTTACTCACGTGTAATCCGCAACGACGGGAGTGCTGAATTTATTCGGCTCCACCAATTCCCGCGGGGGTGAGCCCAACTGCGAATCCGTCTCGCTGTCGAGACCTGACGCGCCATTCGTAGAGGGCGCAACTTTCCTATATTGGATGAATGATTGGCCATGAATTTTATTCCAGGTTTGATATTTAAGATAAACAACTGTCTGACGCGCACAGAACTCGTGCGCTAGTTAATAACTAGTATGTCGGTGATGGGAATCCATAAAATTTTACCCTACCAATAAGGTGTCCAACGTGACAATATTATCAACAGAATCCTCCGATATAGCAAACTTAAAAACTATAACTGATTATTGATATTATTTTTAATTACCTGCCCTGCCGTATCGCCTGCTGCGCCAACCGAGCTCGCATCGTGACGACCATGTCGTGGGGCACGCGCCACACGAATATGCACCCGTCGCCGCTCGCCGACACCAAATGCTGACAGTCCGGTGTAAATCTACCGAAAATCAAATAGAAATGTGTTTTAGCACGATATAATAGTAAATACTTTAAAACTCCTCTTTGAAATGTAATAAAATTAAGCCTTTACATTCTTTAAAACTTTTTTTTGGACTTAATTATTAAATATTCAATAAGCGTTATACTAATATTTTACCTTAAACCTGTGACTATTTCCGAATGTCCGTACATAGTGGCCATACACTCTCCTGAGTAGTAGTCGTATACGCTAAGAATCTTATCCGTGCTTGAGGTAGCCAAGTAAATGCCGCTGTTATCCAGAGCGACCTGAAACATAACATAAGCAAGAGATAAAAAAATTTCTCCGTTAAAAATATTTTATATTAACAGTAAACATAGAAACTTTACATTATTTTCTTACGGACTAAAATATATTATTACAAAGAACTATATGAATATATGACTGGCTACAAAATTTCTGACTTTGACAATGTGTTAAATAAAAATCGAATCCTTTTGCATTTTATTTTGTTGTTACTTTATTTAATGTATGATTGGCATTATTAAAACCTATTAATTTATGCATGCTACTACACATTTACATAACTAAATAATACATTTATTAAATATTTACCTTAATTAAAGTTCCGTCTTCGGCAGTGGTGCCTCTGAAAGTCTTTGTATGCCTTCCATGCGCCGCACTGTAAACTCTCACGTTGCGATCCTGTACATAGAAATGCAAGATTAACAATTTGCTTTGACGACTAATTTAATAATTAATTTTAACATTCTATCTTTTTACAATTTCTTTATGAGCGATAGACGAATATATTTAGTTGAAATGGCTAGAAAGTTTTATATGCACTAGAGATTTCGGAAAATCAAACATCAAATAATGAAACAAGCATCTAAGCTTATATTCAATCAAAACCAAAATTTACCTGACACGCTGTAAGTATATGCCGACCGCCCGCATCGACTTCCATATCGTATAACGTTGTGCGTCCAGAAACGTTTTGACCCCGCGCGAATTGATAACTGCCATCTTGTGTCTAGATAAGAAAAATTACAAGACATTAAACATTACTACCATTAAAAAAGCACACAAATATTGCTTAAAATATCTCGATATAAACGTTTGTTATTTTTCGCAATTTATTCTATACTAGAGCCAATTAAGACCCGGTATCAATTAAAAACAAAAAACGCAAATTTCAGTACAATGTCTCAACAAAGTTTTGTAAAACCAATCACAGTATTGTTATTATGGTTGCAGTAATTTTTTGTTTATAAAATATTCCTTATATATAGAAGGGCAAGGGATTTGCTTGCCTTCGATATTATATATGATTTAGATATATAAAAAGTTGGTTATAAAATTATTAAATGTCGTTAAAAATAATAACTTAAAGACAAACTATAAAGTATGCTTATAGTTTGTCTTTAAGTTTTATCAGATCTAAGAAAAGGATAATAAAATATACTAACAGTTTTGAGTTGCCTGAAGAGTATGGTCTTGTCGGCACCACACGACACCATCTGAAGCCCTGAACTTGAGCTTAAGAAGCGCACAGCTGTGATCGAAGAAGAGTGTTCGTCCAACGTCTGCAGTATTTGATAGCCCTGCAAAGGAAATATCATTGTCAATAAAATTAAAAACTTTTTAGTTTTAAAAAAAACTCACAACTTACACTAACACTTACAGCATATATATTAATATACTTACTTGATAAAATAAGTTGCGCCACTGTTCTTAGAGCTTAAATTGCAAATGACGGTCTAATTAGAATGCTTTTGGCTAAGACGAAATAACATTTATATTTAGAATTTGTAGACGTAATTTCTCCTAATTTATTAGAGAATAGTCTCAAATTGAATAAAAACTTATTAGTGCTACTGCTACAACATAGGCCATCAAGAAAAATATGCGTAGCCATAAAAAAAAAAAGTAAGACGCACTCGGTCGACGAGGAAGACGTGCACCAGTCGGTCGCGGACGCGGAGGCGAGCAGCCGCGGCGCGCCGCGTACTCGAGGCAGAGCACCTCCGCGTCGTGCGCCTCCAGCGTGTGCAGCGGCGCGCCCTCCGCCGAGTGCACCCACACGTTGCCCGCGCGGTCGCCGGCCGCCACGTGCTTGCCGCAGGGCGAAACGCGGACGCATCTGTTAAATTAGATTAATCTTGCTCAAAAAAGGTTCTTATAGGTAAATATATCATAACATTTATTGTGTTATTGTATCATAACATTTATGATTGATGACCCAACATTATTTGGTTGTGTCATCAATCTATGGAAACTAAACGACTGATAATTATATAAATAATACATATATTATAGATACAAACCCGCAGACAAGAGAAAAATACTGCTCTGAATGCTCACTACACAATATTTTTTCCCGTGGTAAACAGTCGTAGTCCAATACGCCAGATGGGTCTTTCTTGATATATATATATATACACGTAACTTTAATACTTAATCAAATGTATGTAACCAATATAATCCGTGGTAACGATGACATATTCATTTGTCGATTGTCACTAAGTGATTGACATTTCACTGAAAATTCGTAAAAAGGAACTCTAAACTAACGAAGCCCCTATGTTTGTGTTGCTGTTAACAACAATTCCTATTTCCTATGACACTCTCAGTGACCGTACCCTTTTTCTTCGTGCATCATTAGAGTTAATTTAAAAAAAATAATATCTTACCTGACTCCAATCTTGTCGTCATAGGTCTTGGATTTGTCTTTATCGCTGGTGGCAGTCAGGTCCACATCCTTCAGGAATTTCAACTCGGGATCGATGTAAATTATTTTATTTAGCTCCTGAAATAGAAAAAACCATAAAGTGCTTAGTTTGATTTTATTACCAAAAAGTTTTGATGCGACAAAAGTGCAGACGCACTGCAACGATAACATATATTTTCTGGTATTTTATCCTATTGTACAGACTCATCGTTAATTTTATTCCTACTCTCTTTATATTTACATACACTTATGAAACAAACCATTAGTCACGCAAACCAATTTTAGATAAACAAAATGTTCCTTTTCTTCAAGCACTATTTATTATAAGTAGTTCTCTTCGATATTTAATACTTACATTACTATATATGTTGGGTCCAGCCGGTTTGAGGTTCCACACTCGCACCGTGTCATCGCTGGAGCAGGTGAGGAAGCTCCCAGGGGGCAAGGGTCCCCCTGGTTGCTGCGCGTCCCCCAAGGACACCATGTCCACGCCCCATATGCAAGCCGAGTGGTAAAGCGCGGAATGCGATTTCCCGACCTGTAAATAAACAAAATAAAACTGTACAGCAGATAATATTATAGGCGTAGATTAAAGCTATTGGTGATTGGTTCAAAATCGCATCTTCAAAGGGTCAAACAATTTTGAAAATGCACAAATCCCAGATTTGATTGAGGATTATAATAAAATACTAATAACATGATGACTACATGCTTACTCATTAGTTTGTCGCATAAAGCTGGTCGCTACGAAAGGTTTAAAATCCTATTTTTGCGTATGCCACTTCGTGTACCAATATCTAACTAGACCTTAATAAAATTAGAACGTGATACAAAATCTGTCAGTCAATATTATTAGAGACGTGCAAGTACTCCATACTAAGTGCAATCATTGCTTTCAAAAAGTACATTCCATGCGGCGCCAAAAAACTCTATAATCATAATCTTATATGCTTCAGGTATACTTGCTTAACTTTTAACATAATTATCGCCATCCTCTAGTACTGGCAGATAATATGTACTTTAAAAACATAATATAAAAATGATCTGGTCGTCTTCGACTGACCCGTTTGATATCACGCACGTCCCACACGTACAAGCTGTGGTCGTTGTACACGCACGTCAGCTTGTGGTTTCGCTCGTCGTACGTTAGAGCGACCGCGTCCGGATAGCGGGCGTTCGATGGCTGCGTGAACATGTGACTGCAATTAAATATTAGTTTTTAGGAAGTTCTGTTTATATCGAGTGAGATGCTAAGGGTCATCATCATCATCATCATCAGCCTGTGATAGTCCACTGCTGGACATAGGCCTCCCCTAATACACCCCTATCCATTAGAGGGTTTTTGGACCATATCCCACCACGCTGGTCCAATGCGGGTTGGTGGGTGACTAAGGGTCACTTATGCAAAAATCCAGGATTTAAATATGTACCGTTTAGCATTAAAGACATTGATAAATATTACAAAAAACTTAATGCAATCATTGGTTTCTGTACGGTACAGTGTTTGAAGTAGACAACTTCGTTCGCAATATTTATAAATACTTACTTATACTTAGAAAAAGGTTTTCTTAATACTTACTTGATATTAACTCCCTGTGAAACGTCCACGCCCAAGTAGTGTGTTCGAGGTAGTGTGGTGATATATCGCAACGAATCCGGTGCAAAGCAACGCACTATTCCCTCGGCGCAACCGACGAATATGTAGTTCGCCCCGATCGCCATACAATTCGCGGAGGACGTCTGAAATGGATAGTAGACATAAAATTTTTATTATAATATACCACTCAAAGTATATAAACAATTAAAAAAGCATAAAGAATAAATAATCTGCCCAAACGGACCAGCAGGAATTATTAATAAAAGACTATAAACGCCCAAGCGACAAAACAACAAGAACAATTTTATTTAGGACAACTGTTAGGTATACGTAAACAATTTAACCCGAAAAGTAATATATAATATAATTAATAAGTAAAGTAAACTAATTCATGTCAAACGTACATCTCGATGATCACGCACTTAGTGTGAATTTGCTTAAACAATGAGCCAACTAATTCGTGCCATTGTTAACATCAACACTATTAATCCATACAGCACTGTTAATAAATTTAAGAAAGTTGTTAAGAGATGTTTGTGTATGATAGCACATTATTGCTGTATTGACTACATCAATTATAACACACTCTGGTAATTAATTGTTAGCTCCAGGCTATTTCAATGTGAGAAAAATATGATTGATTTATAAAAAATAAATTTATAAAACAATGGAAAAAAGAGTCCCACTGAGTTTCTTACACGAATTCTTCTCAGCTCAGTGGCTTCAATTTCTGAACCGTTGGTAGTTTGTTTGACAATTCATAAGAAAGTGTTATACTTCTATATTGAAAAAAGATATTTGACTTTGACTTACATTATATGGTAGAAAGATTTGTTTGTTTATTTAAAATAAAAACTACTTAACCGATTCGAAATACTCTTTTACTACTAACTGCCTCAGTAGTCTAGTGGTATGGGCGTGCTTTAGAAACCGGAGGTCGTGGGTTCGAATCCTGCGGGGACTCAATAAATTTTCATTGTTGTTTCCTAGTTGGTTAGGGCCGATCACCCAATTGTCTGAAGATGATCCATGCGTCGGCTGGGCACGTAAAAAGTCGGTCCACCCACCAACCCGTATTGGACCAGCGTGGTGGGATACGGTCCAAACCCCCTAATGGATAGGGGTCATAAGGGAGGCCACCCACCCTCAGCTCGACCCACTTGTCCAGCAAGCGCCGGCCGTTGAACTCGCAGAGCAGCCCGCCGCGCGTGATGGCGAAGGTGCTCTCGGCCGCCTCCCCGCGCCCGCACACCACGTCGCAGAACTCGTTGTCCTTCTGCTCGCCCAGGATGGCCGAGCGGCCCATCAGCGGCACCGGCTCCTTGAACTGCAATGAACGAACTCAAACTCTAAAGTCTAACACTTTAGCACAGCTATCGAAACCACGGTTTCGGTTCCTTCGGCTGTATTATACAAAGTCAAGGTTAAGTTATATATTTTGCACAATAATATAGTACGACGGTAGACTTAATGACTAAAACATTTTCTATTAGTCAGCTAATTGATGGTTGAGAGAATTTTGAGCAGGTGCAATAAATAAGAATAGAAAAAGACAAAATTTATGTTCAAGACTAAAATGGTCTTTAGTTAAACATAAATAATGATATTATGCATACATAGACTATAAAACATACACATCTTACATATTACTAAATACCCATATAATGATAAAAAAATGTACATATATGGATATAATACATCTACATACATAAATAAAAAAATGCGATATAATATAAATAATATATGTTTCTTCTCATTATAACTGCCTTATAAAGTATTTACGAATTTTGCTCATATACATTTCAATTTAAAGGCAAAAGTCTAATAACACTTTAGCACACCAGATCAAGGTTAAAATATAATACATACACATTATAACAACGAAGTATAGAGAAATTATCAAGTAATTGACATAAAATTTCATGTCCTGGTCTGGTGTGAGATCTTGACCAGCCTTCCATCCACTGCGTTTATAATGGAGGCTCATTTCTACAATCAGGCGTAAGGCCTGCCTGTTTTTTCGCTTAATTTAATTTAAAAAATAACCCCATCCTTTGATCTCACTTTTAAAACACATAATACTCTAACTATAAAACAATAGAGTGCAAAGCTGTAATACATCAGGATTCCAACGGGCGACAAGACCATAAAAGCAGTGATCAATAGGAGGTAGCCCTTTATCACTAACAACTATTGAAATGGTAACAATAAAAATTATACATTTGTCGCACACCTTGGCATTCCTCGAATACTCCAAGTACCAGAACTTGACATGCCGGAAGCCGACGGTGACGAAGTAATTGCCGCTCTCCGAGAAACTGACGGCCTTCACGCGAGACGACACCTGGAAGTTAAAAAAGGGGACACAATTAAAATTCATATGCACGTAATATATAACGTATATATGCGTAAACAGATAAAATATTAAAAAATATTATTTTTGCTTAAAATTTAAGTAAGAACAATAATTAATGAATAATCGAGTGTGTAATAGAGTGATGTTAGTATTTTTGCAGTATTAACGGGGAAAAACGTCAGATTAAATTTTACTTTTATACCCGTTTCTACAAATACAACAAAAATTGTCATGACATAAGTACGTATAACCAAGTTTACACATTCATTACCAAAACCTTGCTACTAAAAAGTATATTACGTATATAAAGAACGTTTACAGGTAAGGAATTATAAAATTCACTTTCATTACCTTATTACTGGCAAGTTTGAGGTTGGCACGCCAATCCCACACATTCACGATCATGTCATGTTGGGAACCAACCGAGACTAGATACTTCGATGATGTCGAAAATGCCTGAGAACAAAAATAAAAATATTTAAATTTTACTTTTAATACAAATTGCGGCTCTTATTAAATATTTTCAGTTGCTATCAAACTGTTTACTCTATTACAAAGTCAAGAATTGTCATATGCATATTGCTAAAAATGTAATTGTATACTTTTACCGTAAAAATAAAGTTAATTATAAAAATATTAACTTAAAAGATAAAAACTATTTCCGTAGAATTAAGAAAAAGATACTCACAACGCAGTTTACACCGTGTGTGTGTCCAGGAAATTCAGCTATCTGTACTGCTCCAGATGCGGACGGATCCTGCGTAAAGATAAAAGTTATAAAGTATACAAAGCAAACGTCTAAATACAAGAGGGCAAGATATACTATATACTACTCGCCGCTAGATGGCGCTAGTTAACTGTATATAAAATGCTAAACCATTCTTGTCAATAGATAACGCTATTGGAAAAACGTTATTAATTGCGCATACCTACGTACCTACGTACAAAAAACTCATTAAAGTTTTTTAGCAATGAAAAATGTTTGTTACAGCGTGAATTTAAAAATAAAAAGGATTATTTTCAAACTTACGCCAGCACCGACGGCTATATATTTAAAAATAAACCTCATTCCATTATCCTGAAACGGCTAACAATAAACCATTATCAAACTATTTTCTGGTACTTTTTTATATTATTGAAATTTTAATAAAAGGTTTGCAAGACTACTCTTAATGGCGCCACTTTCTTGCCATTAGTAGAACGTTTACATCAATTGCAGGCTTAGATAGGTCCTGATAACGATAAATAAACAATCTAACACGAACTGTTCGACACGTGTTAATTTTATATTAGCCTAGGAAAAAAATTATGTGATGAACAGTGTTTCTCGTGTCTGAAGTAAACTAACTCTATCTATTTATCATTAAACTATTTTAGTACTAGCTTTGCTTAGTTTGGGACTAGATGACGTCATGTTATTCGTCCAGAAACATTTACTCGTCCCACCGTTGGGCAAACCCACCTGTAGATCCCACAGTCGTACCGCGGGCGCGTGCCCACACTCCCCCGTGGCCAGGTAACGTCCGTCCGGCGAAAAGGCGACGCACGTGACGCTCTTGCGGGACGCGTTCAAGACATGCGACTGGCGGTTCTTGCGCACGTTGTAAAGTACAACCGTACATCTGTAAAAATACGTTTATTTATTGTATAAGACAAGGGAAAGAGTAAATAATTAAATCGTTTGTTAAAAGGATACGTTTATGTTATAAAAGCAGCGTACATCATACCACAACTAACCTTTGGATATAGGATGGGACGTCACTTTAAGAGTATTTACACCGGCAGGAACTACTTTATATCCTAGTCCCATTATCAAAACTGTTTATAAGTTGTGAGCTTTTTTTGTATATAATCTTAATAACAATAAATTAGAAGAGGACAGCATAGTTATATTTCATAGCATGATTTCCCTATTGATACATCCTCGAAAACTTAAAGTTCAAATACATGTTGTTTTTATATTTACAGATTGTACTTTCCAACGCGCATCACTGAACAAGACCTAGAAAAGACAAGTAAAAGTCTAGAATAGGCGGGGGAGAATCCCAAAGCCCAGCCATTTCTATCCATCCCTTTTAGTTTCAGTTATGTAAAGTACCACACGATTACCCAACCGGCGTCTTTATTCGTGTGTCCTCGTATGCGCGTACATTAACAATGTACACAGCGGTACACTAAGGCATTTGTCGTGTGCGGCCGTGAGAAAGGCCGTGTCTCGAGCGACAGACACCGGTCACACATACCGATAAGGTCCAATTTTATTTAAATGACGTGTGATATTGACGAGCGGAGCGGTAAGCGTTTTATACTTAAGGTAGAAAAGCTTTTTGATTAATTCTTACCATAAATTAGATCTATTTTAACACTTCGTTAAAGGTCATTTGTTTTATCAAACTGCCTGACTACCTCCTTAGCCGAGTGGTATAGTCATTTGCTTTAAAAACCGGAGGTCGTGGGTTCGGTCGTGGATCCTGCGGGGACTCAACAAATTTTCATTGTTATTTCCTAATTGGTTAGGACACCTTGGGCCGATCACCCAATCGTCTGAAAAGTAAGATGATCCATGCGTCGGATGGGCATGTAAAAAGTCGGTCCACCCACCAACCCGCATTGGACCAGCGTGGTGGGATACGGTCCAAAACCCCCTAATAGATAAGGGTGTGTTAGGGGAGGCCTGTGTCCAGCAGTGGACTATCAAAAGCTGATGATGATGATGATGATGTTTTATCGAGCAAGATTTAGGATTTACAAACATATAACGTTATATAGCCTTAGCTATTAGGAGCGGACCAAACAGAATACTATTACGCATATTCATATTTAACACGTTAGTCGCATAATAGGCAGAAGATAACCAAATATAGTTAGCACTCTGTGACAATCAATTACTCAGATTTTTAATATTGATAGTTATATGATATATTAGAAGCTATATATTATAAACTTTCCGAGAGTACCGAAAACCCGTTCTCAATTATTACAATTTTTTATTAATAGTGGTAGTTCTATTATTTGGAGCATAAATAACGTTTTATAATCATTACATTACATTTACTAAAGACTTTAATTGTTTTAAAAACTATAAAAACGTATAAAAGAAGAGGGCTGGGGTCAGAGACTGAAGTTTATAGAAATCGCTTTAATTTTACAACTTCACTTCAACAGTCCGCTTTCGTTTCGTACAGTTATTTCATACTTATTATCATGGTAATAAAACCTTTCGTATAAAATGCAACTGTATAACTTGATTGTTTCCGTGCATATTTTGTATTGTTATAATAATGTCAAATTTTAAATTAAATCACAATTTTGTCAATTCCATTTATTCATTTTGTTAAAAAAAGAAAAATTTTGAATACTAGAAACATCAACAATAATTTGTATATTGTTTCTTCAAATGTATATTTTGCATGTTTTTGTAAAGACACATGCACATTTTTTATTGTACAATTTTGTCCTTTTTTAATTGTACAAAGGAGTTCCTGTAAAAAGATACGCAGCTCTTAAATTGAACAATGGGATACGATAGAGCGGAATTTAGTTTTGAATTTATTTTCTTTATATCAAAGTCAAAAACATGTTTTGAAATTAAATGTATATAATAATATATATTATATCACGAAAACTCAAATTAGCTAATCGTGTTAACCGCTTAGCCACTTCACTTAGCGCCGAGGTTACTAATCCCGTCAATGTCCCATGTTAAGCCCATTGTCAATATTCATCATGTGTATGGGTCACGACATTACTTCACTTTGTATTCTATGCAGCTTTTACTATCTTTTATGGTTTTAGTCTTTATGTAAACTTCAAATTGTTCCATTTGAAATAACAAAAGTTCTCCAACAACGATCCAAAAAGCGTGGTAAAATCGCACATTGTTTTGCTTAATTCAGAAAACTATGAAAAAAAGAAATATATAAGAGAAAGAAGGAGTATATCAAAAAAGAAGATTTAGAATCATAACCAGACAGATTCAACAACAATAACGCTAACAACATTATCGATTGTATTTCACATTGTTTCGTTTGCTATTTTAATCATATGCCTTGCTAATGAAATAAATAACTCTATTTATTCAATAAATATTAACAGCATTTGCATTGATCGATGTACACTCAATCTAACATTTATTAACAAAAGAGTAAGCAATAAAAATTTGCACTTGTCAAAACACGATGCCATTCCCGCAGGGGAAACTCCCACATAAGAAAGAATGAGTGTCAATGACCCCTAAACCAATCGGGTAATTGATTAAGTGAACGCAGGATAATACTTACAAACATTACAGAAGAAAAAAGCAACATAACATCAAATAAACTTTACAACAATACCAGCGTAAACTAAGACAATGGACCTATAAACATCAAAAGAATAAACTGATGAGTCAGTGTACAATGTACCAGTGTCATATTAATCATTCATGACACAAGAAGTGATAGAATCATGCGCTTGCATTAATTAATTAAATACCCCCGACCGTAATAAGTCACTCGAGGTTAGGATTGATTGTAGACCGATCTAGAGCTGCGTTTTACCGGAACTTTAATTATGAAATTGGTTTAGCGGTAACTGAATGAATAAAAAGGAAATGATTTAATTAAAAGGATGCGTTTACTTTGGTCAGTGTATATTTTAGCGTTAGACAGATTCTCAATCTAATCTATTATATGAAGTGTAACATTTTAGGTAGACGCTATTATTATAATGCCCGAGAAAAACTGACAGCCAAGCATTAGTATTAAAAGGTATTTTTATTAATCAATAAAACAAGATAGAGCATGCAGCGACAAAGTTTAGAAGTAAGTTACTTTAATATTGCCGGCTTACGGGAAACGGGGAAATATCGAAAACTTAAAGTCATCTTCAGATGTACCGTTAATCGGCAAACAAAAGGTTTGCGGCAGCTGTCGAGGAAACGGAAATCGACCATCGGCACAGTCCGGCAGACATGGGGTCGTTGTACAACGAGAATCGGAGACACTTTTCCGTTTGCCACACACAGACGGACAAAATAATCTAGCTGTTTAAAATTAGAACACCCACAAAACGTGAAATTATTATGATTTAACAGGTAGTGGGTGTTCGAAAGTTGCGATATAAGAAATCTTCTTTTATGTTACACGTAGGATGCAAACGTCTGTTTTATTCAGACATAACTTATTTATGTAAATTGATCATATATATATAGGTACATATAATTTTTCGCTTTTATCTGATTTTTGTAGCACACTTCGAAAGGCCACAGCGAAAAGATTACTCATTTCATCATCTATTCTTTTTGTCGTCTTATAATGCAATAAGTAACTTTATAGTTAAAGTGGTTAATATACACAGAAATAATTTAAAATCAGTAAAAGTAATTACATTACAATATATAAACAGTGTAAGATTTGTATCATAATTATGTATCGTGCATCTAAAGCGTTTATCGCGAAGGGTCTAGACAAACGTGCACAGTTTAAAACTTATCGATTGTGGGTGCGCCTTCGCCGCACCTCCGCATCGTGTGAGACACGCCTTAGCACGAGCTTCACATATAGCCATATCCCACCCTAGTGGCGGTGGCAAATTTGTGTTTTTTGTCGTAACATCACCCCCGAGTCGTTCACCCCCTAACGATCCTGCCAGCAGTGTTCGTTTAATTAAGGATATTGATTATTTTATGAATACATTTTTAGAAGTTTTTTAGGAGTACAGGAGGGCATCGTAACCATGGACATTGATGAGCCCTTCAAATGTTTTCGGTGTAAAAGTGTATGAATAAAATTAAGTAAACAAAAGGCTATTATGTCTATAGTTTTATATCTAGACTTTGTCCGCGTAAACTGTAAAAAAACATTTTCAAAAAAACTGTCCAAAAAATAGAAATAGATGTACTCCCTATTATATTAGCCAGCCTTTACATATGCTATCGTGGACTTTTTTATAGATCTAGAAAATTAGAATATTTCCACCATACATTGTTTTGTTATATCTCATAGGGTATAGGCAGTGTTTTCATTGAAAGCTCTGAGACGCTTATATCTGACAAGTATTAATATATTTTACTGAAATGTTCAAAAAAACTATACAATTTATATACCTAAACCTTCCGGAAGAATCTTAGACCGATTAGTAAAACTGCCTGATCGATCTGTGCTGTAGTATTTGAATTAATCGCGAACAGACAGACATGCAGACGCGGCCGGGGAATTTGTTTTATAATATGCATAGATGTTTAGTACTGGAAATACCAGTGACATTACGTTTCAAGACGATTTTACGTGAACATTATCTAATTAAGCGCAATGTAAAGAATCTCAAAGATTAATAACATTATTATCCTTGCTGGTTTCCTTTGTGTTATTTTAAAGATTATTCTTAGTGTTCTAACAAAGAAGTCGCGCAGCCGCAACTCGGTACGTCCGATATTGATTATGAAAAGTATTTATTTTTGATTATACTAGTATAGATAATCATCTATCTTATAGATACAGTTACCAAACAGGAAAATTACCTCGATTGTAATCTTTTTTTACTCTTTGTTCTCCCAGCTCTTATCCCAAGAAATCATAAAACCACCAAGGCAAGCTGCCAACTGACGTCCACAAAGTCCAAAAGGATATGAAAATCAGATGTTAACAATTTTTCTCTGGTTTATCCTCCTAAATCTATAGGGTAAAGGGAGATATATTGGTGATATAAGTAATTTGGTGCTATTTTTTAAAACACTTTTGTATGACCTGTATTATATTTTTTAAAACACGTTAGCGAATTGCTACAAGTGTAAACGGTATAAAACCTTTTCACCCGCTCCGGTAATTTGTCTCAGTGTTTGGCGAACAAAACAATTCGCTAACGCGGTCATACAAAAGTGTTTTAAAAACTATCACCAAATTACTTATATCACCAATATATCTCCCTTTACCCTAAGTAAAATGTATCTATTGTTCCAAGCTAAATTAAACTCATACCGAGTAGCCTACTACAGTTAGCAAGTTAGCGTCATATTTTGGACCGCAGGCGAACTGACGTACTAGCCGGCCGGACGTAGGGCACGATAGCTGTATTCATAATGGTGTTACATCATTATTATGCCGTTCGCATGGTCAACGACCACGTCGGAATCCTCCTTTGGTTTGCGGTTGAGATTGTTGCTTATAACGACGGTCATCTATCGAGCAGCGAAAAAGTATGCCAACTGAATATGATCATGTTTATGTGATAGAGAGCCTTTCATTTAGGAGTCGAAAAGAAGAGGGTTTACCATTGTATTGGGGTTTCTTACTTTTTTGCAATGCAGAAATATGAGACATGGGTCAAACCAGCATGTTGAGATTATTATTAACTGAAATTAGGTTTTAGGCATAGGTTTATCAATATAATCTTTTAGAGTTATGTTCCCAAATAAACGAAATCGTAGCTAATTTCAATTACTAGGATTAAATTATGACAATTTTTTGTCTAAGAGTGTCATGCAAATTTGTATTCTTATATTGTATTTCCTACTGCCTCCGTAGCCTAGTGGTATGGGCGTGAGCTTAGAAACCGGAGGTCGTGGGTTCGAATCTTGCGGGGACGCAACAAATTTTCGTTGTTGTTTCCTAGTTGGATAGGGCAATTTAGGCTGATCACCCAATTACCTGAAAAGTAAGATGATCCATGCGTCGGATGGGCATGTAAAAAGTCGGTCCACCCACCAACTCGCATTGGACCAGCGTAGTGGGATACGGTCCAAAACCCCCTGATGGATAGGGGTGTATTAGGGGAGGCCTATATCCAGCAGTGGACTAACACAGGCTGATGATGTGACATTGTATTTCTCTTGGGCGAAATTTATCGCTTAGTGTGACAGACCTTTTGCTAGTAATATTATAAGCAGTGTTAAAAATATTTTAAAATGTAGTAACAACCATAAGAGGGCTCATTATAAAACTCCATGTCACCGCGCAAACACATGAACAAGCGCAGAGTACAGTAATCTAATTCACAAAGGGATTTCTGTTGTTAACAACATTAAATTAAATATTTGTTACACATTGAAACATATTACTAATTATTTTAGATGACATGTTTAATTTAATTGTATATAATTATAATACTCCGAACGTTTCTCAGATAGGATTACAATATTACAAAAAACATTCCAAATAACTATTCAAAACAAGAAATGTTAGAAATTAACAAAAGAAATATCGTTGTACAGAACCCTTTGCGCGCTGCAATTACAACTCGTGCTTTGCCGATTTTACCTTTTCATATTTATGTAATATTCATTACACTCAATGTAACCGAGCGAATCGGACGGACGAGAGACTTGAATGAATCTGTTACGTCAAATTCGGTTACTCTAAACCTTTTATGCGGCTGATTTCGATAAAAGTGAAATTGGAGACCGGTTCTCTGTTGTCCATGGAGAGCAAGATTTGCATACGTGCATATGTTATGCGTTAATTACGTGTAAAGGCGAGACATTAATTGATTACGTCACTACTTTAACATAAGTCTAATAATTATACGATTAGATTTATAGACAAAAATAATTTATTGATTTTCGATACTTAAATAAACCAACATTTAAATTATTACAAAACGTGATAATTATTATTTTTACCCCTTACGTACTTCGTACGCGTCAATTACAAATCGTAATCTGTACTTACTTACTTTATACGGTATGTTACCATTAAGTTTTCCTCTAACTGACGCTAAAAAATAAATATCTATGAAATAATATATATCTGCCGATAAGCGCTAAACACCACGGAAATTCATTTTGGCACCACCAATTGCGGATATTGACACGGATGGCATGTGCGATTTTCTCACGTCGTGTTCATTAAATGAACAATATAATCATTTTTAGTACTAATACGTCGCAGCTGTCACTGTATATGATTACAACTTTAGTAGTGGCACTTGCATAATGTTATAAATAGAGATAATGCGATGAGGTAATACATCATAGGGGAAAGTAAGACATAGTGAATGGACAGAAGTTGAAAACCAATTATCCGTACAAATGTGCAGTCTGCCAGTCCGCAGAGAAGCCGCTTTAATGGATTATCTTCCATTAGCCCCTTCGTATGAACCCGCTGATGTAGATATGTAACGTGATCCACTTAAACAGTTTGCTACGCTGTACATAACTACTAAATATTCCTAATAAATCGTCGTAATCTTTATAAATAAGACAGTTTCTCTTCTAATTCTTACTCGTGTTTTACAGAAAGAAATACTCTTTTTATCTATTTCATGTCATTTATTGATAATCCACATTGAAATTAGTGGCTATCTTGGAAATTGCGATCGAGGAACACAAACGAATTACCCTTTCATGCCGGTAAGCTGTAGACACTCCAGTCTAAAGGGTAACACAATATAACTAATGTAATGTAAAAAGATTTTAAAGTAAAGAAAAATACATTAAAAGCCAAAACATAATACGTCGCACACAAATGACAATAAAGCGCTAAACTGCATCAGCCAGTCCAAATTCATAATAAAAGCGTAAATATCGTTAAAGCCTACAAAATTTGCATTTGCGCAACGGCAAACGAGCCCGGCTCGGTACTCCGCGCTTGCAATACAATCTTAACCCAGATTCGACCCCCTGACCTATGCGATGTTTAAAATCCGTGATAACGCTGCGAAATAAACAAAATCGCGGCACGATTTAATTAAAGTGCGGACAAACAGCGAGCGGTCTCTAAAAGTAAATTATAAAACGACACGGCCCAAAACTACCTCTGTGGTCTTTTTAAACAGATCATTGCTTTACTGAACGCAGACGTGGGTTCGAATCCTGTGGAGTGTCAATTGCTGTAGTGCAAAAATGGACAATCGCCAAAATATTACAATTATTCCTGCATCATAGACATGTTCAACGCTGAATACGATTATTAGGTCGACATTAAGTATTTAGATCTCTAGCTATCCGTAAAACTTAATTAAACAGAATAATGAAAATATATTTATATTATATAAGTCAGACAACAATAGTTCTGATTAAACAAAATTAGTAAAGCTCATTGAATATGAGAACTGTAAACCATTAAATAACAAAAAATATTTTACTAATTTTATTGTTTGTTTGTTTGTGCACATAATTTTTGTTTTACCACGCAGAGCAAGTAAAACTTCATACGGGCGTGCTTAAGTACCAACACACTTTATCCCGACCTACATACTCAATACTGCTATATCATCATCATTTTTTCGCATATGTCCAAAACAAAGTCAAGTATGAGATATATATGAATTTATGTAAAAAAAAAGCATAATTTCAAACTGAGTTAGCGGCAGACCAATGGCGTTTGACGTTTTGCCGAGAAATCTCATCGAAACGCTCTCCATACGGCAAAATTAGTTTGAAAATTCTTAATGTACGATTTCAGGTTATATTTGGATTTGGTATATAGTAATATGTCTAATCCAAGAAGATTATTGTTGTTATAAAACTCGAATGACCTATATATTGAGAAAGTCTTAAGTTTACTTACTACTTACAAGCCTGTTAAAAAAGGTAATGAGTAAAGAGAAATAACGTTCCTCTTTTTTGAAGGATATCGTATTGTTACTTGATGGAGAAGATTGTATTGTATCATTTACAATATTAACATAAACAGAATATATCATCCTAATCCAGTTGTAGTTATAAAATATGCCTGAAGATATAAAAACACTAGAGGGTACCTTAGCCAATAAAGTTTTCGGTTATCAAAGGAACGAATACGGTAGTAATTTACATCCTAACGTCATCCAGGTCGACAAATAAGAGCGCTAGGTATTTGGGCTGTTATTTGTGTAGCTCTTGAAGATTGCTGATTTCGTTTACCTAAATTATTGTTAGTAATATAATGTAACGAATTGATTAAATAAGGTAAAATCAACCCACCCTGCCGGATACGCAACGATCTCTGTGTTGGGATCACAATCGAGCGCCGCGTTACTGCTCACAGTCAATCCTAACACTGACTCCAATTTGATCTGCGAAAAACGAAAAAAAAAGGCTCATTAAAGTTTTATCACAAACATAGCTCGATATAAATAATAAACATTGCATTGTTTAATATAAAACACATTTGACATTCGTACAGTAACCGAAATTGTTTACTTGTAACTTTTCTCATTTCGTTTTGAAGAAGTTTAATATTAATGAAATGAGTATATATTAATAAGTAAGTCAAAAGTATCTATAATTTATTATATCCGTGGTCACACATAACTGTATAATGTCATTATCTTACTTCATTACTCAAGATTAATAAGACACAGAAACAAAACAATAGACAATCACAAAGCCGCCGTCGTGATACAATAAACGAACCACAATTCATATTCATACCGAGGCTTCATTTTCTTCCAACAATGTATAATATGTAGAGTCCGACCGAAACTGTTTTTCCGGCCGAAACCGAAACCGAAACCGAAAGTTCGGCCGTGGCTTCAGTTTCGGCCGAAACCGAAACCGAAACCGAAACTCACGTGATCAAGTATAAAAATTCTTAAAATACTAAAATATGGAGCTTTTATACCTATTATTTTAGTCATGGAATGGAGACAGTATATTAAACGTGTGGTAATTGTTTATTTCAGTTGCTAATAATATTTTTGTGTAATAAAATATTAAAAATATATTAATTTTTTTTCAAGTAAATTTCTTATAGCAATATGAGTTATTAATAAATCAATTAGTAATTGTGTGACTGTTGCATTAAAAACTAAGTATTGGTATATTAAATTCTTACTTATTAATACTTTGGTTTGTATTTGTAGTTCCGAGGGGGAATTAATAAGTAAAAATGAGATAGAATATATTGACTATGATAGCTTAATTATTTATTTTTCTACATAATCTCCGAGTCCACCTACACACCAAGTCCAGCGTTCCAAGTTTCCAATGCTTCAATTCCTTTAAAAAAAGGATTGTCTTGGTCCTGCAAAAAGGTCACCACGGCATCGTTTACTTGTTATAAATAGTTTTAACACATGTTTTCTATTAAGTATTGTATCAATTTGGAGAAAAGATGAAAAATAGATTGGCGCCAGATCTGGTGAAGAGGGGGATGCTCAACAAATTGTACGCTAGCATGCTGAACGGTGGCCATCGCTAATGCCAACCTATGTGCCGGTACGTTGTCAAGATGAAACAGCTTGCCCATTCAAAGTTAGCCTTTTTTTATCATTGACGGTATTTTTCAACCTCGGTATTAAAGCTGCATAATCCGTAATGATGGTTTCATGCTCCAGGTAATCAAACAACAATATCACTTGTGAGTCCGAAAATATTGAGGCCATACCCCGGCCAGGCCATATTATGGCCTCCTTGTCGTATCCGACAACGGCGACCTCTGCTATTTATTTCTTTGATGAGCCCGAAGATGACTTGCAAATCCCTATTTGGTCTTAAAAGTGCGATCACACTGCGTACAATAAAGGACTCCTGAAGTATTATAAGTGTATGTATAGGTGACCTTTGGGCAGGTTTTCCGAAGCACACGCTTGGTTTATCTGGAAACCAAGTGTGTGCTTCGGAAAACTTTAAGACGAGACTCTTCAAACTTCTTACTTCCAGTCTGAGTATCAACACGCCATTTCGGCCTCGCATAGGCAAGCTCTTCCCATTTCTCTGGTGCGATCTCGCAATTACTCAAGTGGCGTTTCAAAACGTCTTCATATCTTAGGAATCGACCTCCTGGTTTCCTTTTTCCAACACTAAGTTCAGAATAAAACACTGCTTTTGGCAAACGGCGATCATCCATGCGCAGGACGTGCCCAGACCCTCTAAGTTGGCATTTCATTAGTGTAGCTTCTCTAGAGCAGAACCTCTGCGTTGGATATATGGTCCGGCCATTTGATCCGAAGAATAGACCGCAAGCATTTAAGGTGGAAGGAGTCCAGCCTTCTAATATCTCTTCTATAAAGACACTAGGATTCGGCAGCATATCGTTACTAAATAGGTCTGCTTTGTCACTAGACGTGCTGCCGAACACGTACTCCCGCCTCGAATCGAGTCATAGAGCGACCACTCTCGTCTAGCCGCCTACGTGCCGAGTGCCTACTAGAGACCAGTATTACTAAATTAGTAACTCCACTACCAGAACTCGATCGCCGCAGGGCTTTTGAATCTTTGGAATCCAAATTAACAAGATAGCAAAGGTCATCGGCGCGTGATTTTGATTATAGTGGACAAGCTGCGCAAACCGCAAGCCCACTCTCTTGTCTTAGCCCCCTTGAGCCAATGGACCGCCTAGACAGTACGATTGACGTAGAGCTAAAGATGCAGTGGTTCGTTGGTTTCTTAATTCCTTAGTCGTCTCTTACGACACCCACGGGAAGAGATGGGGAGGCAGTATTCTATAAGGCGCCACCTCACGCCAAACTTGTTTCTTGTTGATTACTGGCTTCGATGCACGTCTGCAACCATGTTCGTCTTCCGTGTACGTTCTCCCTACTCGAAATTAAGAAGCCCACTTTGCGACAATTGATTATGACAGAGCAGTCTCTTCTCATGTTGCCTTTGAGCCGCAGTAAATCTCTTGCGTTGTTAACTTTTTATAACAGTGGTTTTTAATGACAAGGTCACACTTGGGTTTTCTCTTTTTTCGAGAACATTTCGCCACACATAGCAAACAAATGACTACATTCAGAAAAAAAGTAAAGAGACTAAAAGATTTTTTTATTAACACAACAAATATCTGAGCTATACTTTCCAGTATTATTTGTATTTATTTTTGGTTACCCAGGATATATATTTTGTTCTCACTACTATTTGTTCCCTCCTCGTCTTTCTAGAAGAATCATCAATTTCTTTTGTCAAACTTGGAATGTTTGTCTGAACTAAAATCGACTGATCTGAGCACGATTGTAGCAATGATACATTTAATTTTCGCTACTATTTTGAAATTGAAAACACTTCTGAAACCAGTTTCGGTTTCGGCAAAGTTTCAGCCAAATTGGCCGAAACCGAAACTCGCCGAAACTTGATTTTTGGCCGAAACTCGGCCGAAACCGAAACCGAAACCGAAAGTTCGGTCGGACACTAATAATATGAATGGGTCTCATGTATAGTAAAGTTTGAGGAGGCGAGCGCCGCTCCAGTAATAATTTAGAGTTCGCGCCGCCACACATAAAGGCGCATTATTAAAAATTAACACAAGCAACCGACAATAGGTCGGAACTTTGTTATGGTTATGCACTTTTGTTACCATTATAGCACATCATAAGGTCATTAAAACTAGCACTGAGCTATCATTTAAGAAGATATAAAGTTAAACCTTTATTTGTCAAGAACTCGGCGTCTCTAAAATGTAGCTGTTTTAACATAAACGTGCACCGTATTTACAGATTTTTCTATAAATTAATTTTACATGCATAATAAGTTAAGGTCATAAATATCCCAAGCCAACTTTTCGGTGAGGATGTGTAACAGTACGTCGAATCGGTTCGGACTTTAAAATATTAAATTATCAATTTTTAACGCAACAGTATAATATTTGACTTATACTTAATTCTCCATTCAACATAACAACTTAATAACATATACGTGTTATTACTTTATTATAGAGAAGAAGTGTTATTGTTAATAAATAAATTTATTAACAATAACACTTATAATCAAGTACTGCTCGTGTCGTTTCCATATTCATTAATAGAACGCAGAGCAAGAAATCCGGTTGACCTTGCAACATTATGTATATCACAAAACATACGGAGAATATTACAGGCGTAATGCTCGAACGATTCGAAAAAAAAGCCTCATGAAAGAAACGTCGGTAAATGCAAACTCAAACGCGATTAAAATCTTGTTAACTGCTCGTATTATATAACTAGCAGTGTTTATGTAAAAGTATATCAATGCAATGAAAAACGGTTTACGCAAACTGCGTACGTTAACTTGACGTTTATTCAACTTTACCGTCTATATTGAATACCATCATCATCTGCATTGTGAATACAATTAAAAAAAAAACAAAAAAAATTCTTCTAAATATTTCAATTTATAGGACTACAGTCTTATTGGTGTCGCACTAAAACAATCTTTGTAAATATATTAATAAATATTCCATAACAGTCTTTATTGTCAAATCGATATTTAGACCCGACGATTTTAAAATCGATTTAAAATTATACCGCCAACAAATACGCCTAATAGACAATATTATCTTTTCACATGCATAGTTGAGTACACGTTCAGTACAAATTTCGTGCACAGAAGTCCACATTTCCATGAAGAAAACTATCGATATATATGTAGATACGTTCGGAAACCTCACATACGGGTTCCGGTGGCCGTGGCACATTCACCCGCCAAGGTCGTCCATATTGAATCCAAGATGGCGGAACCGGGCGTCCTTGCCACACTCGCAAGGATGCGCGCTGAAGATTAACACGAACACGTGTGACGTCATCGATCGGTTAAAACTGAACAAGTGTGCATGCGTCAGGACATATATTTGTATTGTTAATTGATCATGTCATTATGCGCATTTGAAATATGGTCAATAAATTCGAAACGACCAAAACGAAACATACATTGTTACTCCGCTAATGCATACAGTTAATAAAAGGTTGCGCATTTAAGAATACTGTTATAATTCGTTGCAAAAATAAACGGGGAACGTATTCATGTATGAAATATTCAACATATCAAAAAGCTCATCTTTCATTCTGATCTATACTAATATTATAAAGAAGAACTATTTGTTTGTTTTGAATGGCTCTTTTAGACTATTATTTTTCGACTAGTCGAAAGCTATTATCGTTGTGTAACGTAGTCTTCTTTTTACCCCAGCAACATCCATTTAAAGCTTCTAAAAATAGCACGCGTAGAATGGACAAAAAGGTTCTATGATATAAATATTAAAACTGAATAAAAGAATGCCACTGCATTTCGTACAGGAGAATTGAAATAAATTGTAATGCATAATTAGAGAGCGAATTAGCCGAATAATTTACAATAAACCCCCTTCAACCTTCAATTCGGTCTTAAACGTGCACACGTACATCACTCTTTGAACTTATCCGAGAGCGACTCTCACTTGGCAGTCTAACAGTTTTTTTGTCCATCACGACTACATGCTCTCACAGTCGTGTTCATCACGCGAACGGGCTGATAACCCCGTCTAGTGTTACCAGTCCAGATATCAATCCAACATCGAGTGAAAGCTAACGCCCGATCTGAGTATTACGGCATATCGAACTTTAGAAAGTTCATTACGGCTCAACGGTGGTACCTTATAAAACGAATATTGGTACGGTGTTGCAAAAATGATATTCAATTGAATAGTAAACTTGTTTTTTTAAGTTACTGGTATTTTTTTAACTTTTCTAGGCAACTTGGGTATGATAATGGAATAGTTTCAATAGCCATTCTTACGGAGTAGATGAGATTACGCGATTATATCAGACACTTTTTAGAAGTGAAACAGATTTAAAAACATTAAATAGTGTACAACATCAGATTTAGTTTTTAAAATATTGTGAATATACGACATTCGTGGCAATGATAAAAGTTGTTAATTTTTCACAACTTGAAAAGACGTTAAATTTCAACACAAGTCGTGCCTTTATTAAGTGGAAGGCATGTTTATCCAAAACAGTTAAATTCATTCGTATTGCAATAAGAAAATAATCACAAATTACTATCATTTTACAAAATCAGGCTAGAAAATTTTACTATAAAACAAAAATTAAGAAATAACAACTCACCAAGCGGACTCTAAGCAAGTTGGTTGAAACTTACATATTTTTAAATATTTGTTATCCCTTACACCTGCAAAATCTGTCCTTTTTCTCCAATAACTTTTAATGCGATTTGCTGTAAAAGTCATACATTTCTATATCCTTTTGGCTCAACTAAAGTGAAGAGGGAATTGATGACGATGAAGAAAGCCACATTAGTCAAGTGTTCTTATTGATTGATTGATTGATTGCCACCGAGATGGTAAAGATGGTAATCACTAACCGTGAGCCATCTGATAACAACACCATACGACCATTGTCATTTTGTTGCTATCGGTTACATTGTTAACATCAGTTCTATCTTTTCTTCGGCTCCAATATACACTTATACATTAACAAAAAAACAGGTTGCGTCACACCCACGCGGCACATTCGTCGAAATATGAACCGGTTATTATAATCGGAAGGTCTTCTCACAATGGCAACGTGCAGATATGTCGAAACCATACCACCGGGTTTCCTCACCCGTACATACCAGTTCGGATAATATCGGGTCAAGTTATTCGCCTACGTGCAAAACAGCTGATTAGTCAAAACCGCTTTGGGCATGAAATCGTTAGTATGAGCTCCGTGTAAGATCAATCGAAAGTTTCAATATGTTAGGAAAATCGATCCATGGTCATATATAAGTGTGGAATGGGCAGTGGTTTAAATTTCGCAAAATTTGTAAGCACACCGTTTTAAAAGAAATGTATTTTATAAAAAAAAATAGTGTCCCGGGCCATATAACCAAAAACGTTGGGAGCATCATGGTCACGCGACATGTCCCGTCAAATCTTATTAAAATAGGAGATTAATAAAAATGGCTATGAATAAATTTAAAATCATTTTATCATCAGATAAATTATAACTTATAAAATATTGATGGTAAATCTATACACCTTATTAAATTGCATCAAAAAGTACATAAGTTTCAGTTGCTATAATCCAAAAATTAACAAAAAGCACCGCGCAATCCCGAGAAACGTTTCGTAAGCACTTCAATGAGCTTTCTACACGGATCGATAGAGCGGCTGGATTGTAAATACCGTGAATTCCCCGGTCGGCCATTGTGACCAGCGGTGGAATGTCGCCCTGTAGGCGGCGGACGAGGGACCTGCTATGGCGTCTGTGAGTCGAGGGCCTTTATAGAATCATATGGAAAATACACTGTATTTAATGCAGTGGTGTAGAGGCGAGTTTTTCGTGATAACACGGACAATAAAGTTATACATGTAGCTTTTACGTGATTGTATACAAGTCGTGTCACAGACAAAAATGTTAAAGATGCTAAGCCATAAGTTGAAGTAAATTCTTAAAATTTATAGTATTTTTAAGAAGCTAGGTTCACCTTTAAATTTATATCTTCCATGATTATAAATCGTGAAGCTTCCCATGCGTAAGGTAAATTTGCAGCAATAAACAGGACCTAATCATAATCTTGTATTGTTAGATGATTACGCCAGTAAATATAAGTTAATTGGATATCTTATGATGGACCTGTTAGCGCAATGTTGTGTAACGTGAAATCCTATGCAAATATGTAAATGATATATCCAAAACCATCTATCAATGAAAAGTTTTTTAAATAGATAAGGCATTGTTTCATTATTTTAATCAAAGTCTATATTCAAAAATCTCTTTCAAGCGCAGTCTATTCTGTCCGAAAACGGAAACGAAATTTGTCATTGTCTGAAATATTTAACCTTAAATAATCATACGTAAAATATACAATTTATATTAAACGCATAAACGCTTTTAGAATTATCGATAGAATTAAGATAGACCAACACAGATACATCCAACGCCGAAACAAATTAAAAAACAAAACATTACGAAACCGTTAAAAATTCACACGTTTTAAATAAAAATACCGTAGATAATCATCATACTGTTAACGACCATTAATTTACAACATTATACAATTCATTCGATCATACAAGTTATGAGCCATTGATGTTTTACATCGGACTATAAAGATACGACCGGCTCCGACCCACTCAAACGTATTGCGCAATTCACGTGAATGCATCGCCTTCTTATACACGCACAGACATACTGTTACTTAAAAACACAAACACGTATATTTCATTGCCCGTACATAGAAGTATACCTGATCGAAATAAGTTATACTATTTAAATACAATCCACTGCTCGGAGGCTTGATCTTGATGGGACTTCTTGGATCTTGAGAGTTTTCAATGGTAAGACCGATTGCAAAAGTAATGACGCGGGTACCTATTTCGGCCGTAAAGTAGTAGTCAGTGTACTTAGGTTTGAAGGATGGGGTTACTGCGTAAACGAGTCTGATCATCCAACTTAACAACATGTCTCAGGTTGACAAGCTTTCTCAAATTTCGTCACGGGCGTACCAATAGGTGTAACTAATTCTTTTCTCAATGTCTGTTGAAACGAGCTAAAATAAAACCATCCACTTTTATTTAAAGAATCATGCTGTAAAAAAAAGGGAGATGAAACATATTGTGAGCGAAATCTCAATATCTTACCCATAACGTACTTATTGGAGAACGCACCTAACGGATAAAAGCTTGACGATGATAACAAATAACATTTCCATAATCATGTCGCTATGATGTCCTTATGCTTAAATTTACCATTACATGTTCTACTTAGATTAGAAGTTAATAAGTCAGAAATACAAACCCTTTAAAGATCATTGAACAATTTACTAACAAGTACCTAAAACTTAATTTCAATACATTATGCATATGTGCAATATACGCTTTTCGAAGCTCGACTTGTTTATTTAAATCCTGTCTTCCATCCCAAGGCTAAACTAATCCTATTTACCTCCACCTAAGTTCTCAGTGTTGCCATTACCCACCAACACTATATCTTATATCTCGTATTTATTATTCGCTGAACGAAGTCCAGCTAATTATTATGCGAACGCCACGCGGATCATCGTTGAATAACAAGACGTCGTTCCCTCCGCCAACACGAATACCAACGCCATATTGGTGTGATTATTTCTAGACGCGCGCATGATTTAATGCAAGCCTCTTTGTCGCTGTGCAAGACGGACGGATGCGTTTCCACGATGCCTTTATCAAAAGCTAATAAAACTCGGAATATTGCGTATTCCGAGTTTTATGTACACAAAGTGTAATGCCAAACGACAATAGCATCCAAAGATATACCTCCGTTTCGCTCGAATATACGGTAGCAAAAACAAATATAATTTAGGTATTGGCGCTACTATAGTTTACAAACCCATATCTACACTAATCTATTAGGATTCGAGCTATTTTTAGCTTCATGTTTACCGATAGGAATATATAATATTTTGTCATATATCCAATGACCACTATGTTCTTATAGTAATGGCTCTTCCTTTACAAACCCAATGTTGAATCGCAAGAAGCGAGTGTGTTTTTCGGTGTGTTAATATCACTTTACCATCGAACTCATCATTCACTATTATTTGGTGAATGTCCTGATGGTAATATGTGTACTTAACAATTATATATATATACCTGCACTAAACATACAATTCGATTAGACGAGGAGATTCAGACATACACATGGCAAGCAAAAATCCTAAATTTGATAAAAGCTCGAAGAAAATTTTGAAAGACCTCTGTTGTTACGATATATAATGCAAGAAGCATGTCCTTGGTAAAAATCTTACGGTAACCTTATTCTATGAGCTGCCTTATAGGAGACAAATCTAGACTGCCTCATCCGGTAGACAGAAGTAACTAGCCCTAATAAAGCTAGTTATTTATTACTTCCTCCAATAAAATTACTTAACAGATTTTATAGCACTGAAGGTGTTAAAGGTTTCCGTTTAATGTCAATTATGGTAAAGGTCATCGACTATTTATAACAGAAGCGAATGGAAGAACTAACCTAATAAGTGTTAGGTAAAAAGCACTAATATTAACAAATAGTAATAATTAAATATTCAACCGTATGTTTTTAACCAGAAAAACGTCTGTACTTTTGGTCGTTGACTGGTTTGACAACAGTTTTTTTTTCAATTCCTTGTCGTATTTGACGCGCGTAAAGTTGTATATATATAGATAGGATAAATAGGATAAGCAAAATGGTATACACGTTAAATACTTTAGCTTTATTTTCCTTGTCTTCATCATACCTCGTATAAATTTTAGTATTAAAAGATGTTTAAACCTACTGAGTACTAAAATTTACTAACAATAACATTGAAAATCAAAAGTAATTTATTTAAGCAAATAGTCTATTGTTGTCTACGTTAGCCAATGCAAATAGGCACTGCGAAATATGCCATAAATTTTCTTGTGTTCTATAGGGATTTTAGTGTGTGTCTAAAACGTCGGGAAAATTGTAAAGGAAATTAAAAGCATACAATCCGTTAAGTCTTTTATTAAATCATATAATAAACGTTAAAGATGGACATTATAACGTTTACTCAATACAGTTACGGAAACCACAACTTTTGAGAAGATTTTAATTGTTATAAACAATTTAACTCTTATCATATTAAAACTTTCATAGGCCTCAGGCAAATCATGTCACCATGAATTGCCGCAATGACCCGTTGCAACCGAAACACGCATTTTGTAAAAAGTAACCAACAATCTTAAGGGAAACCATATCTATAGTATATATAAAAAGACATATAATAACTAAGGCATGCAGTCGAACAACGTAACACCAAAACTGGGCCAGCAAATACTTAGGCCGTTCACTCTCCGCTACAAAGATACCCACACACACATACATATACGTACATAGCGAGCAAAACGCGAAACCACTTTGCTTTTTAATTGTTCTTCACTTGTTACGAAACTCATGTTATATCACTTACGACCGGACGTATGCTAGATAATATCATTTCAATATACTAAAGTTGGGCATTAGGTGATGTTTTAATATATTCTTTTTCTGAGCAAAATAATATATGAAATCTTTGTGAGACAGCATGGCAGCAAACTTGACGCAGTTTGGGGATGCAATCAAAGAATTAAAACTCGAAGTAACGTTTATTAATAACAACACAATAATAATATTAGAATAGAACAATGATTAGAAGCTCTTGAAAGGCATATGAAAGTCTAGATAAAACTGTATCAAAAATGTCTGATTAACGCAAACAAGACCCAAAAGTAGATAGCAAACCACTTCATGAAGTTTAAAAATTTGAGCAAATGTTTCGTATTCTCTTAGCCTCATCAAGTTAACTCTTAAGTTCTAGCAAATAGCTCTGATTACGATCAAACAGTCGAACGCCTAGCGCCGTCTTTCTACAAATTAATACTTGCAGAAAGACATTAATAAAGCCAAATATTTATATATTCTATCTCGAAAATTTGATTCTGAATATAAAACAAGAGCGTCAGAATTTCTGCAAGTAAACATTTTCACAGCGGAAAGAATTCATTACCTCTGTTTAAAGCATTTCGTTATTTGGACGTTAATAATAAGAAAAGGGAACGCAGATACATTAAATAACATCATAATAAATTAACCACCTGATATGTTTTTAGTGCGTTCTGTGACTGTAGCTATATAAATTTAACTACTACCATTTATAATGTTGACGTAAGCGTGGGATTGAATCAAGTTGATTTTATAACATCGAAATAAGATTAAGTATTTGTAGGTCCAAATATCGTAAGGTTTCAAACATAGAGAGACTATATTACTAAGTTTCCTTCTGCTTCATCTGTCAGCTAGAATTCGTAAAAGGTAGACGGTCGGTTTTTACAAAATGTGTTTTCTTCTATTCAATTCGAAAGAAATTAAACGCAAAAAAAAGGTTCTTAATTTTCAAATGCAACCCACAATGTCTGACTGTATTTATTTACATGTAGTGGCTTTCCTAAAACATAGAGCATTAATATTTAAAATGTAAGTAACCTTTTTTGACGTCGGTATTTGTGCACATTTAAGTTTTCTATAAGAACAAAGATTTCAGTTTTCTACTAAGAATATTCCATACAAGATGTACACGACACGAGGGTTATTATATCTTTGCTGCGTATATTTTTTACATGAGCCATTACGCTGCGGTTTTGAAATTACGTAAGCAATAAATATGTGGTAAGGTAGGTTCTTAATAACAATCATTATCTTCTATTGTGTTTTTTAAGATACTTATTTCGCCGCGATTTTAATGTCGATAGTGATTTGTTAATTGAGTGTAATTTGTGGGTAATTTATTTTATGATAAATTTATTAATTCTCTGATGAATATAATGAATTACACAGCCATTATTAACAAGTCGAGGAATTGGTCCTAAACCACATATATTTGTTAGATTACACAAATACAGAAATTTCATGTTATAGGGTTCATGTTATTTGCTTTAGAGTTTAAAATATGATGTACTTTATTTATGATCTCTCTTAAATTTTGTAGTGGAGTGTTACGGTTTTACACATTAGAAAACGTGAAGCGAATTTCTTGTGTTAAGTCGATATGCTTTAATTTTTAAAACTAATATTTTATGACTTAATAAATTTATAAATCTGCATCCGTGGGGGCCATCTATAAATTACGTCACACAGCACGGGGACGGTAAGGGGTCAACAGAATGTGACAAGGAAAGAAAAATAAGTGTGACCTTATTTATGGACGGCCCTTGCGGAAACATACTGTGTCCATTGAGAACTCTATTGACCAGAAGATCAGAAACCTTCAATGGTACCCGAACCCATATACATAAACGTTCTCTTATCCTACCGTGAGAACGACTGTTACGACCAATGTGTACTTCCATACCTCAACACACGCACAATTGCTTGAACACAGGGAGTTAAAACAAAAAGTGTAAACATATAAAGTACAATTCCGGTACAAATCGGTCAACGAGCGTCTACGACACACAGACTGCAGGTTTCCAATAAAACTTGAACAGGAATATCCGACTTAACCGACCTCGATATTAATACAAGGTGGCGCGTGCACTTTCTATTGCAAGTGCCTGCTAGTATTTACAGCAATAATAATCGACATTTTCTCCATAGGTATAATTTATTGACTAATGATCGCATTAGCTGGGCGACATATAGGAGAAAACTATTACAATTATCGAGTAAAATGAGGTTAGCTGTTCAAAAAAGCCGAGTAAATCGTTTTGCAGAAAATTATGTTAGAAAAAATTGTTATAAGAATAGTAGCACCTCACCACTGAAGCAAAATTTGTAGCTTAAGAAATAAACAGCCTCCTTATCTAATAACCGTTTTGTAAAGTTACCATGAGGCCAGATTTGATTTCATAAAGATTTAAATGAATAACAGTGCCACCTCAATGCGTAAAATAGTGCGAATAAAAAAAGGATTACGCTCACTTCAATTCAAATTGAAACCGACACCTTAAGATATAACAATCAAGACCAATTCCATCCGGCCGCAATATTTACTCAGAACCAGAACCGCCATACACAGTAGCCCCGGACCACCCACACGCGCTAGTTTGTGTCAATTGAACGTGTCGGTTTATGTTATGACGGCCATTTTCTTATTTTGCGCTCATTTGAGTCATTTTAGGTAACTACCTGTGTGATGATATAATGAACCAATTCTTAGAATCCAATTTGAACGCATTAAATATTATTTCTACAAAATATAACAAACTGTTTGACAGAGAATTGATAAGGTCTATGTATAGATACAGTTTATTTAAAAGGGCGACTGTATTTACGACTTCAGGATTTTAATTTTGTTCAATGTATCCCATGTACATCCATAACAATTATTAAACGACTTATGAGGCTTAAAAAATTAATCACAATTTCTGGAGTACCTAATACAGAAATAGTCGTTACCTTTATACAGCACGGCAATTTCCTTAATGCAGGCAACTGATTACTACATAAATGTATATAAGATATTTGTTTAAGACAAATGTAAAGCCAGATTATTAAAAATGTCAACTCGGAACGCGTTGTACTAAAAGATCAATCTTAGCACAAAAGAGCGAAAATTCGAAGCGAACATTAAATAAATTCACTTTTTAAGTTGATTAAATGTACTTGCATTAGAAAATATGTCTAAATAAAAGTCACTTTACAAAACCAGAGTTCTCACTAATGATATATACAGTTGTTGTATATATATATGAGTCTGTAATCCCATACAAGAGTGACATACATAAACGACGTTTTTATAACGAGCCAGCTGAACAATAATTTAAATAAACATTACACAAAAAGCAAATCTCCGAATATTTACAAATTTTACGCTCCCTGAACCGCAAATTGTAGAAATTCGTAACCTTTAGGGGTCAGGGAGATAATAATATCGTCCGACCCAAATACATCAGCCTCCCCGAGGGCACGATTAACTTGGGCCGTGTTAACTCGAAAATGTATTTTAGATGGGATCTGTGGCCACATGTAAATTACACTGATATTATTTTATGTTTAAAGATATACTTTATCCTAAACGAATAATTTTAATTTTCAACGAAACAATAAACAAGTATAAAATTGCGTTAGGGCCTTCTACACTGTATAAACATTGAATTAAAATTGGAAAATTAGCAATTCGAAAAATACTTTTTTAATTTTAACAGAAAAGTGAATCTAACGTATTATAATTTCTATTTTATATATAAATACTCTGTATTCAATTTAGGAAATTAGCGGTTATCATTACAACAATTAATGGTGTTATCATTACAACATTCAAATGGCGAGCAATAACAACAGAACATTACCGAATAACACAGCTAAATTACCGAATAATATTTAATAACATAGCACATACATTTACCATTTTTTTTACATGTGTCTTAAAAACGTGTTCAAGCCTTACATTAAAACCCAACCAAACTGCGGATAAAATTATATAACTTTTAATAAGACCATCTCATTTAAAGATAACTCTTAGCACGTTTAATGTAACCAGACCCTGACTAATTATTTCGCATTAATTAAAGCCGGCGAACGATCACTCGAAAGTCAGACTAGATATTCGCATTCGCATAAATGATTTACGAGCAATTTGACCAAACAGACAACACGTATATGCGACACATATAAATGATTAAACATACACAATTTCCCGTATTTGTTCGCGGTCCCATTTATTTGTGATTTTCTACAGAATTTGTAACTGTGAGTGAGTAATTAGGGTGTTTACAAACCAACGTACATACAACAACAGTTACATGGATCATAAAATGAAGTAATACATTCACTAACTATGAAAAGAAAGGCGGTTTAAATCAAAACGAAAAGCGATATAATAGTCTTTTTACAATTATGATATAACTCTTAAAGCAACTACCTGGGTTTTTCCATAGCTGTGTTAGACTTAGCTTCTAACAATAGATCATTGTATTCAATTAAATCATTTAGATACACAATTTTTTATCTTCTGATATTTATGAATAAATATAAAATAGATTAGATTAAATTGCTCTAAAAATAATGTACATAATATACATGAAGTGTATACAACGCATGATAATTGCAAACATCAAGTGATTGCACCACCAGCTCGACGAACTGCACCGAAATGAACAAACGGACAAACGTACAATTATATTTTTTGTATCGTTCACTCACCTCGTATGCCGGTGTATGCAGACTGTCCCTGATGACGGGCGCACTGTTCCTCGGCCCGATAAACGCCATATTCTCATTTTAAGCACATAAACAACCAACAAACCGGGTACACAGTAGCCCGATGTTTAAGCACTTCTCACTCACTGAACTATTAACTCACTGTGATAACTAGTCGCGATTCAAGTGTGATCAACAGTCATTGAAACAACTTTATGTGCACTTGTAGGTTGAAATCTATAGAATCAATAAAGACAAAACTCAATTCACAATCCTAAATCTCTTCCGTTATTAATGGAGAAAATCACATAATTTCCATAGATAAAAATCTAATACTCATTAAATAAATTTGTTCGTTGAAATGAAAACAAACGTAAAATTAAACGCAGATCTAGGTTCTAATTATTAAACTGTTGTATTTGTGTGACTGTATTATAGATCTCTGCATCAAGATACAGTTTCCTGCGGGACTAAATGCAAGGTTATATTATTTAGATAAGTATAAGTTTTCTTAATAAATTTAACAAAATATCACCAATGTTCGATAGCGTCTACCGAACGACTTACGAAAGATTCACACACACACCTCCCATTCGATGTAACGCGCCGCAAGGTCAATGCAATTATCGTTATTAGCGTAACACGGAACTGAATTATTTGCAATTACAACATCGTATATTACTTCGTGAGACGGTACTTACTTATTGGATTTGATGTATGATATTTTTACAGTGGACTTGTGTAACCTTCTTTTTCATGACAGGCAGATCGTAAATCGAAAATATATTTACGAATTTATTTAGCTTTCATTTTTATATTTATTAACTCTTCAGCATTTCTTTGTTGATTATCCAGCCGAACTGGGATAACTTAATCTTTACTAACATTAAAAGATGAGGTTGTGGGGCTCAGAACCTAGTGTAAATAGAGTACATTATAAACCATAACGTTCTCAATTACCAGGAGCTCTAAAGCAATATGACCAAAATATTTCAGGACACCCAGTTTGTACAAAACTGGGCCAAGGAATAGTAAGTTCGGCACCAGCACCACATCTCAACATATAACTATTGTTTTGTGTTTTCGTGTGTATGTTTGTAATGAATAAACTCAAAAACTACTGTGCCGATTTTAAAAATTCCTTCACTATTAGAAAGCTAGATCTATTTTTAATAATATAGACAATTTGTTTTATACAGATTTTCGAGGTAGATTTTCCATTCAAAAAACCTCAACATAAAACGGGCATAGCCGTGGACGGACTGCTAGTATGTCATAAAAGTAAAACGACATTCTGAATCCCAGGCTCAGTGAAACGCACCAATTTTTATGTCATAATGTGGCAAACAATGCAATTACACGACGAATGTATGATTATTTATGTATTATGCATTTGAAAGTATTGCTGTATCGACTTTGCTAACGAGCGCTTCGACGTTTCATTGTGAGATTAATTATTCCTCTCGTTTCTTACTGCGATGCGCATACTGTCATACTGTCTTCTTTATCGGCCAACACTCGGTCGTGATTTAATTTTAATAGGTTTTTGATCTTTTATTAAATAACTAGGAAACCACTTTAAAATAGAGACGATTATTCCAATAGTTAAAAAAATAATTTAATTTAAACAAGAAAAGATCTGTCTGATTTTACATGACTTATTGCCCTAAAACAGTTGTAAATCTAACCAGAAATATGTATTTTATCGTATGGGTGTATATGCAGTACATAACTCAAATTTAAATTGCAAATATCTTTATTTCATACTAGCAACCCCTTGCGGGTGGAATTTCGTAAAATCCGTTCTTAGTTGACCTCTACTCGGCAAAAGGAATATTCCTACTTATAATTTCAAGTCGCTACGCCTTATGGTTCCAAAGATATCGTGATGAGTCAATATATAAATAAGTGGGCATCTCTTTTATTATTTAATATTGAAGTTTACACCTTATTGATTGATAACAAATAGACAGCTTAACAATAGTTAACAATATGGTGACAATATTATGAATATATAGGTTTTAAGATATAGGATAGTTCCTAAGTGCGCAATGCAGGCGAGGGCTAGCAACGAGAAAGCGATCTCCAATTAAATCGTGAGAAATCTCTCTCGGTGAAAGTACACGACAGGTGGAAGGGTGGCCGAGCGATGGCGCGCGGACCTTTATAAGACCAGTGATCTATCCGATACGGTACACTTCGTACCGTAATGCTCGACGGTATAAAGCTATAATGATAATATTATAAATGTGAGGGTTTGTGTGTAGGATTGTTATTCTATAGCAAAGCGACTAATGACTGTATATTCTTAAAATATTGCTGTTTTAAAGCTAATGTAACATAATATAATAATTATATTTAAGTAAGCTAGTTCTTAAAAATATTACTGAAAGATTTACAACTAACACATTAAAATTTAATGCTTTATTCTAATCCCATCTTATTCACAGATCTATTTTGATTACTTAGTAGAATATAGTGCTGTACAGTGTAAAGAAAACTACGTTACAAAAAGCCAGTCCATTTTAAAAATGTAAACAATAGACAAAAATCAATATAGATATAATATTTTAATTTCGTATAACATATTGCTTATGGATATCGAAGCGATCCAATATCATCCGCCGTACGGAGAACGATGATATATTTGTAAATATATACGGAATTCATAACTGGGAAATCTGGTATAAAGGAGGAAGATGGAGCATTGATGTACAATATAGTGATTTGTACTAACATAACTCACTACATATCACAATATTGTTTAATATTTCAAATTTTAACTAACCAATAAACATATCTATTTTACGCGTTTTTGCTGAGATAACAAATTGTTTATCACACTAGCAACCCCGCCACCCCTCTTGTGGATGGAATTTCGTAAAATCCGTTCTAAATGACCTCTACTCGGTTAAAGGAGTATTCCTATAAAAATTTAAGCCGCTACGCCTTATATATCCAGAGATATCGTGATGAGTCAATATATAGTAGGAATCTCTTTTGTATATATACATACGGTTTAAGTACCTATATATTATTCGGTCACTTAAACTCGCAAAATATAGAACAACTTTAACATCAATTTCAAGCGAAACGTTAGAAGCTGCGAAAGAACAGCGCCACTTGCTTTAAAACACGCATATTCCACTCTAGAAACAAAAGCACTACGCTTCAACCAAGTTTGTATACATGCATGCATTAAACACTTTGCTAGAAGTTTTTGATTTTCTTTCCATCAACCACAGAAATGGGAATAATAGAATTAGGATAACTACCAGCAAACAAAAACACTACTACTTAGATTACTTTTGATTTTATTTTCTTGTAATGAAAGACGGAAGGTCTTAAATATAGTGACTTTTGTAATTTGTTTTACCTGTTAAAGACTTTATACGTTATATAGTTGCCACGTCGTCTGTCCCTTAACTACGACCGCTAATACGATAACAAAGTATGTAAAATAAAGGCTACAAAATCTATCAATAAGTATTAAGTAATAGAATAAAAAATAATTATACATTCCAATCAAAACGAGCAAATGCGCATTACGCAACAATGTCGTCGCAACTTTATGGTAACAAAGAAGATTCCGAATTGAACATTCGCCTGGCACGAACGCATTCCGACGCTAGCGTATGCCAAATTCGTAAACTCAATAGTCGTAAACTTCAAACCGATCACCTGCCCTCACCGCGAGCGTGTTATCGAGTCACGAGGAACGAAATCGAATCTAGACTCGTTCGACGAACTAGGCCCTGGGGCGACGCCGATGCTTCCCGGCCGAAAGTCAATCATCACGAACGATGGAGCCTTGCGATGGTGCAATACGAAACGTTGACAGCTTTTTCTTTAGCAAATGAATAAGATAGTGACGAAAATATAAAACATATGCTTCCAAAAATATGTATATATGTAAAAAAATATTGTACAAAAGAATAGTATGGACAGATATCCCCGTATAAAGATACTAAATGACAGCAAACGATTAAAATATATTAAACTTAACTCTTAAAGTAAAACAACTTTAAGAGTTAAAAAGTTTTGAGTTTTGATAAATGATGTTTATAGATTGACACTCACAAAGTTTTTTTTTTAAATTAATGAAAAGGAATCAGTCGATTTCTTACTTTATTTTATATAAATCACTTCTATGACTTAAAAATTACATTAAGTACTGTGTAGTCCACTTTTTCTAGAATGAAACATATTTTCTAAAATGAAAAGAACGATTATTTTTATTTAACTTTTTTGCACAATATTAACAATTACAAAGTTTTAATGCATTAAAATTATTGATCATCCGATCATCTCATCCATATATAGTTATGAAAGTACAGAAAAATGCACATCTTTGCGCGGTAACATCATTTAGTGACCCATAGAAAGAGAAAGCAATGCCCCTGGCTGTAATGCCGATCGAATACTATAATGGATAAAACTAATTGCTAGGCAGCAATTTTGATTCAATTGGATTATGAAATCTTAAGTTCAATATAAAATCATTTAAAACAAATGTATAATTATTTATAAAACATTAAATACAAAAGAGAATGAAAAACTATAGGTGAAGTTAAAATATTTATTTTTATCTGAACCCAAGGTAGCCTTGTTTCACTTCAGACGTTTCAGAGGTCCCTAGGCATAGGCACTAAATTTACTGTCATGCAGTCACAGAATATCGTAGAAAAATATTAAGAATATGAAAACTTGTTAGAATCTATGTTTTTGACAATAAATAAATGTTAAATTAAAGTGTTTATAAAAATGCTTTCTGATGAATACAAAATGATGTAATCATCTTAATTACAAAACGTGAAATTGTTTTGTAATTAACTTAATTTCCTATTTTCTATATTATTTTGCGCATTTCATGTAATATATGGCCTATGTTTTCTTAGTGTCTGAGCAAACCAATTAAGAGTACTGATTTAGCATCCTTGACGTTAAACAAATACTTAAGAAGAGGTAAAATAAAAATCAATTCAACTTTAACCTTTTTAGCGTTATATTGAAATACAAAGCTTATTTTTAATTCTAGATAACTGACTAGCAGTGCCGTTACATACTTTTTCTTAAGATTAAAAGAAGAATCGCCCACCTTATGACAATTTTTTAAAACTCATCAATTAACCACATTTCGTCCTTGCTACCTATGTTAGCTACCAGAATCGAGAGTTTTAAAAATTGTTGGGCGTCTCATCGAAACGAACCTATTTACAAAACATCACTATGCTAGTAATCAAGAGTAAAATAGCCCATGGATCTAGAACTAATAATACTCCGCTTACTACAAACACTGCACAAAACAAAAGAGCATCATCATCAGCCTGCGTTAATCCACAGCTGGGCATAAGCCTCCCCTAATGCACGCCTTCTCCATTAGGAGGTTTTAGAACGTATCCCACCACCATGCTGGTCCAATGCGGGTTGGTGTGTGGACCGACTTTTAGATGCCCATTCGACGCATGGATCATCTTACTTTTCAGGCAACTGACAACAGGGCAACAGAAGAGCAATTAATATTGATTATTGACTGAACTGACTGAAAATATAACTAAAAAATCATTATTCATCCAAAGAGAAAAAAAAAACATCTAATTGTTATTCACGCAATGACGAAGTACGGAATAAATAAACCAAACACGGCGATAGTTTAGAAAGCACTATCGCTGAGCACACAGCGTTATACATTACAAAAAGATCGACTTTGACGAGAGTGCAAGTTCATTGAACGGTTGAATAGCGAACATTGTAACACCTCCGGACGTGAATAACAATGATCCGAGCATGAATTAATACTCTGACGATGATGCAAAAGCAAAGAAAGTGCCACACGAGTGCTTTATTTCTTTAAGATTATCTGTCAGTGGTCATAACTGTAGTTGGTTTAAATGCTTTTTAGACGAGCTCTCGGGCCGCCTGGCAATACCAGTGGTATCACCAATGCGCTGCCTACCGCGAGACATAGGATGTTAAGCCCCATTTACCGATTAAATACGATGATCACGGTGCCCTTCAAACCAGAACAAAGCAGTGCTTTCCCACATCGCTGCTTTGCAGCAGCTATTCATGTTAAATATATATAAATATTTAAATGAACGAGTTTAATGGAAGTGACGCACTGGAGACCCAGTGAAAACAATGATTTACCTATTTAGTGCATTGGGAATTTTGAGAGATCCAAAAACTTTTACATTAGGCAAAAATTAAAAATAAAATTATTTCTACGTAAAAAAAGTAAACGTACACCGTTTTTCAAATAAAACTTTTAATCGTGGGAAAGCATTTTTAAAGATGTTACAAGCTACAAACACAATAAACTGCATACGTATAACGTTTAGAATAATTGACATGAACAAAAGAATACAGTTATGCGGCAATCCAAACATGGCGAGACATGGCGAAGTTTGACCGGAAGCCGGGCCTCCATCTTGAACCGGAAACGCGAGTACCGTTTCGCGCGGGAAACTGCATAACCATATCAGATGACGGCCAACAATAAAGAGCCATTTTAGTCTGTATTTATAGTCGCATCAAGGGACTCCTGATGAGGCAATTAGAATATAGTTTAGTTTATTAACGAACAGACTCTGAATATTATAAGCATTGATATTGACAAACCTTTTTAAAAAAATATCGCTAATCTACCATCTTATATTAGATTAAAGTGAAAATCCACTAGATAACTAAGAACACTTCGTTTCGAAGATAGATACCGCATAATTTTCTAAATTTGTCTAAAAAATAAGATGATCCATTCGTCGGATGGGCATGTAAAAAGTCGTCACCAACCAATCTGCATTGGGTGTTGAGATAAGGTCCAAAGACCCCCTAATGGAGAAGGCGTGCATTAGGGGGAGGCCTATATCCAGCAGTAGACTAACACAGGCTGGTGATGACGATGATGAGTACGATATATTATGACATTATGAAATTCAATATAGAAAATGATTCTTAATCTATGAATAAAACTAGACAGAGAATGAATACCAGTGATTCAAAGTTTTGCGCAAAACGCGAGACGATGAACTCAAACGCGTCACCAGTGCATGAAGCGTGTAATTTTTGAAAGACGTTTCATGTAATATTATTATATTTATTGCCCAAAAATAGAAGGCGAAGATAAATATTATAACATTTCAGCGGTAAACATTACGTACAATAAAGTTTGAAACTAATTTAGAGTGTCTTGACCTGTACTTCGGAGGTTAAGTCTTTATTTTACTTTATTTTCTAATATATAACAAAGGCGGCTATTCTTTAAGACACAACTAGAAACAGTCATATATTTAAACGTTTTCAATTACTTTAAAAAAGTAGCTAAGGCGTTCTTTTATAAAATTCACAGAAAAAGCCAAGGTGATTATTATCACAACATAGTTTAAAGTTTTTATAGAGACTGAGTTAATTTATATTGTATAATATCTTAGTTACCTTTCTACCATAGCTAAACAAAAAAGCACTTGAAACACTCTTATGTCAAATTGACAGTACAATGACATCTGCTGTCAAATCTTACAACCAACTGTCAGCTGTACAGCAGCATATGTGCTAGCGTGAAAACCGAAAACGAAATCTCACAGAGCCATTGTCACTGGACAATTTTTTATTAGTATATCACACCATTGGTAAGTTTTTTATCGCGTTTCGTTTAGCTTACACGAAAGCGCAAGTGCCGATTGTGTCGCTAGATAAATGCAATGAGTAGTTGCGACGACACGATGTATACGTAAATGGTAAGTTTAATTACTAATTCTGTGTCCAATTCTTTTTTAAAAACTTATTAATAGGTGATAGAAGTAAGAACTCTCTTCGAAAATAAAAATAATCTAGTCCAGACTTTAAACAATTAAGCTGTACCTAAGCCGACCAAGACGTAGAATCTTCACGTATTAAATTTAAAGTAACGTCATAATATCCTTCCATAGCTGCGCTTCTAAAGCCTTCAATGGAATACTAGACATAAGTAATAACTTCAAATGATGATGCCATTATGTAGGCCGTTTACATACCTGGCCCCAAGTAAAGATTTTATCAATTCAATTTGCATATCTTCAAAGGAGGAATATCATAGCTTTTTTTTTTAACAAAAACTCATATTTAACAAAAAATATAATTTCAATTTCACTGTTGAAAGTTTGCACCAATCAGGTAGTGGAGAACTGTAACAGAGAAACTGCTTCTAAACAAAATTCAATAAAGAGCACCTAGTGAATATGCAAACTACAGCAGCGCTAGTATATTTCAGCAGTTTTAACAAAGTACATTTCGTGGCTCCGTTTTTTATTTTTTAAAACAAAAGTTTCGCTGCTGGCTACTGCAAGTTTCATAAAAATAAAACTATATCTAAAATTAGCTAAAGTTTCATTCAGATGGTGGATTTAATTAAAAAAAAATACTAATTTCAATTGTTACCTAATTGCCTTTATATATGTTTAATGGTTTTCTTATTTTTATTAAGTATTATTTTTGATCAATATTTTATCAAAATACAAGCATAGAAAGTAAATTAAAATCATGAAACTGATAACACTAAAAAATTTAACTGTGTCTATCATCATCATCATCAGCCTGTGACATTCCACTGCTGGACATAGGCCTCCCCTAATACACCCCTATCCATTAGGGGTTTTGGACCGTATCCCACCACGCTGGTCCAATGCGGGTTGGTGGGTGGACCGACTTTTTACATGCCCATCCGACGCATGGATCATCTTACTTTTCAGACAATTGGGTGATCAGCCCAAATTGCCCTAACCAACTAAGAAACAACAACGAAAATTTGTTAAGTCCCCGCAGGATTCGAACCCACGACCTCCGGTTTCTAAAGCATACGCCCATACCACTAGGCTACGGAGGCAGTCTATACCTATACAAAACTTTGTAAGAGTACACTTTACTCTCCTTTAATTTAGTTACTATTATAGGATTATCATCGTCTACGCTATACGCTTGGCTATAAGTTAAATCTAGCCCAGGTTATAAAATGGTAATTGACATGCAAAATGAACTTCTAAACTAAAATAGCGCTCCGGCGTACACGACTTCTCGCTCAACTCAAACTTACTCGTTATACACTAAATGAACAGGTGATTTAGTTAGCACGTACCAAAACCACCATAAACCAGGTAGATACTATAATTACTACAATCGCGTGTCTATTGGTAAAACCAATATATTACAATACCAAACACCTTATAGATGCGGGTACTACCAAATAGGTATCAACAAATAAAGTAGGCGACATGAAACGGAAGGTCGCTGTTAAACAAGCATTAGCTTTAGTGTGATGCAGCGGGCGTGACCTTGCCTGTGTCACCGATACCCACGCGGGGCCCCGATTGCTCTCAAGAAGCGTGTGTGGAAATTTCTAGATTAGTGCAGAGCCACTTTAAATCTTTGCACACACAGAGATGGGACGAGACAAAGGTGTACGGTCGTATTCGGTAAGGTAAAAGATGTTTATACTTATAAAGAAAAACAAGTGCAGTTAGTTTGTTTTGATGGGTACATCGTTAATCTAGAGACAACTACTAGTAACGTAGTATTACGTCAATAACAATCAGAGCGGAGTACATGTACAAGTCCAGGAATTACTATAGTATTCTCATCTAGCTTTTTCTACTTTTTAAGTTGCGGAACAGTGCGTTTCAAACTCTGTCAAATTATACTCCGAAAGCAATACGAGCAAAAATAAGCAAGGCGAGCAATTTAAGATATTTTGTCAAGTTTACAAAAATTAATTAGCTGAAACGAAAAAGTTGGATATTTGCAGTCTAGACAAAATAAAAGCAACTAAAATAAATCAGTATCAAGATAACAAAAGTTTATGCAAACATTGCTACAAATATATCAACAAATATCACACATCTGCAACTATGGAATTAAAAGTGAAACCTTATTAAAAAAGTAGGCGTTAGACGTGTGGACAACTCCACACACCCAAACACATTGTCTGCTCACAAACTAACATCAAGCGATCGCCAACACCAGTGGGCCAAGGATGTCATAACTATAATTATGCATCGACAATTATTATGCGAGAAATGCTAAGTGGGACCGCATTACGCGGTGGCGGTGGGCGGCGGTGATATTTATTCGTAATTAGAGACAGCGTTTAGAGAAATGAATTTAAATGAAGTGATATAAAGTAATTTCTTTTATATTTGTTAACCGCAAACGTTAAGAAATAAAGATCTGTCTCCTGTTGTAATTGAATTTTTACCTTGTTAATATATTGCCCGCAAAGTATTATAGACTAGGTTCAAATTCAGTATTGAATTATAGAAACAAAATTTTATTATTTTTCTAAATCGTAGGCAAGTTGTAAAGTAATTTGGTTGTTTTACTGTTAAATTATTTGAAGTTATACACGATATCAAGTGACTTCAAAAAGTAAATGATTACTTAACCGCTTTTTACATTACAAGGTAGATAAATAGGTAAATAACTCTAATTAAAAAAAACCTTCCATCGCATTCTTGAAGGACGATGCATCAAAGTCCAGCTAGGAAGTAACTTAGTCCTACTAACAAAATCTGTTTGAAATGGTTGTTTTTACAAACTTTAGCGAGATGTAAAAACCGATAAGTATAAAATTGAAAAGATCTTTACACATAATTTGGTGCAACATCAAGACGCTCTAAAAACATTAAAAATGGATCTATAATTATTAACGCCTTAAGAACAATTCAAAATAACAATGACCATAATTAAGAACTTCTATTGTAACTCACCCACGAGCTGAATTAAAAAAAAATCAACCAAACGCGGATTTTTCTTTCATAAAAAAATATTATACTTTATTTGACCTTAAATACCTCTCTTAAATAAACAAAACGTTATTTACTTGCACAAATAACGACTCTATAATTTGGGTTTAAAGTTATAAATTTTCAAAATGCAAGTTATATTTAATGTAAATTATTTTCATAAATATTTTTCTTTTTCCAACATGAAAGTTGCCTCGTGTGAAATTTAATTAAAATCTATTTGTCTTTATTTTGGCCAAGTATACTTAGGCGTCGGAAAATGGATCAAAATAAGTATAAGCCGTTCATTATTTTAACATCCAATGATAAAGCACGAATTTCTCCCCTTTTTAGACGTACAAAAAAGTAAGTTTTTGGGATAAAAAGCTTTATTGTTACCCTAAACTGGTGTAAAAATGTATTATAAGTTATAAAATGTAACAATTTCATAATAATCTATATCATAGAGAAGTTATAGAAGAAAGTCAGCGGACACATATGCATGGGTCAAATCCTTTTATTTACCATCTACCGCAAATGATGTCATAAAAATAGTAAAATAAATACACTATTTACGCACTACATTATTAGTAAAACACTTCAAAAAATTTATTCATTTACTCATAAACATAAAATTTACTTAATTACCATTTACCTAGTTGCCATTGTAAAAGCATTTCTAATTTTGGGCAACTGGACGGCGTTACGTGTACGATCCATAAATATTGATTATGTGAATAATTGAATTCTACTAAAATAGAGTCTCATCATGTGTCTTAAACGATCTTACAGAAACAAAAATTAACAATTACATATACCTGTACCAAAAAATGTCTGAAAAAATGTAAACAATATAATTCGTAGAAACGGGATGGCGTTATACGGCTGACGTTTTTATTCCAATCACTAAGCGTCACAACTAATAACAACACTGTAACTGTATAATAACTTAATTTTTTTTATTTAACAATGCATAATTAGGGAAGTTTAGTTCAAAGATAAACAAATTAGGCGCATCTTGAAAAAACATCACAATAAGTACCCGAAAATATCATGTTAATTCAGGAAGCCATATATTACTCGTTTTTACTTTAAATCCTTTACTTAAGACAATAACGTCTTCCTCGACCACGCATCGCCGCATCCAGTGCGTAACAATTACGCGGCGCTCGAGCTTTTTGTCGCTTTATGCAAATACGCGCGCCGCGGAAAACTTACAGTCTGTAAACATGTGGGCATGTAACGTGCCGAGTAATTATCGTAAGAACGGGTTATGTTAATTATAGTGATTAACATCGCGTCCGCAATATTAGCGCTGGTGTAATAACATAATTTCAAGAACTAGATACGATACAGACTATTTGTGAACGATGAAACTGTTAACAACGTACGAGTTAAACAGCATACGCATATATAGCATTCATATTTATGTCTGCAACTAGGCGCAAATCTATCATAAAAACGCAAAACCCAGAATTTGATGGGTTACACTACCATTCATCATATCATCATCATTATCACCCTGTGTTAGTCCACGGCTGGGCATAATTCACAATACTTCCATTACGTGTTTGTATTATTTTTACAAAAAACATTTACATGTCGTTTCCTTTAATATGGATTGGTAAAATATTTGTACCTCTGTGACAATAAGAATAAAATTATCGGTTATGGACCTATAGATGTATCTGTCTGTATAAAACAATTTTAAAACATTGACACATGCCTATTCATATGGTCCCCGCTTGAGGAAAATTTAAAAAACTTAACCTTAACTTCAACGTGCCCTTCTCCAGGGAAAGGCCCCAACATTGATTTCCCAGTATCAATCAATAAACTTTACAGTTTTTCCTCCCTAGGCCAACCGTAGTTTTTACTACCAAATGTGGCGGAACATTTCTTTTAAAACGATGCCTACTTTGCGTGTATAAATCGTAGCGTAATAAAAAATCTGTTTATCACCATAAACCTTTGAGTATTACGTCTTGTATACTAAATAGGTACGCTATACATAATCGAATATCACATGCGATATAAACATTCTTATCTACAACTGCTGTAGCGCCACATCGCCACGCTCTCGTGCTGGTCAAATATTCGGCGGTGTTTAAAAACAGTGACCAATCAGTAATATTTGTATTACGGTGGCATTAATTTTCCCCCGCTTAACCTACAAACGGATACTATATCGTAAGCAACTAAAAGAGACGTAGCGTCTAGAAAAACAGAAAACGAAACGAGAAAAAGCGCTAATATACAACCTATTCAACACGGTTTGTCGAGTATTTTAGACTGTTGAAAGTACAGGCAAGCCGGCTAAAACACTAAAGTTTAAAGCTCATAAATACTTATAACCATCGAAATTTAACTTTAGTGGAAACTGAAAGCACTACAAAATTTCCCTTAAAATTGAAGCTTGAGTGTTTGGCGTAGCATGCTGACATCATGGTGTTATTTGAATTTAAAAATTCCTTTCGATTTTACGCAGCAATTTAGTACGAGATGGCTTATTTCTATTTAATATCACTTTAAACCAGCAAGAGCAGTACAAGAAGAAACGATTATCCAAAATCGATTAAAAATTGCTTAATTTACGTAAGAAAAAGCAGTGCGATCGGCTTATCAGTAATACATAAACAATAAGCTTGATTTAAATTAAGAGCGATGAAATACCGACTCATCTCATCTAAAGAAAATATCCAAACTTAAACAGAAATGTAAGCGTTTTGAAATATTAAAGATATTAACATACCCCCTAATGGATACGGGTGTCCAGCAGTCCATTAGAGGTTTTGAACATGCACCTACCACGCTGGTACAATGCTGATTAGTGGGTGGACCGACTTTTTACATGCCCATCCGACGCATGGATCAATACACTTTTCAGACAATTGGGCGATCGACCCCAAATTGCCCTAACCAACTAGGAAACAACAATGAAAATTTGTTGATTCCCCGCAGAACTCGAACCCACGAGCTCTGGTTTCACTAGGCTACGGAGGCAGTCAAAAATCACCCCATCACAGAGTACAAGCTAATTAAGAGATTAGCAGTACTCTTTAGAAGCATGCATAGAAATACAGAAAACAAAGCGAACATTACACAGCAAAGTGATACATAACCATCTACATAATGCGCCAAAAAAAAACTATGACACAACAATTAATGCAACAATTCCGTTTTATCTCTTGCCGCACAAAGCAATTACGGATGACGGAGTCTTCCCAACATTGATACGATCAGTGACTTGGTTTCCATTTATCTGTTCTTACCGAGATTACGTCAAACCAAAACTAGAGTATATTAAGTAAGCTAATTGTTAAATGGTTAAAACAACATTTGTGATGAAATGTTATACTGAATAGTTGAAGAGAAATTTTAACAAGGCTGTGGATATGTACAAAAATTAGAAAAACCTTTTTACTTTTTAGAATAAATACTACATGAATATAGAAATACAGAATAACAAAATTGATCCACAACTGTAGTGACATAGCGCTTCAATGCTTTAAATGTATTAGCCGAGTCGTTTTTAAACTAGAAATGGTTTTTGAAAGATAACTAACATTATCATTACGTACATAAGTATAATATAATCTGCATGTTGAAGCAAATATCCAAAAATGATTTACACATAATTATCAGTAATCTTCTGTAATAATTATTAAATATGCTTCTATAACAGAAGGCTATATAACATTACTTAATGATTCAATTTTTTACCTACGTCACCAACAACTGATTAGAGACATGTAACATTGCTAAATCATCATCAGCCTGTGTTAGTCCAGTGCTGGGCGTAGGCCTCCTCGGTAGGGGGTTTTTGGACCGCATTCCATCTCGCTGATCCAATGCGGGTTGGTGGGTAACATTGCTCAAACCAGCTTCAAAAGCTATGTTTCAAAACGGCACCTAAATATTTATATTTATTTCTATACACATAACTGTATCGCGATAAACTTTAATAGCAATGCCGTAAAGGTTTCACGCCATCGCAATATAACCTTCGATTTGATACACGTTTCTCGTTTTATTACGAATGCATTATAGCGAATCTATTCAATTATAAATGCATCGTCTGTACGTGTCAGAATGAGCTACGATCAATCATAGCACAAACAAAAGTTTATATTCTGCTGGGTGATAAATGGTTAAGTTTAAGGTCCATTAAAGTTTATTAGCTGTGTTACTTAGTCACGGTTTAAAATAAACAGAATCATATTAACTTCTTTAGGCCGGCTGTGTGATTTTCGATGATACAATATTTTTATGGCTGTTTAATCATTATGTAATTGTGAGTATTTCTTATTATTCTGATGTTATTGCGTGGCGTATTTAATGTCGAACTGAATAATTATATCGGAACGTTTTCCTACATCACACCTAATACAGATATCAGAAGCAGCAAAAGGTTATCATATTAAAAAAAATATTATTATATATCATCGTACACGTACCGCTGCCAAAAATATGATAAGATTACTGTAAAATATATGCATAATATATCGTCATTTCAGAAAAATGACGTTTACAACACAAAATGTTTCCAAATAATGAAAAAAAAAAGTGTCTGCTTCGTAAATCGTTTACTGATCACCAAAAATGAGAGCGATGTACCAATAACTTTAGGACATCTAAGTCATGACAACTTTCAACATTCGGTCGATCGCTCCATCTACATACACCCTAAACTCGAACTGACTCGTCTAAGCTTGATTTTTAAAAGTGGCTGGAAGTTTCAATAGATGTAGCAAAGCAAAAGTGTGAAAACGCTACTGTGCCCCGATTCAAAGGCACCGTTACGAATGTATTCACTAGGTTATCATAAATCTCATCCTATGTCTCAGGTCGACGAACGGACTTGAGGCGTTACACAATCAGATGGATTTCTTGTTCATTTCGTTGCTATACTCAATATAGACGAAATATAAAAAATACATCTAACAAGTTAAGGAACGCCGAGCCGGCGCTTGATACGACCGCCACGTCACGCCCCGTTTGACAAATAAATCGGTGAGGCCGGAATGCCGCGAAACCCGCGGAGCATGTCGTCCACGACTACGGACCGACGTCTGCTCCGGTGACGGTTGCGTGCTTGAAATTTGTTTCTCTTTTTGACAGTGCATCCGCCGGCGAGAGGAAACGTAGCAAACGTAGCGATGAGACCGACGAGGTGGTGCGAAGAAGTTGTGAGAGACTGCGAGATGTACTGTTCTGGGTGACCGCATTGTTCCACTTCGAAGTATGCGACAGCATAAAAAACTTAATGATTTTGTTTTATTAATACAAATGTTAAATAATAAACAAAACTGGATTGTGGTATCAGCCATAGTTAAACGAATCAAATGTTATATAACGTTATGTAGTAGTTGATTCAGAATATCAATTGATTAGTTGGCCGGTATACTTAATATAAGTTTTCGTTCGACCTCGTATCACATATGACAAAAAATAACCATCACCCCTATCAAAATCACTTGAGCCGTTCATAAAAACTGTTAAACAGATAACAGTAGTGTCATTGTATGTGCAGTCCATACTAACTAAATAATGACTAGGAACAATATTAATAATTGACCAAATGATCTGAAGCAGTACCTTATGGCACGTTTGAGGACAATTGTGTCATTAAAAACTTCCAACAACGATGACACACTGAGATATGTGAGATTATGCATGTCCCAAATGCCTACTGTCATTATCGGACATGAGACACGTCCTGACACTGTTTTCGAGCGTCCCCCGACTGTGAGGCAGGGCCATAAAACAAATTAATACACAACTGCGCACATGACTCGCTAACTCATGATGTCATACCGCTAGAGATACAAAACATACTAGTTCTATAGTGCGAAAGATAAGTTCATGCAGGTTAGAGTATTATCGCGAGGTACAATGTTTATTTAACAATAAGTACAGCTCACATACACTCATGTTGAATTATAACGCCCATCTTGGTTTTCTCGTTAAGATTTCGAATACAGCGGCCAATCTATATAATAAAATAGTTATCTATGCAGGAGATATTAGAATGCACGAGTTTACGGAGAGACAGATACTCTCCTAGTTTAATTGGTCGGATAGCAGTTAAGCTTAACGTCTCTAATCTATATATCTTACTTTACATGAACGTGATCGGTCCACATTTCCAAAACTAAGATTACGAAGCTCAAGAAAAAAACTGCTTTGGATCTGCAGGATTTAAGGCAACCTTTGATTTCTAAAGTGCAAACCCACTAGATTACCAGACTGTTTATTTTGTTTAGTCATAGACCGTTACTCTTGTGCCAGAGAGTAGTGCCTGTACTCGACGAGGAATAATGTACTGGAAATATCTTTATGATATACATTCATATTAACAAAAAGTATATATTTTAAAACCGCTTTGCTTTTAAAAGAAGAAATTTTGCATTGTTAAGGAAATTTTTAAGTACGTTTATATAATACTAGCACTCAGTCCACCGGCTCACCCTTATTATTTTTAGATTTTTAGTATCAATTTTTGTGCAGTAAAAGGATAACGGAGCTTTCTAGTATTGAAAGAATATTTCAAATCAGCACAATAGTTTTTGAGTTAATTTAATACTAACATACATACAAAAAAACAAATCTTTCTCTTTATATTATAGATTATGTCTTAGTTACAACAAAATCTTTAAAATTACAGCAAATACATAAGATAGACTTAGCTTTTTGCCATTATATTAGTTAATGTCCGTTCTAATAAATAACATAGAATTATATTTTTTTTCAAATTTAGGTAAGTAAGTAAAAAATTGTTCCGCTATATTAAAAAATAAATACATCCAAATTGCGTAGACAAGGTGAAGTGACACATCATAATCGATTCATATTTTTGTTAGCTGATTAACAATACACGGGCGTATAATCCTAATGATTTAAAGATTAATCTTGTCAACAATGAAATTTATAGCCTCTAAACCATCATCATCATGTTTTATTATGGGTTGACACAGATTATTATGAATAATTGAGCAAAACTGCGATGGCGGAGGTTTATATTATTATTAAGATCAAGGTCTTGAGTTAGTGTCGCAATATTTAATATTAACAAGTAGTGTAAAATACGGACAATTTTAAGACTATAAGTATGTTTTCACAATTATATAACAAAGCAACAGTTGCTTTGTTATAAAATGACACATTTTATCAACTTTAATCAAAACTTTACTTGTGATAACAATCGTAACTACACCAGAGCCAAAAAAGGCATACAATTCATGTCTATAAAGTAACCCATAGCAACGAAGTGTTACCATAGGTCTGCGATGTCAGTCGATCAGAGACTATAATCAAAATAGCAACACTATACATACTATGATTCTTCTTCACTATATGTTACGTGGTTAACGTCGATTCCACGTGCTATTTGGCCTGATATACTATCACAGTGTATGTGTATCTACGATGCGGCGGGGCAGTGAATCAATATTTCAGTCAGGTGAAATGGAAAAATACACCCACAGTGGAACCAGACGTATTATTCTGCTACGACCGATCCTCTAACTGTGTCTGGCCCGCGCCGGCTCTCGAAGGAAAACTCAAACTACACTTGCGATCCAATAAAACATACGCAAAGTGAACGTAACTCACTTACCGGCTGCGCTTGAATTATGTTGCAAACAAACTATACATGCACAGACTAAAAATTACGCTCACGACTTGAGATCCCAATCACTTAAACGTTAAAATTGCAAAGATAGATCGATCTTTATTATAGTTCCATATCTAGATTAGCATATTGAGCATAAGTGAAACCAAGGAAAATAAGTAATTTCAGTGCATTCATAGCTCAATACTTAGATCGTTTTTTATATTATTTGTAGAGTCCGACAAACGTTTTTCCGCATAACGAAATCGAATGAAATTCGTTGCTTAAGTTTCAAGCCGAAACGAAACTGAAGACTACTCGTATCAGTATAAAATTCCAAATATAAAATATGGAGAGTTGGCTTACATTAGCTTATTACGTCATGGAATGGAGACACTATATTAAACGTGTGGTAATCGTTTATTTCCGTTCTAAAATATTTTATGTAAAAAATATTAAAAAATATATTAATTTCTTTTCAAATAAATTTCTTATAGCAATATGAGTTTTAATAAAAAATTAATAATTTGACTGTTGCATTAAAGAGTTAGTATTATTTGAAATCTTACTAATTAATACTTTGGTTTGATTTGTAGTTCCGAGGAGATCAAAAAGTAAAATGAGATGGAATATAATGACTATGATAGCTTAATTATTTATTTTCCTCCGAGTCCACCTGCACAATTAAAGTCCAGCGTTCCAAGTTTCCAATGCTTCAATTCCTTTTAAAAAGGATTGTCTTGGTCCTCAAAAAGGTCACCAGCATCGTTTACTTGTTATATAAAGTTTAACACATGTTTCCTCTTAAGTATTGTATCAATTTGGAGAGAGATGAAAAATAGCTAGGCGCCAGATCTGGTGAAGAGGGGATGCTCAACCAATTGTACGCTAGCATGCTGAACGGGGCCATCGCGATGCCAACCTATGTGCCGGACGTTGTCAAGATGAAACAGCTCGCCCGTTCCAAGTTTGCCTCTTTTTATCATTGACGGCTTCTCAACCTCGGTATTAAAGTTGATACCTGGAGCAGGAACCATCTACAGATGATACATAATCTGTAATGATGGTTCCATCCCAGTTCCAGTAATCAAACAACAATATCCTTCTGAGTCCCAAAATATTATGAGAGGCCATACCCGGCCAGGCCATATACCACGGCCACGGCATGAAAATCTTCGAGATAAACCCGTGTTTCGTCCACTACACGAAACTAGATTTAAAGTTTTACAATCTTCAAAACTTTCCAACGATATCTTCGATGTGATTTTGTTTCTGGTTCTCAGCACCCATCTTGGGAGACTTTTCTCATATAAAAAATTGTGTCAATATGCGTTGAGTACCTACCCTCTAAGAAATGCTCGTTTCTTGGATTAGGTATCAGATGGTAATCTTTAATCATAAAACAGTTTTTCGAATATGGCAGCATATTCTTATTGTTTCTTGTTGATTACTGGTTTCGATGGACGTCTGCAACCATGTTCGTCTTCCGTGTACGTTCTCCTACTGAAATTAAGAGCCCCTTTGCGACAATTGATTATGACAGAGCAGTCTGTTCTCATGTTGCTTTGAGTAAATAAATCTCTTGCGTTGTTAACTTTTATAACAGTGGCTTTTAATCAAGGTCGTTACTTGCTTTCTCTTTTTCGAGAATATTTCCACACATAGCAAACAAATGACTACATTCAGAAAAAAGTAAAGAGACTAGAAGATTTTTATTAACACAACAAATATCTCAGCTACACTTTCCAGTAATTTGTTTATTTTGGTATAGAGCACATAATTTAATTCTTCAGCAATAGACTGCGAAGAATAAGTAAGTCTTTTATGGACAATGTATAGTTTTACAAAAAATCTAGTAAACGTTCAAATTTAACTCTTAATAAATTTAATAATTAGTCAAGGAACGTTTATGAGTTAAAGGTTATTCGATATTAATATTTTTAAATGATTACACAGCCTGGTAATGGAATCTCGCTCCAGGTCTTATTTCAAAATTGCATAATATTAATCCGAATTATCAAATTATGTTATTTTTAAAAGATGACATAAAATAGCCCGCTGAGTTTTCTTTCGGTTCTTCTCAGGATTGAGGCGTCCTTTTCTGTACCGGTGGTGTGTGTTTGACAATCAATAAGCAAGTGTAAATTTCAATATTAAATAAAGATATTTGAGTTTGAATTTGAAAAAATTTTAATCTAACTGCTATTTTCCTTCCTAAATTTCTTTTGTCAAACTTGGAATGTTTGTCTGAACTAAAATCGACTGATCTGAGCTCGATTGTAGCAATATACATTTAACTTTCCACTATTTTGAAATTGAAAACTTTTGAACCAGTTTCGGTTTGGCAAAGTTTCGGCCAAATTTGGCCGAAACCGAACTGGGCCAAATTGATTTTGGCGAAACTCGGCCGAAACAAACCGAAACCGAAAGTTGGCCGGACACTACTTTTGTGATATTAATTTCTTGCAACACGCAAACAGCTTTGATTTTAAATCACTAAAATTATCGTTTCAATTAACGTTTCTCATTGGCCAAGGGTATCGTATTCATGAAGTCGCAAGCATTTCCATTTCCCGGGGAACGAATAATCAGCGATAGTCATTCGATCAGAGACTATAATCAAAATAGCAACACTATACATACTATGATTCTTCTTCGCTATATGTAACGTGGTTAACATCAATTCCACGTGCTATTTGGCCTGATAGACTATCATAGTGTATGTGTATCTACGATGCGGCGGGGCAGTGAATCAATATTTCAGGTCAGGTGAAATGGAAAAATACACCCCCCACAGTGGAAACCAGACGTATTATTCTCGCTACGACCGATCCCCTCTAACGTGTGTCTGGCCCGCGCCGGCTCTCGAAGGGAAAACTCAAACTACACTTGCGATCCAATAAAACATACGCAAAGTGAACGTAACTCACTTACCCGGGCTGCGCTTCGAATTAAGTTGAAAACAAACCATACATGCACAGACTAAAAATTACGCTTATCGACTTGATGATCGCAAACACTTAAACGTTAAAATTGCAAAGATCAATCGATCTTTATTATAGATTCCATATCTAGATTAGATCATATTGAGCATAAGTCTAAACCACAGGAAAATAAGTACATTTCACGTAGTAGCCTAATAAGCTAGATCGTTTTTTTATACCTTATTTGTGATATTAATTTCTTGCAATTCACGCAAACAGCTTTGACTTTAAATCACTAAAATTATCGTTTCAATTACACGTTTCTCTAATATAAAGGCCAAGGGTACTCGAGTATTCTATGACAGTCGTTTCCATTTCGCCAAGTGTGAAAGCATCTAAGAGGTGGGCATTAACAATACGCATGATGTAACCACTCATGGTACTCGCTTAGACAATCGTCATGTAAGTAACAATACTCAGTTCAATCAGTAAGTTTTATTACCGGCAACATTAAAATATCAATAAAGTTGATTATCCTATAGCGTTAATGTTAAAACCGCCTGTCTAAAAACCGACTCTGTGGTCTAGCGGTATTGGCCGTTCTTCTTTATAAACCGGAGGTCGTGGGTTCAAATCCCGCCGGGATACTACCTTGTGTTATCATTGTATTCTGGTTGTTTAGGACGATTTGGCCCCATCACCCAATTGTCTGAAAAGTAAGATGGTCGGATGGGCATGTAAAAGTCGTTCCACCCACCAACCCGCATTGGATCAGCGTTGTAGGGTACATTCCAAAACCCTAATAGAGAAGGTGCGCTTTAGGCCGGGCCTATGACCAGCAGTGGACTAACGCAGGCTGATGATGATGATAATTTATGCATACTATATGTTAAAATAATTACAAATATTAATTTAATAGGAACTATTAACAATTATAATTATGCGTAAACCGAAACTGTTTCAACCTATAAGCTTATCGGAATAGACCATAATGTTAAGTTTATGTAATAACCGACGATCAAAGTTTTTGTAAGAAACATCCATACTCAGTAAATAAGCAGGATAAGGCAATAAACGAAGCAAAGGATCATAAACTAGCGACATTTCTAACAAAGATCCGTTCCTCCCTGGCCATTTTTAATCTTATCGCTCGATAACACTGAAACTGGATTCACAATTTGCATTTACCGATCAGGAACTTAACGTTGAATGTTAAAGTACATTGTTTCCAAGACTATATAAAAGTGATTGAACGTGGTGGCATTTTATGGGCTAGCCATGCGTACCCTAGATGGCGGCGTCAAAATAACTTCCTCGGACTTATAGGAGCCGACGATTGCATTAGAAATGCCGTATACGGCGAGACAAGTTGCCCTTTTATGGTGTATTGTTACTTTTATATGCGCGGAAACAATGTTAAGTGGTTAGAGAACAAAGAAATGTCTACTTGTGAACCTCCTTGCGTATATAATGAAAAAATAGTTTAAATTTTACCTAAATTATGATATACTTTACATAAAAAAAGTAACGTTTATAAACATCATGATGTACGACATAAATCAATAAAAAACGCAGTGAAACGCATACTATATAGTTCAGGGTAATACCTACAGTTTCTTTATGTTATTGTAATTATTTTGAACACGTAATATCAATTCCATTGATAATAATGATCGCTTACCATTATAAAAGACGAACCACAGTTTTCTTTAAATGATTTTCTATCACCCATAGCCGATTACTTTGAAAACAATACTGGCATCCGTCGATAAGGCTCGTACGCGAAATAATACGATTCAGTCATCTAGGTCATTGTCACATAACCGTTCATAATCTGCAACGGCTCACGACAGTCCCACAAGCGTGACATAACAAATATTTTATGCACAGCCTGTTTTATTAGCTGTATAACCTTCTAACACCTAAAACTCAGCCTACCTTTGTAGAAGATGGGTGTGTTGACGTTTAAGACAAAATACGGCGACGAACAACAAGACAATATATTGCTCAAGTTTATCGCATCGTAAAGAAACGTTAAGGTCAAAAATATTTGTTTTGAAAAATTGAACTTAACGTTTTCGTTTTATATCAAGGCAAGGAAAGCCGTTATCGAAGTGAATGCGAATACGACAAGAGACAATTTGTATTCAATAAAAATGTGATCTAAATCTTTTCAGATAACACACCCTGGTAATGAACTGTTTGCTCCGGCGATTTCAAACTATTAAAATGTGATGTTTTTTGTAAAAATTTTGTAAAATCTAATGAAAGAAAGAAAAAAGTCCCGCTGAGTTTCTTACGCCGGTTCTTCTCAGGTCAGAGGTTTCCATTTCCGAACCGTTGGTGGTTTATTTGACAATCAATAAGAAAGTGTAATGCTTGCATATTGAATGAAGATATTTGACTTTGACTTTCAACACTTGGTACATGATTTACTTTTACGCGAGAAATATATATTATAATATCAGATTAATTCCCTGATCAAGGACGTTGAGAGTGTGGGCTTAGGTATTGAAAAATATTAAATAAACAGAAACCATATATATGTTGCCGTATATGCCTTGGATTGGGTTTATCATACCTGACGTGAGAACTAAAACAAACTAAGAAAAACGAGATAGACAAGACCTGTATTCAAATGACTGTATGCCGTAGGTTGTTTGCCCTAACTAGTTCAATTTCACGTGATAAGATAACATGGCGCAGATGAGAACTAACCCAAATGGGGCCCCCTTTAATTATGCGTGAAATATTGTACGGTACGTATGTACGTACTATCACGTTATTTGCTTACGTGCGTCGCGATCGTTTCTAGTTAATTATCGTCGCTGTTCTCTCGCGGCTTATCTAACGCACGCAATGAAGTAGCGTTAGGTGTAAAAAAAAATCTCCATCTACCGCTTGCCACGAACTGTGAATGGGACGTTATGAAATACAATACCGGTCCTACAATATTGCCTTGGTTGGACTATTACTTACTTACTTTAATATATACGATTCCGAACATCGGTACTTCAACTTAAAGGCTCTATTTTGGAGGCAAAAAGTAGTTAAAGTATATTTCGTTGGCGTAAACTAACTCCGTTTGATGTTAATGTTATACGTGACATACAAATTATCTCAACAGCAATAACAACATAATTAAAATGTATGACACAGTGTCAATTTGTGTTTGATGTTTCATCAGGTTTTAGGTATCAATCGCCACAATTTGAGGACGTTCTACATTCGTTATTAATTCTTTTATCACGATCACGGTAAGTGTAAGTGAATCAAATGAAACAAACAATAAACACACAAATCTCCACAAACATACGTATTAAGAGGCTAAAACCCACGGGACTCGTTATAACAACACTGTCTCAAAACAAACACGTGTTTCACGATAACTGGCAGTTTGCGTCGGACTACCTCGTTTTTTGCGTCGAACTATCTCACTTTTGCGTCGAAATATCTCGCGGTTCGCGTCGACTACTCCCGTTTGCTTCGAGAGAAATTCACATGACGCGTCGCAACGGGCGACCGACACGGACGGCGCATCTAGCCTCACTGCTGGTACGCGCGACGCAACGCACGGTGGGAGCTAGCTTTGTCTGCTAGCTCATGCTCATTAGATGGGAAGGCGACAAGCCGTTTAGCTCGCGCGGAAGTTGGCACTGTCGTATCCTGTGGACGCTTTCACGGACGTGTATCAGAGTCGAATCGAATTGATAGAAAATCGGTTCGGGGGAACGTTATCGTAAAGTTATAAGTGATCTTTGATAATTTCGAAGAAACAAGGGTTAGTTTAAAAGGTGTTTTATGTATATTTTTGCATGTACGAAGAGCTAATGATCACACTAGCAGAATGGCAGAAATTCAATAACAACAGCCCTAATCTACGGAACTTCTTTGTTATATATAGTGTTTGCAGGTACAGTTGCCAGTTTAGGAAATTAATCAAAACCTTTTATTTATGATTTTTTGTTTAGCGAAATCAATAAGGAAACGCAATCAAGCCAAAGAACTAAACTAGGATTTTTTGGATATCATACAAAATATTTAAAAACAGATACTGTTTAAAATCTTTCTACACCATTATCGTGATGGTTTAAAAAAAATACTTTGCCGTACAATAAAACAAGTTGTTCGATTCCCTTGGAGCACAAATATCTTATGATTTAAAACATTTGATAACATTTTTATGCGTCACTGATGTTTTAATAATGTTATGCGAATATATATTAAAACACTGCAAAAATAGACATAAATTATCCCATAAATATAAAACATAGCTTTAGATAACAAGATGACCGGACACACTGTTTACTAACTATCTCACGATCGTAAGAGTTCTATTAAAATGGAAAATATTTGCTATTAATGACGTTCTGAATAAAAAGTGAAACTGTTATAAAATTTTCAGAGTAAACGGTACAACGCGGCGCAATTTGCCATTCTTTGCGGTGGCAAATATAAGTTGCAAGACTAAGATTTTCTTATAGAATTAATTAGTTAATAATATTTAAATATGCAGTGCAATGTTAGAATTATTAGTGATTCAATCAAGCAGAAAGATTTAATATTCTCATCTAATTTCACTGCGATTTTTGGTTTGACAGGCAAGTGTGTAAACCGCAAACTATACATACAAAGTCTAATTTCAAGCTATGACGGTTCTGATATTTAAAGCGCTCCGATCATTTCTCCAGCCAGAGTATTTTCTGGGTAAACAAAAAATATATATAAATCTCGCTGCAAATCACTGCTTTTTTTATGGCCTACGTACGCAGACGAGCAGTCGGGCCACACCTGATGGGAAGTGGTCACCGACGCATCAGTAGCTTTGCTACCAGTGGTATCGCCAACGACTACGTGAGACATGGGTGTAGTCCCGTTTACTCGCACGGTGCCCTGAAACGGGAACTACCAGGTTTTCAACTGCTCGATTTGCGGCAGAAATAAGGCACCGCATGGTACCTCGGACGGTCTCCTGTAAAGGATTACCACCGATATACGTTTACATGAGTTCTGGATTCTATTTGTCCGTAAAACCCACAAAACCGATAAAAAATATACTAAGGCAAAATACCGTAAAAGTGTCTCTGGATCCTATAGAGTAATAAGTCTACGACAAATTATACATATACAAACATAACATTATTATGCGTATACAAAGCAATTCAATATTAAAACTCATACGAAAATATAATATTCTATTAATATAAGGGCGAGATAGCATACGTTAACTATCATAGCTTAAAACATGTTCATTTCCAGCTTGAGGGCCGATCTTCATTACGGCGTTTAGATGCAAAGGTATGCACTCGTAGATCTCCTTTACATTTTCTTAATTGCGACCGTCTTTTGCTACTCAAAGCTCTCGTCGGGCTTTATTGCGATGCTGCTAAATATGTTGATGTTTACAGCGATCATAGAGTTGTTAAAGAAAATAAAGAGATTATTCCGCGAGTAAGTTGAAATGATTAAAGATATTACATAAAGAATAATTGCGCTCGTCACAAGAATAGATATAATTGGTGACTGCCTCCGTACCCTTGTGCTAAGGGCGTGTGCTTTAGAAACGGAGGCCGTGGGTTCGAATCCTGCGGGGACTCAACAAGATTTTCATTGTTGTTTCCTAGTTGGTTAGGGCAATTTGGGCTGATCACCCAATTGTCTGAAAAGTAAGATGATTCATGCGTCGGATGGGCATGTAAAGTTGGTCCTGCGCCTTACTCGTCGTAATCGACTAGCGAACATTATAATTGCCACTACACCTTATCGTGTCCTTATCAAACTTAACTAAATGTCCATTAAAGCGATGTGCAACTAAAAACATTTTAAAATACAACAAGTATTTCGGAGGTTTGCGCGTTAACGTTTTTGCGAAATTAACACGTCAAATGTATACAAATTAAAAATATGCAGCATATTTTAATTTGTATAATTTTTTTTTATGAATATATTACAATTTTAAAACTTATTTAACATTTTATTTCATTTCCAAAGCATATTAATCGTTGAGCAAATTGTTATTAGCAGTTTCATAAGTATTTTACAGGGTAATATAAAACTTGATTATTTATATCTTCAGTCAAATTATCTAATCATAAGCAAGATTTAGTAAGCAATTTGAAAAGTTCGCTGCGAAAGTTGCCTTTTAATAGAGTAAAGTAGTGTCAGTGAATATAAATTCAATTTAGTCGTTTATTTTAGTAATAATTGAGGAGGATCAATGAGAGGTAATGACTGTCAAACGACCGCGTACCGACAACATACTTGCGGCATTGAGACCTATCTAATTACTTAGCAAGTGATGTTCCAATTGCTAAGTAATTAGATGTAGTAAATAAAGTCTGACCCTATTGCTATTGTAAGTTAGTTCGATCATATTACGGGAAAATATTGTCCTATAAGCAAAACATTTATCTTGCGCTTGCAAATACAGTATATGTAATTACTTACACATGAAAGTGCGTTCATGTTTTTATTCAATAATTTATAACAATAAATTATTCATGACAATAAATACTCTTTAAAACTAGATGACTTTAAATTATCCAAATATTAAGTAAATTAACAAAAAAATATTATACATTTACTCAAACACTGGCTCTACAAAAAAATATTATACATTTACTCAAACACTGGCTCTACGTCGTATTTCGTAACAAGGTTTTTCTAACAAAAAAAAAAACTCCAATTCAATTCGCGTACCTTTTAAACTGCCAACACAAAATAGTTGCCAGTAAATCTTAACAGTCATCAAATACTGAACATTGTTCAACGAAACGTCCATCGATCATCGCCGATAAGCTTGAGGGCATTATTCCAGATTCTCAACCACGATTTAGGTTTAATCCTCTAAATAATTGGTTATAATTCGAGTACGATATCCGACCAATGTTGGTGTCGCATCCAATTAGTGACGTTTGAAAAAATCGAAACGCACAAATCGATTAGCCCTAATTGCGCTGGAGGCTTGCGAATGCAAAACGCGATAGCAAAAACAGCGCTTATCGCCAGTATCTAGACTCATAATAGGTTTAATTCTAGCCTCGGGTGGATTTTCGCTTAATAGACCGCCAAAGTATTGTGGCCATATTTTAATCCGATCTCACATCTACAGATGTAGATGAAACTGTTGAGGAGCGTTAATCGTCAGTACCTTTTAAGATGTGAGGCAATTTGCAACCATAAAACTTAAATTTTTATTAGATTTTTCTGACTGAATAAAGCTGATATTAGGATTGTTAACAAGATTTAAAAAATCCATCCGCAATTGCTATATTACAGAAAATATTAAATTAAATCTCTAAGTTAAAACGTAAGGGTGTATCAATTAAATAAAAACATATTTGTAATTATAGTGGTTAACTCGATTACCGTTTAATTTGTGAATAACACCTTATGTTATCAAATTATAACCCTGCATGAATGGTGCTTAGATAGATTTTACAGCCATCCGTTTTATTGCTTAGTCATGAAACGGTTGCAGACTTTATATAGAGTATTATAGTTTTGTGTATAATAATAGTGGATTTCCTACGTAATATTGTCTAACGACGACCCGCGGTGTTTAACGTTTCGCTTTTCTTTTGCCATGATATTGTTTTATATCGTCCTTTGGCATTTCTTGACACATCAGCTATCCAATACCGATTTTTTTATAATCGCTTATCGTAAAACAGCGAATACAAATTGATTTCAAAGCATCACTACAGGTTTACCCGATAAACAACGTAAATCAAGCACTACTATGCTCCGGTTTGAAGGCAAGATTGTGTTATTGCTGTTTTATCAAGCTGTTATCCCTTATAATATAAGTCGGCGTAAGATATTTAGTTTTACACGCCGAATAGGGGTGCAGTGTCTACCCTCTCCTCTTTCATCAGCGAATTCCTTTACACCGCTGATATATTGACGTTCAAAACACCTCGATAGATTGATTCGAATAATTTTGTAAATGAAATTTGTTCACAGAAAACGTTCTGCTCATACAAGTCTTCCAAAACGGCTATTATTAACATTATTATTTTGAAACCTTAACCGTTGTAAAGAAACTTTGTTACAATACAGTTCAAAAGGCGCTCCTTTTGCCTTGACCTAAGGAGTGAGCCCTTTATAACTACAAAGTAAGAGGTAGTCAATCTTTGTCGCTGTGATTATTATGTTTGACAGGTGCCAACTATATCAGATTGGATTATAATTGGCATTTTTTTTATTATTAACATTATACATCAGCAAAGTTCAAAGTTGTCATATTACAAAATGTCAAAAATTCTACTTCTCGAACAAAATGTGAAAAATCGTGTACCTATGTGATAACTTTATTGGTGCAAATTTGGTTTGTGTAATCTTTTCAGTTATAAGCTAGGTTTCTATCAGAAAATTAGGAAGATTGATTTTATTAGAGTAATACAATATTAGTATTTGACTGATGAAAGTCACGTCGCACAGCAATCGAGTGTTAAATAATTTACACAATACTGTTATAGATATTCTGTCGGTAAAGATAACCTAAACAAATCATACCATATTATGACTATAATATAAAAAATTTAGACACGGCAAACCCATGGCATTTAAGTCGATTTATATTTATGTGTCATATCAAAGCAATTATATCTCTTTAGAAATATATAAATAGGAGATTTTAAGAATTTTAAATAATAGTAAAACCTGATCTAATAGGTACCTAATTGATAAAGTCAAAGGGTTATAAAAATTTGATACCTGTTTACAACGATGATTATGCTAATAATAAATAATTTTTGTTATTATTATATCCTTCATATCAATCACAGGATAAAAAACATGTTATAATATAGACTAAAATCCGCAATACGTATTTAAGTTATTAGAAAATAACAATAAACCTTTCTAAATTGTCCAAAATAAGAAATTAACGGTTAAACTGAAATAAAACGAAGGAGTCATAGGGGGAGAAATAATAGGCATCGGAAATATCATAACATTGAATAAAAAAACAGAGATAGACCAAAAAAGCACTCACCCGATCCGAAATCGCCTCTTCCATCTTCCCGCGCTTTAGCCCCGGCGCCCGGACAACGTTCACCGGTGGCGCCACCACGGCGGGCGGTAACGCGTTACTCGCCGCGTTACCGCTCGCGCTCACCGGTATGAAACCGGCTTCCATTTTATCACGTACGCATCTCGGCTACCGGGCGACAGATGGCGTTGTTTTCAAATCCTTTTCGGCAAATCAATTGCACATAGTAGAAAAACTAGATTTATTGTATAAATTCATTGATCAATTCACTGTATGGACGTATTACACTTATTGAGTCACTAGCCATTATAAGGAACTGTTTATTTAATTGAGCACTGTTCATTTGTAGACATTAGACAAGGATGGCTTTGAATTAAACACGAAGTTTGAACCGAAAAAATAGCTTATCTTGTACAATGCAACGAAAGGATGTTTTTTCGCGTATTATTTTTTATCGCAACTAAATCCACGCGCTACCGTCACGGCTCTCGCATGTTTTCTGATTTTCAATATGACCTGCGGCCGTCGTCCCTTTCTATTTGGTACCTGCGACAGAGACAAACGTATGATTATGATAATTGACAAAACAACATATAGAAATGAATGGGACTGGTTTCGCTGCAAACGTAATTTTTACACCACTGAAGATCAAGGCGTTTTTTCTTATTACTTGAAAAGGACAAATTGCTTAAAATATATCAGATTTAAACATTTTTAATATAGACACGCCTTAACAAAATAATGAGTCTTTACTCATTTTCGATAGCAAAAATTTTATATTTTTAATAAATAGGTATGGCTCACGATTAAACATATCGATCACTAATTGCTACAACAAAAAATGCTGCTCAAAAATTTTATTGTACATAGGAGTAATATTTTTTTCTGTCTTATTAAATAATATTTCGTCTTAAAAGTATGATGTTAAGTAAGATATTACCATTTTTTTTATTTTAAGCAATTTCTGTTTTTCGTTCTAAAAGTACAGATTATTTAATTTTCTGTGAAAAAAATCATTAAATATTCTACGTCATAATTCAATTAAACACAAACTAAATACTGTGTGTGTTAACCACAACATAACTTAACTTCGTGAAATGTCACCTCAATAAATTATCCAAGTTCCAATATGTTAACAATAATAATACCGCAAATACTACAAAAGTATAATAAATTAATTGATAACACTTATAACTATTTACATTTGCAATACAAAAGTAATTAGAGTATGCTTCAACGATAAAATCTGTATGGAGTGGTAATAGAGTAACCACAAAATAAATTTAAAAAGTAAGGAATTATCCAAAACACGCTGTATTAAAATTATACATTGTGATCCTAAACTTTACCTTACTTATTCAAGATTCTGACTTATTAAAAAATTATCAGCGTAAAATTGCAGCAAGCCTTAATCACCACATAATGTGTAACGTCATCAGACATTTTTGTATATATTCCAGATTCTGTTTGGCAATTAACCATACACTAATCAAGACACTAAGTTTTGGCGCCATTTGAGTTAAGCGTTTGGCTCGAGTATACAAATTCAAGTACAAAAAATGACAAAGGCACAACAATTCTGCCTAAGATCAAATTTGTAAGTTTTAAAGTAACCTTTAACCGTAACCACAATAGTTTAAGCAGAACACACATACTGGTACCAGAGTTTCATAGATTATAAGTATTGTATTTATTTGTATTATTATATCCATAAAATTTCTAAACCATCGACAACGTCACCGCTCCACTTCATCGATCACGCCATTAAGATTCTACGTCTTTTTCTAACGCCCCATTATCATCAGACGTTAATTTCTATTCAACTGAGCATAATTGCTAAACACGCCGCCCGTGATTCTCTCATGTGAGCAATGTTCGGTATGTGTCAAGAAAAAATTTACACGGAAAAACTGCAGCAATTTCTTGTATCTACGGGATAATTTTACAAAGCATATTAAGGCATTAGGTTCGCCTCTTATAAAACTTCCTTTTTAGATTTTTCAAAAAAGTATAAATAACTCCTCTTTTTATATTTTTATCACAAACTATGCTCGAGCGAAGAAAGTATCAAGTTTACAAAGTCTAATTTCATACTCTTTAGGCGCTAAAGTGTAAAGCAAAACACTCTTTTTGATTAAATATCGCAATGGGCACTATGGGAACTGTTCACTAATAATATTGAATCAAAGATTTACATTCAATAAATTATTAGGCAGTAGTAAAACTGTTATTGTATTTGCAGGGAAATACCTTCTGACTGTGGTATGATAATCTATACTAATTATAAAATTTAGTGTTGTGTTTGTATCATTAAAATAATCTTTTTTAAATCATGTATATTATGATATATAACCGGTACATATAACAAAACGGCATTATTTTTTAAACTTTTGTTTGTCCGTCTGTCTGTCTGTCACTTTGTTCTGGCTAATCTATCGTATTTCTGGTCTGATTTTGACGGACTTTCACTAAAGGTAACTGATGTATCTAGGAGTAATTTAAGCTGTTTTATTAGGGAAAAGTGTTTTTTACATATAGCCACGCGGACCAAGTCGCGGACTACAGCTAACAGAAAATAAAGAGAGGAAAAGTGATAAAAGCGATTATTTGAATTCATAGCTTTAGAACAGTTAGCTGTCTAGCTGCACGGGTGTAGGTTAAAAGTAATAATCTGTGCTGTCAGTTGTTACTATTGTATTAGAGCTTCTGTTCTGGTTTTAGAGAGATATATATGCATATGTGTAACGAAAAATTAATTGTGATTGAAACATATAACGCATACAGTCCCGCTTATAGAGTCTGTTCAATTAAACAGAGTATCATATAGCAGCAGAAAGTTAAAGACTATCATAACTTTTAAATAACATAACAAATGTCAAAAACAAATGAAGGTTAACACAATTCCTTTAACGGTTGAAACGTGAAAGCGTTGCAATGAAAAAGAAACACTTTCCAAATTATTATATTAATAACGAGAAATATTCGGTTAGATAACGTAGTTGGACTAAATTTATTAATTTAATTGTTCTGTTTTATCATTTAATAAGTTTAAGCCTGCGACTTTCGCTTGCGTAGAAATACAAAAATGCAAAGTAAGTAGACGACTAACTGTAGTGACTGACGTTTCTTAGCTTCCTCATTTTCAATAGTAATCAAGCTAACTGTTTCTTAGTTTTAATGATAAAATAACTATCGATACATAGTATCTTGAAATAAAAAAAATCACTTTATTTTTTTAACAGAAAACCTGACCTATATATGTATATATATATTATTATATTATATATTATGATAATTGTGAAATAATTCACTGTGATCGAGAAATTGCTGACTTTCGCTAACTACTATATTTTTTCTCGTAATTCCGTTAGCTATAGTTTAATGAAAACATTAACATTTCGTAAGCCAATATTAGAACGTGAAGTGAGCAGCCGATCATTTACACAAACAAGTGTACGTTATTTAAAATAAAAAGCTTTTCTTAAATGTAGTAAAGTTTTATTTTAGACTAAAAAAATCTGACTTCTCTCGTAAATCTTTCGTCTGTGGGATGACCTTTAAATTATTTAAATTTACATCTCGGCGTTTTTAATTCAACTTTAACATTTTACTTCCTAAAAATGAGATTAAACTAAGACCAAGCTATCGGCTGACAACAGAGAAAAGTTCCAATTAACTTTCATATCTTATCATAAACAACAGAGTTTACAAATCAAAATTAACTTTACTATATATTACTCAATGTTACTATAGTTTCATCATTCATCATTGGATTTATCTTAATTATCGCATCAGCTTTATATCAATTCTTTGGGTTGTAACAGTCCAATATCCCAGCTTAGAAACTGCTCTTCAGGTAAAACGGAAGGAATCAGATGTCAAATCTATAATGAGTAACTTTTCAAGTATATCCCCATTATTACGTTGTTAATAATCCACCTCTACAACAACATAAAAACACGTAAAAGAGAGTATTTTAGGTATTTACCGTAGATATAGTATTACACTATAATACTATGAGACTACTACATATTAATCGTGTCCGATGGCGCGTGTCGGCTGAAATAATCGGCGTCCTAAACGGCAAGTGTTGAGGACGCATTTCGATCGTTCGGAAGTTGGAAAAGCTGTTTAAAACTCTATACAGTAAATTAGTATTACTGTCAGTAATGTCTTCACAGTGTTGCCATTACTGATATGTGAATGCTAAAATTTATATTTTGAATATGCACAAACCATGAGGGGAGGGGGTAAGACGGGGTAGCAGCGGCTAAGACGGGGTACAAAGCGAAATTCACAGTTAAAATTGACTGATCACGCAAGTTCAAATATGGTTCGACGGGGCACCATAAAACTTATTAGTTGTCCGATGTAACTAAAAACATAAACATTTAAGATAAAGAAATACATAAACACAGCATTTAAAAAAAAGAAACATTATTTATGATAACTGCCTCCGTAGCCTAGTGGTATTGGCGTTTGCTTTAGAAACCGGAGGTCGTGGTTTCGAATCCTGCGGGGACTCAACAAATTTTCGTTGTTGTTTCCTAGTTGGTTAGGACAGTTTAGGCCGATCACCCAATTGTCTGAAAAGTAAGATGATCCATACGTCGGATGGGCATGTAAAAAGGCGGTCCACCCACCAACCCGCATTGGACCAGCGTGGTGGGATACGGGTCGAAAACCCCCTAATGCATAGGGGTATATTAGGGGAGTCCTATGTCCAGCAGTGGACTATCAAAGGCTGATGATTTAAGATAGCACGGACCCAGCTACCTAGTAAAATTACAGTATTTCAAACTTAAAGTTAATACTATGCACAAAATAATCTACATTATATTCTATACTTCGAGATATCGAGTGTCCAATCATCGTACAGCATCTGCGGTAACTGGGGCAACGGAAACTGTCAACCGTGGCATGCTCCAATTAGCACGCGAATCGCTCAGAACACTTGGACGAATTCATGAGCCAATACAGCGTGACATTTGTATGCGTTCATAAATATTCAGCAAACATTCATTAAGTACGAGCGTAGTGGGCTATGGGCGTGTAATAATGGTTGATGAAATTATTTATTTTGGAAACGATTTGTTATCTACATATAATTCAATTGTTTTTTTCTGAACGTAATTTTATTTTTCTGTATTGGATATCTTCAACACATACTTCATAAGGTCCATAATTTGTAACATTTCAAAAGACTTTATAGCCAGTACGAAAAAACAAAATTACTAAAAATGTGGTGTTGGTATATCTGCATAAAGTATTTATGATAAAATATTGATCAAGATCAAGTACAGATAATCATGTATACGAATAGTACAAAATTACATAACGAGTTTTACTGAGACACTTCCAGTGTACTCAATCTTTTACACAGAAACCGATCATCGATTTAATAGTTCGAGAAGTAGCAGAAGAATGTCTAAAACGTTTATTCTTGTAGTCTCACACTTCTTAAGTCAATAGGGACTGTTCAACCGATTGCCTACTTACTAAGATTATATAAACATTTGATGGGCAAGTAAAAAGTCACGGCTGACAAGAATACTCAACCTTCAAATTAGTTAATGTCCAAGCCATTAATCGAAACTGTTAAATTACTTCACGTTATCGAGGTCAGATGGCCGTCACTGTAAGCCAAAATTCTGATTACTTCTAGTATTATTTCCGTTTTCTTTACGAGAGGAAAAGCTGACTCAAAGTTATATTGGACTTGCAACGACTACTACCTATAAGTTGTTTTTACAGGCCCTTATGGTTACTGGAGCGTTTTCTCTCCCTGCCAAGGCAGCCCATTCTTGGGCCTATGACCCACTCCACTTTAGGACGCGTCGGACCTAGCTGGTTTCGTTGCATCCCCTACACGAAGCAGCTATTTGAAGTTAACCCCATAAAAACTAGAAAAAGTTTGACAAAACTTATCGACAATAACGACACAAAATTGTCGCAAGCAGTGCGGTGTTATAAAATATCGACAACGCTCTACGTTCAACTCTCAACTCGTGCACTAGTGGTGTTCCAAGTCGATAGAATTGAACACGAGAGCGCACTATTAAAACTGTTTTCGTAAACTATCCGCATTCAATCGATTACGTTTATCGTGTCGGCCGCAATCCATTGTCCACGGGCCGTTAAGCGCGGAATTTATTCGGGTCGTGCCTCAGTGGGTCGATCGTTCAAAAGAATTGTCCATAACTCGGACAAAGTTTGTATGTGGAGTTTTCCATAACTTCTGCAGAGACAATTGAGAGTGGTAGGTCTTCTTTTTACAAGGGACCGTACGTGATGTTACCACCGCGGTGCTTGGTTTGAGAGGCACCGTAAACAGCGAAATTACTGGGTAAACGAGACGTAATATCCCATATCTCGGGGCGGTGAGCGGATTTGTGGCGGCTCAGCAGGGAATCTTATGAGTCTGGTACTCTGACGGATCACATAATTTCTGATGCGGTCCTTCAGAAATACTCCGAGCATATGCTCTCACAGCACACTTCATCTTATCCAATTTAAATCAGCAAACAAAAAAGAGACTCCTGAAGGTTCTGATAAGTTCTAGCAACGACCAAACCAACTCTTCAAGAACACAAGTAAGTAAAAAGGACATTACGTTTATACACTCAGAAAGTACTAGTTCTAATTTAGTTTTTTTACTATCGATTTGGCCTTATGTCAAGAAAAACTGTATACAACGTCACAGGCGGCGTATTAAAGTGAAAAATCGATAAAATATGTTGCAATAACGGACACGAAGCAACGCTATTTACATGCAAATAAGGATCGTTCAAGTAAAAATAATATTTTACGACTAGTAGAAATACACAAAAGAATAAATTGTTAAGGTGTAAAAAATTGGCTTTAATAATTGGTTACAACACATCGTACGTCAAAAAAGAATCAAAATAAGAATTAAAAGTTAGTTAAATTGTTAACAACGGTACCTATACTGTTTAATTAAAAATATTTAATTATAAACAAAAATTTATACACAAAAGCTAATGTTGCAGAACAAACTAATTTAACGCGTTTTTAGGCTTTACACGTATGGTGATTTAGCGATCGTTACTAACTCTGCAATCCCTATCAAGTTAGTATTTGCGTTTATGACTAAGCTTCGAACTGGCATACCGCCAGAAGCAACCCTCCGTACAGCGAATCTGTATAACGGATCTTAAACGGATCAATTCGATTAATTTCAACCTAAAGGCATTAGTAATAGACACGTTGCTTGGTGTAATTCAATCACTGCCGTTTTCGGAAATAGTTAACGAAGGTGACACTCGAAATTGTAACTTAAAACATTGTAATAAAGATTAAAATCGTTTGTATTTAACGCACAGCTGTTTGGATCGCTTCGATTTACAGTTTACGGTAAGCGCAGTATTAGGGCCGATTAAGCCATTGCGGTTATAAAGTTCCACATGTTTACGGAATGGGAATTTCTATACATAGAACGCATGAAACGGACTTTGACTTTTGTCGAGTTACATTTGTTGTTTTTTACGAAAGTTAAATGCCGATTTACGGATTTTATCGTGTTTTAATTATTTCACAACTTTTTAACTAGCTTCTTCCTGCGGTCTTGTCCGCATGGTGGTAGCAATTTCTCGTAATTATAACTATACATTATATTCCAGCAAACCCTAAGGATTTAAAGGTTTTAAGTACATGCCAGAACAGCTTGCAAATGGAAGATCTTTTTACATACCTTACACTTTTTGTTATATTTGGCATAATTCCCAATATACTTTATAAATTTTAGCCGATACGTTATTTTGATACATAAACTACGTTATTGTACAATTTCATTAAAGTCCATCCAGTAGCTTTTTCGTAAAAGAATAACAAACATCCATACATACAAACTAGCACTACTAACATTAGTAGGATTGCATATCAATTTTCAATACTCTTTAAAGGCGATAAAATGCGTAAAACTGTACTTTGTCGTGTCGTTTTTCTTTGTTCGTTATCATAGGTCAGATAAAAGCGCAAACAAACGTTTTCCACGTGTTGAACGGAAAGGCAAATGTTTATTTTGTCGCAAAACTTGTCGTTTCGTACAACAACAGCATTATATTCAACAATGGACCGTACAACTCTGCGGTAAGCGGAGTGCACTTAAAATTCAAACGTCGCATTTTACGCCTTCAACGTTATACTGAATGCGAAATAAAATTGAAAATAATACGTAGTGAAAACACTCAACGGTAATTTTCTTTCGTTTATGTACATGTCTTTTTACATAGGAATATATAGAAATTATTTTATGTTCCTAAGCGAATTTGAATTTATATGCATACATCGATGGTATATCTATAGTTTAAAAACTAATTTTGACTTAGAATTTATCCAAATAAAGTATTACGAAGCAAATAAACGACGTTACAAGTATGGTTTTATTATATATTTATTAGTCGTCTCTCAATGATTGGTGCTGATGACAATTAATCAAGAAGAACGCTCACTTCGTTGCCATGGCTTACCTTGTTTATATCTATTAAAAGTCCAATTTTGCTAAGGTATTATGAAGAAAGTCCATAACATGAAAGGTTGGTGATCGTACGACGGTTACTACTCCTTCCTTGATCCGAAACCAGAACCAAATAAGACCCGGAATTCAAGTAAACAGTAGATTATAACACTCTTATTATGACGAAATAGAAAAGGGGGCGTCCATAAATTACGTGAGGTGTTTAAGGGGGGGAGGGTGTCGAGTCAAATCTCATCTAATCTTACGTTGTAGAGAAGGGGCAAACGTCACGCAATTTTTTTTCTGATTAAAACAAAAAAAAATATATATACTATTTTTATGCATTTAATCCAGATTGTGCATGCTTAAGATTTAATCTTTAGCTTAATCGTAATACGATTAAGATCATTTACTAATTGTTTCGAATGAAAATTATTTCATTAATACTTCAACGTTATACATTTTCTGACTGTGGAACCACCATATTTGTTTTATACCAAATAGTTCAATTTAATCTGAATTTACGGTGCAACCCACGCCACGATTCTTCACGACCGTTTTCTGTACCTCCATACCCTATCTCTCAAGTTGATGGACATTTGACAATTCCGGACTTTAAAGAGCATGACGCAAAAGTCATTTGCTCCATTTCTAATACGCCACTGCCTACCGATTCAACCACTGAACATTTTCATCAGCACGCCTTATGATCTCTATTGCCCAAGTGCCCCCAAACGCTCTAATGGTTTACATCGAGAGTTATTTTACTGACATGGTATTTATAAGTTTTCGCAGCATTAAATTTAGAAATAAAATAAAATTCAGGTAATTTTTAGCTTCGATGTATTTAAAAAACACTGAAATATAATTTTTTTTACATGATTAAACCACGTTTAACCAAATTAAAGTTACGTTTAAAAATTTATTAATTATAAACTATACCACGTAGGCATAGTTTTATACAACGCTGTCTATTACCTTAACAGTGACATAATCTAACATTAAAAAACTACATGTCATTTTCATTATACAGTTTACGCCACAAGGGCAATTAAACTATGCTTAGCAATAGACAAATATCATTAAGAAAGCTTTGAACGGGAAACATCACGCACTATTCAAGAATTACAACTCTGTCCGGTCGATGACAGCCACCTACGTCACGGCAATTGATACATAGCCCCGTTCGCCTTAACCAGCGTAACACAATACGAACGAAAACGGAGCACACGTGCATAAAAACAAATCGATTGTCACAATAGGGCTCCGCCACCCACTAGTTGCGCACCCATTCGTTGCATAAACAACTCGGCATTACAGTGATGATAATAAGACAAAGGCCGGATACAGGGGCAATGAATTTTCAAATGCGCTCGCTCTAAGAACACACTGACGAGACATGACGAAATGTCACGAGCCTATGATACCACGATACGGTATAGCATCTGTAGAAATATTACAAAGCAAATGAATGTAATGACAAAATTAATAAAGAACTGAAAGTGATGACATATGTATAAGAAAATAGAATAAATTTTATAGTTACGTCCTCCTTTACAATTACCATTTAGCCGATCTATATAAGGGATCATCTATCTACGCAAGAGATATTTAGTGCATTAATGTACGCGCTAGCACTTGCACTACGTTTTAATTCACAGCATGTCTAGGACCGAATTCATATAAGCTCATCCGACGGGTCGATCACCGTATTTTACATTTGTAGTTGTAGTTGTAACGACCTCGCAGGATTTAAGCAACTACCTCCAGTGTCACAAGCGCAAACTTTACTAGTCTAAGAAAGAAGTACTAAAGTCAAATTAGCGTCATAACCTCATTAGTAAATCATCGATCTTATTGGTTGATGTTTGCACCTGGTACTGAAAGTTTAACGACATCCACCAATAAAAACACAGCGTGGTGATGTTTTGCTAATAGTTAAGTGATAAGAAGTATGAAAATTTATTTATATTTTAGATAAGTACCTTTTTTGTTTAAGAATTAATATAAGTTTATAAAAAGAAAATAACGATCACACTAGTTTTTTTTCAGCAAGATTTAAACCTACGACCTCCTATATAAAGCAAAAGCTTATCGTCCGGACCGCTAGACCGTATTTGTACCGACTTTGGGGTCACTTCACATCACGAGTGTAAGAGATCTGAAAAGGTCAGCTATTTAAGTGTAACATTTCTGCATCAAAACATGACGTGGGACGTCCATTAGCGGATTGGTTCGAAGCTCCGAGTCAAAAATCGGTTTGTGCAATGCGGGTTGGAGCCTTGACTCGGCGACCTTGTAGCTCGGTTGGCGCTTTTGCAATCCAATTAGCAATGTATCGCAATTCCCAAATAGGTTTTTAAATCAATTTATATATTCACGCTCTTAATCTTAATGGAATATCTCACAACTATATTGATATCTTTATTTCGAAGTAGCTTTTAAGCCGCGGCTTCGCACATCTAAATTTAGCAACAGCGTATACTCATCGGTATTCCGAAGAACATTAAAATTTGTTCAGTAGTACAACAAACATCCATAAGACATACTTTAATATCTTTAATGTAACGTGAATAGAAAGAAGAAATCGCATCGTAAAAGATGCGTTTTAATAAAAGGAAAGTAGATGTACTGTGAAAGGTGCCGAAATAACTAATTCATTAGATAAGGTAGAGCGTTTTGTTTATAAAACTATATTAAAAATAATTAATCATATCATCTAAAGCTAGTGTTTACACTGTTTGTAGTAGCGCTGAAGAGGACACTTACTCAACCACTTCGTTTGAAAAGATAGTTTATCTTACTTAAACGTAAGGAAGAAACCACTACGTTGTTTTTGTAAAGTAAATGTATTTATGTTAGAAGCTTTACGTTTTAAAACTGCTTTTAAAATTGAATCGCCACCAAAGTCATTAGGCTACGACTATATTATGCTTCGACCAATTGCATAAAGTTTAATCGACAAGAAATTCGAGCGATCATCTGATAAAATCATTAAATAGTAATCACGCACACCTTTGTACGCTACAAGATATTCCATTCGAAGTAAACGATGTAAATGGACATTACTACCGATAACATAATATGTTAAGCCACTCATATACAGGAAGGTTTAATTTTAAATTTATTTTTGAATAAATAAAAAAGGAAGTATAATTTTAAAAGATCTCAAATCATGTTTCAATAAAGATATACATATTTAAATAAAAGTCTTACGTTTTGAAACAAGACGTCCGATACACAAAATAAAATCCGTACTGTAGCAATTTTTTTTAAAGTATCAATTTTGTCAAAATTACATATTTCCCTCAATGAAGTAGATAAGTCTCGTGTAAAAAACCAACCAATTTACATCATACAACATTTCTCAAACTACATATTAGATGCCGAATTCTTTTTCTAGGCGTAGGCGACATTCCGTCGGACATATTGGCAATGCTGGCATCGGTGACATGGGCGAACAATGACCTATGGCGATTGTCCAAGAGGAGTTTCGCGTTAGAACGTAACTTCGAATCCGGGGCCTATTTTGAAAGTCGACTAATTGCGGGGCCATCGCACCGCGGGCGAGACAATAAGCCGGCAAAAACACCATTCACGGCATGCAAATACGAAAGCGAACGTATGGCGCGGATCTACGAATGTCTTCGGTGTGCAAAACGGACGTGGCAATGGTATCATTTTCACTTGATGAAATGAAGCAACGCGAGGAGCAAACTACCGTATGATAAGTAATATGCCATTATATGTTACGTATTGTTTACTGCTCGCGGCGTATCTTATTCGAATACACGGTAGTGTTTTCACACTACTGATTTGTGGCAGAAACGGGCACAGCGATAGTACTTCCCACGTTGGTACGCTGTAAAAACAGTACCGCCTTCTATTCTAGAAGTAACGAAATGCAAAACGAAACAAAGACAAAATCTAACCCTGTGCAAACGTCATATATATACAAGTTTAACGGCAGAACTTTAACGCAGCTAAAAATAAACAACTCGTTAATGTTTCGCCGATAAAAACAATAAAATAATGGTAACATAAAATGCTGTGGATTATTTAATAGGTCTTGGCCCGCTTATTTGTGGTCAAGAGGAGGGCGCGTCAGTTTTCTTGCATCTGGAGGTAGAGTTGGTCATTGTTCAGCGCATGGGATTGTAAAAGACTGTGAAACGTCACCTATTAAACATCATTGGAGCTATATGAAAGTTACATTCGGTATTAGACATCAAAACATGACGACAATATATAAAACAAATGTGTTAATTAATATATATAGTCAAAATCTTTCTGACAAGATAAGGCTTAAAAGCATATTAAATTGGCAACAAACCAACAATATAAGAACATTAAAAATTGCTAAAATCACATCATAATGTATGTGAATCGTCGTTTAGAGATTTACAACTTTAAAAATGCTGTTATCGCCCGATTTACAAATGATATGTCCTTGATTTTAATTTATTCCTATTTCTTGATTCTTTGAGTAATAAAAAAGAAAGAAAAATACCAAGTATATTGAACATACGAGACTTTTATCTCCATACACTTTTGGTAGCGAAAAATTTATCAGACAAGGTTGTTTGCAAGGTTGTGATAATATTTCCGATACCCTATCAAATTTAAGAAATTCCGATTTAACACCTATTATAAGATAAAATATCTTACTTTAGAGTACACAGTGAAGTATATGTATCGTTTATAGTTCAAATTTGTACTTAAAAAACGTATAAACAATAATAAACATTAATTATTGATATTATAATATAATGGCGCCGAAACGTGTAAAAAGTGATATACATTTTCATCAAGAAACCCATTTACCGTCCTGGGAAATAGTATTCTGTTACGTCCCTAGTTATCCCTTTAAACCAGAAAAATGGGTTTTGCGGTCAACTACAAAAATGGCATATTTAGGTGACTGACAATCACCATAAACATGCAATATAGCACATTCAAGATCTACAATAAAGAGACAATATAGAGAGCATGAAAGATATATTCTATATATTCACATCACACACATCATCATACTTTGTTAGTCCGCTGCTGGACATAGGCCTAACCCAATGGATAGGTCTATTGAATCACCCTATCCATTAGGGGTTTGGACCGTATCCCACCACGCTGGTCCAATGCGAGTTGGTGGGTGGACCTACTTTTTTTATGCCCATCCGACGCATGGATCATCTTATTTTTTAGGACAATTGGGTGATCGGCCCAAATTGCCCTAACCAACTAGGAAACAACAATGAAAATTTGTCGAGTCCCCGCAGGATTCGAACCCACGACCTCCGGATTCCAAAGCACACGCCTACACCACTAGACTACGGAGGCTATATATATACTCCTTGTAAATTAATAATTAAGCAAAAATAACTTTGAAAAACTCAGAGGAATATTCCTACTCACGTTTGAATTAATAACACAGTTGGTAGGAAGCAAACTTGGGAAATAAGGGTATTAACTGACTTTCTACACAAATCAGAGTACGTGATAAAATAACGTACTCAACGACAAAAGCAGTTAGCGAACTGTATGGAGAATACTAATTAAGAATTTGAATAAGTTAAACCGATTCACTCGAATACAAAAGAATAATTACGAAGTAACAAATTTCCAAATCCGTCGAGATTATCTTATTTGCTCTTATGTGAATTTTTTCGAAAGTGGTTTGTTATCTGTATTTATTTCAATTCGAATGTAAAAAATGGATATTTATACGTAACCTTAAGGGATAATAGAGAATCTACTTTAGTGCTAGAGAAATGCCAGAGTGGAAGCTTAAAATTGGAGTGTTTTTCTTTATTTAAAACTAGCACGAGCACGGTTATAAAAATATTCCTGTCGTAGTTTCATCACATGCTAAAATATGTATCAAAGAAATTAAATTTATGTAGAATAAATTTTTAATCACTATTCATTATATCGCCTTGATTTTGTGAAGTTATACTAAAACAAACTATAATGCCATATCCAAACTTTCGCAACTACGCGTCTCCGATAGTTACATGCGTTAAAGTAGTCGTACGTGCATTGCGATTTGCGCCACATTGTCCTTCCTGCCTTTATTCTGGGCACAATAGAGGCGTCCGACTATTTGTGTTGTGCAATAACGTACGCCGATCTTCATTAATTGCGAATTGCAAGTGTACGAAGGAGAGGAAATTGAAGTCTATTGTTGGTACGCGAAAATTATGCTTTTTAGAATGTATTTTAATATACCCTTTTCAAGAAGATTTTGCTATCATGTCAATTTAAAGATTTCATTAAGATATATATAGGCCGTTTTTTTACATTAAAATGCTTTCGATACCTTATCTATTTATATCTATGTTACTAATGTCTTTTTTATGTTACGTCCCTGCCTTCAAAACCTTTTTCTGCGATCTAGAGGAATTTTAGATTAAGATTTGTGTAGCAAAGTAAAGCAAATATGTCAGTAATTTTTTTAACGATATCTCTATTTTTAACAACGTTACTAACAATCAGCGGTTTTGACTAAAAACTTATTTGACTATAAAAGATATAATTTAATATTCGTGGTCTTGTTACACTTAATTAATATTTTGTAATCTTAACTGATGGTATCTGCATATTTAGAGTGTATATAATAAAAATAACTGAGCATGGTAGGTACCTTCTATCTATTACTCATTTTAAAAATACAAGTACATGACTATCCTGGACATAAACTCAGTTCATATTGTGCTAATATATAAATAACTAAAAATTATAAGCGCCAAATACCGATTTTCTTATTTACATTAAGTATTCTTTTGCATTTAAATTTTAAATGAAATATATTTTACAGATTTTTACAATTCATATGCGGAATAATAAATAATATTTTTCTAATATTAATACTACACCGTACTACGTTTAATACTAAAGTGAACGCAAAAGTTATTGCTTATTAGTTACTGCTTGTTGACCGATTACAGCCCAAACCACAAGAATGAGGCAAAACGATAAACAAATGTTTACTGCAACTGTTGACACTTTAACGCTAAGCAATACGTAATTTATGCAAAAATACAACAACAGCGAGTGCATAATATTTGACTATGAAAGGTTGGCTTGGCAAATAATACAAGATGTGAAACGTTGGAACTTTCTGTAATAGCCATTCTATAAGTAAGCAAGAAGTTGCAAAGTCTATGAAGTAATAATAGAAGACGTAGAATAAAAAAACAATATGTGGAAAAATATATGAAAATGCAGTCATATATGAGCACCCTAATATTTCTTTTATTCAATACTTCACCTTAATGTTTCTGGTATAGAATTCAAATTAAATATTTTTATGCAATATAGAAGTGTAACACTCGCTTATTGATTGTCAAGGACGATACCACCGGTTCGGAATAGGACGGCTCTGACCTGACAAGAACCGGCGGTAGAAACTCAGCGGGTTTACTATATCATCTTATAGAGAAATCAAATATACATTTATATTACCAATATACAGTACTTTTGAGAGACGTATTTTAAAATTGAAAAAGCCTGGAGCAAGCAATCAAATATTGGGTTGTGTTATCATTATGAACACATGCATGCCCATTTAAAACGGTTTTGACTTTGACCATACTAAATTTACATAACAATAAACTAAACAGTTGTGTAACGTAACGTTGTATCGGAAAATTTAACGATAACAGGTGTTATATCGCTTCAAGGCCGTTATGTGAAAACTTATACAACACTACAACCTTCTTATGGTAATTTTATGGTGAGGTCGAGTTTGAAGGGCGCAGTTAAATTTCTAGAATAACAAAACACGTCATACTCATACTAAAACATTTGACAAAATTAAAGAAAATGCAACTCATAACACTTGTCGAAAACTGTATGTAGTAATAACTAGTTAAAAATGTTATTACGTAATGTTACTTGAAATAGTTATATTTTTATGCTTAATACTAAACCGGCATAGATTTAGTTTCGTACAGACGAAGTGTCGTCGTCCGTAGCGCAGTATTATTCGTAAGGATTGTCGCTTTGTTGTTATCTCCCTCACACTCATCATTAAAAACGGTATAATGCTATGGGTTACACAGTTACAGTGTTTAAAACTGCCTCCGTAGCCTAGTGTTATGAGCTTGCACTTTTGAAACCAGAGGTTCCTAGTTGGCTGATCACCCTATTGCCTGTAAAGTAAGAGTAAATCATACATGCGTTGGATTAGTATGTAAAAAGTCGGTCCTGCGCTTGTGTCTCTTTCCGTTAGGATAACCGAAACGTTATCCGTACGTTGGAGGATATTATATTATGGGTTACACAGTTCACGTTATTTTTATACATTATTTGGCACTGTTAGTCGAGTCTGTAAAATTTGTAGACTCTTTTAAAAGCATACACAGGCAATTGGTACAATGTTGCCAGTTAAACCGTAAGGACAAAATACTAATTGTGACTCAATAAACAAACAGCAAACTGTAACCACGCGTGGAGACAGGACAAACTGTGTAACGCAACGCTGTAGACGATGTGGGCAACAAGGTAAATTTTATTACACGCCAGAACAACGCAATAATACAACACGGCGCTGACATTTCCAACATAGGTGACAACATATGATGAGTTTCAAATGTTCATAGACGCGATCGACACCCGTGATGTGATTGCGAAACCATTTTTGATATTAACCTAACAGAAGCTTGAAAAACTTGTTTGAATTTTTTATATTATTGTACCAGGGCGCGGTGGAATCTGCTAAGTAATAGATATTAAGGCTATCGAAGAATTATATATTTGTCCTTATAGAGTAAGCGCAGGCTAATTTAGCACTAAACAATATGTAAAACATGATATACAAATAAAATTGTTTAATAGAGTTAATGGGTAACATTTATTACATCGTTTTTAGAGGTTTAGTAGTTAGTTAGGGTTTTTGTAGGCCAGATAACTTTGCCTGGATGAGAAGGTATGGAGTTAGTTTAGTTGTTATCGACGAATCGACACCAGACGAGAGTCTAACATTTAAAATAATGCTGCATGATTTTGTTGATAAACATAATAAGTACGGGAGTTATAGCATAAAGTTCTTAGCTCATATACCAATACCAATACGAAATGAAGAGCAATTGTAAAAATACGTAAAAAAAAAAGTCCGCATTAGATCTAGATTTTTATATAATTAACATTCCACGATAAACTGGCTATAGACAACTAAAAGTATTCATTCATATAGGACCAGTAGGTAGTTACTAAAATCAAATTAATTATTAAATATAATAAAATCCTCACAAAAGCTTTAATCAAAAGAAACAATCGCCATTAAATCTCATTACCGCTCGCACTGCAATAACGGAATATTCGCACTCGTCTTGGGCCTCGTTTTTTTCTTACCCATAAACACACTGACATCAGGTTACCGTTGCTCTGTGGGAAATCAGCCGCCTCATTATCGCGTCACAATCGACTGTATCACGTGAAAAAACGGACTGTGTCAATTGTAACAGTGGGTATTATACGTACGAAAGGAATGATATGACAAAATCCCCTACACTTTTCATCGTTTTCCTCATCAGCCGGTGTTAGCCGACTGGTGGACATAGGCCTCCCCTAATGCACGCCTTCCATTAGGGGGTCAAATGCGGGTTGGTGGGTGGCCCGTGTATTTACATGCCCATCCGACGCACAGATCATCTTACTCTTCAGATTACAACTTACGACCTCCGGTTATAAAGCAAGGTAAAAATACGACCAGGAAATACGTTACTAAGTACGTATGTTTTTCACTATTGAAAAATAAATGGGACAAACAGGACCTTCACATGACAGAAAGCAATGGGCTCATAAAATTGGACAACACATATCGACGCCCTGAGACGAAAGACGTAAGATGAGTAGAAACTACTGGGGATGAGCCGATTAGACGACAGCTAGTCGGGACTATCCGGCTATTAGAACTACCTACCGGCTTGTCGGCGATTAGCCACAGGTTAGATGCAGACATCAACTATCCGCCTTGTTTTCAATGCAAATAAATAAAATTCTACTGTCTATTTGTAACATCAAAATAACCGATTTTAAATGATTACTTTTTTATTTATGTATAACCGATACATATAACAAAGCAACATTTTTTAATTTTTATCCGTCTCTCTGTTAGTTCTGGTTGATCTCTGGAATGGCAGGTCTGATTTTCACTGGACTTTCACTGAGGAGTGGTAGTTGCAATGAACAACAGGTCAACGCGCAACAGCTTGTATCATATAATTGTTCGGTTATGTTAATAAAATTTACATGTAATAATTACTTACGTTTATATGTAGATATAATATTTTACACTAAAAAGGTAAAATATTTTACACAAAAAAAAATTGAATCATCTTTGTAAACCATGATTAGCTAGCTCATTTTTAATTACTTTTACTAATAATAAAAACTTCAAACCTGTAAGCAGTAATTTCTTTTAATTCTTTCACTTAATAGCTCTTCTCTTTATTAATATCGGAACCAAACAATCTAATAAATAATACCTAGATCTTTTTAATCCAACATCTTCCACTATGTAAAGAAAGAATCATATGTCACCTAATAACTAAAGCTTATTACCAAAACCGACTTTTACATGCACATCCAAAGCAAAATCTTTTAGGTACTTGATTAATTAGCTAAAGTTGGGCAATTTGCTAAAAAAAACACCATCCAAAACAATAAACTCTAGAATTCAAAGCCTTTGAAGCCTATTCCATTGTTTGATGAAGGAGGTAAATATATTTTTTACTATAAAACATCTCTTAATTATGTTACTATTATTATTACTATAAACACAATATAATGTTCTATACTAAAATTTGGAACTGGACAAATCATTATCTTTAGTTCAACAAAAATAAAATGTACATTACATTACATACTTCACCTATTTTACTCACTACAAACAGCAAGTAGCCTAAGTTACATCAGCTACCTTCATGTGAAAGTCCCGATTTGCCAGATTATTCCAGAGATTAGCCAGACAAGAATAAAAAATATTGTTTCGTTTTATGTATTGGTTTAATATTACAATCTAATTATTTGAAACATTTTTTTTCCATTTTTACAAACAGACACTCCAATTTAAGTTATTTGTATGATAATCTTTATCAATAGACATCAGGATTGTCAGCTGGCACAAACAATAACCAACAAAAGAATAATTAACTTTTTTTGTTTTAAGGCACAGTATTATACACATTTATTCAGTTTATTCTTTTAATAAAAATACATCGAGACCCAATAATTACAAAAAAATAATCCTAACAGAACACTGTCATTTTAGTACTTGAATTGCCTACATAACCTATATGGTAATAATAAGCAGACAATGACACAGTATGCCAAGCAAAGGCCTATTATTGTATTTCAGTGGTTTCTAAAATTCTAATTGTTAATCAATAAATAATAAATATCTTTATATGACAAAAAAATCTAAAAGAGCTAAATGAGACCTGAAATTTATGTTACCAACTTCTTTGGTCAAACTCTATGAATAGAACAAGGAAAATAATATGTATGACTATTTTTCTGTACCAAGTCGATAATGACACCATATTTAAGACATATATACACATATGCACACTTTTAGTAAGAGATTATTGCTATCACTAGATATTGATCAATCTATTTCCCTGGGTATTAAAAAACATTACATTGCATAAATTCTTAAATATTTCAAAAGCATAAAATTAATTGTAACAAAATTCGTGGGTGCAACTATGCATTATTAGTGTAGCAAAAATTGCAATAGATATGGTTTATTTGATATTTGCTCTTATCACACATATTAATCGATAAAACTTTATCAATAAAAGTTTACTGTCAGTGCCACGGATAGTGTTCACTGATAAGAGTATTTGGTGTGATAAGAATATATTAATTTAATAACATGTATAGAGTGCATAATTTACATATACACATACAGTTTTGAAATTGATCTAAAATATATTGGAGTTCTCTAGGATATTTACTAGTATTATATACAATTTTATAACATTTTGAAATAATACTTTGCCTGACATCATTCTAAGTATTTAGTAAGAAATGTTTACGTAAAGGAAATTTCTAAATTCACACTAAACTTTTCCAAAGGCAAATTATGTAAGGTAAAAGTTTATTTGAACAATCAATTTACGCGTGAAGAGAGATTTCTATTGGTTTAATATTGTAGATGATAGAATCGGATCACGGCTAAGACGAAAACAATAAGATCGATGAGTAATAGAAAGATGTTTATGAAAGTACTTTCACTTTATAAAACATTCACAGATCCAATCATCCCAAAAATATGTTATAACCCAAAGTAAGAACAAAAAAACTTTGCAATATCTGACGCATTATAAATACAACATTTGCTGACAGAAGCTATAATATATTACAGGTTCATAAAGATAACTGTGATGCAAAGATGATATCAAAAGTGATAAGACTGCAGTATATTCTAATTACAGGTAAATCTTTGTTTAAATACCTTGTGCATGAAGGAAAACAATATGGTCACTTTGTCACACCAGAATTCACTTTGATAACTGATCACGAGTACATCTTTGACCACACATAAAATCTTAATCACGACATAGAAAAAATTAAATATTGAAATATTATTCACGGTAACAAACTACTAAATCGGTTAACTGTCGGCACGAAATCGTTTGAATTGATTGATTGATTGATGTAGTGCTTTGCTTCATTCATTTTGCGAGTCAGTCAGAAACTTCATTCCATTCCTGCCGTTTCAGTTACACGCAGCGTAAACATACTGACATGCTAAGTTGTAAAATTATGCGCTTTTAAAATTTAAAGTTTTTAATATCATCTTATATATTTTATTTTACAAAAAATTTATTCAATAAATGTTACAAAGTTAATTTGGTAAACTTTTTGGTCAATGGCAACAGAAATTTTAAATTGTCAACAAATAACTTGCTTCCAGGTTATTTTGATAACATCTAATAAATAATAGTATTCAATATTAAATTGGGGAGTTAAGGGAAAGTTTTATAGAAATTATATATATTTAACAATTAAACTACCTTTGAGTTTTACTTCAAATAAAATGGAAGAAGACTTGAAAACAAATAATGAAAAATCTGAGTTTAAGAAACCTGTTCTCATTGGAAGAATAGGAAAACTACCCAAAAAGACTAAATTCGATGCAGAGAAACCGAACGAAGATAAAACTGTGATCACAAAAATGTTTCAGAACCTAATCCTAAAAGTTCTCTGCCACCTGCTGTTTTATTAAAAGAGCTAAGCACTCCTATTCCTTATAAAGAACCAAAATGGTCTGGAATATGCCCTGATGGTAAGTTAATCTATCTGTAACATCTCATGGAAAATAATCGACATTTCAAGTTGCTAATTTTAGTTTGAATCTTATTTTTACAGGCTCTGATTATGCTCTTGAAGTCTTGAAATCTGGTTTAATTATGGAGAAAATTGAATTAACACAAAAGCCATTTTATGTTTTTGGAAGATTAGCAAACTGTGATGTTGTAATGGCATCCAACAATATCAAGGTAATACATTTCCATGTATCAGAAAGTTTAATAAAAGATGCTACTAATTTTGGACTGTTGATATAAAATACTAGTAGTGATGTGCTTATATAACTAAAAGTATTAACTGGAAGTCAGTCTTGGATAGCTCTGTGTTGCTACTGTATTCAAATAAGATTGTTTTTCACTCAAAGCTACACATGTTGATATTTGGTTTAGGGTAGAGGGGAAAAGGTATTATTAAATTGTTTCAGAATATTAAATTCCCTCACTTATTCACCCTATTACCACACAATATTTCTTTTTATAATTTCAGACAGAAAATAAACAATATGTTAGATTTAAACTTATCAATTATGGCATATTGACAGCTTTGTATAGTTATCTTTTTCCTATATTATTACAGGCATCATTGCATTTTACAATACAAAGCATTTGCTGAGGAAGGTGAACCTCAGTCTGGGTGGTACTTGTATGATTTAGGAAGCACTCATGGCACATTCCTTAACCGGGACAGAATAAAGGAGAAACATTACAGTAGAGTGAGGGTTGGTCATCAAATCAAATTTGGAAATAGTACCAGGACATACATACTGCTTGTAAGAAGTTTTCTATTATTTTCACCTTAATTACTCTGCATATATGGATCAATGATTAATTTGATTACTAAAAAAATTGGTTGCAATCCAACATTTCTGATAAATTTTGATTTTTTGCCAATAAAAAATTACACTGCCTCCATCGCCTAGTGGTATGGGCGTGTGCTTTAGAAACCGGAGGTAGAGGTTTCGGATCCTGCGGGGACTCAACAAAATTTTCGTTGTTGTTTCCTAGTTGGTTAGGGCAATTTGGGCAGATCAATTGTCTAAAAAGTAAGATGATCCATGTGTCAGATGTGCATGTATAAAGTCAGTCCACCCACCAACCCACATTGGACCAGCGTGGTGGGATACGGTCCAAAAACCTAATGGATAGGGGTGTATTCTCATGATGATGATAATGATAATGATGAAAAAAATTACAAAGAAACAAAATTAATTTCTTGTTTCAATGGGAACTTGATTATATACATTTATTGTAAAAGTATTATAAAGCCTATTTGTATTATTACAAATAGTGGTTTTTACTGTCATTATCACAACAAGCTTGATTTCGGAGGGGGTTATCAAGTGCTATAACCCTTCGAAACCGATCTATGGTGATAGAACACATCCACACAGTAAGGCAAGTTATACAGAAGACACATGAGTATAACAAGGCCCTGTACGTGGCATTTATATCCCGCCCGCTCCATAGCCCGCTAAGTGACTTTAAATTAGTGGACCAGTCAAATCGTAAGTGTCCAAATCTCGGCACCTTAGATCATGATGCACGAGAGCCGAAAAACAATTCAAAAAATAAATTTTTGACCATAACGAACGGCCGTGTCCATGACACAGGCATACCCAATTTTTTGTATTATTATTGATATTCACCCCGCACTTGAGGAAGATATTGTTATCAATTTTATGCATATTAAAACCAACATAAAAATGTCATATGGCTTATTATTTTTAATACCTTATTCTATTGAATAATAAATTTGGATTTTATAGTCATTGATACTTTCATAGGGACCAGATTTTGACTGTGAGGGTGAATCAGAGCTTTCTGTAACAGAAATAAAACAAAAAGCTCTGGACATGAAGCTGCAAAGGTCAAAGATGATTGAAGAAGCAAAGGAGGCATTAATCAAAGAAAGACTTGAAGAAGAAAAGAAAAGGGCGGAACAAGGCATTGATTGGGGAATGGGTAAGAATTATTACAAAAATGAGTAATATAATATTATTTTGGCTACATGACGTTTTTCATTATACTGTTTTACTTAGTGCTGTTTTGCAATATTTTTCAAGTCAAAACTCTGAGGAGAAGCAGTATTTATTAGTCATATAGCTAAATATGACTAATTGTAATAAATACTACAAAATTGTAAAGTCAACCAACCAAATCATTGGTAATTATACAATATCTGTTGTTATCATCAATATATTAATCAGAAAAATATATTCCAACTAAATTGTTTAGTATTGAGAGTAACCACATTTTTAGACAAAAAGTCAAAATTTTACGGGGCTTTTACCTCTATAAAAATTTTAGTTTTTAAATTAGTTTTAGAATTCCATTATGGTCTTTGCATTTATTTCAAAGGTGAAGATGCTGAGGAAGAACCAGATCTTGCGGAGAACCCATACGCTTCCACTGCCAATGAGGAATTGTATTTGACTGACCCTAAAAAGACCCTTAGAGGTTACTTTGAAAGAGAAGGTCACGAGTTAACATATGATTGTGAAGAGAGAGGTGTCGGGCAGTTCATGTGTAGGTTAGTACTTGGGCTAAGTGTTATTTATATTTGTATATAGTTTTAGCATTATTTAATAAATAAAAGAAAACTAAAAACATTGAGTTCGAAAGCACAATATATTTATCAAATTAAAATAAGGAAATGGTTATTAAAAAAAAAGGTTATTAAATGCTATCACTTAATTAAATCAGAAGAAGAATCATCTATTTAATAATATCATCTATTTATTGTCACAAAAACTTGGTGGTATCTTGTTGGTAAAACATATTAGGACAATATACTTGGCTCCTTAATAGAAATTCATGTTTCATTGCAAATTGATACCCTTCCTACATCAATACTAAATCTTATTAGTATATTTTGTAGTATAATCGCGTATTTGTCACACTAGTAAATGTATGCCAATACTAAGTTTTGAATGAAATAGAGATTATAGCCTGTTGCAATTTGTTTAGATATTTCACACTAAAGTGTTTTTTTCTTTTAGAGTTGAACTACCTATTGATGACGCCCGTGGCAGACCAGTGATAGCGGAAGTTATGCATCGTGGCAAAAAGAAAGAGGCAGTAGTGGCCTGCGCGCTAGAAGCATGCCGCATTCTAGACAGGGCTGGCCTTTTAAGACAGTCAAAGCATGGTACGCATTTTTTTACGATATTATGTCAATTAGCAGCAAGAAGAACAAGAGATAACTTTTACAATAACACATTACGAACTGTGATACCGATTTTAAAAATTGTTTAGACGAGTAAAGGTCACCCAAGAACGGCTAAAGTTTCCTTTACAAGGCTGCATTAAATCACTAAGCGCTTAGGATATGGCTTACAATATTTGACAGTATATACCATAAATCATACTATAAAAACCTATAATATTTGTGAAAACCATAATAAATACACTTCACAACTGCCTACCAATAACAGTGGTTTCAAATTTGAGGTTTTTTCTTTCGTTAAAAAACTCTAAAGCCTTGTGGACTTTAACACCCAGTTAGATCAGCTATCTTTTTGTGAAAGTCCTGTCAAAATCTAACTAGCTATTCTATACAGACTTACAAAAATTTAATTAAAATTGTTACTGTGTTATATATTATTCATTTTATGAACATTATTTTAATGTTGCAAACAGACACTCTAATTTTATTATTTTATTAAATAAAATATGTTTGTATATTTAATATATATTTTTACAGAGTCACGTCGTCGAAAGGAGCGCGACTGGAGCGCTGACGATTACTATGACTCCGATGATGACTCATTCCTGGACAGAACTGGTCATGTGGAAAAAAGAAGGAAGATGCGAATGGTGAAGCATGGCGCCGCAGAAGATTCCACTAGTCAGCCACTGACATATGATGACCTGGTAATCCTTTTTTAACTTTAACTACATAACCATGGCGGGATGTCATCTATTTTTTTTGCTGGCTGGTCGATATATAATACATGGTTATATTTCGACCAGCTAAGAAACTTCTTTTTCTTCCTCTTAGCCACTATTCCAGGTTATCGAGGGATCTGCTTCTAATTTACCTGAATGAAAGTTTACGAAAAACGACTGGCATTTAACCTTCACAACCCAAAACGTAAACTGTAATTTATGGATGGATTAGTTGTCAGTAAATTTGAAGGCACTGACATCCTATAATGTGCTACAGTCGCATCCATCATCTCAACTGCCGGGAAATTTAGTGATCGGTTCATTTCATAACCAACCAGAAATATTAATTATACCGCATCGTTGATTTCCCCGCGAAATTAAAATCCACAACCTCTAGATTTGTAAAGCAACCGCCAATACCTCTAAGTCACGGAGGCGGTATTAACTGAAAAAGGAATATTACTCTACGTTTTTTCTTTCGACCAGGTCACAAAAATTGGGACCATCGAGGAAGAGATTCGTTCAGAAGAAGCGGCGTTGGAACGTTTGCGGGCTTCTAACGCACCACAAAAGTGCAACAGTGAAGATGCAGATGCTTTAGACGCGTATATGAATGAACTTGCATCGAAACCTGCTATGGCGGTGAAGGCGGATATTTCCAAAGCAAAGGTAAGTAAATGATGATTTAGTAAGCCGAAGAAAATACAAAATTAATGCAAAAGTGGATTCAACGTTGAAAGTGATACGCCACTCAGACCAATGTCAACTGAAGTTTTATTATTTAGTAGAGCGACAAGACCAGTTAAACATTTACGTGATAGTGACAGCTTGCCTTGCAAGAAATGTAGATAAGGTCCTTCTGCACCTGAGACAGAAATGTACAGTCTCGTTTACCCAGTAATTACACTTGTCTTTTAAACTGGAAATAAATTTTAGCAGAAACAGAAACCGGGTAGTAACTCCAGATAAACCCTGAGAAGGACTATGCACCTAACTGCAATAGTGAGTTACATTGTCCACGCCCTTATTAAGTTTATAATTAGTTACTGATTTTCAATAAACGTGGTTTCAAACAACCATATTCCTTATTGTTATTTTAAAATTTGAGCTTTTTGAGTCACCTGATAGATGAGGCATTAAGGTGAATTAAAAGTGTAATAACAGCAAGATTAAACTAGTGTGGTGCCTAATATCATGTTTTCGTTATTTTTTATTGTATTATATAAAAAATATTTATAAAATATTCTTTGACCAGATGAAAATCCAAAAACTGAAAATGGAACTAAGCAAAACGCACCGACTGGCCGATATCGCCCGTCCAGCGCACGCACCGCCCCTTATTAAGAAGGACGACAAAAAGTTGTCTATGAAAGTCGGTACCAACTCTGTGGTCTACGGAAAACGGTAAGAATTTTTATTATGTATTTATAAAATTAGAATCTGGTATAATGATATTATAACTATATAATGAATTATAACAACATATAACTTTATGATACCAACCGTAACTTTAAGCCCTCGGCGAAAAGAAAGCTGTATGCAGATTTCATTGAGTATAGATAGAAAACTTTGGCTCATCTACAAAGTTATGAATGAAGACCTTAGTGAAATATTAAGTGTTAATTAAATTGTTCAAAACACATAGGAACAACGACCTAGTTTAAGTTTTGAAATGTATCAAACATTTATTAAGTGTTCATTGTCATTGTATTGCATAAAAATGTACACTTGGTTACAATTAGTTTTAATAGAAAGTTTTGAAAAAATAATGTGATATTGGCATGTACCGATAATCCTTGGGGTTAATTTTTATCGCTCCGTATAACATTATAGCCGTTTTTATTAAACTTACAGTTTTTATATATTATATATGTTTTCTGGTTCAATAGATTAAAACTTAAAGATGACGGGGAAAAACGTCTGAAAGCAAGAAGTGACATAAAGAGGGAAGAGAGTGAATTTGTTGAAGAAATGGATTCTGATGAAGAGTCCACTGAAACAGAGGACCAGCCTACAAAAGTTCTAACACAAACTATAAAGGAAGAAAAGTTTACAACCGTAAAAAGTAAATTAATAGAGGAAAATTCCGAAAAAGATGACGAGCTCGATATGCAGACAAAAGAAGTAGTTAAAGAAGAACTAACCGAGAACAATACTGAAACTAAGCGCGTGTTCGGCCCAATGCGACCTCCAGAAGATTATGTGGTGCCAGAAGGGTATTTTGACCAGGAAACAGACAGAGATCTCCCAGAAATTGAAGAGAAAGAATAGATTTAAGCTTAAATTAAATTATAATTTTACATAAACATATGTTTTTCATTGCTAGATTTGTAACCTTCCGTAAAGCAGTTTTTTTGTATTATGACCATGTATATCAAGCGACTTATAGACTTCTTAATATATGTATTGTTCGCAATATTTTATTTTTAGTAGAACTCATAGTAAAAAAAGTTCCTAGGCGAGGATATAAACCAGAATATGGGATAGAAATCTCAAATAAACAGACTTATTCATTACCACATTATCTTGTAATGAAAAGATGGGAAGTAATATAAATTAGATGTGAAGTCAGTCGACGACTAACAAAAATGTACCTTTTTTATTTCTTGCATTTAGTGCTTTTATTTTTTACAAAAAGCGACTCAAGTATTTCAAAAAAAGGATTTAAATAAACCCAGTCATAAATTTATGCAGTAGAAAAATGGCAATGAATGGTTCAAATATACATAAGTATACTTGGGTTATTTAAGATCTAAACAACGCAACTATTTTAGATTTTCAAAGCAGTAAGGTCCTCTTTCTAATAAGCAAGAACTGGAGAACTACTACCGTGAATGCCTATTACTGCCACATAGTAATGATACTGTCTTTTGGTTTAAGGTTCATCGTAGCGCGCTCTTTGCCTCGTTACCTTTACGTCTTTAACAAAAGAATTTTGTTTTTGCTGGTTGAGGGAGGTTTTTAAAGTTCTTTTGTTGTAGAAGCGTTGAAGTTTTTTTTTCTTATAATATGTGGGTTGTACAATTGGTGGCTGTTAGACTAATACATAGAACTTCCAGGATTAGCAAAATCACCGCAAGGCAGATGTTGCTATGCCCTAGACACAGTACAATTATATCGAAGTAAGAAAACAGAAACATAACTGACAAAAATTTAAGTGTTCACCATAGCCGAAAAACAATTAAAAAAATTAATTTTTGATCATAACTTTTGCGTATAATGGAAGTCATTCTTCTTTATATTCTTTATAATAAAATTAAATATAATAAAAGTTATAATTAAAACGTTCATTGTGGAATGTTTTTTCCTAAATTGTGTTATTCTGGTTAAGCTCTTTGGAAAATGGGGAAAATATCGCTGTCATAAATGAAGAATGTCATTCGTGTAAAAGACAAAGAAGTGTTTAATGCTTGCATTAAAACATTTATTATTGCATGAAACAGCTACATAGAATACACCAACATAATGCATCAACAAAAACGAGTATTTTCCTTAATAATTTATTGCTTAAAGTAAAATTGTACATTTCTACAATTGATTTCAGCTATTGTTCGCTTATGTTGATATTCATCGGATGGTCTATCGATCGATTTCTCCAAACACGACGTCCAAGGTCCCGATGATGGCGACTATGTCGGCCAACATAGAGTTCCTGCCTATCTTCTCCAGAGCAGCCAAATGGGCGAATCCAGGTGCCTTGATCTTGCATCTGTTTAAATAAACAACATTTTATCACTAATTACGTACATACAAGCGATGTTAATATGGTCTTGGCAATCAACTCCATTTGGACGCCACAACATGATAATATTGCTAAAATTTCATACTGTATGGATATCTATGTCACATTTTTAAGATGACAGGTTTTTGCTTACAACGAACTGACGGTAGTACAACCACGTTAAAATGAAGTATTTTAAAACATATGATCCGATTAGTATTGTGTTTATATATTATATGTACACAATATATATACATACATAAGTTACTCCATATCCTATTGGTATAGGCTTGCTTTAGAAACCAGAGGTCGTGGTTCGAATGCATGTGCGTGGACTCATGCCGATGTTGTTGTATGTTGTTGAAGTTGAGTATTTTTATCATCATCGTCCGCCTGTGTTAGGCCACTGCGGGACATAGGCCTCCCGTTATGAACGCCATATTCTTTAGTGGGTTTTGGACCGTATCCTACCACGCTAGACCAATGCGTATTAGAGGGTGGGCCGACTTTTTAAAAGCCCATCTGACGAATGGATCACCTTGCTTGTCAAACAATTGAGTGATCAGTCCAAATTGTCCTACCCAACCAGAAAGCAATATGATAACACAAAGCTGTTTTCCCGGTTTGAATTCGAAACCACGACCGCCAGGCAGCTCCTTACCGCAGGGCAAAGCTAGAAAATACTATATTATATTTCATGTTATAAAGGCATTTAATATTCCTACCTGTATGGCTTAGATCCTCCATCAGAGACCAAGTAGATCCCGAACTCTCCCTTGGGTGCCTCAACTGCAGTGTAAGTGGAGCCAGGGGGCACTTGGTATCCTTGCGTGAACAACTTGAAGTGGTGAATCAAAGCCTCCATTGATGTCTGCAAATGAAATAAAAGTTCATTGTTTAATAAAATTCTTTTTCATAACATTGCATTTAAATAAGTACCAGTTTTTATCGACTCCAAAACATTTTAAATATATGCTTTAAGAATGTTTACATCGCCTAAGGTTGTTAGAATAATGTTAACTTCTCTTGTTTGTGCTATTTGATGTAGGTTTTCCTTAGTTGTACCAACATAAACTCGGCTAGCCAAATAAGTGATTGAATCTATGTGTACAAAGTTGTATGTTAAACACTTATGGCGCATTAACAAACACATTTTTGTCTGTGGACCATGGCTATATTCAATTTCCACGTGTACTATGACCCACTATGTTTAAACAATATGAGTGACCAATGTTTTGACACATTTGAGTTTCAGGGAAGGCTTTTTACCTAAATTCTATCTTTAAGGAGTCAGGTTATAGTCTAGGGTCCCTGGCCTATTTTTGCACTCGATTACTATCAAGCTGAATCTTCGTATATAGCTGCGTTTTGACAAGACGCCCAACAATGTCCTGTGCGAAAATTCTCTATTCTGATAGCTAAGAGAGGTAGCAAGGATATAATATGTTTATTTAATGAGTCTCAAAATTTTATTACTAACTGAGGGATTAGTTTCAAAGAATTCAAACAGAGACTACTAGGCATTTGGGTTTTATTAGAATTTTCTGTTTGTGTGTGTGTTTTTTTATGACGATTTCGATGATCCCTTAACACTGTAAAGAACGCAAACGTTAACGGTTTACCTTCATTTCCTCTCGGGACGGTGGTGTTAGTTTGGCATCATCAGTCTTGACCTCTCCAGGAGGCATCTGGTTCAAGCACTGGTCAATGATGCGCAACGATTGACGCATTTCCTCAACACGACACAGGTACCTATGGAGTAATGTGACACAAAAATTCATTACATTCTTCCTATACCTAGCTCTGTAGCCTAGTGGTAAGGGCTTGTGCTTTAGAAACCGTAGGTCGTGGGTCTCGAATCCTGTGGGGACTCAATAAATTTTCATTGTTCTTTCCTAGTTGGTTAGGGCAATTTGGGCTGTTCATCCAATTGTCTGAAAAGTAAGATGGCGACGAGCATTAGGGGAGGCCTATGTCCAGCAGTGGACTAAAACAGGCTGATGATGATGATACCTAGCTCTGTCTCATATAACATAACAAAAAAAAAGATGGCGCGTAACGGAAAAAAAAGATGGCTCGTAACGAAAAACGTTACACTAAATTCTTTTTCCAACACTGATAAAAAAGTTTCACTTCAATTAATGTTAATAAAGATTAACTGCGATCAGTCCCCCACAACTCAAGTGAGTTCCAGAGTGAATTAAAGCTCCTCAATAAAGGATTTTGAGAGAAATGATGATAAAACTATTAAAATTATCATGAGACATTGGTATGGTGACTAGTTTCGAAACTAGTTGGCAAAATACCAATTTCATGTGATTTCAGCTGTTTCTAGTACTTATTTCAAGAGCAATAACAATTTTTAACATAAAGTATTTCAAGATGCCGTTCGTTTCTATAAAGCATGTCTATAGCATTAGATAGTAAAAGATATTATCTGATATTTTCAATTTAAAGGAGTTTTTTTGTCATATGTAACATTTTTTTGTATAAGAAAGATAAAAATAACTTTTTTCAAACTTACACTTAGATCTTCATATATTCTTAACTTTTATATGTATATATAAATTATATATACCATTATCGAATTGTGTATTAATATTAGTGATCTCTCACTCAGATATAGCAACTTACAGGTACAATTTTTTTTGATATTTACCTGTCATAGCAATCACCATGAGTTCCAATGGGTACATCAAAGTCTACATATTCATAGGCATCATAGGGCTGAGTCTTTCGGAGATCCCATTTAATTCCAGAACCTCTCAACATAACACCGCTGAAAAAAAATTAACCTCAATTTAACAACTTAATTGACTGCCTCCGTAGCCTAGTGGTTTAGGCGTGTGCCTTAGAAACTGGAGGTCGTGGGTTCGAATCCTGCGGGGACTCAACAAATTTTCATTGTTGTTTCCTAGTTGGTTAGGGCAATTTGGGCCGATCACCCAATTGTCTGAAAAGTAAGATGATCCATGCGTTGGATGGGCATGTAAAAAGTCGGTCCACCCACCAACCCGCATTGGACCGTGGTGGGATACGGTCCAAAATCCCCTAATGGATGGAGGTGTATAAGGGGAGGCCTATGTCCAGCAGTGGACTATCACAGGCTAATGATGATGATGATGATGATGAACAACTTAATTCTAGTATTACATTAATACAGGGTTTAGGAACAAAAAAAATCGCATAAGATAGTTTTTAACCCCAAAGACCAACTTTATTCTTACATTTCATTTATTATTTTACCTACCTAAAGCCATAGTTCAGTGCGTCTTGGGCTGTAACTACACCAATGTCCTTAGTTCTTTGTACCCAGATCCTATTTGTTGTCAGCACATCTTCCACTTCATCTAAACGCTCCGAAAACTTGGCGGCGAACTCGTAAATATCGTCCATGAGACCCAATGGCATATCCTGAAATATATTGGTTCTTATAATTTTAAGTTAAAAATATTGTTTAATTTTTTCATATATAATCTCTATATACTATTGGTAAAATACACAGTGTCATAGCAAAATCTAAAGAATTCATTGTATAGCCACATCAGTAAATAAAAGAAAAGTACAATTATATGGTGGCTCATTTGCAAACTTGCAATATATTCGGTAAGGACAATATGTTCAACATAAACATTTTTATTAATGTAACAAAATCTTGTGCTACCAACAAAGACATAAAAATTTTATTTATTTTTTTGTTTAAATAATTTGTAGGCAGAGCAGTGTCTTATTAATCTCTAATGCCATTGTACTGTCTCTCAATATATCAAAAAATTAAACCAAAACACAACACGTCTTGTCTCTAAGTAGGACTTTAATGGTCAACTTAGACAAAAGTACTTACAAGTGCTACACCACCGGGACGTATGTAAGCAGCGTGCATTCGGGCACCGCTGACTCTTTCGTACAACTCCATAAGCTTCTCTCGCTCCTCAAAGAGCCAGAACAGTGGTGTCAATGCTCCCACGTCCAAGGCGTGCGTAGCCACCGCCATAATATGGTTCCTGATGCGGTTAATTCAGCATAAAGGGCTGAAGGCATAAACAATATATTATTTAAACACATAGGACCTTAAACCTTTAAAATTAGTGCATATACAAAATCTTATACTTTAACTAATTCAGATATAGTATTTGCATTGACAACAAAGTCATATAAAAGATATTACACTGCAAAGGTATTGAAAATAGCCATGGTTTACTTATAAAAATGCATGGTGTCATTAGTGATTGACATTTCATTTGTTTATATTTATTACAAGTGTAATTTAGCTGAACTATAGTCAGTTGGTACACAATGACAGTGCAAAAGATACAAAGATTTAATCAGTCCCTTAAATAGGGTAGGTTAGAACCTAACAGTCAGGGAGATTATTATTTTTTTGAGTCCATGTTAACTTAAAAAATAGTTGTGGGATCTTAAAAATATTGCATGTTACAGGAGAAACATACGAAATAAATTGAAAGCCCTTAATGCTTAAGTTTATTAGTAATCTTTTGTAAACATTATGGTATGTCAACACTTTTTTCTTTAAAATATAGCAAGGTATACTCACTTCTAATGTACTTAGCCCTTATTGGGATGTCAATGTTAAGAAGCTTTTCAACAGCTAAACTGTAGCATTGTTCATTGCACATCATAGACACATAGTCGAGTCTGTCAAAATAGGGCAGAGCTGTGTGTATGTTTTGTACTCTATCAGCTTTTCTGTACCCCGATGGAGAAGACCAATGTGGGGATCTGCAGCTCTTACAGTCTGAAACATATTAAAAATTATTAAGGAAAAAAAGGTAGGTTTAAGTAAAATATGTTACAAAAAACTTTTGGTTCTATGTGAAAAAGGAGTGTCCTAGGAAAATGTTTGACCTGACTTTGTTTCTTACTTAACTGACCCTATATATAATGATACTAGGACATAAAATATTCAAGGGAACCAGATATATTTAAATTTTCAATGCATTATAGGCTTTACTCTTGAATGTTAAGTAAAACTAATATAGGTTATGTTAGCTTTGCATGAAATTGCAATAACAAGAGTTGTTTTATTAAATTCTAAGAATAATTACCTCACCATCCAGTTCCAAGACCAGGCGAAGCACTCCATGAGCAGCTGGATGCTGAGGCCCAAAGTTAAGGATCATGTTCCGAACTTGCTTTTCCGTTGGAGCAATCACACCTTGTAGTTTAAATTTATATTTTAGATAAAACCAACTCACAACATATGAACAGTTGTTACAATGATATTGCATTAAAACAATAGTTCATGTGTATTTGAAAGAGAAAAGATACTAGTAACTTTATTTTTTGTAACGCACAAAACTATGTCTTTAGATTAAGCTCTATCGAAGTAAAAACACCAAATACAATGTTTCACTTTACTTACTGTTGTATGGCAAATGTTTAATAAGTGATGTGACCTCATCTGGAAAAAGTACAGCTCCTTCAAATTGCTTAACAAATTCAGCGTCAGGCATCCATCGATGTGCATGTCGCTGCGAGCTGAAAGTTTGAAACAAAATTTTTTTGACGTCCATCGATTTGAAAATAAAATTTGTTACTTACACAGCTTCAAGAAGACATTAGAGGACTAGACTCCTTTATACATTTTATCGCAAAATAACTGTTTTACGGTACAAGTGGCATATGAAAAATATTAAATTAACTTATTAAACTCATAAGAAACTGTATAACCTATGACGTTACATAATAATAAATAATGTTCCTTAAGCTTTTTAAAAGAAAATTATATTTAAAGTAATATTAGAACTCACCTCACATTAGTCACTGCGGGTAAATTTGTTAATAAGGCCTTAGTTTGGCCTAAATTAGCGGATTTTCGCAGCAAAACATTGAAAATCGAAGCCATTTTTGGTCGATCGCGTTACAATTGACGTAAACGTATCTTCCGATAAGTCAATTAAGAGTAATCAAACTCATGTATTTCCTTCTTACTTATATACGCCTTTATATCTTATGAATTTAATTACGTCAATTTTATAGAAAACGTGAGCTTAGATGAGTTCGTGAGACACATAAAAGTTTTATTTTTATAAATGTAGCTGTATGCGCTTTATAAAAAGGAACGTCGGTTAAACGTCAGATAAAACGTCAATACAAATGTTTTGTACGTTCATAAACAGATAACTATTATTTTTTATAACGTTAATTCTATAATTATTTTGATGATATTTCTTATTGAACTCATATAATAAAGTCACATCTATTTACAGCATATAGGTCTTTAATGTGAAGTGAAATACTTTTATCCAATAGAATTGAATTTTATAATTCCTCACATTAATAATATGAATTTACACATTACACAAAGAAAACTATTTATAATATCTAAAAAGATGTTTCTATGAAGACAAAGTATTATTAGATTTAACTATTAAGTTAAATCTAATAATACCGACGTTGGTAAGTACCAATAACTATTATAGTTGTTTACTTGTATTCGATTGTTTTTAAATTCCTTTTCAAATAATACTACTAATACATCAAGTTACGAGGAGGTATTCAAAAGCGAATGCCCGCCATCTAGTAATTTCACCCAACATAGCCTAATCAAGAAGCACTTCTCAAGAACGTATTTCGTTGAAAATGTTATATCTGCTTTATCAAAACAATACAATACCATGTTAGACAGCTTTGATGCTGAGAATTGCCATGGAGAAGGACAAGGTTTGGTATGAGGTAGTCATGTGCCTTTCCTATCTTCTACACCCAAGGTGGCGGATGCCGAGGAATCGCGGTGCAAGTTGAACGATGGTTCTATATAAAGAAACAAATTTTCCTCCCTGGTGAAGATGCAAAGGCTGACGCCAAACTCTTATGGTGCTGATTCGGTCGATTGCTGTAATTAGTTAAAATTAGCGTAGTGAATGAACGTGCCTGTGGTCCATCAATAGGTTCTGTAGCGGTAGCTATAAAACAATCATGCATCAGCACATATTCCTCCGCGTGAGACGTGCATCGTTCCCGGAAGTTGCACTAATAGTACAACTTAGATTTTGTATATACTTAGGTAATTTTATTTATTAAACATGATACGCATAGCAACGCAACGCAACGCAACACACGCAACGCTTCACTCTTCTACAACAACTGGACTCGCATTCACCTCCCTCATGCCTCAACCTTCAATCTCCTATAAAATGGAGCCTATAGTCCCATTTTCATTTGGGGTCAATTGATGTGCTAACGTACGTATGTAAAATTTGTATGCGTCAATTCCAGGCCTTATTTGTTTTGCGTAACATATATCGACATTAAACTTTTTGTTATTAAACACACCTTACACCCTTACCGTTCCTTCCAGTCACCAAAATTACGAAATTACATGGACATAATGCAGAAATGTTACTTTTGTTAGACCGGCATGGTCGTGCTCAGTAAAATTAATGATCTAGAACGTATAATTATGTATTAAATTATTCACCGCGACGTACAATGGCGAGTAGGTATTTCAAGTTCGCTATCATTTGGGATTCTTGTTGCGTAACTTAGACACCTATGAACGATTTCGCAAATGATGAAGTAATTCAGGCTTGTCCGATTTAATTTTATCATTTCAGTTTAACCTTTAAAAGACGTCTTGCAAGTTAATTTAATATTCCAGAAGAAAATTGATAACAATTACTGTCTAATACAATTACTATAATAATTGTATTAGACAGTAATTGTTATCACACACACCACACACCAATTAAATAGAGCGGTCTTCCCCTCAGTAAATAGAGTCCTAAAGCAACTGATCAAGCCGAGTATCGGCCCACCTCGATGACCTCGATACATGATTTTTAACGAATTAGAAAAAGCCACTGCAGTCTGGCTCATCGATCTGAGGTTCAACCCACCAAGAGACCCTCGATCCAGCTCGCTGACTGGATTAGCAGTGGCAGCCGTAACCGTCCCTTCACCCTGAAGGAAGGAAGGAGCTGAGAGCCACAAATAAAGAGATACTGGTCTGTGCATATTTAAAGTTGTCCAGCCCGCCTCAACTTCACCGCGTTTTTCCAACAACGTGGAATCATCAGAAAAATACACCTTTCAAAACAACGTTAATTACTCGCTAAAAGCAGCAAGTTAAGTTGTTAAGTTCTTCAGTTTTATAAGCATTCGAAAATAAGATAATAACGGGGTTTTCCTATAAATAGAAGAAAACTGCTAAATTCAAAATTTTGTCTAATACGTTATTTTTGTAAACAGATCATATGGAGCCCTGTTGAAGAAGAGTGATCAGATCATGTTTTAGTCCACCCGAGCTACCAGATAATATTTATTAAGCTTCAAATCTTTACCAGATATTTATTCGCACCTAGATTAAATCGCAATTACATAAAGAAACTATAATCAATAAAGGTAAAACACCAAAAAACAAGTTAAATCCAAAGACAAAAATATAGTATTGCCTTAATCGGATTTAAATTAACGTGAACGCTAAAATGTCGGCAATATTTAAGAAAAATAATGTAATTAAAATAATGAAAATAAAACTCGATTGGCTGAATTGAACGTATTTGTATCGTCGGCTCAAAATATGTATACATTTAAACAAACTATTCTTGAAGTATGCGGTTAGATACAACATAAAATTTAGCTTGTTAACAAAGAATGGGTTGTTGAGTGTTGATTGTTTGATGATGCACGTGAGGTAAAATAAAACATGGTCCACTTTTAATAAAATTCGTCTTTATTTCTTATTCTAAACTCTTGAAAGGAATTCCACTCAAAGTTAAAAATCAATACAAAATATGCAGTCACATCATCACACTTAAATTCATTCAGTGTTAAGGTGGGATCTGTATAGTAAACCGCAGTTTATTTTACTCGTTTCTGCTGTCTTTGCCGATAGATGTCGTTGACGGGAGGCGCCACGCCCAAATCATCGTCATCCGAGTCTTCACCCATTTTTCTCCGTCTCGCCTGTAATTAATAAAAGCATGAATTTATTAACTGCCTCTGTAGCCTAGTGGTAAGTGTGTGTGCTTTAGAAACCCGAGGTCGTGGTATTGAATCCTACAGGACTCAAATTTTAATTGTAATTTCCTAGTTGGTTAGGATGATGGAACAAAAACCCCTAATGGAGAAGGTGTGCATGAAGGGAGGCGTATGTCCAGCAGTAGACTAGCACAGGCTGATGATAAAGATGCTGAGATGATAATGAATTTACGAATATAAAGTTGTAAGTACATCTAGGCCAATTTACACCAGATGGTGATGTTAATATTTTAACGCAAGATAAAGAAATAGCGTCATCTAGGGTTTAATCAATCCCTGAGCAACAGTCTTATTAAACAATCCCTGAGCAACAGTCGTCTAAAACAACACTATATTGACGACATCGCTTTGTTGCTATGGAGTATTTTATTGACTTTAATTTTCAGACTAATTTAATAACGATAACGATTTAAGAAAAAACATTATTGATAAAAAATAAGTGTTTTTGTCAGTCAACCAATAATATTAACAGCAAAGTATATTTGTTGTATAATTTAAACGGCACTGCGTTTTCTTTACCTTATTGGATACAGTCGTAATACCCTCATCATCGACGATCCAATGCACGGATCTAGCTAGGTCGAAAAGTTTCGTATCGCAACCGTTCTCTTGGGTTGGCGCGGGCGCTGCAATAGATAATATAATAGAAAATCAATTTACTTAAGGACTAAAAATTAAAGAAAGTCTAAGTCAATTCTTTTCGTTGCAGAAACCAGTCCGTAATTATTTTTAATCAGAGTTTTAAATAATTTAAAGCTGACGAAATGCCCTCAAAATTGTTTATGCAAACCTATTATTATAATATCAACCCTTATCTCTCTTTTGTACTAGAAGAACAAACTGTCCCAATATCTCATAGTCACAAGAGCAGAACTAGCTAATTAAATTTTAGTACAATAAAAAATGTCAATACTAATAAAAATTGCATGTCAAACATTCGTAGACAGCTTACATATAGCAAAAAGTAAGTAAAAACAGAAAAACTTACGTTTATCAGGCAGTGTGATGCGATTGAAGAGTTGCATGAGACGGTCGACAGCAACGAACGGACCTCGATAACAGGACGGCGGCGGCATCAGCGTGCAGAGATGGGCACACGCCGGCGGCATCGGGAATGTACCACCTGATGAAAACAGTTCTTCAATTGTACTAAGTACCACGACATGTTTATAGATATAAACTATAAAAATATAACATAGAACTCGAAGTCATTGTATGTCAGGTGATTATATTTTAAAATTCAATTTTCAAACTACTAATTAGCAGTACAAACCGAGACCGTTAAATTGTAATAATTTAAACACTCAATGCATGTTTACATGGTTTATTCCATATGGTACTATTGTTATCATATATCGATCAGACAGTATTTGCAAACAAAGCGAATCTATTAATAATGATTGTAAAGTATAGTGACTGACCAGCATTATTTATTAAGTAGAGTAACATTACTTATAAAATGTGAACGAACCTGGTATGGGGTGTTCTCCTGGTAACGGGTTCACTTTAGGTTTGAAAGGAATCATTTGACTAGTGTCAGGACGCGCGATGTCTTTGTTCGGATCATTGTCCCTGAAATAATAGAAAAACGCTTTTACCCATAAGAGTTAATCCAAAAGGCAAAAAATCTCATTTTGTAACATTTCATACTTTAGAAATTAATAGACATACGGTTGATAGAGGAGGTTAAATGGAAGACCAAAACTGTACTTACTTTTGTCCTAAAATGACAGCAGCCAATTCTGGTGATATGCCAGCTAATGGGCCCCAGAGCCCAAGATTTGTTTGACATTGATGCAACCTTAAATTAAATAAATTGTATAATAATGTCAGATCAAGATCATTCAGATCAGTTGTATTATATATTTTCAACAACATAACCCTCATTGTATGTGATTTAAAACATATACATTATTAAATAAAATGTCTAAGAAAAGTAACACACACAAACAGAGATTTTAGTTTCATAAAAAAAATTAAACAATACATACCTCAGTGTAACCAATAGACTTTAACTCAGCTATGCTGCAAGGGTACAAATCGAGAAACTTGTATCGGTCGACTAACTGAGCAGTCTCTTTGCCTTCAAATTCTTTGATCTGTAATTATATAAATATAAGAATAGAACAAGAAGCTTTATGATGAAATTTTAAAACAAGCAAACACTTGGACGTTCAATCAGAGTGTAGAAAAGTAAAGTTTATAATTTAATTAAAAAATAAATAAAGAAGTGTAGCCAACTTCTAAAATTTATACTTTGCTATGGACACATTCTTAAATGTTATGTATCTGTCTCATAATGATATTTTTGTATATTACAAGACTTTAATTTCAGCTGGAAATTAATAATTAAGGTATTACACATATGTATAGATAATTATTTCTATTGCTTGCGCGAATATTATACATTATTTATTAAATAAAATTACTTGGATTTTTCGTTTATTTCATTTTAAATTCCCGACGTTTCGAACACTTTCCAGCGGCCGTGGTCACGGGTGACTGAATGTCATGCGTCTTCTTGCCAGTGCTGAAGCGGGGTTACCAGAACTTTTTTTTTTTAATTTTGTGATAATTATTTTAATCTTTTTTAATTATGATTTAATGATTAAAAATAATTCAAAAATTAAGATCTGGTAACCCCGCTTCATGCACTCGGCAGAAACTGAATTTCCGTCGAACCATAACCACGCCGTAAAAAGCTGTTAATAATAATGTAAATCATAATCAAAGGATCTTACTTTCTCAAGAACCGCTTGACGGCGCTTTTCCACTTTTACGATACTGACCAAATCACCAATATTCGATTCGAATTCGAGGAATCGATTCCAGATATCGACGGAACTTTCCGGTTTGAGGCTACCGGAAGATAGTACTCGTTCAAACAGCACTCTGGTATTGTTATCCTCTGGAATTTGCACGATGATTAATATACTTAAATTAACAACAATAATAAATACGACTACTAACTGAGGCAGTGAAATATTATTGTACTAATCTTTACCGCTAAACAGTAGTTACAGGTTGCGGTGTGAAGGGCACCGTAGCCAGCGGAATTACAGGCTAAATGAGGCGTAACATTCATATGTCTCGGGTAGTGGGGCGAACGTGAAGCATCTCCTACTGTAATCCCTATAGACGTTTTATATCGTCTAGGTTTTCCACAAAGTAGACGTCCTGCTTACCTAAGTTTATTTCATAATGTTATAGTTATAGTATAGTTAAATAGTAACACAATAATGTTGTAAATTTAAAAACGTTTTCAGCTTGCTTGACTGTTGCTTTTTTCAAAGTAGTATTAAGCTGATTTTGATAAACCTTATACCCTGATTATACCATACATGGCACAATAAGCAAATCCGTCGAAGTATGCCAGTTTATTTAATAAAACTGATTTTTTTAAGAATCCTAAATATCTGATACAACTATGATAAAATGTGCTTTCTAATGTATGTTCAAATAAACAGTATGAGTATATTAGATGTGGATAAAGGGAGATATTTGTTATATAATAATTGAGTGATATTTTTAAAACACTTGATAGTCGTGCATTCTCAAGTGTAAACAGTATAAAACCTTCACTCGTCTCCGTAATTTGTCCAAGCGATTGGCGAACAAGCAATTCAACGCGTCATAAGACAAAGTGTTTAAAATCTATCACAGAATACTTATTCGAAATATATCTCCTTACCCATATCCTCTGAATATAATGCACAAAATTTAAAACAATAAGTGCCTCCTCCAGGTATAACACCGACAATATGTACAGAAATAAATTAAGCAATACTCACCGTTCAAATGGGACAAATAATCAATATAGCAGAGAACATATTCGGGTATGTGCGAGAACTTCTTCAGACCCAACTCGAATATCCTGAAGGCGATATTCTTGTCCTTAGAACAGTAATACTCCATTAGTGCTGCGGAAACAAAGACGTGGTAACGGGATCTGCGAAAAGAAATATAAAAAATTTCAAAAGAATAAGAGGGCAATTAACATTTAGTTTATATTGATTTTCTATGTACAACAGCCAAATTACTTATGAAATCTCGTGTAACATCTTTTAGAAGTAAAATATTAATAAATACACTGCTTTTAAGCATATAACATAAGAAACAGCCACACGTTTTTGAGCGCAGAAGCAATATTAATATTTTTATAGCTTGTAGAAAAAATATAAATAAATTGAAGATTTTAACCGTACGAATGGTAAGTGTACAAAATATTTTTCCAGGGTAATTACTGGGTAAACCATACTTAACATCGCGTGTCTCAGGCTGGGAGCGGATTCGAGCTGTCTTACGCTGCTTTTCTTACAAGAAGGGCGTATCAGTTACCATTCGGGAACCGTTTTGCTCATCTTATTCTTTTAATTTAGAAAAAAATACATCTTACGAGTCCAAAAATAAAGTAAATATTTAATTAATATGATGCTTATTTCTGTCAATGGATATCATTAATCAATTTAAATTTAATATACGCAATGTACAAACCTGGGATCTTCCCTAGCGCGTTTAAAAACAGTCCTGGCGGTCTTGATTCCTTCTGCACGTCTCGCAAACTTCATGTACTGGACGTAGGCTAATGTTGGGTCTATGTCCTCCATATCTAGGTACCTTGTGTACACCTGGTGTACCTAAATAAACAAATTATTTATTTAAATAAATGTACTAACTACAGAAATACATTTAATAATCATAATCACCCTGTGTTAGTCCACTGCAGACATAGGCCTCCCCTAATGCACGCCTTCCCATTTGGGGTTTTTTTTTTAACCGTATCCGACCACACTGGTCGAATGCGGGTTTGGTGGGTGAATCGACTTTTTATATTTCAGACAACTGGGTGATCGGACTAAATCTTACCAACTAGGAAACAACTTAGAATTAAATTAATAAAAAAAAACTAAAATAAACAACATACATATAACTATGTTTTGTATTTTTTATGTAAATGCATTTAAAAGCATACACAAGTTTGATAATGACAGCTTATGTAAACCTGAGCAAATAATTTGTGTATTTACAGAACACAGTTATGTTATTTTAAAATAATGTAAATACCAAAAAAGACCAAAATTGATAAAAGCTGTGTTATCCATGTCTGTCAATGTGGTGGCAATTCGGCTAAAAATGTGTGCATTTGAAGAACGACTCCACTTTCTTGTTTAGAATGAAATAGTTTAAATCAATTTTTTGTCGTATCATTCGTATTCTTTATTTCGTTATCTATTGCCAGTATGAATATTAAAATAAATTTACGATAAAATCATTTAGTTATTATATTAATATTTATTACTAGTACATTGCTCATTATTCTGATATTAGGAATTTACGTTACAAAAAAAATCTATTTTTTTTATTATCGGTATTTTAGCAGAAGACAAGACCAAAAAAGTATTTTTTTTATATTAGTACCTATTAAATCCTACCTATTTAATCCGTAAACAGTTTCCACCAACTATTGAATGAAAGGATTTGATTGAGTTAAATTATATTTTAACTGTCGACTTTTCGAACACTTTTTAGCGGCCCCACACGTATTTGTTTTGGACATGTTCTTTATATATTCTCAAACCTGTATGTTGATGATGTTGGACATAAAAACTGATGTTGTATATGCTAAAAACTTTAGTTACCTTGTTATAATGCAATCTGCTCTCTTCATAATCAGCATGAGCAAAGTGCAGTAAAGTGGATTGCTTCAAAGGGCCGCTGGTCGCCCTCTCGTACACGGCTGCCGCTTCATCCGAAAAGAGACGAGCCGCGTTCGAATCCTTATGGTTAAGAGTTATAAGTTATTAACTTGCCAATCTAGACATAACATACATAATAACGTCAAAAAAAAATACATTATCTATGACATACATCACATAACATCATCAGACTGATGATAATCCACTGCTGGACATAGGCCTCCCCTAATACACCCCTATCCTTTAAGGGGTTTTGGACTGTATCTCACCACGCTGGTCGAATGCGGATTGGTGGTTGGATCGACTTTTTACATGCTTATCCGACACATGGATCTTCTTACTTTAACTAACCAACTAGGAAACAACAATGAAAGTTTGTTGAGTCCCTCAGGATTCGAATCCACGACCTTCGTTTTCTAAAGCACACGCCCATGCCACCAATGTCCTTGTTGTAATCCATAAAGATTTTTAATTACTTCTTGCTGTTTCTTTGCCTCTTACCCCTTTTTCCTGCAGAAGCTTTGAAGAATGGTCCAAGAACTGTGCAGCCTGGTGCCACACATCCGGGTGATGTGCGAGGCAGAGAAGACATTGCTCAATGGCGAACATGACCCTCCTTGCTACCAATGCAGTGTCTTCAGAACGGAGCGGGTTACTCCTCTCCCAGGATATGTACTTCTTCCACAGTTCTACCTGAAATCAGAATGAATTATTGTCATTGTCCAAGAGTTTAATGAAGTTATTATAAGGTATGTCGTGAAATATTAGTCAGCAGTAACACTGATTGATTTAAAATAGATGTTGTAGTTGAGTTATCGAAATTGTAGTTTATATTTTTTGTCGGCAACAAGACTTTAAAAACCATAAACACTTTTAAAACGTGTTTACATAATAATTTAGCATTAAAATTAATAACACTAATGTTAGGTAAGAAAGACATCTGTTTGTTTAAGTAATATTTATAAAAATTACAAGATTTAGTAATAAAATGATATTTCGACAGTCACTGAATGTTAAGCCTTTAAATAATCAGTAACACAATAATATCTAAAAGTAACATTATACTTAGATACTTGTCCACTGGTATTTTAATTTATTTAGCAAAGTGAAAACGTCATTATGGTTTCGCGTTTACTTTTTATTATTGAAACTGAATGAAAAAGATGTTAAAAACTTATTAACATTTAAAAAGGAAATACTGAACACGGTATTTATATATTTCGGTAGATTTATTGTTTTTTTTTCAAAATCGACTCTTTAGTTAACAGTAAAATTCGAGTCTTACTTAGATTTTCATTGGTATTCGGTTACCTGTTTCATTTCCTCCCTGTCGACGGTCGGCGGTGTGGCCGGCATGTTCCTGTTCAAGCCACGGGTCACTGTCTCCAATTCCTTGGCCACCCTGCGTGCGTTCATATACTCCCTGGACCTCTCCATTGCCATACGCTCGGCTGGAAACAATTTGTATACATCATCATCAGCCTGTGTTAGTCCACCGCTGGACATAGGCCTCAACCTAATGCATGCTTTCTCCATTAGGGGGGTTTTGGACCGTATTCCGCCACGTTGATCCAATGCGGGTTGGTGGGTGGATCGACTTCACATGTTATTTTTCAGACAATTAGGTGATCGGCCTAAGTTGTCCTCACCAACCAGAAAACGATAACACACGGTTGTTTTCTCGCGGATTTTGAACCCACAACCTCCGGTTTATAAAGCCAGGGCCAATACCGCTACTCCATTTGCTACGGAAGCGGATTGTATATCAAAAAAATCTAATATACTTGTACCAAAATAAAAGTAAATAACAAAAATACAATGAATAGGACAATAGTCAGCTAGTTTTGTTGTTGCTTAAAGATGTATAACAAAAAAAATATCCACCAAAACATCCAAACCCTAGTAAATTTGTCTCTTTTGAGCCCAAAAGTAAAAAGCTATTACCTGGTGGTGAACGACCATAGCAGTAGTCCATCAATTAGAACGCATAAGATGTTAGCGCCAATAGATTTTGGTATCGTACACTCCATACCTTTATTGGCTTTGTTATAATATATTTGACGGAACTCTTTTGTTAAAAAATAAAATAGTAAGCATTTGCAACTCACCTATGATTGTATTGATGCCTTGCTCGAAAGCTATATAGTCCTTCCACAGTGTCTCTATTCCTATAATTGGAGTTATCACCGCTCTTTGGTAGACCTACAGATAGAAAGTGATTAGACTTAATAAATAATAATAAGAAGTCATATGTAAGGCCACGACATACTGAGGCCTTCCAAAATCTATTATAGTTTCTAATTAATAATACTTCTACAGATTAACCTTTCCAAAGTTCTCGCTTTAATACTAGCAGTAAGGTTTTTATTTAGTACGAGTTGACGTGGGTGAGTATGTACAGAAAGTCTCGGAATTCTGGTACGATCTCGACAATTTTGCACTATTTTGCTTAATTATTTTGATAATGTGGTTTTAAAACCGGCACTTTAAACTTGGTTCTGCGCCTGAACTCCCAGTCGTATCGGTTATCTTTTTCATGGTGTTATGAGAGTAAAGGAAAAGGGAGTGTATATGCTTTAGCGCGTACACTTGTGAACTTTAACTTCCTTGATTGTTTTTTTAAAATCGGTCAAAGGAAAGATTTTATTAATAAACTTATTCTTCCAACAACAAGACTTCGAAGAACAATGTAATCTTTTATGGGGCAATGTATGCACTTTTATAAAAAAAAACCCAGAAAACGTTCAGCTTTTGTCTGTTAATGAATTTAAGAAGTTTTCAAGCAACGTTTGTATGAGAAAGCATATTATTAATGATATTAATGTAGTCATTACAGCAATAATATGCTACACACACCCTGGTATTGAATTGTTCAGTCCTGGCGCTATTTCAATGTGAGAAAATTGTTGTATTGTTCGTTGAGTTTTTCAACGCTGAGTTTCTTACGCTGGTTCTTCTCAGGCCAGAAGTTCTTCCAATTCCGCACCGGTGGTAGTTTATTTGACCATCAACAAGAAAATGTAATACTTCTATATTGAATAAATATATTTAACTTTGAATACTGTTGGTCTCTACATACCTTTCTGACGGCCGATATTTTCTGGTTCTCAGCGTAGGAGCCCACGGCGTCGACCGCTTTCAGGAACGTCACATAGTCGTTCCAGATCGGGTAAGCGTGTATGTCGAGACCAATTTTGTCCAGAGCGAAATCGTACGCCTGAGCCATTTTTTCTCTGGGACATTATAAGAAAAAAAAACTATTAAATCGCTAACGATACTAGGCCAAAGGAATGGTGGAATTAATAAGAACAATGTAACTCATAGCAACGAAGTGGCATCATCAGTATAGCGCTATTATTCATAAACCGCGTGGTAACATATAAAAAAAATCTATTATAGTTAATAAGTTTCTTTATGTCAAAAGAACTTAGTTACATCAGCTATCTTCCAGTAAAAGTCCCGTCAAAACCGGAGCAGCCATTTCCGACATAAATTAGAACGGACAGAAAGACAGACAAAAATTTAAAAAAAAGATACATTGTTTTGTTACAAATATGAATTACAATGTATTTATTTAGAAAACGGTTATTTTGATGTTACAAACAAACCCTCCAATATTATTTATTTGTATCTCTGATCGACTATTAATTTATAACAACGCTACTTTATTGCTATGGGTTACGTGATTCATGATTAATCTTTTTTATTATGAGCTTATATTTATCTAGTATTCTTAAAATATTAGACTTTTTTCTAGTCGAAGAGCTTGATCGGGTCAATTTAATAAGATGACATTTCAATATACGCACATGGTATATATGGACATTTGCTTGCATTTTGAAAGTGCAATATCGTTTGAAGAGGTATATAGAATCTATTACTTTGTTGCTTACATACGATCTACTGGCCGTGCTCTAGTTGATTTACAAATCAGAAGTTTAAATTAATTGCAACAAATAAATTGTAACTTTAACTAGATCTGTTGACGAAGTAAAGTTAGTAATCAAATAATTTCCCCCGAACAGGTTCTCCCTTTGTCGTAGCGGTGGGGCTCAGTACCTGCGGCATGGGCCAGCCTCGGGGAAGCTAAGCGGAACCTGGCCGGCCTGAGGAGTAAGGCCGGCCGTGGAGGCGGCTGCTCCAAGCGGGCTGAACAAGCCCGCTTTGAATGCGCTGTTGGAGGGTGCGAGGGACGGGTTGCAGGAGGTAGGTGTGCCGCCCTTCCTGAGTGTCGGTATTCCCTATTCTCCGCGACTCGGCGGGGCCTCACCGCTGATGCGGTGTGGAGAGGCCGTGGAGGAAGGGGACATTCGGCATGGGGTCGTCGATCTCTCCTCCTTCAGCGGCCGAAATGGAGCTAGCGGCGTAGCGTAACATCGGAGCCGCCGATGGGGGCTAGGAGTTTGGTCCTTGCGTGGTCAGGGAACTCCTGGCTCCCATGGCCCCTGAGTAACAAACTCGGGAGAGTCTGTTACCTAACTACAGGGGCCGAGACAAAGGGCGCGCTAGTTCCGACGCGCCCAGAGGGAGGCAGATGGTCGTGTGGCTGAGATGGGGCTGCTTTGGCGGCCAGTGCTGGTGGGGTTGCAGATGATTGGAAGCACGTTCCTGTGACCCCACACTAACGGCGTCAGAAAGGAACAACATGGTGGTTTTAGTCGGTGCGAGTCCGACATAACCCGTCTTTGCCCCCGCGAGGGCGGGTATGCGTAGGAATTTCCCCACGGTAAAAAAAGATGTTTTTTTTAAATACGTTCTCCATATAAACCTAGATTTAAGTGGGTAAAAATATATTAACTTGAGATAAAGATGCCGAAAACTATTAATTTTCTATCATCTCAAGTTTTGAATACAAGGCATGATCACACTATCTATCTAGGAGAAAAAAAAAACCTTAACACCTATCTAAAGTTATGAAACTGAAAGAAATTATTATATTATGACCTAATAAACTTGGTTTACGTCTAATCCAAGTCTAAATTAGCTTAACTATCTATATATTAACGATACATTTATATACTAATGCTATATGTTATGAAAATTTAGGCAAAAAATAGGCATCATGGTATAAGGGGCTATTTGCTACAAAATTCCTTATTCGACGATTACAAAGTCAACATGTGATTAACGAGGAACAGAAAAATTGTAAACAACGTCATACGTACTTGTATGTAGGCAGCATGCATTTGGTTTCTTTGACGTAGTTCAGGTAAAGACGCCACAGCTCAATGTTTAGGATCTTCATAAGACAGCGCTGAAACAGCTAAACATCCATGCAACATGGCATCAGAGCAATATTTATCATAAGTCCGGTTTAAAGGGCCACACTTTAAGGCTTAATGTTTTCCCAATAAAAAACTACCATTGACTCCGATAGACGCATTTACATAAATAATTAACTTCATCATGAATAGATTAAAATCTACAGTTTAGCCAGTCGAAATAGATGTAACAAAGAAACGCATTGCATGAAATGACATCATACAATATTTTATTGATGATTTGAGAGTTATCATTGCAATGTCAATCAGAGTAACATATTCATAGCACCACTACTCAGATGACACTTCTTCCTTGCTGTGGGTTAATTTGTATACATATACTTACGATTTAAAATGGCTCAACTATAGTTCATGTATCCATAACTTAATTTTCCTACTCTTAAAATATTTAAAATCAATAAAAGAGTGTAGTCTATAAACCATTTACAGACAGACAGAGTAACATACATAAAATACAACACTAAAATATTTGCCATTCGCCAAATTTTTTGTAAAAATCTTAAAACTGACAGTATGTGAAATGCAAACACATGAGATTGTAACATATTTTATGAATATTATTTCATAAAAATTCAATTCACAATTAAAAAAAATCATCATTTACTGCAACACTTCATTGCATATTTGTATTGAATGCAGACTATATTGATTGACATGAGTTCTTCAAACATATCTCCAAACATTTTATATCATGTATTTGCACTCACATTACAATTTCAAACCTCATCCATCTCATTAGAAAAAGAAAGTTAATTGAGTCAAATTTAAGCGCTATTACTTTTATTTATTAATAAAAAATAATCTAAAGTAGTAAGTGTCATTAAAAAAAGAAATGTTTATAACAGAAAATCTACTGAATTATTTTAATCTAGTTTTACTTGAATTTATTATAAAACTTGGTAGCGAGATCAAATTAATAGAAATTAAAAGGCAACTAATCATTGCCTTTAAATTTAATTTAAGTTGTTTTACCCGAAGGTATAGGCCTTGTTGTATTAATTATGATATAAATATAAACAATGCACTACAAACATTTTAAGCTAAAAATATAACAAAAATTAAATAAGCTGGTTAACAAAAAGCAAGAAGGTTAATATATATACCATACATTACCTTGATTACTACCTACTTTGTATTTTTAAAGTCAGAATTTACATACTCTCTTATTATCACTGTCATTTTAAATACACAAGAGCTTAAAATTATCCTCTCAAAGTTAAAATGTCATTGACTTACTTTTATTACCTTAAAATGGTTTATAAAAGTAAGCTACTCATAAAATATATATAAAAATATATTTTACAATGCTGATTTAAAAAACATCTATCATAGCCAATTATGAAATAAAGGAAAAAGGTTACAATTGTCCATGTCAAAGAATTTATTGAATTTTATTTGGAGTAACTAATTATGTCACTGAATCATGAGAAAAGCATTTTTATTTATGAATAATCGATTTAAGAGTGACAGCTTTTTAACTATTTATGAATACAAGAAACCATACAGAAGACAGTGACATTCCTATCGGTTAGATTTATTACAAAAAAAATAATTTATATTTAGTTGAGCAAAAACTAGGAAATAGAAAATTCATTAAACATTTCTTTACACACTGACTGCCTTACTGTGTTTTCACAGCAATGCAGAACACATGAGAATAAATAAAAAATTATTCAATAGTAAATTGTCGTACTAAAAGGGATAATACATGTCAAAAGTGACTTTCAATGACAAAATATATTGTACCTCAGTTTAGTAACTTATACGAGGCTTAATGTTATTTACAACTTTTTTTAATTTGTTTAATGGTACTTAATTTTTGCCAAAGAATGTCACCTCCAACATGTCTGAACACAGACACCCTATCCGAAAAAAAATTGCCATTTTATGATCTGGTTTCTTTATTTCATCTTAAACCTATTTATACATGGTATTTTATAGACATTTAAGTCTAATATAAAATTATTTATACCTTAATTACTAATATCACAGACAGTTAAGAGAAAAATTTAACAACCTAGCATGTATCCATACTAACCTTTTCCACCTTTTCAAAGTTTCTCGCCTTCATCTGTAAGTTAAGAATAATATTTATAACTGAGTCTAAGATAATCTAGGGTAGGTATGTAAAGTTAACTATAATGGCATAGAAACACGCTAATGGCCTACCCATTAATTTTATCTATACAAGATTCCAAAAAAACATTTATTTTATGTCAACTATGTTTCATGTCAGACACAAAAAAAACTTAAACAAAAGACTATTATTATAGCAAAAGAATACAAATATGGCAGGCACATGCTAACAAAAAATTTTCAGTTTTGGCATTAGACTATCATCATCATAAATATATCATTCCAGGATAAATCAGCTATTACAGTCCACAGCTGGCCATAGACCTTTTTAACGAACACTGAGACCCGCTACTCTATGCCAACTTGGACTGGCTACTGCACTGAAAGTTTATTTTTTGAATATATTCGATATCATGGTTGTTTTTTTTTTGCAGAAATTACCATGTATTATCATGTTATTAGTGTGACATGTGCACAAAAACGTGAGAAATTAACACAGAAGAGCAACATCTGAACCATCTAACCTCTTGTTCTATGTAAATTTTCCAGAAACGTCCTGTCGTAGGAAATGCATGTATAAGTTTCTCGTACATTGTCCGTACATCGTTAATAGGTCTTGTTTGTGCTTCTCTGATAAGTAAAGACCAAGAATCGACATCGTAGGTATTGGCTTCGACCGCTTTTTGAGCTCGTGTCAACCTTTCATTTCCCCAATCCTAGAATTAAGGCATATTAAATCAAGGAGTCCACATTGCTGACAATTTTTAAGTCCTGAAATTAATACCACTTACAATTTCTGCGCTCTCCTCTGCCACAAGTGCCGTCATCGTGAAACGAATTAAATACGCATTTAGTTTACAAGTTCCAGAAAAAATTAGGAGTTTTAAAGAAATTCATACGTTTTGTAATTTCTTTAAGCTTCCTTAGCTATCTTAGCTTATTTTATAATTAAAAGAAGATTGCTCTTAAGCTAATACAACATGACACATTACTCAATTTTATCGGCATCGGTACTCGGTACGATACTAGGGGTGGCTACATAGAGATGTTCGATATTCATCGCTGGCAAACATCGATGTGTCGAAGTCATGACAGCAAAAATATAAGAACGTAAACTATTCATTACTATTTCTTTTAGGACGGCCTAGACTTAATTCGGCGTATTAACTTGTATAAATGTTAAAAAATTTCAGCGGATACTTAAAAGTTGATATATTTTCCACTTGATGACACTGATTAGAAATTAATTGGAGTAAGCTGTAGCAAGCAGCTTTTGCAATTTTCATTCCTCCCAGCTTCATTTCAACTCAATTCATAATTTATTTTTAGAGTGTATTTTGATTTTAGTTACAATAAACAATTAAAAAATTTATATATGTATACTTATTTGTACGTCATGAACGGCAGGACAGATCTAATTAATAATAATAATTCTTGTACTAAATTTAACGCTCTACATAAAACGTCGGTTATGTCTTATTGCTAACTCTCTTTCTTTTTTAAAATAACTGCCATCTTTGTAACTCTACCTGATTGATTTATAGTCCCATATAGATATATGCAATTATTTTTATTAAAACTTAAAAACCGTCTCAAAACTGTTTCTAATCACCCTATTTTACTGTACTATGTATTAGCTGTTAGCGTGAGCGAAGTGACATTGACACATAAAGATTGTTAATCTGTTTAAAAGACGCGGCGTTTGTGCTATTGTTGAATTGTTTTGCTAGATTGCAAGTTTTATTTAAGTATTAATTAAAAATGTTATTCTACTCTTTCTTTAAATCCCTGGTTGGTAAAGATGTAGTAGTAGAATTGAAAAACGACTTAAGTATTTGCGGAACGTTACATTCTGTAGACCAGTATTTAAATATAAAACTGTCGGATATCAGCGTTATAGATCCAGACAAATATCCGCATATGTTATCCGTGAAGAATTGTTTTATTCGTGGTTCAGTGGTTCGATATGTTCAATTACCTGCGGATGAGGTCGACACACAATTACTCCAAGATGCCGCTAGGAAAGAAGCAACAGTTTCGACAAGATAGTCTATGTATCATAACCTAACATTAAGCAATACAAAGGGTGGACTAAAATACTTGTACATATATCTTATTGTAAGAACTGTTAAAAAAATAATAAAGTTTTCACTTGGATAGTGCTTCACTTTTTATTTTTCAAATCCTAATCACAAGCTAAAGAGATATTTTGTTATAACCTTTAAATATTACATTTATAATTAATATGATTAGTATTATGAAATTTTATTTATTTATTTATTCTTCTTGCACAAATAGTACAAAGGCAGACTTAATGCCATTGGATTTTCTCCCAGTCAACCTTGGGTGGTACAGAGATTAAAGGTGGGAGGTGCATAAATTGATCGTATACAGGAAAGTCACATGACTGTAGCAAATATACATACCATAAATATAATATATATGTAAAAAACATAAATAAAATGAAAATACTATATACTTACACACAATATCATAGTCATAAGTAAATATAGATACATATAAATATAAATATATACAAAGTAATACATACATATATGTATAATAGTTATATAAGAAAATACATAAATAATTGATGAATTTACTGTTCTGACGACAAGTTTTTAGAAGAAGCTTTGATTTTCTTGTGAAAGTGATGAACTTAGCCATCCTGATTTGAAAGGTAGCAATTCCACAGAAGAATGGACTGAATAAAGAAAGAGGAATGCATGAAGTCAGAACGGTGAATGGGCATTGAAGGAGGCGATTGTGCGTCGAGCAAAGTTCTTTGTTGCTGACTTCAATAAATACTGAAAATAGGAATTTATTAGTGTACTTAATCACACATGCCAAATTGTGTTAAATAGAGAAAAAATTTAGTTTAACTTGCCATGCATAAAATGCATGGGGAAATAATTTTTTATTGCCTTTTTTAAAGTGACTGGCTTCCATTCACACTAAAGGATTGCAAAATAAAACTTAACAGTCTGATTGTAGTCCTTGGTTCATACTCATACTTGAAAACACTTACAGTATGTTTTGTATAAAAAAGAGTATAACGGACCCTTAACCAAAGCTGACAACATTCTTCATTCTTCAACATGCTTCACAATAAATATGTCTGGTATAAAAATATATCACATCATCTGCCTTTGTTAGTCCATTGCTGGACATAGGCCTCCCCTACTGCACACCTTCTCCATTAGGGGGTTTAGACCATATCCCACCACGCTGGTCCAATGTGGGTTGGTGGGTGGACCTATTTTTTACATGAATAATACCAAAGCATGGATCATCTTACTTTTCAGACAATTTGGTGATCAGCCCAGGTGATTGCTCTAACCAACTAGGAAACAACAATAAAAATTTGTTTAGTACCCACAGGATTGAACCCACAACCTCCGTTTCTAAATCAAACGCTCGAAATAATAATAGAATAATTTAAAATATCGGCAAATATCATTGATATTATTGAATAAAATGTTTTTGTTAGTCAAAAATAAATAATTTAAAAATTTTATATTATTTTATACATATTTATATGAAGTATGTCCTATAATCCTAGTTTTAGTAACACAAAATTATTAAATAATTACCTGTATGGAAAGTCTTTATTGTTTATATAACTCTAAAAATTACTTACAGTGAAAGTTTTATGGAGCTAAACAAAGACATTAATTAAAGCACTATCTTTTAGGTTTATTTTAAAAAGAACATAGGTTGATGTGCCTACTGATCAAAAGTAGAATTCTATTCCCCTTTTGACTATGGGATGAGACTTCTTAAAGTAAACATTTATTTCTGATAACTTGATTTTATTAAACGCTATAACTCCACTCTGTGACAATGTGAACATACTGTGAGTATGTTTCGTTTAAACTTCAATAAAGTGAGTAGCGAAGACTTTGGGTTGCTGTACTCGTGTTGACCATGGATATTGTTCTACTGTTATCCTGTCCCTTGATCATTCTGGTGGAAACTACACCCCTTAAAGATCCAGCTCCATTTTTAACCATTTTTTGCGGATTTGGTTTTCCCAAGCACCCCATCAAAACATATTTTATCTATCCTAAAACTTGTCTAATACTTATTACTGTACCAAAGCCGAATCAGTTGCGACGAGGTAGCGTCATATGTTTACTTGTGGATTGTTACTAATATGACGTGACCATCTCTAAGTTAGTCTAAAGTCAGTTCGATGTTTTATTTACGCCAATACAAATCTATAATAAATTAAATGAATTTACTTCATTACAATACTTCCAGTCCCTTCCGGTGGCAACAGTGTGAGGCTTTGGCGCTTGGCCGTTTCTGGCGCGCAAGGAAGATATTAATGTTTCATAACGTCACAAAAGTCCGAGTAGGGACTAGTAGCTTTACATCATAGTCAAACAAAGGAAGACAGATATATTACCATACCAAATCTCCCGTTCTTCCTCGGACCCACAAAATTAGTAAGTAGGAAGAACGAAATACTTTGGTTGCGAAATAATTTACTACTTTTCACCAGTCCCCAGTAATCTCCAGGGTACGTTCAATGAAGGCTTCTACTGTCTGCCCGTAGTAGCCGTTACGGCTGATCTTATTCCTTAGGGCAACCAGGAACCCTGGTCCCTCAGTCCTTCGTACCCCAGGTACTGACCCCATTACAACGATAAAGTGGGAATCTGTAGGCAGAGCGAGTAAAATAGATTGAAGATAAAAAGCTGATTCCTTAGTACTTGGCTTGGACGAAGAATAATAAATGGAATTATAAAACATGCTTATTAAATTCATTAAAATAATTTCGGTAATATTACCTATGATCCTTTTCAATCCACGCAGATCCTATGAAATTGTATATACGTGTTACATACATTTTATTTATGCTGCAAATTTCCTATGGCTTAAATTATTTTAAAGATCATGTATTCTCTAAATTAAAAATATAGGTACATTAAAGGACCAAGTGCAATACTTATGTAAGCACCCCTATTTATTTGGGTTTAACGGTTCCAGTTTTAGAGTTTTGATGAGATTTGTGCAAAAATGAGCCCAATTGTATGTGTGAGATGGTTCAATATGATGTAAATTAAAACTTTTGATGCTTATCGTGTGATAAGCCAAGATAATTCAAAGATGATGTACTGTTAGATGTGCTACTTAGGCGCGGATTATTATATTATACTTTTTTGTTTTTTCCAATGAGGCCAAATATTGTTTCGGTTTGCAAAGCACTGCAATGTAGTTTTCTTTTAGCAAGGCTTATCGAAAATCATTTGGTTAGCGACACGTCTATCACTATATAAAAAGTAGCACTAAATTAAATCATCCTAGATTGTTAACAAACGAGACTTTAGCCATAATTAACAATGTTGACGCATTTCTGTTTACTCGTCAATAGAATTTCAACAACGATGCGGTATTATTCGCTTACCGTGAGGTAAACTATTTATTTGTTCAATTCTTGCTCCTTTGCTTTATGAAACAAAAAAGCAGTCATGCCATTTAGTAGATTTCAAAACATATAGGATTTTATCGATAACTTAATTAGTAATTTACTGTATAATAAAATATTCTTTAAAAACGTAGAAGTCTTAATGAAAAAAATAGAAATGTAATGTTTTCTTTACCAAGCCATCATCAGCCTGTGCTAGCCGACTGCTGATCATAGGCCTCCACTAATGCACGAGCTATTAGGGGGGTTTTGGACTGTATCCCATCACGCTGGTCCAATGTAGGTTGTCATCTTATTTTTCAGAGAATTGTGTGATCGGCGCAAATTGTCTTAACCAATTTAAAAACAACGATAACACAAAGTTGTTTTTCCCGAACGATTCGAACCCACGACCTCCGGATTATAAAGCAAGGGCCTATTCCGCTAGACCACGGAGGTGGATATATTATAAAGATATTTTATATATATTTACATACATAGAAATTTGTAGGCATTAACATGTAAAGTGGAAGTACACATCTCAAATAGAACTTATCTATGATGTTATCGAAAACGCCAATATTATCTAAATCGACCGTACAATATCGTAGCTGTGATGTTTCCTCGACCGATTGTGAGTTTTGTGTCAAAATGCTATTAAAAATAGTGTTAGTGTTAACTATAATTGCAAAAACAAGTGCAAATAATAACCACACAGGTATACCAATTTACTAAAAACTTTAATCAGAAATATGTGTGTAAACTGAATACAGTATTACGTTTACTTTTGCAATAACATAAATAAAACCTGTTTCGGTACCAAACTCAAAATTTTATTCATAGGCCAATGTTGCCTTTTAATTGCATATTAAAATATTGTACAAAAAAACTAAGACATGTAGTCTTTTTGCAATGATTTACGGATAAGAGACTGTACATACAAAAATCCTTACACTTATCATTCTATGGTTTAGGCAAAGTTGAGTTCTGTTTTCTAAATTATTTTTGAAGTTGTCATCTTTAATTATTTAAAGTAAGATTTGAGTTATTTTATCGGTATATCTGAGGATGTTAAAATTATAAAACTTAAGAAAATGTAAAACACACAGAAAGTTTATTGTAGACCACTTTGTAACAATTCATAAAAAACATTGCCAAATACACTATGCCATGTAATTTTTTTGTACATTCATCAATTTGTATTTACCGACTAATAAGCTAAATATTTATCGCCTACTTCGTTCGTCCATTAAAAATTATTTCAAAAACTTTATTAAAATCGAAGGTTTTATCAGAGATAATTCTTATAATTGACTTATATTATTAAAAATTAAATAAATGGTTAACATTAATGATTACCAACGATTAAGTATTTAAGATTATTCAACGATTAAGTTTTTTTTAAGTAAACATATTTTATGCCTTATGCGTTTGGTCATACGATTTTATGAATAAAAAAGTTTGTGTAAACTTTCTGATATTAAATTAAGTTTCTGCACTAAACGATGTAAATCTGTTTATACCAGGGTGAAATGAAATCCAAAATTAATCTCAACAAGATTAAACAGCTCAGAGCCTTTAGTATTTATTTTGTATCACAAAATCTTGTAGTGAAATAAAAAATAAAATTTAACGCATGATCGCTTAACATCTTCAAATATCTTTGCGTATGACAATCTTGGTCTTTCTAGAAAAGAAAATCTTGAACTTGCAAAGTTACTTTATTACAGAAGACGGTGCTAAGATTACAAAAAATGTCACTCCATTCAAAAGCAGTGACACCGTTACGAAAGTTTTAACAGTTCTCACATCGAAAAAAACGTCAGGTAGGAAGTCTCATTGCTAATGCTTTTAGCGAATAGCAGCTTTTTTTAAAATGAAAATGTTCGAGTTTGTGACAGTATTTTGTTAAAACTTTTTAAAAATTAACTAGATTTTTCAAATACTCAAAACTAATGAATAAAACACATCTTGAAATCATAAAGAAAGATTATATCCCATTTAACTACCGTATGCTACTCTAATGATAACAAAAAAAAAACTGGATAGTGCTAGAAATTGAATGGCAAATATATTTGTTAATATGCCTATATCTTTAATATTTTGCCATTAATTATAACCATGTAACAACAAGTCACAAGTTTACTTTTATACAATAACTGTTGTGATATAATATATAGTACCACTATGCGTATAAATTGATATCATTGTGTGACACTATTATTATAATTATATGGTTATGGATTTCAGACAATAGTTTCGATACTGCGGAACAGGAAATGTGACAGAAACCAAAGCCGTTTCACACGCGAATACTATTTGCAGCTGGTGCGATTGCAATGATTGTATAATAGATTGCACCGACAGGCAAATTAGACGTCCTTTCGAAATAATGGACTGGAAAGGTACATTCATTTTAGTTCTATATAATTCATTTCAGTTCTATATTTACCTGAAGTAGTAAATATTATACAGAACAGAACGAAAGGTAGCGATAAAATCTATATTTATTCTGGAAGTGACGGTAGGTTTTGTAGCAACATTTTGGCTACCTTTCTTAATATAAAAGAAGGTTGCCATAAATAAACTCTAATAGAGTTAGTTTTTACTAGTCATTAATATATGACCTTAAAGAACTTTTCTCTAGCTTCTACTTAATTGCTTAAACTCCTACTTATAAATATTACTAAAATCAAAAAGTATTCATACTTTATTAGCAAACGCTGTTAACTACGTTTTTGTGCCCTGATAACTATGTATGTTGTTACTAATCTTGGTGGGATGTCATTTTATATTTATTTTACATAAACATAAAAGAATCGCAATTTCTACGATATGTATATTAGATAGTATTGAGATACTTAAAACGTTCCTATACCAGAACCAACCAGACGTGGACTTAAATGTTTTGAGTTTTATATCAAACTCAAATGGGGCAAAAACTTGTGCTGCTTTTAGTTAAACGGTTGTTAGTAAATATTGAAAAGGACGGTAAAACATCTATAATAACGAGTTCTTTCCTGGCGGCATTGTTTTGGCTTTGTTTGTTTACATTAGACTTTGTATGGTAAAGTTCGTGTATTTGTTAGTACATGTAATAAATAAGTAAATTTTAATAGCTTATTAATTTAGTACCATTCCAGCACTTGAAAAATCAAATCCCGTAGAGATCGACTTTAGTGGTAACCCACTTATGGAAATATCAGAAATATCGGAACTGCCACTAAGGAAGTTAAACTACTCCCATTGCATGATAGAGTTTATAGATGACGCGTCTTTCGTTCGACTTAAAGAATTGTCATCGATAGACTTTAGCCACAATAAGCTTTCAACTTTCTCATTAAATCGGAAAGTGTTTGCGGTGAGTTTACGTTTTTTTTAATTTTGTTGTAGGAAACGAAAACCCGAGCAAGATGTAACCTAAAAATATAAATCATATTTTTTGAACTAAAGATATAATTAAACATGCTAGTCTAAACAACACGTGTCAGAACTTAACTCCATTAAGTTTCTTTTCAACGTACAGAGTTGGTCTGTATTTTTGAAAAGAATATTTTACTTATATCGTTTAATTACCAGTTAAATGTTGCAACAGTACCATCCTAACTAAAATCAATGTATAAAATACATGTAAGCATCGCGATCGACAAATGTTTGATATCAATAAGATATCGCATAATAAGCAATGCTTTATGAACCAAGGCTTCATATTTATAAAACCGTAACGTAACTACGTGTTACGTGATTTAACAAATATGTTATTTGAATCTAGTTTAATATAAGGTGTTGATTTCAGGGGATTTTAGTGCCTGGACAGCGACCGCAGCAATTTCTGAAAATGCGTTTCTTAAGCCTAGCATACAACAACATCAACTCTCTACCTCAAGACCTTTTCGCATTTATGACTGCGCTGACACACTTGGACCTGAGTGGAAACCCGCTGACTATAGTCGACCAGGTCACTATGGGCGCTATTTCAGATCTAATATACTTAAAGGTTAGTTGCTTTTATTATTTTCTGTTTTGAAAAGAAACATTTTACTATCCATCCATCGTTTATTTATCTTTATCATAGTTGTTTCCTCACCGGATTTTTTCAAAGTTGAAAGTTTAGTTACGACATTTGACTATTTTGAGTCACCGTCTTAATAGATGTAAAATATACTATGTACCTACTTATGTAACAATTTTTATTATGTAAGAAAGAATTGTATCGGTAGCGGAATATCTATCGGTAGTTATTTTTTGTTGGTGATACGTTACAGAGCTTGGATAAGTAAGCAACTTTTATGGAATATGTATGGAAAAGTTTTAGTTTTTTATTTAATTGAAATTTTACCGGTGGTAGGTCCCCTTTTTACAGGAGTCCGTCTGGGTGGGTACCAGGGTGGTCATGGTGTTCCGGCTTGAAGGGCACCTTAACCAGCGTATTTACTGGGTAAACGGACTTAACACTCTATGTCTCACGGTATGCAGCGCGTTGGTTAACTCTGGTATTGCCAATGTCCATTGGCGTCGGTGACCACTTCCCATCAGGTGGCTCGACTTCTCGTCTGCCTGTTTAGATTCGTACAAAAAAAATATTAAAACTTGTACATAAAACAATAAGTAGTAAAGTGTGGGGCAAGACAATTATAAATATAATAGTTTTAAACATTTACCCCGTTTTATAATACAGATAAATTAATTAGTTTTACAAATGGACCACAATCAAAAAGCACCTGATTATATATGATCTGTAATCATAGTTTGTTTCCAGGAGCTAAAACTAAGTAGCTGTGACTTGGAAACCATACCGGAGGGGATGTTTAGGAGACTTCCAAAATTGGAAAGGCTAGATCTAAGCGGGAACCGATTTGCAACTGTCCCTAATGTTTTAAAAGAGGCTGTTAACTTGATTTATTTCAATTTCGACAACAACTTGTTGGAGACGTTGAACAAGGAAACGTGAGATACTAATCCGTCTTTTGCTAAATACTTTAATATTAATTCTTAATTTTAATTACATTATGCTTTTGAATTAATATTTTTACTACATTGAATTTGAAATACCTGTAATTTTATAATACATTGAACTAACATTATTTCTAGGGTGCTCACGACTCTAAAAAAGTTGGAAGAATTACACTTATGTTACAACAACAAATTAAAATCGATTTCTTCCGGAGCGCTTGGCGGATTACGAAGTCTTAAAGTTCTTTACATAAGCAATAACTTTAGGCTGAGCAAAATCGATTCGAATTTTCTTATTAACGAAGACGATTTCGACAATAAGCCGCCATTAATTAAAGAGGTAAGAATTCCTAAAAGTGTATATTTCTCTGTAATATTAATAAAGTGAAAGATTTTTCAGTATTAAATCTTTATTACCCATAAATTTATTATATTAATTGATAAATATATATAGTCTTATAGCATAGTCACAGACATATTCATTAAAGAAAAAAAAGTTATTCGTTACCGTTTTTTTTATTTTGAGGTACTGCAAACTACAATTTAGCTAAATACGACACGTAATTTACGTAAACAAAATGACTCACGGCAATGAAATGGACCAATAAATCTAGCCGATTTATTAATAAATGATAGACGACCAATAACTCATCATCATCAGCCTGTGTTAGTCCACTGCTGGACATAGCCCTCCCCTAATGCACGCCTTCTCCATTAGGGGGTTTATGGTCCGTATCCTACTTTCTACATGCCCATCCGACGCTTGGACCATCTTACTTTTCAGACAATCGGGTGATAGGCCCAAATTGTCCTAACTAACCAGAAAACAACGATAACTCAAAGTTGTTTCCGACCCACGGGGTTCAAACCCATGACCTCCTGTTTATAAAGCAAGGGCCTATACCGCTAGGCCACGAAGGCGAACCAATAACTACATTACGCGGCCATTCATTGCTGTGGGTCGATTCCGAGTGTTATTTGACTTAAATACAAAGTTCCTGTGTAGTTGGTAATGCTGTTAAAAGTACCAAATAAAGAATAACCAAAAACTACTTCATTAAATGAAATAGGATATTTCCAGAATAGATAATATATACATTTAGTATTATATTTCAGCTGTATTTACATTGCAACAATTTAACAGAGATAAGCTCCGAAATTTTAGACGAGTGGGAAGAGCTTACCATGGTCGACTTTACAAACAACCCCTACTTTTGCGACTGCAGCAACCAATGGATGGTGGATAATCTGATGCCGCTGGTCATTAGATTATCGGGAAAATTAAAAGCAAACAAAATGGTGTAAGCATTAATAATACGCTTATTTTTAGTATTATCTTTTGCCTTTATGGTCATAGGGTTTATCTAGTTGCTGCAAAACAATCCGAGTCTTGAAAATGATTGATATGTTTTTAGTGTTTGATTTATAACAAAAATTGCTTCTAATATTCTAATATCTATCAATTTATCAGATGTATTGAATCAAATTATATGTGCCAAAGAAAGACGGAATTTCCATGTTTACAATGAAAGCCATAGCAATATTAGTGATGTTACCCGGCGACACCTTGCTAAAATTTATCAATATTAATGTTAGTTGTATGATGACACTGCGTTGCTAGGGGTTACATAGTTTTTATAAATTCTGCCTTTTATGCATTTTGAGTTAAATGGCACGCAAGTTCCGTACAATTTGAAGTTTACGTGTTTGTTCTACAAACTTACGGGATACAGCATAACAGTTGAAGTTAAGAATAATCTATAGTAATATTACAAAGGGTAAAGAATTGTTTGTTTTAAATAGGCTCCGAACCTACAGAACCAATCTTAAATATTCTTTTACGACTAGAAAGCTATATTGTCCTTAAGTAACTAACCTAAGGCTATTTGATACCCAAGAAAATCCATTCCCAAATTATATAAATAACACGGGTAGAGCAATAGACGGACTGGTACAAAATATAATATATAGTTGTATATTTTTTTAATCCACAGCTGCCGAAAGCCGGATAGCTTAAGCGGCAAGACTCTCGTGGAGTTGTATAAGGAAAACACGAAGTTGGTTTGCGAATATGCAGCTGATCTCTTCAATGCAGCTGTGCCAAATTTGTTCTTGTTGTTTGGCATTATTATAGGTACGATGTACAGTTATGCTAATCGTTTTGTCTAATTTAACTGCATTTCTTGTTTGGATTAAGTCGAGTTGTAAGTGAAATATGCACAACGATATAATTGTCCAACATAGTTCATCTATTTACCAAGACTCATCTACGCTATATATACCTTCTTACGCTTCTAAAGTGTATAATATTATTGTTAGTATGATTTATATACCAGAGCAAAATGAGATACAGAATAATTGAAAAAGTTTAACACGTGACAAAAATGTCACCAAAACATAAAACTGGTATTAGTGCAAAATCGCGTGATGATTGGAATCTATCAGCGATCTCTATGATTTTACTAATTTTTAATACTTTTTTTATTGTATGTTTTTCTAATACGAACATTACTGCTGGATTTACTATAGTAGTTATGATTGCCAAGTCGCAAATTAATTCTCTATCTCTTTATTTAATTGCATTTTAAACATAAGTAAGACGTTTATCAGATAAAAAATTTCGATTAATGATATTGATTAAAATATTGTGTGATTTGTAATTTAATCAAAATAATTATGTGCTACTGTTTTAATAGTTATATTATAGTAGTTAACGATAATTTCAGGCGTCTTCGCAACATTTCCGCTGGTGCTGATCGTGGTTTTGTTGTGGCGGAGAGGTTACTTCACGAGATACCATGAACATATCGACGACGATAAATGGAAGGACGAAGAGACAGACAACTTCTAGCTTGTTCATAGGAGTTATATATGTTTACGCTTTATTTGAAGTATTGAATAATCATAAGGAAATTAGAGCAAGCATTATTTTCCGTTACAGTTGGCATTTGAGAAATAAACATTGATAACATCAATGTTCTTATTTGCTACGCTTTGATTAAGCAAGTTTGTCTTTGCTCCTTTTCTTACATCTAACTTGGCTGCGTTTCTTGTTTGGATGGAGTGAAGTTGTAAGTCGAATATGCACATAAATAGAATAGTGCCATCTATTTAACAAGACAGCGGTAATTGCTCAAATAATTATCGAAAAAAATTAGAGTGTAAATATTATTGGCTAGTAAAGTTTTTGTTATTGTTATCACACTTACAGGTTTTTCATTTTCCACGAACTTCGTTACTTAATCGATTTCTTGTCATTGCGAAAGTGTACTGTGCATTATCCTTAAAATGATTCTTCAGTGACAACATAATACTATATTAATATCTGTTGTTGATATTATTATACAAAATTAAAAGCTTTATATAGTCAAAATCCATTTTGTACAAATTACCGATAAGTCCCAATCGTGGCATCTTAAGCTGAGTTTCAAATAGGCGGGACGCGAATGTGTTGCATACAGCAATAAAAATAAATGTATATCACAAAAAATGCTAAACATAACTTTTTATTTCTAGTTGTACTGGTGTAAATGCCCAGCCTTAAACTAAATCAAGAAAATGCGCGATAAAAATATATTTAACATCTAAATAATTTTCGATATTTTTTGTCACAAAGTAGCCTATGACAAAAATCGGTAAATAGCTTTAATAAAAAGACAAAATCTTTTTTTTTTGTTTATTTCTATCTTTTATACCTTGCCCAATAAAAGTTTCGCTTTAAACTTAATTTTGCACTCGCAAAGTCGTCGCATAGTGTTCATGGTTCATACTCCTAATCTAAAAATTTTAATAGTTGTTAGTTGCTTCCTTAATTAACTTTTTAATTTGATAAAATCAACGTAAGAGTAAAATGGTCAATGCGATAATAAACAATGTAATATCTCATTATACAGTAAGATAATAGTAGGTGTTTGTACACTTTTTGCAGCCCAAATATGCACACATACAGGAATTGCACTTCCCCAGCTGTTTCTAATGAAAACAAAGTAATTTGGTATCAACGTTTTTACTTATTACGTATTGAATTTCTAAAATATTGAACTTTGATAAACAATACGAAAACTGCTACCGTAGCCCAGTGGTATGGGAGTGTGCTTTAAGAACCGGAGGTCGCGGGTTCGAATTCTGCGGGGACTAAACAAATTTTCATTTTTGTTTCCTAGTTGGTTAGGGCAATTTGGGCTGATCACCCAATTGTCTGAAAAGTAAGATGATCCATGTGTCGGATGTGCATGTAAAAAGTCGGTCCACCCACCAACCCGCATTGGACTAGCTTGGTGGATACGGTCCATAGCCCCCTAATACACCCTATTAAGGGAGGCCCATGACCAGCAGTGGACTATCACAGGCTGATGATGATATTTTAAACTATCTTAAGGTATCAAAAGAAAATAAAAACTCGATAGCTAAATATTTACTTAAATATAATAAATCACCGATCTTAGTTTTGTTGAACTGCTAAGTAAGTTCTATAAACTTTATAAATATTTAATATGCTAATATTATTTCTTATTAATAAAAATATTAAATATTTAAAAATAACTCACCCGTCTTAGTGTTACGATGTAATACGGGAGTCATTAATCCCTTCATTTTTGACCGGAAAGCAGCTAATCTATGAAAATACGTTTTAAATAATGCAAATAATGAATTCTATAAACGCTTAAACTAAAGTTTTCACGCGAGTTTCGCCGTTCATTATGAATGAAATGTCTCACGAAAATTTTAATTGCTTAATTATATATATCTTATTATATATTATGCAATCAATTTATACAAATGTATGTACGTATAATGTGTACATTTTTTTATACATACGGAACGCATTTGCCAGTAACAAAATAAGCGCAAGTCCAATAATATTCAAGAATATGTTTTATATAAGAATATATGTTATCGTAATGGATATGGATAGCATACCATATTATTTGGGCTTAAATAGAATCCGAAAAATCTGTTACGTTGTCAACTTACTCACTCTTCGTAGGCCCAGCTTTCCTCATCACGTATGCACGCATGCATCGGTAGCTATGGGATTGTGATAGGTGTTTACAGCTAGAAAAGATGTAGAAAAATATATAAATAACCACATACCCTTCATATCATCATGGACTAGTACGATAGATATCCGAAATAACAGCGTTCTGGATACTCATGAAAATGAATCAATTATTATTAAACACCGCAAATTTTAAATTTTTTGTTCCAATATCTGTCTAACAATACTCTAATATTGTTTAGCTTGAGCTTAAGAAGTGCCCATATGGTTAAAGTTACTTAAAAATGTTTAGATGAGACTTACAAATGAACAATTACCAATCATAATTTTATGTAAATAAAGTCTAATATCAAACACCATGTGCGCTTGATCATAGGAAAGGTTGCCTACCTCTATAGTAATCACCACGTTCAACAAATAACCAAAAAAAATACTGATATCATAGTTTGATATTCAACTTTGTTAAAGATTTAACTTCTCATTTGCCTAGAATTTTAGTTAGTGCAAGATGCCCACTGATTCAGTTATTCTGTAAACTTACCAATATCTGTGTGTCACTTTTTTTGACGCGCGCGGCCTAAAGGTTAAATAAACAACGTTAGAACCACAACTATGTAAACTTTTAAACAAATTTAAATTATACTAATGCATAATACGTATCATTTAATTATTATGAATTAATTTAGTATCAAAAAGTTAAACTGTTGTTATTAGTGGGAAATGATTAACTAATAGCTTTTAAAGACGTCAACTACTTAATTTACTGAACTTTGGAAAGCACGTCAAAAGTCACCTATTTTTGTCGATAAAATTGTTATTGGTACTACAACACAAACACGTACACAATTACGTACTTTATCTATCGACCCGTTTTTCCAGTTGCTTTTCATCATCATCATCATCAGCCTGTGCTAGTTCACTGCTGGACAAATGCGCGCCTTCACCTTTTAGAGGGTTTTTGGACCGTATGCCACCACGCTGTTCCAACGCGGATTGGTGGGTGGACCGACTTTTTACATGCTCATCCGACGCATGGACCATCTTACTTTTCAGGCAATTGGATGATTGGTCTAAATTGCCCTAACCAACTAGGAAACAACTATGAAAATTTGTCGAGTTCCGCAAGATTCAAACCCACGACCTCCGGTATCTAAAGATCTAAACCACACGTCCTTATCACTTGGCTACGGAGGTAGAGTTGCTTTTTAGGTATTCTTTTTGCAAGGAACCGTCTGGGGCGTAACTCCGCGCTGCCTATGTCTGCCGCAAATCAGTAGTCTGTACATGCTGTGTTCTGTGTTGGAGGGCACCGTAGACAGCGTAATTATTACGTAACCGAGAAGTAACATGACATGTCTTGGGGTGGTAGGTTATTAGAAGAAAATGACGTTAATTACCATCCTAGTTTTAGTTGAGTGTTTTGCCGGTTTATTGTGGAGTACAATCTACTCAGTCCGCGACCTGGAAATTAAACTATGTTTTAAAGCATTCTACTTTTCAAGATTTTGTTTGGTTTTTATTTCAAGATTTATATTATGATAACAGAAATGAAATTGTAGAATGAGGTGCTATTCTATGCTACTTCGTTATGCGTAGCAAAATAAATATAGTGCTTTAGTAGCATTATTACTTGTTGAATCACTATGAAATCAGACTTACTAAGGTAAGGTAATACTACAAGTCGTTATACATTTTCTATGAAATTCAATCAATTATTTTTGTGTTAAAAGCTTCGCCTATTAAACGAGTAAATATATAATCGACAGGATGATTGATTATTTTTGTTGTTAAAATTGACAACTAACAGTATTTATAGATACTGATATGGGCTTCGTTTTTAGGTCTCTTATTTAAGTTAGTGTTTTAATAGATTGCCATCGTGGTGTTAATACTTTCAATCTACTAATAACAACGTCTTTTATGAAACCAAGACTTAAAGCAATACGACTAATTTCTGACGCTAATCATCTAATATTTGATTTGAGTGTAATTAAAATTGGATTGTAGTTAGTGTTTGTTTAGACAAATTCTGAATGTAATTTAGCACTGATATACTTTAGCGAAGTATTAGTTTATCACAACATATAATACTGTTTTATGACATACAAGATAATTACTTACGATGATGATCAGTGATGTCTTCGTGAAATAATGAATGGATTCTCTTCAAAATGGACCTGAATTTTTCAACGATATTAAATTATTTTACGATACGATAAAGAAAATACACTGTCTATGGTGAAAGATTTTTTTCAAATATGTGACACGACGATCATAAAATTCACTTAACAGATGTCGACAACAACGTTTATTACATCGTTATTATCCAAGAATTGCATTATCGATTATATTTTGCGGCAGAAATTATTTAGCTGATATTGGGTGTATTAAAAGCCTGTAGTAGCCAGTAGTATCATGATAAATTGAGATTATAATAGAAGTAATAAAATTATAGTAGTAGATTGTAGAGATAAAATGGCAACAAAATAATAAACCTGTATAAACAAAGTAATAAATAAGACATTGAATTAAAGTTATTTAAATTTAAGAAACAAACAATGTATTGTCTAAGATAAAACCCGTCAAACAGCTATGATTGAAGACTAATACTATAAATTAAATTAAAATAAATGACAAGTCCGTATACTAAAAATAAATTAAAAAGGCGAACCTACCGTGGCTCTCGCTCAACGCTCATCAGCGCACTTACAATAGAACTCTGCCTCAAAATGTTGTTCTTGACTGTAATAAAAAAAAAAGTTGAATGCGCAAATACTTAAACGCTACTATTTGGCTAAAAATCATCAACAAAAGCTTAAACCCGTGAACTAAAAAAGCATTACTAATTTTATATGGACTATTGTATTACTTACATCTCTTATATGGTAACTTCAATAGGGTTCGCATTTCTTTGTTTATCCAGTATCTAAAAACGGATAACAAACTTTAGATGTCGTCTTATATATAAAAAAAAGAAGAAAATGGTTAGTAAAAACTCTTCTGCGCTAAATCTATGATACTAATGTGTAAATGTGTAACAAAAAAAGCTGGATGATACCGCTTACTGCAAAAAAGTAAATCATAGCAGCTTCGTGGCTATGAATTACTTTTTGATATTTATCCCGAGTCAAAATTAGCCAAACTTGGAGTTTTGCCCGGGCACAAGATTTATAAAATTGATTTAATATTAAACACTAAATAATTTGCCAATTTTCTCAAAACCTCTCATTCTTATTTACAATTAAAAAGCATTCTCGTAAAGTACAGAAGGGTTTTCAAATAACATTGATAATTATTATATTTTAAAATAATTTATATTATAAAGGTATGCAGTATTTATGAAAACAAAACGTACTTTTCCTGGATTTGAAAGAACTCGTGTACGCCATCTCTGCCTGTATTATGTTACCATCACCAGATATGTCTGTGTTTAAGAACGTACACATGCGTTAGAGAATTAAGGCACCTACGTTATAGCTATTCCAATGCAAGATGATGCACAATACCTGAGCCAAACATAACCTTTATTGTAAACTTTATGAATGTCTTTTTTAATAAAGAGAGTAGGGTGCCACCAAAAAACTACGTTTTGTCGCCTATTTGTTTAGCAAGATTCATTTCCATATGTGACTAAGTATGGCTGAGGTTAAAACTTAAGAAAATGCACAGGAAGTGGATATAAAGTTTTGAATAAAGCTCTAATTATACGTATCTCCCTATATATACGTCTCACCTGAATTGGATGGTATAGAAGTAACTGAGCCATTATCACTAAAGCTTGCCCTGAAAGTGTTAATTTAAAATCTTATTTATTGATATTAAAAAAAATGGTGTGTACTTATGTACGCGTGAGAAGTATACTTCTTTGCATCATTAAAAATAGTTTTAATTGCACGCAAATAATTAAGTACAATAAAATAATAGAAGGATTGGAAAAGGATAATCAACAAAGTTCAGTTTAAATTTGAAAATTAAATAAATAAATATTTATTTTCTTACATTAAGTCTAACATAAATTGTCTTATAATTCGAATTGTATTTTTAATTAAATGATGTCCACTTCCATAGTATCTTCCGTAATGTCTGAATCGGAACTTCAGTTATCATTTTTTATCAAAAGTTTTCATTAAATTTATTTAGTTATTTTTATAAATATTTATTATTTATTCAATTTAATAGCAAATATTAAAAATTAATATTATAATATGATGTTCAATTTTAATTTTTATCACAAACTTTTTATTAAATGTTTTATTAAATTTATTTCTTTATTTTGTGAATATTAAATAACCAATAATAAGTACTTAACATTAATAATTTAATAATATTTAGTGTTAATTATATTAAATAAAAGTATTTTAATTTATATCAATAAATAATACATACGGATAGTTAACCTCAATTATATTGGAGCACTTGAAAAGTATATAAGCACAATTTTTTCACTAATATTCACAAATAGTATGTAATATCAATCAAAATAATTAAGATAATTAAAGATGATAGATTTACAAGAACTAATCATAAATAATTCGATTAAGAATTTATGGATTCACAAGACGTACTTTGATATATCATATAACTGGTAGTCTATGTAATATAGATAAATCACAATGTTGATATATTAAATGAACAAAATATTACCATTATATCAAGTTGAATAAACATCATTACAAAATTTATATATTTATATAATAATATATTTAATATAAATTTAAATAATATAAAATATATTATAATAATATATATATATATATATATATATATATATATATATATATATATATATATATATATATATATATATATCCAAAAACGAACCTTAATCCTAACTCATAGAGCACATTATGCAACAACTATCGCAAATAAAAACGACAACTCCATTATCACTCACAAAATCAACCTTATCACTATGTAATATGGACCTTATTACATTTTCACCGTTTTCATTATAAACTGTTAATTTTGTGTCACGCGTCTTAAAATTTCACTCTCATCATTTTTCATAACGCGCCTAAAGTATAACTTCAAAAAACTAACGGTATAATTTATTTAAGGCATACCCAGGTTTAATGACAAAAGCATTTTGTGATATCCTCCTTAAAACTGTGTTAGCTATCTCCGTTGAAGTGCCGAGCTCTGTGTAAAATATACAAATCATGTAAAAATAGGTGAATTTTTCTATATCAATTGTTTTATAAATAAAAAAACATGATTACCAGCAATCCTTATGTTACTGAGTTTGTCCTCTTCCTGAAAAGCATACAGTAAAAGTTTTATTAACGTCAACAAGAGTATACTGAGTATCTCTCGCAAGTAATTTTTCTAAATATAGTTTGTGCAAAAACTACAGATTTTAACTCTTCAAATAAGCAGTATTTGGCTTTTTAAATGCGCAAATGTAACATTCATATTAATTATAGTTGCCGGGAAATAAATATGTCTACCATTCTTAAGTCTTGACTAATATCACAAAAGCTTATAAGTAAGTTTGTTCGCATTCTTCATTTTCAAACATTTAAGGCAAGAACGATCGAATAAGAACTTTAAGACTGGTACATATGGCCCCGTACAAGCTGAGAAGAAGAAATACTTAGTATAAAATGTTATTGAATAAAAGGCCCTAAATTGATTTCTCTATAATTTTTTTTTAACTGAACTATGACTTTAATTTTTATTTATTCAATAATTTGTAGTATTCCAAAAAAAAATAATTAAGGTGAGATACTTACTATGTGCGTGCGATTTGGCGACAACCGAGATGATAAAGTTTTTCGACTGCAAATAGGACAGTATTAATTATTATTGACAGTATTATTAATTACACAAATTGGAAATAATTCATTTCAAATGTTATTGATAATCTTACATACTGCAATCATTTATAAACAACAGATTAAAGATGTACCCACCCCAAATAAAAATAAAATCTTAGTATAAAATAGAAGCGAATATAAAAAATGTATTTTTTTGTAGTTTCTTTTATTGGTTGAATTTCCCTAGAGATTACCACCACTGAGGGACGGTCCGCCAACCATAACCTTACCTAGCCTTACTTTAGCCAAATAAGGATTGAAATTCACGTAAACAAAGTTCAATGTCACCTAAATTGGCGCCAAAAAAGCACAAACCATTAATCCCATGGGTACAATAAAAAAACGCGTTTGCTTCCGGTGCCATTAGAGTTTGGCATTAGATTCTAAATTTGCTATAGATATTGTTAGAATAGATTTTGTTTCGTAATTTTTCGATAATGTTCGTATTTATCGTGCTCTCTCAAATAGCTTCAGTAATAAATATTTATATTAAACATTGACGTTATTTGTTTTGACACTTGATACCAAACATTAAAGTTTCATAATATTAACGGATTTGAAAATGTCAGTCATTGAATACGATCATTTATTGACATCATCATTTAGGATAGCACCGTATTCCGATAAAGATCCGAGTGTTCCCAATGGAAAATAATTTCTCACCACATTTATAACCGACATAGACTAAAGTTCCCCTTTCTATATATGTTATTATATTTTCTTGGGCTCTGGTATAAATTATATAGATATAAGTATCATTATTTCGACATTACTAGCTACGATACTTACTCGGAAGACCATTTCGGCGACTGGCTTGTTTTGGTCCTTGTCTCGTTCAAAACGCCAGAAATCAAGGCACCTTTAAATATCATGTAATTCAAAAATGCTGCTATAAAGGTAAACAGTACATTTATAGCATGCCTAAGATATTGCTTTTAATAAATGCAAAATAGTTTCAGTTGTAGTTTTTTTGTTTCTTTCGCCTCAATGGTATCGTAAGCCAACGCTCAATCTTTGTAAACCGGAGGATATAAGTTTGAAACTTGCAGGACAACTCGTATATTGTTCGTTTACACTTCTATATTACAAATATAATGATAAGTATTCTTAATAAACATATCATTAAACTAAAATGAATATGATACTCTGATACGAGACTCATTTCATTGTAATAAATTACAGTTTTGTAAGTTTCGGTTAACGACGAAGTGCCTTACCTTGCATTTCCAATAGACAGGGCGTATGACACAATCAGATAAATATCCGCTTTATTCTCTTACGTTAATATAAAAGCCACTTTAGACTCTCAATTGTCACTTTAGACATTTCCTTTTATACTATAGTTAATTGCCGATATACTTTATTACTTACACTGGAGCTCAGCTATAATAGGACATTGAAAAACAGTATCAAAAGTAAAAACCATATCAAATTATGGGTAAACTGCCTTCGACATGTTCAGCCAATAATTTCTATTATGGCGCTAATAGAAACTCTGTCTAAAAAATACTATAAGGAATTCAGGTCTGGTGTACCAAAGAATATGTTATAACAAGGAAGACACTAATATACTTGCCTTCTAAGCCATTCTTTGAACTCTGAAACAGAAATTGTTTTCGTTAATAAATGTGTTTTATCTAGAAACCGATAAGCTTACAATAGGTACTTACGGTCTCAGACGAAGTTTTGCTTCTGCGGATATATTTAACCTCTGTGGTGAGGGATGACTGCTGGACTGGAGAGCTGGAATGGTAAAATTAATTAGTTTTTGCTATAATATATTAGTTCTATCAGTTTTATTATTCAATTAACTATTTTAATAGCATAAAATTAAAAACACATCGTTCATTTATTTTATTTTCATACACTTTATCGAAAAACTTTAAAATGTGTTTCGCAATAGGGCTCCTTAATGCTATGGGGCATTCTCTCTCAATGAACTCCGGATATGATAAAATTAGTTATTATAATAGGTACAAATGCTTTTGATGCGCTACCTGCCATTTAATTATTCTTAATTAATAATGAAATGATGTTAGGTAGCGGATCATCCTTATTTATTGAGGATTTTTATTTAGCGTTGGAATTCTATTACCATTCATCACAAACTTTTACAAAGTATTCCAAAGTACTATATAGATTTTCTTACTTCTACCTTTATTGAGAAGATCAAAACGTTCGCTGAATAAAAGGGTTATTGAAGGTTGGTTTACTCATCTAGTCATATATCTTACATACTCATTGATTAGATAAGATACAGTAATTATCTTACCTAATCAATTATTTATCGCCCCTTTAAGAGTATACATACATATAAAAAGTTTGCACAAATTGAATCGGGAATAAGATAATATGTAATAAGATAAGAGCGAGTATAGAGAATATAAAACACCGCACCGTTATTAAGCTCTTTTGGTTTCTTAAGGAGCGCTTTGACAAATGGGACGGGGAATGTAAACCATAGGCATGAACTTATTTTTTTAATATATCATTTTTGATTATCGCCTTTACTGTATCTCCTCCATATCTTTATTTTACCAACAAAATAAAATACTTGATCTTTTTCTCTAATGGGTTAAGGCTTTTCACTCAACTCTTACATTTTTTGTAAGAGGTGAGTGAAAAGCCTTGAACTAACACTTTGCGTACGATATCGAACAAAATCACAACAAAAAAAAACATAGCACTATTTTAGGGGAGGGCACGAGAGACAAGCAACAAAGCATAGCCATCAAAAATATTTGAGCCATTTGCAATAATATTATAATAAGTTATTTGTTACCTTCCCGGGTGTTTATCCATACACGATGATATATTGTTATCAGGGATCGGAGTTTGTAATCTCTTGAGGCTGTGTCTTAAGGTACCATCATATTTTACATCGTTAACGTAATTATTTTTTGTGTATTCGAACGTTTTCCAAAGATCCGTGTTGTTAACTGGTGTAAAAGAGTGAAAGATCCGGTTGGAACATTTTGAACAGAAAATGCACCCTTTAAATGTTTCAGCACCATTTAGGTTTGTTTCGTTGCAAAAATCTGTAAAATTTATGTCAAAGCTCAAACGAGATTTTTTTTGCTTATTCTTATTCGAAGGCAGACATTCAGTCGAACCACCCGAAGTTAAGTAGTCACCGACGCCCATAGACATCAGCATTGCAAAGGGTATCACCAATGCGCTGCCTAACGTGAGATATAGGATGTTACGTCTAGTTTACCCAGTAAATATGCTAGGTACGTAGTACCTTCAAACCGGAACACACTATTGTTTGCACACTTTTGATTTGCGGCAAATAGGCACCGTTATTGTACCACACAGACGGCCCTGTAAAAAGGGGACTTTTTACCTCTAAAAACATATTCTTCAATACAAAGACTTATTTAAAGATTTTTTAATACGTCACAAAACAACCTTGTTTCGTTGTGTTTTATATACATGTTAAAATTGTAAAGAAATATTTAAGGGTTTATTTTTCATTTAATACGATTAACATATACCGTAAAACTTACAACACTTTTGACATTCAATATGATAGCTGTAACCTTCGCAGACGACTCGCTCGTCAGTTGAAACGGGACTTGAACAGTGTTCGCACAAGTCGCACCTGAAAATAAAATAATTATTAATTCAGAGACTAAACGTCTAAAATGTCTACCACTTACAAGACACCGAAATAGTTCATGTATGCAAGTGCCACACTCTAATTTGACCTAAACCGCTCTAATTGGTGACCGTCCCTAAATGTCAACCACATTAGTTAAATAGTTAGATTACTAGAAATCAACAAATAGCAAACGTACGTGCTCTGTCTTTAGCGTAAGACCGTCTTGAGTTAAAACAATGCTTACTCCTAAACCGAAACGTAAAGATAGATATGCTTTAATAAAGAATGGTAGCCGTATCGTTATAGCAGTTTGTATCTAGCGTTTCAATTGAAGGATTATTATAGAGCTAATGATCATTGAACATCGATTTTTCATTCACTTTACAATAGTTATTTACGATAATTTAAATTTCAATTATATTAGCTGTCGAGGTGAGTATTGGCGTTGTGTTTGGGTTTTACATTACGTTTACATAATGAAGCAATTGTAAAAGCTCAGTTCGACCTCTAGACGGACTTCTTGTATAGAGAATAGGATGATGGTTTGTGAACTTGGTTACTACCGACTGTAGCATAGTTAAGTAATTATTAGTTTACGTATTATTAAAAAAGAATGAAAAACACTGTAAACTAAACTTTTGCATGTTTTAAGGTATGTATAGTTTATATGCAACATCTAAACGGATCTTATCAATATCATCATCACATTATTGGCGCGTTGATGCAAAGATTAAGAAATAGTACAAAATGCGAACAGTACCTAAATATAAAGTCTATGTTAATAATTAAAGCTGTTTTCGTAAATTAAGGTTTTATAATACTTACGCCATATTGAGACTTAATGTTTCGTGGACTTATTTACATTTTTTATAAATTATATTTTTTATAAAATACGCCCGAACTGTCGTATAGTTTTTGTCATTTGTAAAATGTTGCACGTGACAAGGTATTATAACTACTTTTCTTTAAGGCGATTCTATCATGTGACCAAAGAGTTATAATATCACGGCAAGTGAATGTGTTCCAAGCTGCAATCACCACCAATTCTAACCACAAAGGGAAATGGTATTCTAACCAATAAACCATCTTGTGATAGCGGTTTAATACTAAGAAATCTAGTAAAAATGTAATTATTTTTAGAATATTTGGTCGTTCATATCACTTTGATGTTAACGTACTCTCATGCACCTCCCCAGAGAATAAAGGTGGGGCCTTTATTCTCTGCACCTCCTCAAGGTTGACTGGGAGAAAATGCTCTAGGATTAAGTTCGCCTCCGTACTATTGTACAAGAAGTGGTGGCTAGTCACTTTAGAACTATTTTTTTTTATAACTAGCTATTTTCATTTCGCTACTTTGCATACATACGTTTCCCAACTATGCGGTTACATACGATACGAATATCACAGTTTTGTGCTTAAATCAGTGTAGTTAAATCAATAAATTAACTTTCCTGCATACATTGCTTATTGATTGATAAGTGTTTACCCTTATCTTTTGCTATTTAGTGCTGCCTCTGTAGCCTAGCGGTATGGGCGTGTGCTTTAGAAATCGGAGGGCGTGGGTTCGAATCCTGCGGGGATGCAACAAATTTTCATTGTTGTTTCCTAGTTGGTTAGGGCAATTTGGGCCGATCACCCAATTGTCTGAAACGTAAGATGATCCATGCGTCGGATGGGCATGTAAAAAGACGGTATACCCACCAACCCACATTGGACCAGCGTGATAGGATACGGTCCAAAACCGCCTAATGGATAGGGGTCTATAGGGAGGCCTATGTCGAGCAGTGGACTATCACAGGCTGATGAATGATGATGATTGAGTATCAGTAAGCAAGTTATAAAATCGTCTTCAAATGTTTTCGTGATAAATCAAACACCAAAACATATCAATCATTTTTAGGACTTCGATTGTTTTCAACTATTAGACAAACTCTAATCGACCCAAAGATATATACTAAAAATAAGTGCAAATAGATGCTTAACCATTTGTTTGCTTTAATTTTCCCTCGATAGTCAATGACGAAGCGCATCAGGTTATCCACCATCCATTGGTTCTGCTAGTCGCAAAAGTAAGGTTGTTTGTAAAGTCGACCATAGTAAGTGGGATACGGTCCAAACCCCTTAATGGATAGGGGTGTACTAAAACAGGCTGATGATGTATGTATGTGTATGTATGTATTGCTATTTATACTTACCATCATGATGATTAATATTTACTGTTTATTTACACTTTTGGATCGGTTTTATGATAATTTTTTTCCACTTTTATCTACACTGTTCAGTAACATTGTTCGTTCGGCTATTTACACCAAAAATCTGTATTTACCTTTATTTTCGATTTAAATTACTGCTGGTTTTCTCGAATTGTTTAAGTTTTACCTAGCTGGTAAGTACATCATTTTTATCGATATTCATAGATATATGTATGAAAATTAAACGTGCAGAGCAGGCGCGCGGTTGGATTTATTCGTGTCATTCGCTTATGGCTTGAATTTTCAATCGCCAGTCTCGTCGGTGGCGCGATCGAAGAGGTACATTGCGATGAAACGGATCTCTGTTTCTGTTTCCGCAAGTGCGGATGTTCCGCGCGCTTTCGTGTTCAACATCCGTTTCTGCTTCTGTTACCGCAACTTTTATAACAGAGATTTCAACGGAAGTTTATAACCGACGGCTGAGAGTTATGCATGCGCGGCGCGAGGCGCGTGCGAGTCGCCGGTCGGTTGAGCGCGCGGGGTTGGGTCAGCCAGCGAGCCGCGTAGGCACATTTATTTCTTTACGTACTTTTTCGTGAATGTAAGCGCGAAATATTTTCTGCTGCTGTTTGTGTCAATTAATTTGTGTCATGAGGTGTAACTAATGACGATCAGCAGAACCGACAATCTAGAGAGTTAACTAACTCCACTTACGATGATAGTGTGTCTTGTGTAGTGTGGGATACACCGAAAAAGCGTCGAACTCGAATAGAGGATGAAGTCCAGCCGACGTTATCTTCAATGAAGAATTCATCATTTCAAATGTTAGAATCCATGTAAGCCAAGAGATCTCGACTACAACTAACGAGAGTGACAATCTCCTTTTTATTACTATTACGCTAAGATTTTTCCGTACCCACCAGCAGCGTCGCCAGTGGACAATTATTTAGCGGAGCTGGACTTATATACGAAGAACACCGCAACAGATTGTTGTTTGTAAAAGCTGCCAAATTACTTTTTATAAAATATAACTCTACTACTAAATTTTAAATATTAATAAAATGTTCAGTTCAAAGTTGCAATATTTATATATCTGTTTCTAATCTAGATTTGGCGTATTTGTTACTTAATAAAATTAATATTTGTAAACTTGTTTTTATATTGTTTACACTTCCGTTTCCGTTTCTGCTAAAATTTACTTTTGATATCTGTTTCCGTTTCTGGTTCCACTAAGACACTTCCGTTACACTTATAATGCTAAACGTTCTATCGACCGAGCCTGTCTCGCCGGAATAACGCTTTCTAACAATAACTACTTTTAGTTTCAATAACGCAACGCGAAACTGAAACTAGTTATTCAGTAATGCGTAACTAATGACGTGAAATAACGTTAACGCCTAACAGTGATATATGTTCAAAGAGAACATGTCATATCATAAGAGTTTTGACATTAAGTTTCTATTTTACTCTTCATTTGCTATTGCATTAATATATATAAACTCTAATCGGATTAGTAGAATATTTACTATCGGTTCGGTAGTTTCGGGGTCTATTTAAGGCAAACAAACCAATTATTTATCTTAATATTATTAGTTTAGAAGTTTCGTAGAAATTATAAAATTGTTAAGGAAGGATCAAGAAATAAAACAACCATCAAAACTTACGCATTTATATTTATAACAAATAATTATATAAATATAACGTACGACTTTTTTTTTTATAAAAAACGTGTCTTATAAATAGAACTGTCAATTGGAATACAAAATGGTGATTCTTATTAAAATAATACCAATTTTCTTAACGTCTGAAAGCGATTAAACCTTCAAAAGATCAAAACATTTTTATCAAAAATGTAATATATAATTTAATTTAAGTACAAATTTATAAAACCTAATAAGATGTCAATGTTTCTATGAATTACATAAATTTTAAATTAGGAAAACTTGCAATAAATTTTATAGAAATTTTCTTAACATTTAAAAAGAGAGCAAAGATAATTGAAATAGATAAAAGTTAGATGAGTGTTATTGTCGCTGTTTTAAAGCATACAATATACAAACATCACATTTTATTGAATTTTTAATACAGTTTATAAATTTGCTTAGTATTTTTAAATATAGAATATTTATAACGTTTCTTTGATACAAGAAAAATTCCATGAAAACAGTAGAAACATTACTGTCAATGTAAAAGACCGCTGAGCAATAATTAAAGTTAATAAAATTACATCTATAATACCACAGTCCAGCACCAAAGATTTCAATGTACTAAATATCTAAATACAAAATTGGGGCGCAAATTAATTCGCAGTAGTTTAAACCTTATGATATTAAAAAATTGACAAATATTGACAAACTTTATATAAAAGAGATGATAACAAAGTTTGCAATGATACATCAGCTAAAATAATACAACAAATTATTCATTATAATAAAGTTGATGAGAAAAAAAGAAAGAACATAATAAAGGGATAAGAGATCCAAATCATTGTTTCATCAAGATAAAAAAAAAATTGGAAATAAAATAGAATACAAATTTACACTCTTTTCTCTTACAATTTGACTTAGTTATTTACGAAGAATTTAATAAGACAAAAGGATAAGAGTGTGTTAGAAAACAATTAAAATACATTTAGGTAAGTTATTCAACGGCAGTGACCCGGGTTGTTGTTAAGAGTGGACGATATGAAATTGAAATAAAATAAAAATTCACATCACAACACGAATGGTAAAAGTAGATAAGTACAAAAGCATTCAATAAAGCGAATAATACATTGTATTGGATTGAGATCAAAACGTATGACGTTAAATAAAATAGAGAGATGCAGTTTCCAATTTGAGATCATAGGTTTATCTTTTCATTTTCCGTTTTTAAGATATAAATACGTTTAATCGCAAGATCGGAGAGCTTATTATAATGTGCAATACACCTGCAACACTTCCCACTATTCTAGGTAATTTCAAAAATACTGGCCCCAAAATTACGTTTTAATACTATATACCTACTAATTATTCCTTAACTAAACTTATTTATATTGCAAAAATATTCTTACACGCTAAAATAGAGGAAATTTCAAAAGGAATTTAATATAGATAATAAAATATGTTCATAGACACCAATTGATTCTTTCAGCACTCATCCTTACATAATATACATCGAAGTGAAATTGTAGAAAAATGTACACTTTATATAAAAGCATTTTTACATACATTGGTTTATTTATAAACATTTGAAACAAAACAAAATATATATAACATACGCCATTTTAAATTTTAAACATTAAGTTAATATATTAAAGGTAGGATTTCTTTTCGTAACACTAATATTGCCACATAAGCCCTGTACGTTTCGTTTTGTGGAACTTATATTTTTGAGCATTGGAGTATAAAATTCTAAATTATTAAAACTATATTAAGTCATAACAATAACTTTATACTCAAAACTTATTTAACTATTTCAGAAATGTATCGGTATAAAAAAAAACATTACAAATAAAAGCATTCCTATACCTATGAATAATAATAGAAAAAAAATTTACTTACTAAAATTAAATTCTTTTAAAGACAATGTTCAATTCTTATACTTTTTTAAGGTTGCTTTAACTCACTTTATAACATATTTCGTATATTTTTTTTCCCTACAAAGAAAACTTCATACGGTCACAAAACCTCCATAAATTATTATCTTTTATAACTTTTAAAATTATTCTATTATACCATAGGAAGAGACAACATCAAAAGATGTAAGTACGTACAAAAATATCACACTAATCACTTTAACTAAGTTTTATAATAATAAATGTATAAACTTTACTGGCCTAAGTTTACAATAATGCCGCGAAAACAACACAGATAATGTAACCTATATTATTTAACACTTAAAATCGATTTTATAGTTTGAAACTTCTAAACGATTAATTTTTTTTAATAATTATTATTCTCAAATAACAACATTTGTAGAAATTCTAAATCCATCCTATGGACTAGGAACACGTGTTTTTTTAATCCTTACAGATTTTATCAGAGGAATTTCATCCTCTATACCGAGCTAAATCTAACCCGAAATCTATGTAAACATAACAATTTAATCATCTTCTTTTTTAGAAAGCCCTCAAACTTCAACATGAGATATTCAACCGAAAAAGCTGTATATATTTTGGGGCCATTAACAATATCTAATTATTCATCTTTATATAGATTCTAGATTCAATTTAGCTTCGATATATTGTCGATTTTATTCGATTGTCGATCGTTAAGTAACGTTTCGTAAAACGTTTATCGTCGTTTATTACTTTGAGTAATTACTTTTATGCTTACGATACTACATTTCGTATATTGCGGTTTTGAATATTTGATGTTTTTCGGATAATCGATAATTTACTTGATTTTTTTATTCTTTTTTACTCCTGCTCACTCTGAAAGAATAACAATTTGAATTCCAGCTTTTTAAAAAATAATAATTTTTCGCTGCTTTTCCCCCCTTTATGCATTTGACCAATAAAAACTTGCCTCATTGCAATTATGGAAATTATTTCACTTGACGTTATTTGATTTGGCGTACACTATATTAAATATGACATTTTAATAGACTCCTTATGGTAATAAAAAGGATGTTTAATAAGTAACCGTGGTAGGTCCCTGTTTACAGGAGACCGTCTGGGTGAAACCACCGCGGTGCCTATTTCTGCCGCGAAGCAGTGTGTGAAAACATTACTGCGTTCCGGTTTGAAGGGCACCAGTAGCCAGCTATTTACTGGGTAAACAGAGACTTAACGCCCTATGTCTCACGGTAGCAGCGCGTCGGCGATACCACTGGTATTGTCAACGTCTATGGGTGTCGTGACCACTTCCCATCAGGTGGCCTGACTGCTCGTCTGCCTGCGTATGCCATAAAAAAAAAAAAAGTAAATACTACTGACTTATTACATACTTAATTGATCGAATTGAATGAAAATGTTGATGCTTTTTTTTTCAATTTCACTATGATTCTATGTAGTAAATAATTTCGCCTGTTTATTTCTTGGTTAATTATTTCTGTCAGTATAATATTTCGGCCAATGACATAACTACAATTCTCGATTAGGCTTGTACAAGTCAAGCTCGTAGTGCATAAGAGTTTCTTAGTAGAAACGGATGCATTGATGGAATGTTATGAATGATTTCAGAACATGTCTTGTAATTTAAATATTTTTAAAAAACTCAGGATATTCACCAACCAGATACTGTAAAAATTTTCATATATTGTTAAAAAAATATCATTTCGGTCTACGAGCGATGGGTTTGCCCTACCTTGAGGTATTCTTGACTTAACAAACTAAACTATTTTCAGTTCAGGTTAGCTTTGAATAAGCGTAATTTTGCCTTATTTTTTGTCATTTAGGTTGTTTTTACATTATAAGGATGTGAAAGATTTATACTAAATATTATGTTTGAATGTCGACATCGATATCAAAAATGTTAAACTTGTCAAATCGGATGAAAAACCCGATATCCGTTTTTATCTGAAATAAGGTGGGATGTTTTTATTATTGGTCTTGATTAACCTTATAAGGTAAATTTCAGCGTCATTGCCGCCTTATGTGACACCCCAAGCGTACGGAGTGAGAAATTTGGACCCAGCAATGAGGGACCTTTGTCATATACAAATAGTACCGACATTCCAAATATGACACAGATACGGGCACCTTGGGTGCACAAAGTCTGCGGCAAGGTTTGAACGGGATCAGTAATAGACAGATCGGTAATGATGGAATATTTGCTGTCTTACATGCATAGGACATCACTCAATATCCTTAGGAGCGTAGAAAATATGACATCGCAATCGCAGACGTTTAATGTCTACATTGCTTAATTTCCAAATAAGGCACAAGGGAATCTACTTCTTAGCTATGGAGGAGTAAGACCACCTCGCATACATACATGTATTAGCCATTCGATTTGATATAAGACGCAGGAGACTTAAATGTTATTTTTACATGCAGAAGGCAAATTTTGGTCAAGTAGTCTTAATGGGCGAAAGTACAGAGAAATCGTCAATTAAGGAACATTCGTCCTCTTACATAGAGGACTTTACTCCTTATTACAATACAAAAAAGGCAAATTTTGGCTTCAATTTACCAATGAAATATGGAACGTTTTTCGTTTTCGGAATCAATGGGATCGCTTGTACAACCCATACTAGACGGAGTGCAGAAATATGTCCTGGCCTTTAAAGTCGTATACAATATTGCTGTGTTTCCAAATAAAGCGCGGGGGAATCTACTTCTCATTCTTAGGTTTACGAACATTTTCCCCCCTAACACACAAAATAGTTATACGTCGATCGATTCACTATAAGACGCAAAGGACTTTATTTTATCTTCAGTTTTACAGAGCTCATTATGATGCCAATGTTATCGGTTGTACAGCTCCAAGTGGTCTTAACGGGCGATGAAAGATCGAAATCGTCTATAATGGAACATTCATCGTCTTACTTAGAGTACGCAGAGAACCTTCGCCCTTATCGCAATGGCAAAAAAGGTAACTTGTGCGTCAATGTCGTCGCATGTGCAGCCCCAAGTGGTCGGAGCGGGCGAAGGAGCGCCGGCAGAGGGGGCAGGTGAAGGGCCGGTGGCCGGTGTGCTTCCTGGTGTGGCGGGTGAGCTCGTCGGAGCGCGCGAAACGCCACTCGCAGCCCGCCCAGCCGCACGAGTACGGCTTCTCGCCTGTAATCGCAAAATTCAAACTGATTTTAACGGCGTATCCGTCCGTTTGTTTGCAAGTGACTAAAAAAGTTTTTCGATAACGTTGAGGGAATCGACACTAGATCCCGCAAATCAAGGAACAATGCAGTATTATGCGTGTAGAGTCCTAGTACTTTTTTAACATGGGCCCCCAAGAGGGTGATATCGGCTTAATCTGTGATTTCATATTTTAAAGCTTTGCCCCGAAAATAGATGCAATGCTTCCATACAAAGCTTTCCTTGCAACGGATTTGATGAGTTTTTATCAATTTGTAATGCACTGAGAAAAAAGCATTAATAGCTGCCAAAACATATACTTCTAGTTTGTTAGTTATATAATGTTCATCTATACAATGCATATATTGAACACGATGATTGAAAATGCATCAATTCCATGTTGATATTTGGTTTGGGGCAAGTTTTAGACTTATCTAAATGTTGTAACAACTTTATGAATTACAAAATCACACACATCGACTAACTTTTGTATTGCTAATATAAAAAGTTGGTCGATGTTTTTGTAATTGATAAAGTTGTTATAATACTAATACTACACGTGTATTAATAATAACGCCTAACAAATGTCACAGTTATATAAACCGTTGTTTTCTTTATGTGATTCATCTATAGATATAATTTCATTTACGGTCAAAAATTATAAAGTTAGACTTACCGGTGTGTGTTCGCTTATGCGCTTTAAGATGGGAGCTCTTAGTATATACTTTGTGGCAGCCGGCGACGTCGCATTTGTGCAGTCTTCTCTTACTTTGGACCTCCTCGTTATTATTATTGGACTCTTCTATACGGGGTTTTTCGCCTCTAGATCTTTCGAGAACGTTCTCCTCTGTAGTTGGTTCAACGAATCCGACAGTGCGTTCTGTAGTGCGGTGTTTAGTAGGAAACTTTTAAGTTCCATTTCAGGTGATAAACTCTGATTGGTGGTCGGTATTGGGAAGGGGAGCATCGGTGGCAGAAATGGTTTGCTCGTTGACACCTCGATAGCTTGCAGATGATTCGCTTGGGGCGACGCTTGCGGTTGGGCAGTTTTAATCTGGAATATTTTATCAAGTAATATTTAGTTCATCATCATCATCAGCCTGTGATAGTCCACTGCTGGACATAGGCCTCCCTTAATACACCCCTATCCATTAGAGGGTTTTTGGACCGTATCCCACCACGTTGGTTCAATGCGGGTTGGTGGGTGGACCGACTTTACATGCCCATCCGACGCATGGATCATCTTACTATTCAGACAATTGGGTGATCGGCCCAAATTGCCCTAACCAACTAGGAAACAACAATGAAAATTTGTTGAGTCCCCGCAGGATTCAAACCCATGACCTCCGGTTTCTAAGCCACACGCCTATATTAAATAATATTTAGTTGCATGGCTAATAAAATAGTATAGGTATATAAACGATGGAAGGTTGTTATACCAAGAGAAAAGTAACATAAGACATTGAATGGACGCTGTTTCGTTGCAATTCCAAGTCTTATTGGACTAAGGTAATATTTGATTATCTTAATATATGTTATTTGATATTATTATATCTTATTTCTAATTGATTGTCGTTTTGTCGTTTACTTCGATTTCTGTTAGAGATACAGTTAAGGTAGAAAAGGATTTACAATTGAATTCGGTAAGGCTGAATTGAGTATGTATACCGAACACTTAATAGCAAACAGAAAAGGTTACCTAAGGATGATTTATCATCATCATCATCATCATCATTATCATCATCTGCCTTTAATAGTCCACTGCTGGACATAGGCCTCCCCTAATACACCCCTATCCATTTGGGGGTTTTTGGACCGTATCCCACCACGCTGGTCCAATGCGGGTTGGTGGGATGACTTATAAAATTTTTATATTGTTGTTTAAACTGTCTACGTACAGTTTATTTGCTCGTAATTCATTGGCACATAATTCATAAAAATTTCTTGCAATTGACAGTTTTCAAGCATATCAAACAATTAGAAATTAGTAAACAAGAACACATATTTATATAACAGGCAGTTTGAGAGAGAGTATAAACTGTACACAGTCTATGAAAAATTTAATTTATCGTAAATGTTAACTACTTTTTTATTCGAATACTTACTTGTTTCCATGAATCTTGTATCTTCTAGCGCTGCGGAGGTCTGGCCCGACCTTGATCTTGGGAACTTGATGAATCGTCCTGCGAATAGCAATGATAATCCAAAATCATTAAGAAGTAGCTAATAAATATATATATATATATATATATATATATATATATATATATATTAGTTATACCCTATTTTTATCAGTACATCTATTTCAGGTACTGTTTAACGTATACGTAAGCTCACTGGGGTGTACAATAAAAAACACAATCTAATAGCTTCTAATAGCTGTACGCCGTCAAACGACATATTTTATAATCAGTAAATGATAAATCAAAAATAATTATCGTAGTAATAAGAGTATTAACTTTTTTCTTTAGTTTATGCTTTTTATTCAAGTTAAACAAATCGTTTAAAATACAGTGACCCGTCCATAAAAGTACCAGTAGAAATCTGCGTTCCCTTTTTTATAAATATCAAATCAATATACCCTTACTACAAATAATACCAGCGAAATTGCTACTGCACACTGTGTGCTCATATATATTTAGACAGCACATATATTTCATACAATCGAATTTAATATACTAAAACATTCATAACATTGCGAAATACTCACTGGAACGGCAGTTGCGTGGACGTCGATTCATCTTGTCTGAGCGCTTTCGACGAACTGGCGCTTTCTGTAACAGATATTGATGGTTAAATTTTGCATTGTGCTCAATCAGTTAACTGACCGATGTACGATTTCGAGACGAGGGGGCAATGGGTGGCATTTGCAATATATAGGAAACAAGAAGAAGATGGAATTAGAATATGGAGACGACGCAATGTCAGGAAATTTAAGCGTTATGTTTAAATCCTAACTTAAACAAGCACATAAAAGAAAAAATAAGAAAAAGTAAAAAAGATGTCCGCGGGTTTGCTGTAACAATTTTTTATGTAATCCACATTTCGATTTGAAATCAGTTCCGTAAAATGAAACTTTTCAGAATAATTATACAACCTATCACTTAACAACGAAGCAATATTTTAATTTTATAAAAACAATAGAATATAGGCTCAAAACAAGATGCAATTAAGGAAACTTTGTTCTGTTCATCTCGTAACTGTTTAAAATTAGCCAAAGGTTGAATATTTGAAAGAGCCGACTTCGTGTAACGGCCGTCTATGGTGATTTTAACATCCAGGATCGACTTTTTAAATTTATAGTTTGATTCAAACAGTCCATCAACCTTATTACTTTATTCTACTGAGACATCCATACTCATAAAACGACCCGTACTGTAATTTGCACAATCCGTTGGGATCTATATTTCAAACTATGTTTTATATAAGATAATATAAAAGAGTGCACTGATTGAATTCACAATCCACAGGAAATTGCAGGACACCACGAGGGGTTTGAAATGGAGCACGTAGGACCAAGCATGTCATTACATAATTTCGCAGATCAACCATCATTTCAGCAGCAGGCACAGGTAGTAAATTGTCAATTACTAAAATTCGCCGCATAAAAGGAAATAAGATTGACCAGATATAGAAAAAGGAATAAGAGAAACCTATTGTATTTATAGTAAAAGGTTTAGGACAGTATACGACTGTGAACATTAATGGCACAAGAGAAGAAGAAATGAAAAAAATTACAAGATTAAAAAGTTAAGTCTTTTTAGTCAAATTTAAGACAACAATTTACTCATATAGTTGCTTACTGATTCTTACGTGCTACTAATGATAGTCAATTTTGTAGTCATTACTCAGATAATTTAAATGAGGCGGGTATTTTTTAAAGATCATTTGGACATACTAATGATTTCTCCTTTAAATTGTCTCTTTATAGATGCTATTTTAATTCACAATGTTTACTGCACTCTCGCACATTCCTGCGGTTGCGTAAAATCGCGAAATCATTGTACAGTAACAATAATATCATTATATAAATGCCTATCGTTAAAAATGTACACTGACGCAGACATTTTGTAAGTTACAACAAAGGAACCAACGCTTGACGGCAGAACAAAACATTGCCAAACGGGAGATCTAGTTAAGGCCAGCTGCCGTTACAATCGTGTCAGTCAAATACGTAAGACATTGTCGATCTCCTATAACAATCGGATATTTGCATATAGGGCAATTAACATTCTACGAAACGGGTGCGCTGAGACTAAATTAGTGCGATCTATGTATCGGAGGGAAGGCTGACTAAACGCCTAACGACCACCTTTCTAAAGATTTTACCGTTGACATTGGTTCGTTATTGAATTAAATGCCAATTCGGTAGGAATAGGACTCACCATCGACACGAATCGCGAGTCTAATAACGATAAAAAGAACAAGAATTTCTTAGATAGATATTATTAAACTTATTACAATGAATTACAATTTAAAAATGGTTGCATGCAGTGGACGTCTTAAAGTAAAGCTAAGAAATAACACAGTCATGGCGTTCATGAAAACTTCACGTATTTTACTAAAATGTTATAAGTGAAACTTTCTTACGCAATATATTATAAAGTATATCGTTTTAAGTGCAGACAAAATGTGAACTCAAATAATTGACCTCTGTATTCAAAACGTGACTCATGTCTCTTTTAATTAAAAAAAAAAGTTAAATTTGATTTTAAATGTATATTCATATTACAATTATCAGCTCAATCGAGTTGATATTACTCTTATCATGAGTCTTTTACTTTAAAAATGGCATTATTCATATATTTTTAAGAACTTAATTCATAAAAATTTACATCACATTCGCACTTTAAATCTAACAGCGCCTTAATCATTTCGATCCTTCGCAGATATTTTTACTAAAGAAGAGAACAAAAAACTCATAACTAACTCAATTCAATACAACTCACTTTTAAAAGAAAAATATAAAGTAAGTACACGACAATTTAGGTCGACAATAATAGTACAAACTTAAAGAATTGATTATCCAATTATTGTAAGCACACTTTTTGTTTCACTGCCTTGATATATAATTTCGCAATACGCTTCGAAACACTTGTTGCTGGTTATTGCTTTATGATTATTGGTGATGCACGAATAATGTGTATTCCATAATAAATCACTTGCAAAACAATCATTAGCAATTCCTCATTTCGTTATTCAATAACTGCGGGTGCAAAACTAGTTATTACTCGCGCCTTGTTACAGATATATTGACTTGAAATATTATTTCACTGATAAATGGTTTAATATATGGCTTATCTCCTTATTCTTAGGCATTTTCAAATGTATAATGACGGTTTTTTTCCTTTTATTTTGTTTAAAAATCTACTTTATAATACTAATTATTTCTCCATTCAATGGATGGAAATAGCGGCAAGGGCCACCAAGATACAATCCACTGACAACAAACAGTTGCTTGTTTCTCGCATCGCTTTATGTACAACTTGAAGGTGTTACCTTAACAAGTATTATTTAAGGCATCCGAATCGTTATTTTTAGGTGCTATGTTAGAGCAATAACAAATACTGTTGTTCGTTCCCGTTCCTAGGCGGTAGACTCTGTCGGACTTTGTAATCAGGAAGTCTCAGTTGGGACTTCTAAAACTTAAGTATCTTAACTTCTAGGACTAACACTTACAAAAATTTTATGTATGCGTTTTTGTTCATTATATATACCATAAATAGGTACTGAATAATTTATGAACGTAAAAATATACATTGTCAAACAAATACACACTGTCAAAATAGCAAGTATGTTTTGTGACATTTTATTTTTATTATTAATTAAGTAATAAAAAAGGTAGGTATTAAGTATTTTTTTTACAATTTCTCAGTAACACTAAAGATACAGAAACTTGGTCCAGGGATGAGTTTTGTTCCGGTGTGGAGTTCTCAGATCTCCCATCCGGCGCGCCCCAAGGTTGCGGATAGGGGAAGGCCCCCCAATATGGGTTATGTACACCTGGGGGTACCGGCTTCAGCCAGCACGGACAGACACTGACAGGGGTGCTGCGTCTCTGCTCCGTTAAAGGGTGTGTGGCGAGGAGCAGTTGCTTCCAGAGGTGAGCCTGTCATGGCGGGCCTTAGACCCTTGCTCCCGGTACCCCTCTTTGTTAAGAGAAAACACGGGATGCGAGCCGGCCTACCCGTTGAGAGTGCGTCAGAGCCTCGCCGAGCGTGATGTATGAAAGAGCAAAGGTATGAATGTGTGTGTGGGGGATTGGGGCAAAGGGAAAAGAGCAAGATGTATGAATGGAAGTCCGCGAGAGGGGACGGTGTGATTCGTTCGGTGCATTGCACTCGGATTTGCCAAACATCGGGCGATCTCGGCCTGTCCGGGTGTCGTGGATCACGTCTCGCGGCCTGCGGCAGTGCTGATGGTCCTGCCTTTATTGGCCGGACCGCGAGGAGACAACCTCTCTAAAAAACCGTTGATTTTGGCGTTGTGGTACGTCGGGTGCTCGCAAGAGCGGCTGGAACGATTATTATTAATTAGCGGCCAACCCTGGGTACTTCCCGCCCCCCAGGTGTATATAGGGTTACCGGTGCATGGTCCCTGGCCCAGTGGACTTCCATTACCTAATATTCGTAGGATTTTTATGAAAAAAATTAAATCAAAACTAAAAAGAAGGAAACCGAACATAATGACAATGGCGTGAAACCGGACTCTGATAATTTATCGGAAGGATGTATTGTAGGGAGAGGTGCGGACCAGGTGAGGGCCGACTCTTCAATAATGAAGGCGCTGGGATCTCCCTTGAAATTAAGAAAGCGCACTCAGAGTGAATCCTCTAGTGAGGAAGACCAGCCGGCGCAGAAGGTGCTTGCGGCAGAGGACGCGGAGCAACCCTTGTCTCCCTTGCTGTCGCGGCACGAGCAGGGGCGTTTTTTGAAACGCTCCACCGCGACAGCTGCAAGATCGCGGCGTCCGCGTCGACGTCAAGCCGACAATGAACTATCTCGGCCTAGTCCTAGACCGCCGATGGAAGTTTTGCGCCCATTTTGAGCGCCTTGATAGCGCTGTGTTAGTTGTGACGCGCCCAGATGTAGAGTAAGCCGTAGGTACATAAGGCTAATTCGGTCCGTCTAGTGGGGTCATAGGAGACTGCCAAAGCGTTCATTCCTTTCAGCCGCTAGAAATGACTAATATGATGGTTCTAGTCGTGAGTCAAAGTCGGTCATAACTCATCATTGCGGTTCTGCATATCCAACACAAAAAATAGTGATGGGTTTGTTTTCGGCATTACAATCTATGTTGGCTATAGTGCTCTATTGTACAACTTTATTTCATGTTTTTGCGTTTTGCTCTACCATCAATTAAATCGATACATTATAACTATACCAAAGCTCAATAAGGCACGAAATTTATCTAAACGAAGACTTATCTAAAACTTATTATTGGTTAAATTTCACTTAAGGATAAGAAAACGCGTTTATTTTAAGCGCCTTCTAGGACATTTACTTTAACCACATAGAGTCAACGATATACCGAGGGTACCTATAGATAGCAGTGTTGTCACGAAACGATTGTTTATTTACTTCATTTTTAATTCTATGAGTTATCCACTTAGTATTATACAGCGATTCCATTGGACCACACGACCGGATCGTTTCTCACAGTTTACAAACAATTACGCGCGAAATACACATTCGGTAGTCATTGTTACGACACCCGTTTGCGAAAGATCGGCCGGCGCGGGAAGTTGGCCGACCATCACCATATTCGGCGAACACAGAGTGTAATAAATATCGCGCTAATGAAAGGGTTAGTTTTGTACAACGACGCTTAGATGTTTATGATGTTGGTGACGAGATCTTGCGAAATGTTCATGTTTACTTTTGGTGATTAACGATAATTAATAGCTTTGGTACATTTTCCATGTATGCTAAGTAAATATGAATGAAACAGGCGCTGTTTTTGATGAAATTGATGTTTGTTAAGAGAAATTGAAGTTCAGTAGTACTGTTGTTGCGAAAATTTAAAAATAATTTATTAGGGGGTTTTATATCTACAGCAGCTTATAGCTATTATATATACGTTAATAATAAGAGCATGTTATACTTCAAATTAGGCTTATACGTAAGACTACGTCAACTGATCTAAGAAAGATTGGCCATATACGAAGCAGATATTGTTCAAATGTTAATAGTCCGATGGGACAAATTGCCGACATAGCAGGAGCGAGATCACACCGAAGATTGGAAGCATAGATCGTCTTACTTTAGGCAATCGAGTAATAACGATGGGGTCGGGCGATGTCCTAAGTAACTACGAAGCAAAATTAAAAGGTCGTTAAATCCGCGCTGTATTCAAACTCCACCCCACGCAGTATTCGAATTCATTACCTTTGATTCGCACAGCGCACTCATGCAACTCTACTACGGATGATACCAATATGTAATCCGTCAGATGAGTATCGCAGACATTATGGCAGAGCTATTTCATCGTACGTCCATAGCGACCGCATCCATAGGCCGCGTATTGCTTTCTAAACGCTGCGTCCGATTTATGATACGCAGCCATGTAATGGAGTGTCATGTATTTATATATTTATGCATTCGATAAATAGATATCAGTCTTCGCTACGATTTAAGGTGAACGCTTGCCCAGGGCATTGGCAGGATCTAATCGAATATCTTAAAACGAGCTATTACCGTCCGTAAGTTTGAGATATAAGAGACGACTGTGATTTAGATGCGTGTCACGAAGAAAGGTTTTGGTTTTTTAATGTATGCGCGTATGAGATTATAGAAATGAATATGGATAGAAATATAACAAAAGTAAATCAATAAAAATAATAGTGTCTTTTTTAACATTAAAATAACTATTTTATAAATGATAACATTGCGATACAATACTGATCAGCTATCGAGAGATATATATATATACTAAAAATATAACGTAGACTATCTTCTACAATACCGTCTTTCTAAACTCTTATGTTGTTTTAACATAAACATATATTATTCCTTCCACTAAATCTACGTTAATAGTTCTGAGACCAATTTAATAGTTTGCTGGAGGAAATCTGCGAATAATTTCATTGATACATACAAGAAATGTTTTGTATCCTATGCCTGTTCTTAGCTATGTAGCCAATATTATAAATAGGCTATTATTTTAGCCTTTAATTAAGAAAGCCCGTTCAACGATCAAGCGTTATTTCCCATCACAAGTAAACTGTTTAACGTATCAACTTAAAACGGCCATAAAATATAATTCACGCAATCCGTACAAGACAATAAATAAACATCCACTATCCTAAATGGACTACGCAAAATGAAAGGCGCACAGATAAACACGAGACCGTGTTTAAAATATGGAACGAGCTTCGTGTCTCGCTAAATTATACGGGAGTCTCATGAGATCGCTCCGCGGATAAGCGAACACTAACAGCTTGTAATGGATTTCTGTTTCGGGCATATATTCGAAATGGGGAACTGCGGCAACACACGAATTCGTGACTTTCGACACCAACTATCCGGTGGACGTACTAATTGCTGGACGGAACGTTGACGACGCTACTCGCCGCTAGATGGAGCTGTATTATACTTATTTGTTTTTCAGATTGGGTACTGATAATAAAGGAAATTACAAAACAAAATAGTGCGAAATATATTTTAATATAAAGTTTGCTTTCAACTTAAAATTAACGATTGTTGTAACATAACATTTTTTTCTTTGTTTTAAACGCTTACTAGTTGATTAGTGTAATCTACATTATGCGATTGACGTTTTTACAAATTGCAAGTGGTTCGATATGTATGTTATTTGGTAACGCTTGCATTCGTTATTGCAATTCTAAGAAATGTTATACTATTGAATCCGCGCAACGTTTTTTGCGTCATGTATAGAAAAAAATCTTCCTCCCTCTTTGAAATATTTTCAACATTTCTATCGATTGGTCATAGTGACATAAAAATGTTTTTAATATACTCGTTATTGTGAATATACCTATTTATTATAATTTCATGATAATAAAAACAGCAAAAGAACTTTCATATTCAAACCAATGATTTCTCTGATAATTGCGTTCAATCCATCTAACACTTTCCTTAATGGTTTGAATGTACCCTTTACATTATCAACATTTTATCGCAAAATTACAATAAACGCCCAAGGTTTGGAAAAATAAAAAAAAATTACAAAACTTTTTTTATTCATGTCGGATGATTGTGTTTTAATTCACAAGTGAAATTTTATCCAAAAAAAATATGACTGATTTCAAACAGTAAATAATCATTTTGCACAATATAAGCGGGTGACAACGTGGCCTCTACAAGAAAATACCCTTCCATTTCCGCCAATGCATTATAAATCTCTAATATCTTATATGATATTCATTTAACCAAAATATCACGTATGACACGTTTAACGCACATAAAATTAAGAATTTTTTAACGCATTACCTTTTAGATAAACTTACACTACATTACCTTAAAAGAAGTTTTGTAAATGCCTTTTTTACAATGTCTTACATTGAATGGTTATTGTGGGTTGTTCTTAAAACCGTCTATACATAAGCTACCAGACTTCATTATAAACTATTTTAAGAAGTACAACATTGTAAAGTATACTCCGAGTACAACATTTACGGTTTTGCCAGCGTTTACAATTTAAGGGTTGAGGTTTTTGGAGCCGTAATTCTTCTTTTATTCTCAAATACCTATTAAACTATTTATCACAAAATTATTAAATAAAATGGTACCAAATGACACCTATCTAATATAGCCACCTATCGTTTAAAAAAAAATTAACAAAATCGGATCGGATTAAAAAAAATCCGCTTTGAATTGAGTTACCTTCTTTTGGCAAGTTGGTCAAAAAGTGTAGGGAAATGCGAAATTTTTTTTAAGTTTTTTCAGTTTTTCCGTATAGGTAGCTAAAGACGAATAACGATGTTCCTTCTAGGATAAGAAACGTAGTTAAATTTTAACTTTATTTATCATTATTAAACGCGAAAAACAACTATTCTTGTTTCTACCGGCATATGAAATGTATGCTTTAAAACTGTCTATTCTTAAAATGGCTTAAAAGTTGATATAATAAGAGTTTCGTTACGGTTAATAAATAATTCTCATTGACTAGAACACCTTTAAATAATACAGTTAGTGTCTCACTTTCCTTCAATGTCACTTGGTGATTAAGTAATTCAATTATATTGCAGCACAGAAAGCAAAACTTTACATTTTCATAGAAATGCATAATCACGATATAATGTCAAAGTCACGTCATAATTCTAATGGGAATGAGAATTGTGACAAATGCATTCAATATTCAGAGAATAAGGGATTATTCTCTGTGAAAATCTTCCAAGAAACGGATACAAAGAGAACAAACCAACACAAAAAAGAAACAATGAATAATTCAAATCCATCGGGAATTGACGCAACAAACGTTAAAATGAGATTCAATTTTAATATTTACGACGGAGACCACCTCCGGTGACTGAGTTTTTTTTTTATATTATCGTTGACATTTATGAATTACATACGAAACGAAATCACGACAATGTATACACTCGAGGCCTGGATTCGCAACACAAATTGAATTGTAAATCCGCGCGAACTTGCCCGTGTAATAGCTCAACTCGAGTACTATACCATTTACTTGTGACACTATGCTCATTGTATACCATTTACGAACAACGCCACGTGACAAAGCGCGTTAAATTTCGTCGTGCAATGAGTATGATGGACGTCCTTGTTAGCGGCGGAATAAGGCTTATTTATGGCTTAATCTAAAGCCCGGTGTGCTACCGTCGGGTGGCTTAAACGATGGACGAAAGCGGGATGAATAATTAGCTATTTTACTTTAAAATAAAATCGACAAGACCTGCAGATATTTCTACGTGGTGGTAAACGATACATTGCTACTCATAGGGAATGCAGCGTATGACGTCACTTGCCCACCCAATAGCATGATATGTTGAGCCATGGGATGTTATGAGTCTTTATCTTAGGATACCATTACCAACGGAAATACAGTAACTGTTTTACGGTGTAAATATGTACCACACCACAGCCACTTGTGTACTGGTCTTTTAAAGTTACGGCAACGTTTTTATTACAAAGATTGATCCAACCAACGGATTTATCTTATACGTACATTATTACATTACGCTTCCCGGTATAATCGGATCAGTTATTTCAGAGATTAGCCAGTACAAACAGACAAAAATAAAAAAAATGTTGCATAAAATCCACTATTTTACGAATTTATCCCATTAGTTATATATATTTATTCCCGACGTTTCGGACTCTTTCCAGCATCCATGATCACGGGCAGACTGGCACTGACGACAGACAGAAGTTGGTATATGAATGTGTACGGTTGTACATTCCAATTTAATTTATATGTATTGATAAGTATAAACGCCCTTCGCTCAAAACACTGCCCATACGAATAAGGGACTCGTCTAGTAACGGGTGGCTAACACCTAACTTATAGGCATTGAACTAAAAATAATTAGCAATTGGTTGACATTTAAGTTTCTCTGTCTAATAATTGAGCAAACCATTCTCTTGTTGATATATTTCGGGTTCGTGAGAATCAGACACTGGATGGTAATGTCAGATAAATATATATATATTGCACAAAGGGAGAGGAATGTATGAAACCATTCCGATGAGTGGGACATAGAAGAAGACGGTTTTGCGTTGAGCGCAGGTTTCTGTCGTTGACATCACTAAGGTATTGAAAATGCAGCAATAAGTAAGCAGGAGTAGCAGTGGAATAGAGTATGTGAAAAGAGTAGTTACGGCTCGAAAGGAACGGCGCTGAAGAATCGATAACCACTGAAGTTGGGAACGATAGGCGGAGACATGGTCGAATTTACGCAGATTGAACACGAATCAAATGCAGTTATTCACAAGTCGGTCAAGTTTATTGAGGAGATCTGCGTTCAGGTCAAAGTAACACACGTCACCATAGTCAATTATGGGAAAAATTGGGGCCTGCACGAGCATTACTTTTGTCTTAGTTGGTAAATAATTTTTCAGCCTATAGAGACAACGCAGCACATTTGCAACACATTGACTAACGCCTGCTACTTGATCTCTCCAGTTGAGAGTATAATTAAATAATAAACCTAAGTTTTTGGCATTTTTAGTGATGGGAATATTAACATTGCTATATATTATTGGCGGAAGGCTGTTTAAATTGACTTCTCCACTCGTACGTGTACTAGCAATAAGGATGGCTTGGAATTTCGCCGGATTAACTGAAAGCCCAAATATGGACGACCAATTTTGAATACAGCGTAAGTCTTCATTAATTTTATCAATAGCATCAGAAAGGTTACTAACCGAAGATTGAACGCGTTCGAGAAATCGGTAAGAACCAAAACGGTAGCTTTAGAGTTCTCCATCCCAGCCCTAATATCGCCAGTCACTTTAAGGAGTGCAGTAGGGGTGCTGTGGCCAGGTCTGAAACCGGACTGGAATGAACTTATTAAATTGTTACAGAGAACAAATTGAGAAAATTGTTTCAGTACACAAGACTCAAGGATCTTTGACAGGAAAGGCAAAATAGAAATAGGACGATAGTACGTCAGGAGAGTTGGATAAGAACATTTAGGCAGACAAAGACAAATGCATGGCGCCACTTTGCAGGAAAATATCTTCTGTTTAATGAAAAGTTTATAATGTGGATAATGATAGGGAGCAGGTAATCAATGATGGGGATAATCATGCGTCGACCAATGTTATCATACCCGACAGCATTGGATTTAATAGACAGGATAGACTTTTTAACTTCATCAGAAGATACTGGAGAGAATTGAAAACAGTTTATGTTAGGGCGCGTCAAACCATTTAAATAGGAAATTGCTTTTCTAACCGATGAGAAATCAGTTGAGGAAAGAGGTGATAAAATGTTTGTTAAAGTCATCTAAACTAATTGAATCAGGATGGTTTAAACGCGACTTACCGATACCAAGATTTTCAAGAAATTTCCAGATATTGAAAGAATTTGATACACATACATTGTCCAGGATATGACGGCGTTTAGCATTGCGCACCGTCTGATTACATCGATTCCTCACAATTTTATATCGAGGCCAATTTTCATCCGAACGGCGTTTCTTAAATTTTCTAAAAGCGTTGTCTCTTCGCCGCATCGCATTTCGGATTATTTTGTTAATCCATGGCGCTGGAGGTCTTTTCATCTTAATTTTTAATAGGCGCGTGTACATCGTACAGTTCGGTGATCATGTTGTTAAGGATGTCAACGTTTTCATCAGCATTATCTGACTCGACCAGTGGCTGCCAATCGTACTCAGCTGCATCTTTGCACATAAGGGCAATATTTATATTATTAAAAGAGCGGACGTGCAGGACCTCAGGTTTACGTTTGGGAGGCTTTAGGATATATGATAAGAAAAGGAGATCATGATGGGAAAAACCAGGTGCGGGGTGCTGTCCATGGGAGGATACGAAGGAAGGATTGGAGGTCAGGATTAGGTCGAGCCAAGTGGCATCACCATATAAGTTGTGATGGGTCGCTTGAAGCGGTAATATGTGAAAACCACTTGACTCAACAATATGTAAAAGTTTACGGGTACGGGTTGATTCAGGTAAAAGGAGATTGGTATTAAAATCGCCCATGATAACGTGATGTATATACCCTGAACCCAAAGATTCCAGGACCAATTCTAAATCGGTGAAGTAGTCAACGTTTGGGGGACAGTAAACGACGCCAATAACTATTTTGGCAGTTCTAATAGATATTTCAACAAAAACAAATTCAGCAGAGGACGAAATGTTTTGGTGGGAAGAGGCGACTACCGTAAAAGAAAGATCATGTCTTAAATATATGCAACACCTTCTCCTCCTTTACAATGCGGTCGTTTCTAGATTAAAATAAAAGCCAGGTAGGAAAATATGGATGAAAGATGTGGTTTAAGCCAACTCTCAGAAATCAGAATGGCGTACATATTACAATTTAAAATGGCGTCATATAAATCATCAAAATGTCTCGGAATGGAATAAGTATGTAAACATACTTAAGATACAAATAATTAAAATAATAAATATAACAACATAATAAATTTACAATGAACCTTTCAATTTCGCCTTGGCCCTCCACATTGCTGATTTGGTTTCAAAGTTTGTGAACTCCACTAAAATAGTTCGTTGGCGTGATTTATTAGGTACACCCAATCCATAGCATGCTTTAATGGAAACTTTCGAAATGTCCGCAATACCCAATTTACTGCTGATGATATCCAGAAGAATTCCAGTGCAATCTTCATGGTCCTTCTCTGGCACACCGGTCACAAGGAGGGTCTTTTGTCGGTTTCTATTCTCAATGTCGTCTACTTGCTTGGAACACTCCTTGATTTGTTGTCTCAGTAGATTCAAAATTCCGAAAACCATTTCCCTAAATGTGCGGAGCTCCTCACCAACTCTTGGGACAGTGTCCTTTGATGAGCCTGCGTTCGATATCTGAACTTGTAAGTCCTCAAATTTCCTAGTTATAGTCTCTTCTAGTCTACTTTGATTGTTAAGAACCTCCGATAAATTGGACATTTTGGTGCAATAAAATGTGGAAGATTAATCTGGTGCAACTTATTAACTGGCAGGTGGTGGCAGTATTATAACCACTTTATTTACATTAAAAACTGAGAATACGCCTGAGATTAACTTTCTTTAACTTAACTTTACTTTAAATTAATTAAAAATTTACTTTATATTTAAATATAACGTAACTTTACAATTGAATCGAATAAAATTTCAAATAGCTGTTTAACGATACGTCTTTACTTTTTATTCACCTACCCACAAAAAAGTTTATCGAGAAAAAACTTTAACATTCTACAAAGTTCTTTGTTACAAATTAAACAATTGGCAAACGTATCGAGTGTAAATAATATACAAATATTCGGAGTAATATTTTAATGAGTAATACAAAAATAATCTGCGTTACGCTTTTATCAAGAAATATTGTTGTTTAGTTAATCTTAAACTTATCCTACCATTCTAAAAATCCACTAATTCAATGTTAAAAACTCCAACTTCCCATTGAAGGTGAGTTGTCAACTGTACGCGATAAATCTATGGATAATTAAAGCGTAACAAAAAAAAGAAAATGGTAAAAAACGGGGATAAATTATCATTATGTAAGTTTGGTGATACGGAAAAAGGAAAAGTAATATCTCTCTACTCAAGTCTATGAGTGCCGAAACCGACGACGCTCAAACAAGTCGAACATCGCTTAGTAATGGATAGAAACGGTTCCAGTAACGAAAACAAAAGTTTTTGGCGCCAACGTAAAGTTTATACGTATTATTTAAGCTAGCCAGTTATGAGTTTTGTACAATTTAATTTCTTTTCTTCTGTATATTCGTATTTGTTAGTAAAGAGTTAAAATTTATAGGGTATAAATAAAAGCAAAATTATAAAACATTTAATTTCACTGTTAAATAGAATAAACTGTCATTAAATCGTACAAAACGAAACGTAAGAATAAAGCCTGAGCTAAAATTTCCATTTAAATAAATTAGATATGTAAACAAATGACGGGAACACTTCCTGTTCCCGTCATTTGTTAATTTATGAGAAACGTATGTAATATTCAGAAGAAAGGCATTCATTGCAATCATTCAGCTGTAAAGTGCGTTTTTAAGACGAACGTATACAATTAACGGGGCCCATATTAGACATAGACAAGCGGGGACTGGCAGTAGACTATAGACTAATGGTGATTTTATTAGAAATATATATAAAAACAAAATAGCGCTTCCGTTCGCATTGATGCCGTTTCCCTGTTTTAATGAACGCAGTCACGGGCGAGCGGTTTCAATTTCCTTCGTTAGTTTAGTACATACAGCAATAGTTGATCATGAAATGATATATACGTATAAATAGGTTGTACTGTATAGTAATATTATTGTAAGTCTTTTGATGTTTTATTACACATTAGACCTAATCTAAAAGTGTAGCGCAGTTGTCTATTGCATATTGTAACACTGCAGTAATAAACTAATTCATGAAAGAAGCAAACAAGATCTGGAAAATTTGTTTACAATTGTGGCTATCCCATTAGACGCTTGAATCAGAATATCATAAATATTTCATACATAGAATAATGTAATAGTTTATTGAACTACTACTTAAACTAACTTAAAAGATTCTTGTAACGCAAATCAAACTTACAATGTACAAGTTAAGCATTATCCGATTTTTCATATCGAAGATAATGTAAACATCCGCAATCTTCGGAATATTCCATACTGTATCGATTTCGACCGAATAATCGTTTCATAATCGGAACTATTGCGAGTTTTATTCGGGCGCAAAACTGGCTGGCAGCTAATCGATATCCGTGAAAAAACATAACAAGTACGTTTTTACGCTTCCCCTATATCAATTAAAGCAAGTATTATATGCGTAAAGGAATGTATTGAGCGCGGCTTTTTACTAGATATGAAAACAAATCGGTATGGATTAAATTATACAAAATAACGGCATAAATAAATTTTTTTTGGGAATTTACTGATGACAAACAATATAAAAATTTCAGTACATTGTCTTTTAGAATAATTTTTGAATTAAATACAAATGATTTTTTTCATATTTGTATTCGATGTTTAATAAACATGGATCATTTTACTTAAAAATAAAATTGCACGTAATTTTTTTAAGGGTGTAAATCTTGATGTGAGATATTTTTATTGTTGTAAAAGACAAACAATATTATAAAGATTGTGTATTCATACTAATATTATAAATGTGACAGTAACTCTTCTCAGACTGAGATATACTTAAAAAGCCATAAGTGATATTTTTAACAATTTTTTAGTATCAAACTGAAATGGAGATAAAATTCAATATGGGAATTCTTTACTACATTAATAAAAGTTTTTGTCTAATTATAGACAAATACAATTATAGCAATATTATACAGTATATTTGAATTACACCTCGCGAAAATGCCTCCTTTTCCAAGCGGACGAAGTCGCTGGTAACAGCTAGTATGTTGTAAATAAAATTTAAATAAAAAATGTCATTTATCCTATTCGGGAATCTAAACAAACAACACCTAAGGCACTGCAACAGAAGCATTCTTGGTTAGTTACCACTTCCAAACATCAATGGTACATCAATGGGAGCTCCTGAATCCGGTACATTTAATGTTGACGGGGAGTTCCTTTTATGCAGACGTGTTTTTATTAGTTCATCGACGTCCATCTAGGATTCTGCCCGTATTGTTAGATTAAGACTTTTAGAGTAGATTTTCTTAAGTTAAAAAGTAACTAAAAGATTATAGCTAAAAGAGCTGAAATAATATTTAAGATCGGTTTATTTTCGAAGCATATGAAATATTTCTTTCCCCTCTATAAAATTAGTATAGGTGTAATATACTTATTTGAATACAGCTACCATAGTCAATTTTACGCGTTAATTGATCAATGTTTTGGTGCTCGACGCATGTTGAAGTTGACATAAGACCATTTATATAAATTTCACATTTTACAAATGCTATGCTTCTATTAATGAATGAAGCAAATATTTTGAGGATTTAATTGAATGTAGGTTTTTATTTTTGTGGAGTTGAGTAATTTTTGTGTTCACAGAAGGTAAGGTAACAATTGGGGCGTTTGACGGCGGCTTGGTTTGAAATTAATTACCAATATATTTAATTAATTAATTTGATCGCAGCTCATGATTATAGAATTAAACATTGTTTTATAGACGTAATATCTGTTGACATATACCAAGGATAAAATTATTTAAAAGTTTTGATCAGTATCCTAATATCTCGCATTCATTATATTAGTAAGATTTCAAACAATCATTAATTTACATTTTTATATACATAGAGTTGTAATAGAAAAACCATCATAACGTTAGTATATATTTAGCTACCCATTACTGCAGCATTTACATAAAAACCGAACGCAACGCTTGCAAATGCGCCGTCCGGATGTACTTGCATGTACTTGTTTTTTTGTTGAAATTACTCAATACCGGCCCCAGATTTTAATTAGAGTTTAGATTGAAACGTTATAATGAGCCGATTGAAACGTTACTAGAAACTAAATATATAAAAATTGGGCACTTAAGGCGTATATAGCGATAATTAGACGCCCAATTGTGTTACCCGAGCCTTTGAAAAATAATTACGTGCGTGTTGTTACTTGTTATTTTTTGTTTATATCCTTTGTTTATAGATCGCTTGAGGAACAATACCTTATTAATGATAACAGATAATATTAAACTGATGGGTAACGTCTCTACCTTAGCTTTTTCCATTACTCTTTGGGACATGCTACGGAGGATTAGTTCAACTTATTACTGAATAAAAGAGAAGGAGATTTATAGCATACTATCAATTCAAAGTGGCGTACGGTACATATTCTTTACGTCTTAAATAGCAAAAGCGACAGCCAGCCAAGACAATAGTAGAGAAAGTGTTAACAAGTTTAAAAAAAATTAAATATGATTGATTTTATTTGCGGATTGTATGCGGCAATGCAAGGCGCACTTTGACAAGCTGAGTAAATTGAAGCAAAATACTAGTAGACACTAGTATAATAAATAAATAAAAACGGTCGCAAGCCTCAAAATAGAGCTGAATATAAAATAATACGACAATGGACATTTATTTGGAAAAATGAAATTGCAGACTTGTCTGAATAAGAAAGTTTCTGATATATAAACAAATTTTATTGATGTTTTGACACTAATTAGTCTAATATAATCGAGTTTCCTGATTAGCACACTTTCTAGTACTTAAATTATATAGCGCTTCTAATTTTAATGATTATAATTTAATTATCCTGCAGTGATTATGACTGTTGGTACATTAAAATTATAATAAAACAGTAATCTAACTTATATTACAAACTTGCAAGTTCCAATGTTTCGATCCTTATGAAAATTAAACAAAACCTATTAAACCATAAAAAGGTTGTAATTTTTTTTTCTTTAATTACGTTCAAAATGTATACAGTTCCTCTGTAATGTTATAAATATTTTCAGAGAAATCACTTTCACAGAATTCACGAGTCATTGAATACATGTACAAAACATTTAATACCGATTGCAATGTTAAATTCATTTACTGCAAGTGAAAAGTATAATATAAACAATTAATAATATTTAAGTTCAAACATCCAAACTATAGCCATTTAAAAAAACAACAAAGTACAGAGCATTTATTGGTAAGTTATCTAGCAGTTCAGCAAAGGAAGTAGAATAACATGGGGAATGATAGACGAAGTTAATACATTCATTGTGGCGTTTGCGGTCAACCTTTAACACCTTCGGATTAAGATCACTGTTTGTTAAATCTACCGATATTTGCGGTGCAGTTATTAGGCGGCGGCGTACGGTGTCTTAAATTTAACACAATTGATACAAATAATATATTCTTAATGAAAAATATACTACGTTGTAAGAAACATTATTAAAATATGATAATCAATGAAAAAACTTTACTTATATTGTAATGAACAATGGACAACAATCTTTCCTTCGGCGTAAAAAGTAACTAAGAATCATGACAACATATATAATATTAGGATGTATGTTGTACGACTTTAAAAGTATTCGAATCATTGTTATATTGAAATTATAATATTGTTGAAGCAATTTTTGTTTTCTCATTTTCATATCGTGGTATATTAATAGTAAAAGCAACATTTATTGTGCGTTACCGGCTAAATACCTTTAATTCAATTTAAAAAATACACTGCAATCTTCCACTGGTATGAATAACACTAAAAAACAAAAAAATTGTTCGTACTTTTAAATCGGTAGAGCTTTTGCAGAACTGCGTTTTAATGTGTTCTCTTATTATACACCACTGGTATTGTGAAAAATAATGTGCAACTTCCTATTATTACTTCGGTGTTAAAAAGCGATCTTAACATATTTTGTATTTTATTCAACTATCAAGAAAAGAATGCAAACAAGTGACCTGCGCTACAAAATAACTGCGGTACAAAATGTTAAAACACTTTTGCTGTTTGTCGTATTGTTCTTTTATTTCAACCTATACGATTTTTTATCCAATTAGTGTCATTTTAAAAACGAACGAAAACGACCAAAAATTAATATATTTAATTTAGAAGCATTGTACGGTGTTATTGACTGTCGATTAAGTTAATATAACATCAATTATCAAATTTCTAAGCCAAACGGATAAAATAAATGAACCAGTTGTTAGTACACCCAATACTGACATAAAGCGACTTGTCAAAGTTGGTCATTCAGAACCGACTTTCTACTACTCACCAGCATATGGATTATCTTAATACAATTATCACACCCTTTCCAACAAGAATATTCGTAAATTGTAGTTGTTCTACACTTTTATTAAGATTCGATATCAAACTCTTAAGGCACTAAAACGAGAAACGCTCTGATTGGACTCTCGTCACCAAAAGCTAAATCCATTATGGGATATCTTGCCAATAACAGTATAATAGAAATCCAACATTAAAATTTGACATGATACTTTCATATCTAATTTTTCAAGCTTAGTTGGCTTTGGTATAAATTGATGTTGGTGAAGGATTAAAAGACACCTCCATTTCGTAATGCAAGCACCAATACTGTCTATATATAATGTCTATATATACTGTCTATATGTAATGCACACACCATATATACTGTATATATATGGTGTGAATTGTTGCTAAAATTGTGTATGTATAAATATAATACGAATTCTTCTGCGATTTACTGGCCAAAATGAAAGTAAATTATGCAAGAAAAGCCCTTTTCATATTTTTGAAGAACCTATCAAACGACCGTAGTGAGCTCAGTGCTTCTCGATGACAATTGGTCAAACACAACCTTAGATTTGTGACGTCACTCCGTTGCCATGGGTTACCTTGTTTACATCTATCCCATATATGGACTACATTGGCTTAGCTATAAAATAACATTGCATAGAGTATCTCAGTGCAAAACGTTTTAATGTTTTCTGCCTAAATATGTATCTCTTTTTTTCGATTTAAAAAGGTGAAATGTTCTATGCGCACTGTCGTTTAATTGACGGCAGTAAAGAAAAACAAACATGCGATCAAAATATCTGACTGCAGCTACCATTCAAGTCACACGCAATGTGAGAAATACCATAATTGAAAGAAAAACTATAACGAGATCAACATTACTCGAATTCTCACTTGCTTGTTAATAGGAATCGTCGAAATACCGCGAATACAATTTGCAAAAACTAATCCACTGCGCTCGATTTTTTTTTTAAATAGAAAGCCAATGGTTCAGTCTTACATACTAAAGATTATCCTAACTCTTGCTGGGACAAAACTTTGTGTTTCCGTCTTCTGACCAGCATGCCAGAATAGATACTTTGGACATAACATTTTTTACAGGATTTCAACCTTTAAACATCATACTTTAGGAAAGGGCAAGTAGGATAAGAAGTGTGATAGCCGCACGTTATTGTACTAAAAACATGTCTGGATCGATATCAAAACACATTTCAATGCGGATATTGCTCTTCAATAAGTTTTCAACTACCTAAAAGAATATAAGCCACCTGAATAAGGTCCAATAATACATTTATTTAGGAAACAAGCGCGTATTTTTTTTATCCGTTTAATTTCGCATGATCGGTAAATGGGCCTTAAATAGGTGCGATACACGCTGTATGCACATTCGCGCCAAAATATTATATTCTTAACGACATCATGGCCGACATTGTCTTTCTTGATATCTGATTTTATAATATAGATTGTACCTGATACTTTACGACCCTTTAATGCTTTGCTGGAAAGGTCACGAAATCCATATTGTTGATTTTCCCGCCTCTTAGACTTTAGGGTTAAGGTTAAAACGTTGTAGGGCGTATAAAAACAGAGAAACAAGAAAAAGAGAAAATATAGAATAATGAAATTGAAATACGTAAAAACCTGATGCTGACGGAGATAAAATTTATGCTACCATATTGATGATTACAATATTTGTCAGGATAATATCAAACTGACTGATAGATGTTGATCAAATACCACGGGTTTTTTGATGACGCTTTTCTTCGAAAACCTTTTGAGCTCTTTGCGTTTTTCAACTTTTATAAAATGACGTAGGAATTTATACATATAAACTCCAGGTCTCTGGTATAAAAACAGAGAAAGTATATAAAAAACAGCTTATGAAGTTGTTCATGCAAAGTGTCAAGTCTACACACCTCTTCTAGAAATAATATTGAGGTACAAACCTAAAATTTACACTACGATTACAGCGGTGACTTCAATATACACTTGTGGTGTTGACATCCCAAAATTCTTATGAGAATAAGCAATCCTGCTTGAAATGTACCCAATATATACGTGTATATAAAACAATCCTCTTTTACACGCAGTCTCTATAGCTTAAGAAAAGAATATATCGTACGTTAGACAATAAGTATAGTAGCACAGTATACACAATTTACTATACAGGTATTTTAGTTCCTAGTGCAGTGTTCATCAGTTGCTTGTAGTACTAGCGAGCATTAAATAGTAATTAAAGCTGGTACCCGTAACACCGACCCACTTATCGCGATAAACGGGACAAGAGAGAGTTACAAGACCTAGGAACACTACGCACAATAATAAGGTAGGTTGCACACTTGAGATAAGGAAAAGATAATTAAATATCTGATATTAAATTTAATATTAATAATTTTTAAGTAACATTTGAATTGGCCACAGTTTTATGCGCAGGAATTCATGGGGTTTAATTCTGCAAAGAAACAACCTTAAGTCATCACTATTTTCTGTTTTATAGCTTGACGTGATTACCCTATTGTCTTACTTGTTAGGCACAAGTAAGACGATCCATGCTCGGATAGGAAGGTAAAAAATCATTCCCCGCTGTCATAATCAGTACTGGCAGTCGTTTGAAAAAGTTTTTAATTCATTCAATTTGTTAGACCAGATTTTTAGGCAAGTTTCTAATCACTCTCCGCGATACCTGGTATTCAGATATATTACTATTTAATCAAAATTACTAAGGATTTGGTTATAAAGAAGCACTAATCATCATCATCGTCATCAGCCTGTTTTAATCCTCTGTTGGCTATAGGCCTCCCCTAATGCACGCCACCGCTTTCGATCTTCGGCTATTCTCATCGAGCCCTCAGCGGCCACTTTCGTCGCACTAATATAAGTCTCTATTATGCCTCAATTTTCCTATTATTTAAGCTGTTTATGCTAAATATAGTCATACTAAAAGCGTTAAATTTTATTACGGTACAATTAAAACCAGACCGAGCCTAGCTCAAGCAAAAATGCCAAGTGTACAACAGTACTATAAAACAATGCACTATCATTCACAGGCAACGATGTACAGGCAGGTAGTAAATGTAAATTTAGCTGGTAGCCGTTATCTCGACTCTCGGTTCGGAAATAAAATAAAGTTGTATTAATCGTTAGAGCAAAATCCAGGCCTACGTATACAAGACTAGCTCGTTGTAATTCGAAAGGCGAACTAAATCCAGCCTGTGCGTGCCGTGTGTATTGGTTCAACAAGGCGCTATACGCTGCGCGGCTAGCACTGGCTCTTTATAGGGTAAATTTGAATGTGACCAAAATAGAATTAATATTTGGCTACGTTAATTAAAGATACTTATATAAATTATTAATAAAAGTTTATTGACTCACACTCAGACTGTTTAACTAAAGAATGATGTTATTGTCAGAGTTTTACTATTTGTGAGTCACACTATGCACACACACACATTTTTAGCAACACATAAATTACTCTGAATAACTATAATCACTTATTTTTAGAAAAATATCAAAATAGTATCATACGTTAACCGTTTTCATAAGTGAAACTAAAATCAATCATTAAACGACGCTCCGTAAATAACAACACCTTAAATGTTAGTGACTTCTATTACTTTTTAAAAAATCTGAATCTTGTGCTCAGAGATATTGAATTTCCGATCCTTTCGAACTTTTACTAAAAGAGGCGGCGACAACTTTAACAAACCAGCCGGACACTCACCAAACAGTCCGAAGTGCACGCACTACCACAACGTCCCTGGTAGAGCGTACCCTTCACTGGTGCGTCTCTGCGTTAATTAACGAGGGATAGGATCGAACGCGGCCAGGAACTGTTATACAACCCGCTTCGATAACCCACGCCACGATATTCCCGCCGATTGTGCGTTGCGAAACTATAAAGCGAACGCTTCGATTTTATGCGTAAACAATGTTTATATAGATAAGCAAAAACATATACATACTAAACTACCATTAACGATTTAATCTGATCTAAGTTGCGTGAACCACTGTTTACAGCGACGTGCTGTTATGTTAACACAAACTTGAGGAGTGATTGAATTATTACTTTAAATGGATAAGAAGACAGTATATTAAAAGGAATTTGCGTTCTAGAGACTGCATAAAATATGTAAACTATCGGAAGTACAGCCTATCTAAAATAAATTTTTATACTTTTTAGTGTCTCACTAAAAGTATAAAATTTATTTAAAATAAAAGAATAAAATTTATTTACTCACAGGGATCACTCATATATAGCAAAATTGCTCTTTAGAAATTACATTTTTTGTAGACAGCAAATAATCAGATTAAAGAGTTTTTCTATAAAAAGTTCATTATAAGAAATCGAATAACATTTTTTTTATGCTGCCAACTATTTAGTCGATCACGCACCAGGTAATAAAACTCGAACATACTGGCTTTTAATTTCATCTTTCAATCTCTTCTTTACCTAAAATGGTACGTAATACGGTACGGTACGTACATATACGTATAATGTGTAATAATGTACATATACGTATAATGTACGTATAATGTTACGGTACGGTAATGATACGTAACATAAATATTTTATTATTATAAAGGGTACCTCATCACAGGAGTATACCCCTTTCCAACGTCCTACCCATACGAAAGATCAGTACCATCTACGCAAAGGATTTTAGACTGCGTGTACGTTCATACGGACATAGATGCACTACCTCTCTCTTTCCTCTCATATGCCGATAGGAAGATAAACCGACATGTCCGGAGGAAGCCCACGTGCAGGACTTTTTACAAGCTGTTAGACATCATCATCTTCTTTTACAAAACTTAATTTTAAAGGCTATTTTCGGAGATGAATGTGTTTATTGACACAAAGACTACAAAATGTATTTAACTAATAAATTAAGTGATATAAGTTTGATATAGATAACACTATGTTAGGATTATGTGCCGATGAAAATAATAATTAAAGTTCACGAAACAAACGTTGAACAAAGTCGTACATAAATCGCACAAAACGGCTAATCTAATTATAATATTTATTGAATATTACACTTTTAAAGGTAAGAAAAGGAGTTTAAAGGCGGTCATGAAAAGTCGAGGCCGATAGAACGAGGCGGATGCTATGCAGGATACGAACGGTCAACTTTTCGACTTTTCCTACCGAAGCTATGCGTTGGAAGGTTGCTCGGTACTTCGAACGAATATTATGCGTGTTAACTAGGTTAAATGTATGATTGTAACAACATTCGAAAAATACAATAACCTATATAAGTACAAAATCCAAAAATATAAATATAATCAAAAGTTATACAAGATAATAAAAAGAGTGACGAACAAAAATGTTTGTTATTCTTTCACGTCTAAACTACGTTATGGATTTAAATGAAACTTTATGATATAGATATAGATTACACACCAGTACAACTTTATGGCTTTTTTGACTTGACCGATTTCTAAATAAGTGAATTCGATTAATTTCTCAATCTTCTTAAACCTGTAATGGTTGCTTATGCGTAAAAGGCGTTTGTTAAAAACTTTAATCCTTACTAAGCCGCAGTAGCTTTAGTGTGTGTCATTTATTGACTCTTCTGATCCTGTTATTAATATGTCATCTCCACCATCTGCATCTCATCATCAGCCTGTGATAGTCCACTGCTGGACATAGTCCTCCCCTAATACACCTCCATCTCCACCACGCTGGTCCAATGGGGTTGGTGGTGGACCGACTTTTTTACATGCCCATCCGACGCATGGATCATCTTACTTTTCAGACAATTGGGTGATCGGCCCAAATTGCCCTAACCAACTAGGAAACAACAATGAAAATTTGTTGAGTCCCCGCAGGATTCGAACCCACGACCTCCAGTTTCTAAGGCACACGCCTATACCACTAGGCTACGGAGGCAGTACCATCTGCATGATCAGTATTGTTACTGACCATGGAGTCCTAAAAACCAGAACATTAACTCACCAAGAGTCCGAGGCCGGCGTCGAGGCGTTGGTGGTCGTTTCAGGCTCAAGTCCACGGGCTCCAATTGAACGGGTGGTTCGCAGGCCTAGAACAAATACAGTTACATAGAACAATCTATCCAAGCAAACAGAATTGAAGTGTCGGTTTATAGCATATTTTTTGGTGATCGATCTGTTTATGGAGTTTAAAAGGAAAAATAACAAATCACTGCACAAAGAAGTTAAGGGATACAGTCCAAAATCCCCTAACGGATAGGGGTGTATTAGGGGCAGCAGTGGACTATCACAGGCTGATGATAATGATGATGACAAAGAACTTATCAATATAAATTAACAAAAATCGAGTTTGTGTTTCTAACATCAGCCGTTTTTTAATGATTACATTGTGATATATCGAAAAACAATTTTTTTTAATGTTGGTCTGTCGGTCTGGTTTTTCTAGTTTATCTCTGGAACGGTTGGTCTGATTTTGACGGGACTTTCACGGGAAGATAACTGATGTAAGAGGGAGTAAACTGAAGTTACTTTTTTTTAAGTCTAAAATAATTCTTTTATATATTACCACACGGACGACTTTGGACGCAAGGAACAGCTAGTATTATTCATGACCCAAAAATGTAAATATTTATTTATAATTTTACTTTGGGAGCTTTTTCAGTCTTTTCCATTTTAAGAAGTCGGGCTCAACATCAGTATCTATAGTATTATATTTCAGTTCTACGAACACAAACATGGGACACGGTTTATTACGTGTATGTTAATTTTTGGACGATTTTTTAGTAAATTTTAAAATAGCCTCTTATTTCTTCAGAGTTTACGAAACAAATATGAATATATCATGCACTGAGCACAATCCGAAAAAATTTTAGAAGTAACATTTATGCAGTGTCGCCATTACTTCCTATATCATTTAACCAAGTAAAAGTTATTATTGTTTGCTATCACCTATGAGAGTTATCGAGGAACAGTCTATTGTACCAATCGCATTTATCTTCTAACATCACGATACCATTCAGCCCTTATCGAAGTGCATTTAGTAGCATTTAGCGAGTCGTCTAGTGGCTTGTTACGTGATTCGTATAATTCCGAAATCCATTATATATTTTGTGAGCGGCACCGTCACTTGGACCTTCGTGTGAGAGCTAGCACGCCAGTCGTGTATTCATGCAATATGACGCGTAAGGGAGTGGTGCGAGTGTGCGCGGGGTTGCTAGGCTATTTTGTAAAATTAAGCTTTAGATAAAATAGATATTGGAAGAGAGATCATTCTCGGTTGAAAACGTGATAAGAATCAATAGATTCATTCTATTTAATAAATTTTATTCGAATTTGCGTAAAGAACAGAGAGCATTTTACAACATGGTGTCAAAGCGTAACTTTTGACGCGAAACTACTATTTTAAAATTACAACTAAATGCGTCTTTCAACTATGCTCGGATCATAAGACCCACAACTCAAGTAAAAAACGCCCAACTCTGTTATCTTATTTATTAAATCATATAGAAATTGGATGATCTTTGTATCTTTTGATCTAAGACTAGTTTAACTTGAATACCATGTGTTATTTGGGTTTCGTATCGATAACTACTAGTGTAATGTACTCTATGATTTTTGAACAGATAAGGCCTGATATTGACGATCATTAGAACAACTTTATTTAAAGGTTTCTTTTTACCCTTGTTTATCATTGTATCGAAAGCTGTAGGAAACCGAAGACTGTACGGTTTATACCGTAATCATTTTTGTAGCACTTGCCAGTTTAGGTGAGATTTCTTCATATCAATTCAATTAGTTTTATTGTTTTCTTTATCAATACGGTGGTCACCATATGCAGACAAAAACATATAACTATCGACCACTATTGCGAATAACCAATACGAGTAGTTTAAACGCACAGTATATCATTTATTAAAAAATCGCTCTCGCCTCCGGTCATGAGACCCGCTAGCAGACGCACCCCACATCGGGGCTTTAATTGCAGATGAGTCGTGCCCGGAGCGTTGCGTAAACGCTGCGCTCGTGAGCCCTCGCCCCGCCCGTTTCTAACGCCCGCATTAGCGTCGCCGGCGATTTATCATTCGCCTCACCTTTCGACGATGTGTTAAAAATCACCTACGCTTATCGATTGCCTTGTTAAACCGGCACGAGAATGGCCAATCTTTAACTACTGTTACCTTCAAGCTTTATCATTAATAACTTAAAGAGGAAATAACAAGGTGAAAGAAGAATTGCAACAAGATTAAGTTAAAAATCAAGAACGAAATGACCTAGGAAAGTCGGCAGTTCATCAAGTTAGACCACTAAAAATAATGACATAAAACGGGACGTAGTGAGGCAGATTATGTCACTTTCTTTCGCTCTTTCTTTCAACTCTTGTTTTACTTTATCTTTAAACTCTTAATAGTGTACCAGAAAAACTCAGAACTAACTGAGTTGATAGACGTCGTCGGCGGTCAAGATCTATTGACAGTTACATGCCTTTGCATTAAGCAAATCGAATGAATTTAATAAAACATCAAGGGCATAGACAACAGCAACGTCCATGCTTTCATTTTTGGATTTATAGCAGATGATAACCGGCGCCAAGTGATTGGGATCAGGCAATAGGTCACAAAGCTTAGCCTAGACTTCTAATTGCGCATTTCATAATTAAGGAGCACCTAAAGAACGCTTATTATTAAATATTTGATTGATATCAAAATAGAGACAAGAATAGAGATTTTTTTAATAGAAAAATCACTTTGTAGTATTCTATACGAGAAAACGTCTGTTCTTTAAAAAGAATAATGAAAATCTGGATAACGAATTTAAATCATGCACACATAGAGTATAGTTAAACACAAAACTGTATTTAAATAAGTTTAATACAATTTAATTGGATTGCAAACATAAAACAACATCGTATAATTTATATTTTTACTGGCATAAATCAGGTGATACTTTGTTCATCTATAATGATTTAGCAACCACCCAATCCCCCTTCGGCGAAAGGAATATTCCTACCAAATTTCAAGTCACTACCTTATGCCTTAGTGTTCCAGAGATATCGTGATGAGTCAATATATAGGTGGGAATCTCTTTTATATATATAGATATGCCAGCAATTTGAATTAGACATCACTTTGCTGAATATCATGTCACGCGAAATTTCCACCTCTAGCTAATTTCAATTTCGCGAAGGACCAACTTGCGTTGCGCTTTCCTAGAGCCAAAATCGTGAGAGAAAGTATGTCTACGACGAACGACCGTTTTCAGCATTTAGGTCATTCCATTTATCTCAGACACTTCAAAGTAAACTTAATATTTATCAAACGTAGTACACCTTTCGAGCATAATTTTTGGAAAGCAAAGTTAGTAGTAGTTTATGGTCAAAGACTAAATGCTAAGTAAGTACAGAATATAGCAGAGTTATTAACAATAGCAATGAGAAACAAAGTTAAAGACAATTGCAAAGTGAATATACAAAATAACTTTCAATTCATATAAAAACCTTGTAAATTGTAACCACTAAAGCAAGAAGTGAAGTGAGCAATGCTTATGCATCCCTTGTATAATTTCTGTGGATGGACAAAACGAAAATAAAACAGAAGTTTCCGACTAAAATTAAACAAATTTTAGAAGAAAACTTCTATCAATCGGAGATTGACCATACAATATATTTTATTCTTCTAAATATCGGTAATTGAATTCCGATGAATAACTTCAGGTCGCTCATATTACAAAGCTATAATTTTTTACGCTTATAGCGATAAGTTTTTAAAACGACATTAAACAGTAATCAGTCGATTACTGTTTACGCCCTCCGTAGCCTAGTGGTATGGGCGTGTGCTTTAGAAACCGGAGGTCGTGGGTTCGAATCCTGCGGGACGCAACAAATTTTCATTGTTGTTTCCTAGTTGGTTAGGCAATTTGGGCCGATCACCCAATTGTCTGAAAAGTAAGATGATCCATGCGTCGGATGGGCATGTAAAAGTCGTCCACCCACCAACCCGCACTGGACCAGCGTGGTGGGTTCGGTCCAAACCCTAATGGATAGGGTGTATTAGGAGGCCTATGTCCAGCAGTGGACTACAAAGGCTGATGATGTATGTGAATCGATTGCAACGTTCGTGATCACCAGACAGACTAATAAATGGCGGTAGCTCCAATTATCGTGCAACATTTCATTATAGCCACATTTTTAACTATTGACAAGCAATTTTTTATAAGCTTAAGCTATAATCTATAAAAGCTTAAATCTAAGCCAAACAAGAGTAAAATTTACCTACAAAAATAATAAAGTAAGTTTACTCATTGGTGCACCACTGCCATCTTCAATCGCTACACAAAAAAAATGGGACGACATAATGGCATCACTTGATTTTGACAATTCAATCTCTTATTTGGCTGAAATATATTTTAGGCAATACCGAAACAAAAAATATATCTACACTTCTAGTCAATCATTCATTATTCATCATCAGCCTGTGATAGTCCACAGCTGGACATAGGCCACTGCTAACACGTTTTTAGACCGTATCCCACTATGCTACTCCAATGCGGATTGGTGGGTGGAGCGATTTTACATGCCCATCCGACGCATGGATCATCTTACTTTTCAGACAATTGGGTGATCAGCCCAAATTGTCCTAACCAACTAGCAATGAAAATTTGTTGAGTCCCCGCAGGATTTGAACCCACGACCTCGGGTTTCTAAAGCACACACCCTTATCACTACTACGGAGGCAGTTTAGCTACACTTCTAATGTGATATGGTTTTTTTTCGAACGCTTGCAATACATTAGCATTTTGTGTTGCTAACGCGCATGGACCGTGGTGATCACTCACCGTGAGGTAAGCGAATCAGTTGGATGGCCCCTGCTTTATGGTACATATTTTATCAAGTCTTCTCGAACTCGAAAACAATGATATTTTATAGCAGGCGTAAATTTCACGAAAAAATTCTAATTGAAAATAAAATCTTTATGCATATTTATATCAGAAGAAACAATAATGACAACAATTACTATTTTTTTTTTTTTTTTATGGCATACGCAGCAGACGACAGTCGGGCCACCTGATGGGAAGTGATCACCGACACCCATGGACATTGGTAATACCAGTAGTATCGCCAACGCGCTGCCTACCGTGAGACATAGGATGTTAAGTCTCGTTTCCAGTAAATACGCTGGCTAGGTGCCTTCAACCGGAACACAGTAGTGTTTTCACACTACTGCTTCGCGGCAAAATAGGCACCGCGGTGGTACTTCGCCAGACGGTCTCCTGTAAACAGGGGACCTACCACGTAAAATAAACAATTACTGGTAACGATACGTAAAATTGGATGGTTTTCCGTAGATTCACGCCTCGAGCGTTAAAGCCATAACGATATCATAAAATATAATCTCAGAAATAAATACCGCGCGGAATAATTAAAAACGAACGATGTTTTAACCGCGTCCCAATCAGACACGCAGCGCTAATCGCTTCGCCGTACCTGACCCAAACAAAACTGGTCAGACTGATCGTGAACCATTCAGGGTTCCAAGAAATCGCTACAACAAAAACTAGCATAACCCTGGTTTTGCAATATAATAGGACGTCTCCATCTGATTTTATGAAAACTTTTCTAATCTAATGAAAAATGTCGATGTTGACTAGTGAGTCTAAAAACTGACAATCGATGCACTAAGTCGGATGCGTTTAGGTTTCCGTTAATTAAAGCTGAATAAATAAATAGCTAAACAAGAAATATGCACCACGCATACATGTTTTCCACTGTTCTAAATAGCTCACAGCTCTCACATCATTTGGTTTCGGTGGTTACCAATAAAAAGACTGAAGAAGCAACGCGGGTTTATATTATCTTAATAATTTTTTTTATTGAATTACGAAGTCGGGCGAGCAGTCCGGCCACATATTTAAAGTGGTTACTGACGCCCATGGACATTGGCAATACCAGGGATATCACTTATGCGCTGTCTATGTGAGACATAGGATGTTACGTCTCGTTGACCCAGTAAATGGGCAGGCTATGGGGCCCTTCAAATCGGAACACAGTACTGTTTTTAGCAAAAATAGGCACTGCAGTGGTGCCGCCCCAGACGGCCGACGTATGAAGGGACCTGGTACCTCTTAAATTATTTCTAATCCTATTTGCTTAATCAATTTTTATGCCTAAAAATCAAGCAAAATCTATCCTTTAGTAAGAAATACACCACGGATAAACATTTCCACTAATTATGATATTTTCGACAATTTAATTATGATATTTAAATAAACTATTATGGTAAAGTAACACGCAATTCATCGAAACACAATTATGTAGGAACAGGGTGTGCTTATAATTGCACGAACGTGTGTATTATCATTATTTTATACTCATTTCCACGTCCGGGCATGGAATTGAACTGTAAATGTTGTGGTGTAACAGGTAATCGATGTAGAGTATTATAAATGTTTCAAAATTCTAACATATTAGCTGTTGCGCGCGACTTCGTCCGCGTGGTAATATAAAAAAATATTCTGTTAGTTAAAAAGCTTAGGCCTTAGTTATTCCCGGTTATATCACCTTTATCTGTCAGTAAAATTTTCGTCAAAATTAGACCAGCGATTCTAGAGATTAGCCATAGCAAACAGACAGACAGACAAAAGTTTAAAAAAATTGTTTTGTTATTTGTATCAGATGTACATCACAATGTAATCATTTAAAAACGGTTATTTTCATGTTACAAACAGACACTCCAATTTTATTTGAATAGATATAGTCATATTATTGAATACGTAAATTTTGACCTTTACAGAGTTAAGTTTTACTCCTATTTAAAAGCCAAAACTATTTTTCAAATATGCGTATTCGTATCAAATAGTATTCGTGTCAATAGAAAACATATAACTACATATAGTAAAATATAAATCTTAATGAAAGAATCGCTTTTGTGGCTAGGGGGTTTGAACCCTATGGGAAACCATTATAAGTAATTGTTTTCTGTAGCATGTATACTGCTTTTGATTGTCAAGACCATCTTTAAAAGTTTTTTTATGAGGTCAGTGCCTTAAAATCATTAAAAAATAAACCGGAAAGCATTAAATATAAAAGGAGGGAAATATATTTTCAAGAATAATGAAGATTAATGAGCTTTTTTATTTGACGTAAGACAAACAAGGACTTATATTTTAATAAATAAATGGCAAGTTTGCTAATAACATGAAAAACACGAACTAAACTGGCCTAATTCAGCTCAGCGAAAGATATATATCGAAAATTAACGCCATACGACTTAGTTGCAGTGAAACGCGTTAGTTATAAAAACTTGCGACAACACGCAATTGCACGATACTTATACGATTTATGCATAGATTTACTTTAAATTGGCATTAATATACCGAATGATTAACATAAATGTTTATAAACATTGAGCTGTAAGGGAAAAACATTAAGTTCTCGTAAAATTTTGAATTGCGATAAAAAATAGTTTGTACTACAAATATTACAAAGGCCTTTGTTCACTATGCCTTCTTTCCTTCTCACAGATCCACGCGGCGCCTGTTTTAACATCAAACCAGTAGTTTGAAACAGCTTCTGTTGTCTAGTTTGAAGAGAATCGGAAGTAGTTTAATCGCGGATCTAAAGGGCACACTGAATATCAAATTTAGCTGCTCAACTTTCATTTAATATGAAAACAAATGTAACTAACACAAAAGATAACTTAACGTTTATTTATATTATATGAGAATAACAATCCTCTCAGAATATTGAGTTTCTTAAAATGTACGGGTTGGAAACAGCTTGCTAAAATAAAAGTAGCAAGTAAGATAATTCTTGTCCAAACCCTCCTAAGTAATGCTAAATTTTAAGCTATTAATATTGTACTCTTGAACAAAAATGTTAGTTTATTCTTTATACGTCTATTGTCAGAACTAGTTAGCATAGTTCGAAATATACATATTTATTCGACAGACATCATAAAGCAGATGTACCTAGACAAAGTTACGTCATAAAAAACGTGGCAGCTGCGCGTCATACACTCTAACGATCATGGAAACATGGCAGCCGAGGACTAATACCAAACGAGCGGACAATTTTAATTAATGGCTTCATAAAATTATATAAAGCCAAACCGAAAGCCCACTGCGCATAATGAGCGACATGTACGGAGCACGGGGCACGGATTAGAGCCGATTTAAATGTGGTTATTTTTGATCTCTTTTTACCGCATTCCGTTGAAAGTCCGGTGGTCACTTCCCGTTGAAGTCGGTCCGTTTTTGCTCATTTATTCCGGATTATGGCCATTTTGTTATGTTAATCGGCGCACGCGTTATGTCGAGCACGAACATTCACTGTACCGAACAGCTAAGAACCGTAAACAGGAGCTTTATTAGTGTTTTAATTCCGTGTGTTAATACGTACGCGGTGTTTTAATAAGACAAATGTTTTGTTTTGATTCTTCGCCAAGGCTATTTTTTGGAAAACTTAACTTAAACTATCATGGATCCGGAATGTTTTAAATTATATAATTTTTGTTGAATTATCTATTTTTTTTAATATATGTATTGTCAAGAGGAGATATTTAAAAGATGATAAGTGATACGCCTTGCCCATAGAAAATGTCCGCTGACTGCCCTGAGATTGGCTTTTACGTTCCGTTTATATAAATAACATGGTTAGGGTGCCCTTCAAACTTGATTACAGCAGTTTTTTTAGGATATTGTTTTGCGTCGGAAAAAGGCAAAGCTGTCATAGTTAGCTAGACCTTGCCGCGTAAATATTTTGCACCTGTGTTAATCCATTTGAGTCAACAGCGGGGCAAGGTTTAATCAGAAGCAAATATAAAAAACATGTAGCTAGCAGCACATTCGGGTATATTCTAGCTATATTAAAATCGAAATAAACGTAAACAAATACACCAAAGAGGCCTCGTACATATAGTTGTTATCACCTCGTTTTACAACACCAGCAAAAAACGTTCTATAAAGTAAAATTTTAATCCTCCTAATTAAGGGCGCATTAAAATAACTTTTTGGATTTTCTATAAAGCATAATATTTTAACTATTAGAAATATAAATTATAAAAAGGAAAAAGAGTAACACAATTTGTTAACAGCCATTTAGCAACCAGTTTTCTACTTTCGTTTAACCGCCACAAAACCATAAAATATAGCTCAACAAGTTAACATCCTTAAAACACGTCAAATCACAACCACCTAGGATTTAACAACTTCCAATAGCAGTGCAAGCGTTCCATTACATTGGTACATGAACATTACAACATCAAATTATATCACATGCAAAGCGGGCAATGGTTGTAAAAACTCAATATGGTCTCCCATCTGACGCAATGGGCCAGTTTAACGGCATATCATCAAATCAAACCGAACCGCTTTGGCCAACGTTGCGAAACCTTTGTGGTGAGCCGAACGGCGGGCATCGACGGGCTTTTTGAAATCCAAAGGACCCAATCTGAATATCGTACAGACCCCCGCGCAGATACGTATCGTCTAATTGATCTATTGATTCGTACTTATCTGATCGGTGTGGGGTAATGGCCCGTTGAACGGGTAACGTTTACAATTTCCATCTTTGTGTAATATTCGATAAGGATCTAGCCAATCTGGTCATCCCACTTGTTAGATTAGATTAATCTTAGATATCATTTATAACACAGACTTAGATATAAACTATAGCAGTGGCAAGTTGATACGTTTTAAGTTGTTTAGTTTAATATTTCTGCCGCATTATGTACAACTGTTCGTTACTGTTCGTAATTATTAGAAGTTAGTTTTCATTATAGCCTTTTGGAATAATTTATATTTAATTTATTTGTCATACCTCCATCGAATTAGGCAGCATGGCGCTTTCACGGCGCCCCGCGCCCCCTCTCTCATCCTGCAAAAAAAAAAACTAAGTTAAGTCAATTCCATCAAAAGTTTACTCCACTTTATTAAACGCAGCTTTTTTACAATACACTAAAAAACTTATCAATACTACAACGAGCTTTACCAAGTCAGAAAAATAAAAAAACTAAATTTAAATTTAAAACATTAATTCATATTTATTTTTTCTAACTGCAAGTTGAGGCATAAGTTATTATATAAATTTATATGCGGCATACGAAATGTGTAAATAAGTATTTGTATCTATAAAAACAAGAAGAATTAGGTGAAACGTTATAATATTTTTATGACCAGAATATTAACATTTATGTATTTAAAAATGTAAAGAGTGGATAACGAGTAACTGAAGAAACTGAGTCGAACCGGCAATCATATAACGATCTGATTACCACCGAGCCACTGTTATAATAGATGATACTAGTATAAATTAACTCCCGCTATTTAATACGACTAATGGTTGTTTAGATGCTGGTAATTCGTACAATAAATAGTAGAGTTACGTAAACATGGTACAGCGTTAGTATTCTATCATTAGAACAATTTTAATTAAGTACATCTTAATAAGTTTCACTGCAACCCAGTTCTGAGGATATTATTCTTTAGTAGCCTAAAATAACTTATTCATAATATGACTTAAATAGTCTTATTAAATAATATATTATAACCCAATTATATATTTATAATATAAAATATATTTATAACACAATTATAGTTAAAGTATATATTGTGTAACCTGTATATTTATAAAGCTGCATATTTTTTTTGTATTTTAATACAGATCGTTTTATAAAAGAAAATACTGTAATATATATCAAAACTCAAATAAAATTCCAGTGCAGAAACCATAAAATAATTCAAAATAATTATCAAAGTAGTATTCAATCTATGGACGGTAGTGTGTATGTTGGCCTATGGGCAAAAACTTTTGAGCGGTCGTTGCGTGACTGAACACTAGCGTACCTACATTTCTGCATAACATTTACATCGTATCAAAAATAAATATCATACATAAATTAACATAATCGGCTGCTACGTCATATTCGAGGGTTGCATTCAACAAAAAATAATAATCTAACGGTTGAAGATCAGACGCAATTGACATAACTTTCGTAACTCTGTATTCCGTTAGTTAACATGAAACATAAAAGACTATAAAATAATAAATAAAGTCTATAGTTTTAAGGTGGATATAGCAACATCCTAAACTACTTTTTATTTAAACTGTATAAACACAAGTTCCCGAATCATCATAATGTTAAATAGCATCATCTACTTCTTAATTTTACGGATCCATTGAAATTCAGCATGAAGTTTTCCTAACATCATGATCGAAAGCTTAGTGGATAACATTCTTGTAATCACGCTTGTATTATTTAAATTTATTGTACGTTGTAACTGCCTCCGTAGCCAAGTGGTATAGGCGTGTGCCTTAGAAACTCGAGGTCGTGGGTTCGAATCCTGCGGGTTCTCAACAAATTTTCATTGTTGTTTCCTAGTTGGTTAGGGCAATTTGGGCCGATCACCCAATTGTCTGAAAAGTAAGATGATCCATGCGTCGGATGGGCATGTGAAAAGTCGGTCCACCCACCTACCCGCATTGGACCAGCGTGGTGGGATACGGTCCAAAATCCCCTAATGGATGGAGGTGTATTAGGGGAGGCCTATGTCCAGCAGAGGACTATCACAGGCTGATGATGATGATGACGTACGTTGTCAAGGCTTTTTTTCTTTCTTTCAAAATAGCAATACAACTATAGTTTAGCTTCGTACGTACGCTGTTGGGTTTAGTCGATTGTCACTCACTTCAAATGAGACAGTGTCCATCTCGGTCCATCAATAAGAAAGCTAGATTTATTTCTTCTTCTTATACCATTTCGTCTTTACTTTTGCCATACTATTGTACCACTAGATATAATAATGTGCCGATTTAACAAATTCCGTTAAACAGTTTTCGCGTTCTACATACATCTATACAAATATAAGAAAAAAGAGTGCCTATTTGTAACATGAAAATTAGTAAATCATCAAAGTAATAAGTTTTTAAATGAGCACATTTTCTTTAAATTCTTGCCTATCTGTCTGTCTGTTTGCTGTGGCTAATCTCCGGAACGGCTTTCGACGGAATTTGCTCCTAAAAATAGCTGTTATAACTGGGAGTAACTTAAGCTACATTTTTTGGAAAATCAACTTAAATATTTTCTTACCACGCGGACAAAGTCGCGAGCAATAACTATTATCTTAATAAAGGCTATATTTTTAAAGTTTTGCGTAAAATATGACGGCGATACGAACTTTAAGGACGCTTAGAGGCTAGCTTCTAATGCCCCACTACTTGTCAATTACAAGAGTTAACGAGACCACTCGCCTAAATTATGGTCGGTTAATTAACGACGACGCTTTGAAGCGAACGCGAGTTGGCAAAAAGACGATCCAATAGTTTATTTTAATCGTGTTTAATTAACGAAAATTGCCATTTTATACGGGCAGCTATGAAATTTCATTAAGCGGCAGCAAGTCGCTTAAATGCTTTAAATTTATGTATTTGGAAATTTCAAGTGGAACTAGTGGCGGGAAAAACATATCTTTTTAACTTTTGACTTTTAGCGCACATGCAAGAAATATTACGCAAACTGTGATACTATTGCTATTTAAGATACTCAGGGTTTATTTCTGGACGCATTGCTACTGGGCTCCAGACAGTTCCTGATAATTACAGACTATTTGAATTAGTATTTAAAACAGCAATTTCTTTGTTACTTTTACGTTTAAAATTAAACCAACATACCATAAATAAAAAAGAAAGAAACGGCAGAAAGACAAGATTACACATATAAGACTCCAAACAAAACAGTGACTTGATAAAGAAATAATTGTATAAACACCAAATTCGTAAACTCGGATCTAAAAAAAAGAAAAATATATTTCTGCAAAACAATACTTCTTTCGCACGACTTTTGTGTGACTATTCTCTAATTAAGAAAAAGCTTTAATATTTTTAATTACGTCATAATTCCTCACTGTTTCACAGAAATAAATTTTAAATCAAAATTGAATTTAAATAATTTAAACCATATCCATGAATATATTTTTAAACATTTTATGCATTTCAATTTTAAAATTACCACAGTGACCTTACGATTGTCGGTATGCAACATCTGCAATAATAATCTCTTAAGTAATTAAAGTAATAAAAACCGATAAAATTGTTTAAATATTTTGTTTTATAATCGATATTACCTCATTATGTAGTAAAAAAGTAAAATTTTTATTTATGAATGATGAAATCATGGACTAGAATAATCTAACACACCGCATAATATTCAATTTACTCTCCATATTATTACGTAAGTTTATCATTTGTCAATTATTAATATAAAAAACTTTAGTTTTTTTACAAGAAAAATGTAGCCAAGTTTCATCCGTTATCTTTCCGTAAAAGTCTCATCAAAATTGGACCAGCCATTCTAGAGATTTGCCAGAACAATAACACAGACATACAGACAAAAAATTATAAATGTTATAATATTTAAATAAAAAAGTTGTTTCGTTAAATGTATCGGTTATAAATCACAATGATATTATTTTAAAACGATTATTTTGATAGTACAAACGGACACTTCAGTATAATTTATTATAATCTTCATTGAATTTTCTTTTTTCTCTATTTTAAAGGAATATGCTTAACAAATTTAACAGAACTTTCGATATATATAAATAATATGATATAGCTTCTTTAATAAGCCTTCAATCACAGTAACTACAAAATGGAAAAAAAATTGAAATACCATGAAATGACTTTTCTCACATTCAAAAGTAGTGTCAATATGGATTGAATACCTCCATATGAAAGATAAAGTCAAATATCTTTATTCTATATGGAAGCATTACACTTTCTTATTGATTGTCAAATAAACTTCCATCGGTTTGGATATGTAAGCCTTGGCCTGAGAAGAACCGGCGTAAGAAACTCAACGGGACTGTTGTTTTTTTTTTCGATAAATTTTACAACATTTTTACATGCAATCTTATTTTAAGAATTTGAAATAGCCTGGAGCGAGCATTTTATTACCAGGGCGTGTTATCTATCAAGTCATTACAGTAACAATATCCTTTAACACACAAACGCTCCTTTACAACTTTTTGAATTTATATATATATATATATATATAATTGTATATTCAAAATAACGGGCATTTTCTTGGACTTGGAGGTATCAGATGGTAATTCTTCGATCGCTTAAAACAGTTCCTCGAATTTGGCAGCATTTTCTTGGAACACCGTCTTCCGTGCTCGTTCTTCACTCTTAATAGAGAAGCTCACCTTGTGACATTGGAATACGGCAGAGCAGACTACTCTAATGTTGCCTCCGAATCGCATTGAATCTCATGCGTCGTTATTATTTTTAAACACAGGTTTTTACTAACAAGCCTGCACTTAGTTTTTCCGTTTTCGAGAAAACGTGCCGAGAGAAAACAAACAAATGACTAAATTCAGAAAAAAGCAAAGAGAATCGAATATTATTTTTATTAACATAACAAATATGTGAGATGTATATACTACATATATACTCCTTGGTCACAAGATATTACCAATTGTTCTCACTACATTTTAATCCTTTCTCGTCGATCTAGAAGAATCATCAATTTCTTTTAGGTAGCTTGGAATGGGTGTCTGAACCAAAATCGACTGATTAGAGCTCGGTTGTAGCAATGATACACTTAGCTTTCGCTACAATTTTGTTTCCATTTTGAAATCGTTTAATTTTGATAACATGACAACTTTTGAAACCAGTTTCGGTTTCGGCAAAAGTTTCGGCCCAATTTGCCGAAACCGAAACTGCGGCCGAAACTTGATTTTTGGCCGAAACCGAAACCAAAATTTCGTCGGACACTAATTATATTCTTTCATTATATATGAGTATAACTATCAAAATTGTAACTCCACATTATCTTTCTTATTTTATTATATTTTAAAAACTCATATGTACAATGCAGACTCGATAAGGTAGGCGTCCCTTTCCTCCTAAAATCAGTTTAATACTAATAACTTATGCATACATCAAATTTCTAAACGTAAATCTTAGAAACAGTTCTCAAATAAACAAATGATAAGCGTTCTGTCATTTCCAATATAAAGTCTGCCATCTCAATTCGTGTAGCATGCGAAAAATTTTTTTTCACAGCCAAATGTGCGTGTCATACCAGTAGTATGCTTGTCATACTAATACGGGGGGAGGATACCGTCACGCGATGCATTACATTAATCTCGCATTGCTAATTCCTGCATAACGTTGGTATTTTAAGGTGCAACTTTAGATTGATTTCTTGGTAGCGTCTTGCTTTATCTATTGATTTCGAAATAATTAGTTCTATATTGGCAATCAATTGGATTTGTGAGACGAAGTAATGAAAACCATAGGTATTTTATTACTCTCATCCATAAAAAACAAGTAAAAATTTACTAAAAAAAAACCTGACCGACTTTTGAAATCAAACAGTGCGTAACTATTTTGCTTAATATAATGCAAAACTCAACTGCCCGGGAATTTTTTTTAACGCATTTTAAATGTCTCATATATTTAAGGTGTTCAATTTATCAAAACATCGTCTGTAACACGTTTTACGCACTCAGTATAAAGAATTTCTGAATGCTTTTATTACTGTATCAATTTGAATGAGCTTTAAATATGCAATAAGGCATATTGCATTATTTTAAAATGTATACATCAGATGCTACTTTAACAGTAGTAGTTAAAATAATTAGAATCTTTTACATTACATGGACTGTAACGTTAATAGCATAACGCAACTTTCAAAACTTTTAAGCATAAAAACAGTCTATATACTACCTAGACTAAAACTTATTTAGTTTTCATTACGAATTTAATACAATCTATCAAATTAGTATCATATCAGAATCAATATACGAATTAGTATCAACATTCCAAGTTTAAAACAGAATCAATACAAGAATCAGTATCAGATCAAGTATCGGCACTCGAATACTAGACACGATGACTTGCGTTATACGTTACGATCGCGAATGTACAAATGCGTAACGCAACATTCGCCGAATGTACGATCAGTGAAAGCGAAATGCTACGTTCCCACGATACAGATTCGCTTAGGGTTGCTGATTTTGTATCTGTACACGGATTAACATATTGAATAATGAGCATCGGTGTTGTGTACACGTTGTGTACACTTGTATTGCTGAAACTTCAGCTTCCTATTTGAATTATTGATTAAATGTATTTAATGTATCTGTGGCCGAATTAACATTTTGAAATTTAACCATCGAAGTTGATTACGCTTGTATTACTGAAAACACTTCAGCTTCCTATTTACATTATTTGTTAAATGTACGTAATGTATCTGATCTCAAATTTACATATTGAATAACCCTCGATATTTCCTTGACTTGTATTTCTAAAAACATCTCAGCTTCTATTTACACAGTAGACTTAATCCACTTAAAGATTTATCGAGTTTATTTTTAACTATTATGATCGATGTTTTCGTTCCTTCCTTAAAATTAGATTTATTATATAAATCTTAGTAGTCATGTAAAACGCGATTTTTTATCTACACTTGCAATTGAATAGTTAAAATCACAATTGATTTACCGATATGACTTTACTCAAAAATATTTCTTGTAATGCTTCTTTGATTACAGGATCATCTCTAATACAACTATTTTATATTATTAACATTTTATCTGTATAGTGGGGTACTAAGTAAAAAATATTGATTGTTGTTAATGTAATATAATATATAAATCATTTATGACTAGAATTCCGAGCTGGCATTAAATAGGTGATCTGTTTTCAACATTTTGGTAAAAATAAAGGTATTTTAATGAGATCAAATAAAAAATATGGCACAATTTTCTAAGAATTTTTTTTTATATTTTATACCAACTCGGTGATAAAGTACCTTTGTTAGCAAGGAATTTTTAAAATCCGTATGGCATTTTTGTGCATACTTTGTCACATATAAAAATACTTGTCTTTCTTATTTATATTATAGATTCATCGCTCAATGTAGTCAATTCAATGTAGTATTTCCTTAATACGGGCTCATAAGCGCCATGAATTAAGGAACATACAGGTAATATGTTCTTTAATTAAATTTATGTAAATTTTTAATTAACAGTGTAAACCATCATTTATTATTGATGGATCGTATTAGCGTTTGACAACTCGATAACTTTTGCTTTAAAAAAATTTAACGCTCTGCTATATGTACGATGCTCTGTTTATTGCTGATTGCTATGCAATGCTATGATTATTTACATATACTGCTTATTGCATTTGGTAAAGATAAAATACACCTACCAAACAGCATAGGACCGACGTGGTGGGATACGGTCCAAAAACCCCTCGGCCGAGAAGGCGGTGCATCAGGGGAGGCCTATGTCCAGCAGTGGGCTAGCACAGGCTGATGATGATAATGAAAGATAAATTTAGGCCGTGTCAATAATACTTTTGCCACAAGAGTTTATAACGTTTTCTCTCTTTTTGTATATGTAATAGAATTTAACAGCCTCCGTAGCCTAAGTGGTAAGGGCGTGTGCTTTGGAAACCGGAGGTCGTGGGTTCAAATCCTGTTAGGGCTCTTTGGGCCGATTACCCAATTGTCTGAAAAGTAAGATGATCCATGCGTCGGATGGGCATGTAAAATGTCGGTCCACCCACCAACCCGTATTGGACCAGCGTTGTGAGATACGTCCAAATCCCCCTAATGGATAGGGGTGTATTAGGGGAGGCCTATGTCTAGCAGTGGACTATCACAGGCTGATGATAATGATGATGAATAGAATTTTCATTTCTATACTTAACGTTAAGGGTTACGATGTATACTAAAACCTATGTAAACACATTACACAATTAAACCGGAACACTAATCTAAAAATACTATATTTAAATCTGTCTACACTCTTCTAAGTGTAATGCTATTCAATTGCGAGTGGTATCGTTAATAAATAAATCTAACGACATGGCATTTGTAGGTCTTATTTTTTCAAATTAATTATACAACACATGCGTAAAAAAATACTTTATCTTTAAAAGAAATACTTCTTTTTTTCAAATTTGGGACGAAATCTTTTACCAAATGTAAACATTCCGAAATCGTGTTCGCGGATTGACAACCGCGGTTGGTTCTCACGCGTCCCCGTCTCACTTTGTGGGCGGATAATAGACAAGGACAGATCTTGTTCCAGTTATCGGACGATCTCCACTGTGTACTATGTTATTATAATATTATTTCCTTTCTCTCGACACCGTAAAAGGTATCGTACTTTATAGTATGTTACAAAAATATTGAAGTATGTTATTACGCATGGGAACCGTCTTGAACGTTACAATGTATGCTAAATGCAATTACGATTTTTTAAAATAATCATGTATATACAATATTGTTTTAAAATTTTTTCAAAGGATTACAGGTAGGCCAGGAATTAGTAAAAATGATTAGCTTGAGTAAGGCGCAAATGTCAGGAGCTATCGAATTTCTTTCCCATAACTATGTTTCCAAGGTCCCATGATGCTTTTAATCTATCCGGATTTACATGCATGACAGTTATTACGAAAGAAGTCCTTTCTTTCCGCCCAAAAATGCGTAATAGACATTGATAATAAAATTATTAATACCAACATTGACTGTTTTACCCTAAATAGTTGTATGTTGTAACAGCAGACGATTTAAGTTGATGCATGGATCGTGTGTCAAAATATTTGCAAATTTAAAAGTCAATATGCAGAATACACAATCCAATGAAAGTCCTAGTAATAAAGAAAATCGTCAGATGTGAAGATTTCTTATGGATCATCATAAAACACTGATCACTACGCGATTGACGTCAACTGGCAAAGCTCACAAATACGAACTTTTGACACCATTAGACATTGTTTCTAGAGGTTTTTACGTAAATTGCATATTTTATTAGCGTCGGGTATAGCGTTTTAATAGAAAAATTTTCCAATTAGCAAGAGTGATGAACCGTGATGTTCTGTTCCGTTGCACTTAAGCTAGTAGATAAAGATAGTTTAAGTTGTCTGCGGGGTATTAACAATAAAAATAAACTCATTTGAGTATATATAAAACTTTAATATTTGCGGTAATACACTTATGTAGTTAATTATGATGTTTCAAAGACAAACCATTATTTATTCAGTGTAGACTCTACCGATCACTTATAAACGTCGAAAATTTACCACCTTGTTTAATGTTTTTCAAACAGGGCTTTTTATAACATAAAAAAAATTAAATAATATAATATAATATTATATATAAATGAATCACTGTTCGTTCATGATCATCATCGGCCTGTAATAGTCCACTGCTGAACATAGGCCTCCCCTAATACACCCCTATCCATTAGGGAGTTTTGGACCGTATCCCACCACGCTGGTCCAATGTGGGTTGGTGGGTACACCGACTTTTTACATGCCACTGTTCGTTAGTCTTGCTAAAACTCGAAAACGTATTGACCGATATACATTATTTTTGTGTGGAATTTATTGGAGAAGTTTAAAAAGGATAAAGATGAATGAATATCAAAAATAAGTGATAATAAAATAATTTATATTTTTTTAATCTTTCTAACTACATATTAGTTTCGCAAGAGGTAAAAATGAAACTAATTTTAGCTAAATACAGTTGGAAGAATTGCTACAGTTGTTAGTAGCTATCAGATTATTTTTATATAGATTAATAAATCTTTGTCTTGTCTTTTATGTATCGATTGAAGCAGTACGAATCCTGCCGAATCAAATAATAATCTATAAAAATACTCTTGAAAACTTTAAACTTTTTAAAAAGAAAAACCAAGACGGTTTTTAAATTTAGAAAATGTTTAAAATACCAATGTATGAATGTATCAACGGTCTAATAAAAATAATTATAATCTAAAGAGTTATTATTTTATTAACAATCAATATTAAAATTTTTCTCGTGCATCTGTGTACCCCTCTTTATTGTCTATTTTTTGTTACTCTCATAGTTTACATTAACGTCTATTTAACCGTAAAAAAGGAACATCATCAGAGATCGCTTACCGTCAAGACTTTAACCGCCGTACAATTAAAAAAAATGCAACAAAGCGCTTACACAAGCGTACACACTTCTAGTTAGCCGTTTAAGAATCATCCATCTATGAAAATAATGGAGTCCGATGATAAAAAGGCGTTCGTTGAAGCAATTCACTTCATTAGGACCGCTAGCTGGCATTAACTGCTAAATATTTTACATGTTTTTGCACGGACGCACGCATGCGACTGCTTATTCATGTATTTATTCGCTCATTTATATCCGAGATGGGGGATTTTAAAATTGTAAAATATACAACAAAACTTGCCTTCAACGCTGACGCAGAAATTAGCACGTAAACGGATATAATGGAACAAATGATATTACGATATTGATATTCAGTTATTACAATGCTAATTCAATCGTTGCAAGTTTGTAATGTGATTGTTGCTGTGGACAATGATGTTTTAAATTAGAAAAAAAAACTTAACGGGTAAGTAATTAATAATTTATAATTAATTTTCCGTTATCAACTCTATCATTACTAATTACGATATTCATAAGATGAAATATATTTGCGATTCTGATCAGTGCTAATTTTAATGGCAAGGCGGTTGTCTTGCACAATCACAATTACCACTTTCAATTTTCTTGATGGTGGAAAATTCCTTTTGCAATTAACGTTTCATTTTTAAAAATAATATTCAACCGAAAGATTGGGAAGTGATAAATAAAAAATCGTTGCACATTCACTTTTAGAGATAGCAATTTGCATAATTTCGACGTTGTTTCTGGCGAAAGAGTCAACCAAATATAAATTTATTAGAAGGTTCATGTATAAAGGTCGTACGTAGCAGAAGGGTTATCACAAAGGTTTGAAATGTACTGATTTGTATGAGTATGTAGTACTCTAGAATTATATTCTATAATAGCTGTAGAGATTTACAAGTGGAATTGAAGAGAATAAACAACCAATTTGAAGTTGTTATCTTTTTGTTGCTATAATAAGGGCCGTGGAAGCTCAGTGTTCTGATACTAATATATATAAATAATGACACATACATATAGTTTTTTACAACACTGTATTACGACAAAGAACATAGTAATTTCACTCTAATCTGTATTCCTTTAAACATTACCCTACTAATTGGGTTTTATATTTAAAATAAAAATTTATTTACATAGAATAATAAACTCGTTTCTCTCGAAAGCACTCTTTTAGATTTATCTTGGTCAACTTTATTTTCTTAATATAATATGAAGAGCATATGAAGGACATAGGATGCTTCCTTTATGAATCAGCGCTATGCGATTAGGCCTACGTATAAAAAACAAAGAGAAATTACCTAAAGCAAAGTCTTAATATTTTATATGATACTTCCCGACCCTGCTTCGCACGGGAGCTATGCTGATGGAAAATATACCAACAATATTAGGCATGTGTTATACATACAAACCTTCCTTTGAATCACTCTATCTATTAGAAAACATCGCATCAAAATTAGTTGCGTAGAAAAAAATTAGCATACATAGGGATATAGGGACAGAAAAAGCTACTTGTGTTTTATACTATGTAGTGATGACAGCCTAGCGCTGTTTATCTGATAATTCACAACAAGATGTTTCTGTAGGTGGGTATTGTTATTATAAATAAGTATGCTGTTCTATTTCATCATTTGTACTAAGACAATAGAAAGAGGAGAAGAAAACGATAGAAATATTAGTTTTAGGTAATTAAAGTATAAAATTTCGTTATTCAAAACAAACCCTAAAACATTCTAACACGCACTATATACGCACCCTAAAAAACTTAAATCTATGATGTGATATAACAAAAGTGTCGGTAACATAAAAAAAAATCAAATTCAGATCCGGAATAGATGTGTTTTTCCATCGTTCAGAGGAGATATATCGTCCTGCCAAGGCACTGAATATCCTTTTATAGCTAGGAAACGCTTTAGAACCAATGACTGATGGCACTAGTTAATATAAAAAACCCAGCAAAGGTTAATACATCTATTACTGTCAGATCGTGTTTTATTACGGATTAATCTTTAAATGTCACATTATTGAAACCCTAGTATGTTATAAATTTGTAAAGCAAATTTCACATATATAGTAAAAACTCTCAATCCGCGAACAAACATAAATTATATTAAAAATAATATTACACATAAATCCTGATTTACGACTTTACTTGTCGTTTACGTTTATGAAATATGCTTTTATGTTTATTGCTCATCCTTATAACAAATACTTGTGAAGACAGAACGCAGTATAAATAAATGAAAAAAAAATTCATTTCAAATCGTTTAATATGTGTATCATGGAATTTTTTGCTTTACATGCATCCATTTCTGCTTTAACGCCTTTTACAGCCAACGTTCTATATCACATATACAACAGGTAAAACGGCGTTATTAAAAAGATGTTAAAACGAGAAAATTTGTGAAAATCAATAATACGCTACGATTAAATATTAAACCTATCAGTAAAACTTTCACAATCTTATTTCCCAATTTTTAAATTTTATAGCGCATATTATATTCGATTATATAGATTTTATAAAAGACAATAAAGACGACCAAATACTGCATTGAGTGTAAAATAGGTCGACACTTATAGCGTTATTGTCATCAAAAACAGGCTGTAAAATTAATAAATTATGTTTCAAGCGATTACCTACAAGATTGTTAAACGTGCTCTTTCTACTCGACCGTATTCTTATCAACACAAAATAAGATATAAGCGATGTAGAAAATTTCAGAATAGCAACTTTTTCAGCTTATTGACAATTATCACTAAGACATCGCCTTTTTTAAGATAACTAAGGTGCCTTCTAATAATAACAACAAGTTAACAAATGTGCGATGTTACGTTAATAAATGTCCTAAGTAACGTAGATTGTAAATTTTATTTCAGTTTTTGGTTCTCACTCCTGAATATGTAAATGGATAGTGGAGTGGGAACCATTAGTATACCTATTTAACTTTTAACTTAGTCCCGTTGATTCCATAATAAATGAATAATTCATGCATCTATTATTGCAATCAACTGCATCAATTTAGACTCGGAACAAATTTTAAGAAAGTAACCTTTGCCACCAAAGCGGCGTCATACGTCTAGCGCTTTTTTTATTGATAAATTGTCATTGAGATGTCAATCACTAACGATACAATATGTACGGCTCCGCTTGTTTGCAATAGATTACTTTGCTTTATTCGTTAAAGCAATGAGACAGGCGGTACGTTCACTTGATGGTAAGTGATACTGCCTGCCCATTAGAATCGCAGCGTGGAGCACAGATCCGCTTACCGCCCCGAGACATGGGATGTTTCGTCGTTTACCTAGAAATTTCAATGGCTAAAGTGGCCTTTCAACCGAAACACCGTAGTGTTAGCACACTAATCATTTGCGGCAAAAAGAGACACCGCGGTAGTACACAGGTAGACTGTCTCTTGTAAAAAGGACCAGGATCAAGTTGAGGACTGAAGAACTAGTTTATATTTATTCCGTGTCTAAACTCAACTACCAGCCTCGTCTTCGCGGGTCCTGTTTTGATACCTAACATGCTACATCATCATCATCAGCCTGTGATAGTCCACTGCTGGACATAAGCCTCCCTTAATACACACTCATATAAACATCCATTAGAGGGTTTTTGGACCGTATCCCACCACGCTGGTCCAATGCGGGTTGGTGGGTGCTACATGCTACAAAATTACTATAATTACTTCATGATTACATCTATTTTAACATTGGCTAATGCATACAAACATGTTTTAATTAGAAACTAGTCTTCAAAGAGCGAAATGGCTAATGTGAGTTATCCCAAAGAGATAGACATATCACATCGCAAACCTATAACTTTTTATAGAGCTTCTAGTAGTAATAGTAATACTGTGATTTTTTTAATCTACCTAGTAGCGCTCAGCTTACTATAACTCAAAAATATAGCGAGAATTGACTCGTGTTCTATAATATATAGTTACTGTTGTAACAATCCAGACAACAGTAAATAGGCATCTAAAACTATTTTTTCGTTTAGAGTTTAAAATAAAGTCGTAGTTAAACGGCAATATAGATTACATTCTTGTCTAGCGATCATTGGCCATATTCATTGAAATCTAAAATTATGCCACGAAACTGACACTATATTCGTATTGGGTGTGACGTTTAAATAAAGTTAATAGTTAATTAATTTCTAGCAACAAATTAAAAGACTAATAACTGGAATGACTTAGTGTAATGTAGTCTTGGTATTCACGATATTTTATCTATTATTTATTATATATTTTACCATATATTTATTATATATTATTTATATATTTTACCTATTATTTAATTTAATTCTTAATACATAAATTATGATTGTTTTGAGTATCAGCATTTTATCAGCATCAACATTAGCAATTATTAAATAACTTTAATAGACAAGCAACTAACTTTACTGGAATAACTATAATCATGACTTTGAACCCGTTACATTCTTCGTTCAACACGTGAGATTCCTCTTGTCGCATGGAATTGAAATCAATTGCAGTACAAAATATGCTGTCAGCTTTCATTCAACGTTAATTCGTTAGGCACGGCTGAATCAGTATGTAACGTGCATATTGTTATAACATTAATAAGCCCGTGGATAAATAATAGCTGTGAAATTACCCAATTTGAGTTATGCTCAGATGGCTGTTACTATCAAGATCATCATAAACAGTCTTCAGTCCACTGCTGGACATAGGCCTTTTTTAATGAGCACCACGCCGGCGTCCATTAAAAAGAGTTGCTCATAATTGCCTCCCTGAGCAGACGGATTGGCAATTGACTAATTGCACTTGTACTGCGGATCTGTCTTACTCCCGCTGTAAGGCAGATCCGCCGTCAAATGAGCGGTGGGATCGTCATATCTGTACGCCATAGGCTGTTACTATATCATAGAATAACTCTGAGCGCTATGCAGTCATTTAGTACGTGAGTAAATGGACTTTCTTTGGTAGAGGTGAGTAATTACGACTACTTATTAATATACGGTTTCTTAATAAAACCGTACATTAATTAAACGAAAAACCTAGTGCCCTACAATAATAGTGGAGCTGGAAGTCTGCGCAAGGTCATATATATATATTGAAGTTTGAGTTTCCAGATAAATATTTCTTCTTATGAATGAAAGATTGCGATTTTTACATATGTAAAATGTTTAATATATCAGCGGTCGCGTATGACGTAGGAAAAATTTACGTTCGCAATAACCTTGCTAAAATATTTGTAATACGCTAAAAAGCTGGACCATAGAAATGTCTTAGTACCATAAATCGTGTAATTATACCGGTTTTTGCTGAATCGATTACACAGTTTCGGATCGTGCCCATTGTTTGTAATAACCATGTTTATTAAAACGAAACGTTGACGTCAATTATTACTTAGTAATCTAGGGTTTATAAATGTCTATTTCAAAAACATTTAAACGTTGGTAATAGTAGATTACACCATATTTTATATGTTTCGTAGTTCCCGCCGGTACTGAGGTGTCGACGTTACGGCCGACTTCCTTCTAAAAGGATGCTCAAACCATTACCCAAAACGTTTATTTTTCATTTACCACGTGTGGACAACGAGTGGACACCGCGTTAAGGCGTTGCGGAGTGGCTGCCGGGTAGTTCTAATGAACGTTCACGGTAGCATTTGGCAGCGGTCAAGCATAGCTTTGTGTTGTAATGATTATATTGTATTTACATTGTTTCTTCACGTTATTTGGCTGAGGTCTTTTGATTTCAATTCAATTTAATGTCAATTGCGAGAACCCTCACCGATGTCATAAGCGAATAAGGATCATTGATGGGTCAAACAAATATACAAAATTTAAACAGAACAACACGATAAGTATCTAGAATAAAAAAAAAAGCCAATTTACTAAAAATACACAAAGAGTAACTTATATTAGATGAAGGTTAATTTAAAACATAAGGAATCGTGCGTTAAAAACTTGGGCATAATTTTTAAATACTGCCTCCGTAGCCTAGTGGTATAGGCGTGTGCCTTAAAAACTGGAGGTCGTGGGTTCGAATCCTGCGGGGACTCAACAAATTTTCATTGTTGTTTCCTAGTTGGTTAGGGCGATTTGGGCCGATCATCCAATTGTCTGAAAAGTAAGATGATCCATGCGTCGGATGGGCATGTAAAAAGTCGGTCCACCCACCAACCCGCATCAGACCAGCGTGGTGGGATACGGTCCAAAAATCCCCTAATGGATGGAGGTGTATTAGGGGAGGCCTATGTCCAGCAGTGGACTATCACAGGCTGATGATGATGAAATATAAACCAATTATCATGTTTAATATAAGGGTAAACAACATAAATACACGAGCATAAAGGTTTACACAACTTTTACTATATCTGTCAAGAAATATCTATAAAGAAAGAACGGAATGTATCATAAATAATAATAAAATTCTATATTAGAGCGTATTTCGTAGGAGATATAATACTCTAACTTAGTTCACAAGTGTACGCGCAAACACAGATGCATTCCCTATTCCGTCTATTTCATAGGCCGATGGGATGAAAAACTGACACGACTTTTACATGGACGCATGCATATTTTTTATATTATATATGCAATAGGTTAATCAATAAATATTGAGTCCTCGTAGGATTCGAACCCACGAACTCCTAAATACAACTAGGCTACGGATGCAGTGTATTATGATAGCGTGTACGAAACCACGCGTGGTTTATTAACAAGAAATAGTTTTAATAATAGCACGTTAAAAATTAATTAAAACTAGATTTTGCATGCTATTGTTTACAAATACCAAAGAAAATAGGGTTCTCCAAATCGATATATCCATCAATTTTATTATCAACTCCGATCATGTTCAAAAGGTTAGTTGATCAATTTATTCCTATTAAATGGACCGATAGATCTTGTTTACCGGTAGTTAGTATGCAAATATTAAATCTAATTTCGATTACTGCATTCAATATCGCCAACAAATTGTTTAGTTCAACAAATTCAGTTTTAATTTATGCAGAAAGGCCCATTTCAGATTTATTATCAATAGTATTGGCCACGCCAGTTCGCTTATACACATAAATATTATGAGATTCGTTTTTTAAATCAATATTTACGATTAAATATAAAGTTGAGTAGTAAATAACTTAATAATCAACTCTAAACTTACCCCTAAACATCATACCTTCTGAATAATAAATAAGGAGACGCTCTTACACTGATAATGTTCAGAAGGAAAAAACATAATATATAAAGACAAACTATTAAATATTCTCAGTATCGTAAAATTATTAAAATCGGTCTACCTGCTTAAAAGTTAGTAACAAACCAACTCTGATTTCTAAATATAAGCAATACAATTGGTATGCTATTTAAAGTTACATTGAAAAGTTGAAGCATTTTCAATTCCAGCCAGTATTACAGTTCACGGTTATGGTTATGGATTAGTAAATGTGATTTTCAAGTTGGTACTTATTTAAATAACTTTGCCCTTGGACCATATTGAAAGTCAACGTTTTGTAGCTTCCATGACCTTACAGAGACTTCTTTAGTTCCTAGTTTTTTGTCACGCTTCATATTCAGCCGTGTTTATAATTAAAAAAAACGCAAATTATATTTTTTTTAAAGACAAGGTATTGACGTGCGCTAGCTTAGTCATGAAAATTTGAGGATGTTATGAGTCTAAATAGAGAATAGTTATTAAAGGATATCTCAATAAAAAACAGTTAAGTTTACGACTTAATAATGCTACTATTATTAATACAATTGCATTACAATTATATCTCTAATTCCATAGTTTATTTTCAGATGCCATATTATATTGATATTTCGCGAGCTCTGATCTCAAATTGAAACGTAAAACGGATTTCATGCGATTAATAACGGCAATTTGTTTGAGCGCAGCCGAAATAATTCATTGTTCCAACTCGGTACATCTCTAATGGCGGACGATCATGCTCCGAGTCGAGCGTTACTGGGTGAAGGTCAAAACAAAATGGCGGAGATTCGCGCCATATTGTTACCCGCCTTGCGTCGAGATCACACCGAAGGCAGAAGACCTCTAAGGCCTAATAACAATACCTTTCACGATTAATGCCGACGGCCTTCTGAGGCAAGAAATGCGATGTCTCGCTTTAAACGATTTTTATTCATTAGCTTTAAATACGCCATATCAATTAACCTGTATCTAACGCAAGTTTAACAAGATTCACTGTTGCAATGATAGCAAGCAAATGAGCAGTGTAAGGGCTCAAGATAAGAAATAGTTTCTTATGTATCTACTATTGAACGTATTATAATGTATAATATATACTGTTAAATGTATATTGTAAAATCGGCAAGAAAAACTGTTCTTCATTCGTTCGTTTCGTTCTTCAGAGTAAATGCAAATGTACTGTCTATCTACTTATATTTTTTTAATGTAGCGATTAATGGATTACCACGTTTTTTCTGGTGGTAAGCGATACACCTTGCCCATAAGATATGCCGCGTATGCCGACAGAAGTTCACTTGCCGTCCTAAATCATAGGATATCGACTCGTTAACTCGGTAATTACAACCTTTAAAAGGGACCCATTTATACTACCAAGTAACATCTAACTCTGCCTAAAATTCAGATATGGTCACAATCCGCCCAAATGTAGATCTTAATTTAGATATATATCATCCCCAACTTCCTAAAATAAAGTTCCATAAATAAGCTTCCTGTATTCCCTTGGTGTTTCGGGTTCACAATGCCGTCTTCCTTTTGAGTAAGAAAAATTACATTACATCTTCGTGCAATATATAAGGCCGAACTGACTGTAAACTGTATTTCTAACTTGTTTGCCCTGGTAAGAACGGAGATGATAGCCATGAACTATTACTATAATAGTATGCAGGAAGAATTTTTTCATAAAAAACTCAAAATTAAATAACTAACTGATAGTATATACTTTTTGTAGATCGTACAATACAAAGGTATTTAAACAAAGAACGGATGGATGACAGGATTATTTTTATGAAAAAAAAATACCGTAACTATACTATAGAGATTTGTTCTTTGTTTTTTTTTATGAGCCGTTTGATATATTTACTAAAAAACTATTAAAACTGTTGATCTCTAGTAATACCGTTTACCAAAAAATGTATGCTGTAAATTGGCCCCCAATTTATCGACAACTTTACGGCTTTAAACTAAATAACACACACCCCAATCAATATTTAAAAAATATTTAAAAACGGATATTGAAGCCAATGTAGAGGCTTGCGGGTCAAATAATAAAAGTTACCATTGCATTCTAAGCACAGTATGCTCATGAGTACGCAAGTAGGGAGAAAGTGGAACGTCTGCATTTAAGCTGTAGTATATTGATTTTTGTTATATAATATACATCTTATATCATTAACTGTGAGTGTTTCTATACAAGGAACAACCCAACAAATAAAATATGTTAATAACGATTAGTACGAAACTATTCATAAAAGCTTATGCTCAGCAATAATCTCCCTCGTCACAATGGGTTACACTAGGAAGAAAATAGTTCCCCCCCGAACAGGTTCTCGCTTTGACGTAGCGGTGGGGCTCAGTACCTGCGGCTTGGGTACAGCCGCGGGGAAGCTAAGAGGAACCTGGCCGGCCGTGGAGGAGGCTGCTCCAAGCGGGCTGAACAAGCCCGCTTTGGATGCGCCTTTGGAGGGTACGAGGGACGGGTTGCAGGAGGTAGACGTGCCGCCCTTCCCGTCCCTCGCAACCAGGGTGGTGTCGCGGGGGAAGAGGAGTGTCGGTATTCCGTAGGCCGCTCTCCCTATCCTCCGCGACTCGGCGGAGCCGCACCGCTGATGCGGTGTGGAGGGCCCGTGGGAGGAGGGGACATTCGGCATGGTGTCGTCGATCTCTCCTCCTTCTGCGGCCGAAATGGAGCTAGCGGCGGAGCGCAACATCGGAGCCGCCGCTGGGGGCTGGGAGTTTGGTCCTTGCTTGGTCGGGAAACTCCTGGCTCCCATGGCCCCTGAGTAACAGACTCGGGGGAGTCTGTTACCTAACTAAAGGGGCCGAGAGGAAGGGCGAGCTGGTTCCGACGCGCCCAGTGGGAGGCAGATGGCCGTAGGGCCGAGATGGGGTGCTTCGGCGGCCAGCGCTGGTGGGGTTGCAGATGAGTGCAAAAAGTTCCTGTGACCCCACCCTAAAGGACGACGTCACGAAGGAACAACGTGGTGGTTTTAGTCGGTGCGAGTCCGACATAACCCGTCTTTGCCCCCGCGAGGACGGGTATGCGTAGGCATTTCCCCACGGTAAAAAAAAAAAGAAGAAAATAGTTCCCCCGAACAGGTTCTCGCTTTTTCATAGCGGTAGGGCGCATTACTTGCGGCCTGCTCAGCCGCGAAGAAGCCAAGGGGAACCTGGCCGACCTGTAAGACCGCCCGTGGCCAAAGCGGCCTTGTTCAGTCCGCTTTAGATGCGCCTTGTTAGTTGTGGTGGACGTGGATGAAGGCGGCAGGCGTGATACCATGCCTGTCCCCTGGAGCCTGGGAGGCGTCGCAGGATATATCGCCAACAAATTGTTCAGTTAAATAAATTCTTTTTTAATTTATGCAAAAAGGCCCATTTTAAATTTATTATCAATAGTATTGGCCACGCCGGTTCGCTTATACACACAACTATTATGCGATTCGTTTTCTTTGGTCAATATTAACGATAAAATATAAAGTTGATTGGATTGAAAGTAAATAATTTAATAATCAATTTTAAACATATTACCTTCTGAATAATAAATATGTAGTCAGTTTTCCAGCCTGATAATATTCAATAGAAAAAAAATAATATACAAAGGTAATCACCATTACATATTCTCAGTAAGTACCGTGAATTCATTAAGCTGCTTAAATACTTAAAAATAAAAATAAGTCTAGCTGGCGCATCCAAAGCGGCCTTGTTCAGACCGCTTTAGATGCGGATGCTTTAGGTCGCGGTGGACGTGGACGAAGGCGGCAGGCGTGCTACCATCCCTATCCTCTGGAGCCGAGGAGTCTGGGAGGGAACATTCGACATCATGTCGTCGATTTCTCCTCCTTCTGCACCGACATGGTGCTAGCGGCGGAGCCCAACACCGAGGCCGCCACTGGGGGCCGGGAGAATTGCGTCTTCAACATCGACAAATACATTCGACATTCGGCATGGCGCCGTCGAACTCCTTTCCTTCTGCGGCCGAAACGGAGCTAGCGGCGAAACATAGCCGATTCCGAGCGTTACATATTCGGGGAATTCACCTACCCATTAATAGGGGACGAGACGAAGAGCGCGACGACGCGCCTAGAGGCAGATTTATGATGTTATGGTCGTTTACCCAGTAAATACGCTGGCTACGGAGTCCTTGAAACAGGAGCACATTAGTATTCTCACAATACTTTGCACAAATAAGTAATAGCGTTAACAACATTTCCGTCCCATAAAATTACCTCCTTCTTGTGTATAAAGTAACTTCACAGAGAAAAAATGAGCTAGCATATTGGAGTATACCTATTCTAAAAATGTAAACCAAAGCATTGAGTAGCCCGAAGGTTTTTGTGGTACTTTTGGAATAGTTCACCGAAGGTAGATTTTTTATACGGTTTTTTAACATGATACTTTTTATTATATATTGGATAAACTACATTATAGTCTTATGTATTATGACCTAAAAGATATACTGATATATAAACTAGATTATTGTAAAGTTTCGTGAAAGTCCAAGAAGTAGTTAGCAAGTCAAAAAGTAAAAAAAAATCAAACCTTAACAACTCTTGCATTAATAATATTAGTAGGAAAGTAGGATCAAACATGGTTAGTGGTTTTTTCGATGGCTTGCACAATTTCTGGATAAGCAAGATGTGACGTCATGGACTGAGGAATTACGTCGCTGTTAATTCTAGTGATCGCTTCTCATTAGGTAAATATCGCACATATCATTACGTAAAAAAATAACATTAACTTTGTCCGATAGTTCTTCGATATCATAAAGCGGTACACATTCGCTGTACACAAACGACTAGGCGTGCGTTCACGGAGCCATCACGACCTTGCTATCACCGATTCGTATCCGATTTCTGTTAAGGTTCATAGCGCGCGTTTCATACATCCGGCTTGCGACGTACGCATTTTTTTACGTTTAACTGTTCGTAAAATCATAAATGTATAATTAATTATACCGAAACAAAATAACAAAGACTCTTGCACTTAAAACTATTTATTTTTATTTTATATTGCGATGGAAAATGAAACTTACAGTTGGATATTTAACTGCCTTGCCTTCGTAGCTTAGTTGTATGGGCTTGCGATTAAAAACCACGAAGTCGTGGGTTTGAATCTTGCGTGAATTTAATAACAACTTTTGCTTATTGTTTCCTTGATGGTTACGGCGGTGAGGTTACCTGATTGTCTGTGAACTGATACTGAGACATGTGTCGAATGGGCATGTGATATGTCGGCCCTGCGCTTGATCTTTCGGCTAGGATAACATTATTATTATTTTGTGTGCGTTGTGATGCGGTCCAAGAACTCCATATTTGGGAAGGCTTGCATTAGGTGAGGTCTATGTCCAGCAGCGGACTAACGCAGGCTGATGATGACGATGATGATTGTAATTCAGATAATATATCTAATTATATTATAAAATCTGATTCCGATAAGAAATGCTAATACCACCAAGAATGGTTTGGACTTTTTAATAATACTTCTTATGAGCAAAGACTATCGCTTGCCATTATATAAGAGATTTGCTGGTTTCTTTTGAAATTTGAAAATATATACGCCACAATACCAATCACCACACGAACTAAGTTAGTCTCACTACTGTTACATTTTGTATTTACACGAGATAACGGCTCACACACTTCTGTAGTGAGGTGAGAAAAGTAAACCGTGATAAAACTTCGCTTATTTGCCCTCCGTGAAAAGGAAACAGAAGCAGGCTTCTGTTCAGTCATTTCCGCGATTCTAAACCATATTCTAATCCTAAAGTAAATATTATTACAGATATAGGATTATAACGATGCCTTAAGATGAGTCGGCGGGTGTGGTGCAACACTTTTGATTAATGGAAACAAGACGTGACCTCTTTTTTGACCTTACTCCACTATTACAAACGTTTAATAATATTAAATCTGTATTCTAAGTTCAATTGTCTGCTGTAGTATTACGATTACTTGGAAGTAGATTATTTTGACACATTTCAATAAATATTAGGGCGTTATGGCCTAGTTTATAGCGACTCCGTTTGCTAGTAGAATAGGTGTGTGCTTTAGAAATCGGAGGTTGTAGGTTCGAATCCTGCGAGGACTTAAAAATTTTCATTGTTGTTTCCCAGTAGGCTAGGGCAATTTGGGCCGATCACCCGATTGTCTGAAAAGTAAGATGATCCATGCGTCGGATGGGCAAGTAAAAGGTCGGTCCACCCACTAATCCGCATTAGAATAACGTGGTGGGATATGGTCCAGAAACCCCCTAAATGGAAAAGGCTTTTGTCCAGCAGTAGACTAACGCAGGCTGATGATGACTGCCTTGATTACAAATAGACGAATAATTCTTTTGTTAAGTTGTAATAACAAGAAATAACTATTTTTGTTCTGCATGGGCAAGTAAATAGGAGAACTAGATACGAAGCGGCCGAGTTATTATAAGAAAAATATTGATGGATTAGGCAAAGGACGATGAAAAAATGGAGTAATGAGTGTTTTGACGCAAGATGAAAAAAAGTCATGTTTTCCCACCCTAAAGGACGGACAACGGCAAATTGATGATGATTTTGTCAAGTATTTTACTCAACATTCAACAATAAAAAAATTAAATTTTTCTTAACAAAACTTTGTTTGTCATTCCACATTTATTCTCTTTGACTGTTCAAAAAGGATCTTTGTAAAATAGGTACATGAGGCGACGAGGTTGTCAATAATAAAATGACATGACACCATGACGTTAATACAAGGGAATACGCATATAGGGTACGTTCGTGCCACTTCATAACGTAGGTAAGTAATTTACAGACAGCTAGAAAAAAATGTTTTTTTTTCTCATCGAAATTTTTTCAAGAAACAAAAAATTTCTTTATGGGACATATTTTGCGGTATATTGAATTAGTGTACACCATATCATGATAAAAGTTTCTTTTATAAATTCGCGAAATGGAATTCAATTTACCGATAAGAATAAAAGAAATATTTATCGGAGGTAACGAAATGATCCACCAGATATTCAGAGTTATAGAGAAATTTCAAATACAATAGCAATTGAAGTCTGATTTTTAGTTGTTTTATTTTTATGTACGCATATTTATTAAAAATAAAAACTAAGCGTCACTGTAAACTGCTGGCCTAGTGGTATAGGCATGTGGCTTAGAAACCGGAGGTCATGGGTTCGAATCCTGCGGGGACTCAACAAATTTTCATTGTTGTTTCCTAGTCGGTTAGGGCAAATTGGGCCGATCACCCAATTGTCTGAAAAGTAAGATGATCCATGCGTCGGATGGGCATGTAAAAAGTCGGTCCACCCACCAACCCGCATTGGACCAGCGTGGTGGGATTTGGTCCAAAAAACCCTCTGATGGATAGGGGTGTATTAGGGGAGGCCTATGTCCAGCAGTGGACTATTACAGGCTGATGATGTATGTTGTATGTATGTATGATGAAAACAAAGTAACCATTGCAACAAAGCGCGATGAATGTCGAAATGTTGTTAATCGATCGATTGACATCTCGGTGACAATCCGTCAACAAGAACGCTCGTTGCCATGGGTTACAATGTTTACAACAATTCCGAATCTTATTTGGTTATTCGTATATATTGAGTTAGTCGTATTTACATTAACTAATTATTATATTGAAAACAAATATTACTCACCATGTAAACCATTAAGTGCCTTTTTGCTGGTCTCCACGATCATGGGGTTGTGTCGGAACACTGTCGGGACAAAAAAAATGTTATTACAATCTCTATTTTGAATAATAAAATAAAAATAGAGAGGTCTATTTTCCTTGGCGTTTTAAAATACAGTCGATACAATTTATATTTTTAAGCAACAAGTATCAGTTTGATTAGATTTTCGGTGATGAATACAAAAGTGCATTGCGTCATCGAAAAATAAATCGTCTAAACTCTAAACAAATTTTTCACGCAAATAGAGTAGAGCAATTGCACCAAATTCGCTAGATTTCTTTGTGTATTTCGTCAGAGCAATGGTTGTAGGAAGCAATGATCAATTTTATCTGTTCCAGGTGGATCGTCCAAGGAAATATTATCCGAGTCCATTTTTTTAAAAAAATTGTTACGTTATATTTTTAATAATCAGGGCATATCCCTTACCGCCGGTAAGTGTACTATTATCGCGATGCTCAATATAATTGCGACCCTCTTGAAAACGATGTCAACCTGTTAGTTATTATAGAAATAATATGCATTTAATAGATTGAAGGATCAATTAATACCCAGATGTAGACGAAAAAGGTTAAGGCGTTTTAGTAGCAGAGTAAAATAGAACGTGGCTGTGACCCGTCAGCTTAGCCCGCCTTATGAAATTGTAGACTGGTCAACGCATAGTCACAACAATGATAACTGATAATGAATGATCAGAGTGATCATGACTTTTAATCAAAAATAAATACTAGACAATTTCCGCCCTAGCCAAACTCCAGTAATAGGTTACCTGCCAGTTACGCCTACCAATTTATAATTGTTAATCTAGAATATTTAATAAACACCACCTTCCCGGAACGTGTCTGTTTATATAAAATTAAAGCCTGCACGACAATTATCGATCATAAATTATTTATAATAACAGGAATTATTCATCATTAAGGTTTAGTATGACTCGCTCGGTGTGCGGGCACGAGTTCAATTAACAATAATCGACGGGCAAATCCTGTCAGTGCGTGGATCAATAAAATATTTATAATATTTATATTACACGCAATAGTCGTGATACGTGTTGGTTACTCAAGCAGAGTTAAGGATGGATTTGAAAAAAACAAGTCTAATCTTAAATACTGATGGCACTAAAAGGGAACGCGTTCCTATTGGTGCGCCGCCATAATAAACTGCCACGAGATGTTTAACCAATAAAAAAGTACGACGCTGTGCCGTCAATGGAGTTTCTATTCACGTTATTTCCATTTCGTATTGATCTACTAGGGTATTAGTACAGATCACTGGATGTGTGCATTCATTTCTTATGCGTGTGTGTATACATATGAAGCATAGCCTGAGACATTAAATAATTTCAAACTGAGGAACCGATAGAAACAGAGTGGCGCCAGTAAGTAAGTCGTTATTAGAACGCCATTTATGTATTATCGTCATTTTCCTGCTACTGACCACTAAATGGATAGCTGGGCCTAATGAATCTAAACATAAATTATCCGTCTAAATATTATATCTAAATATAAATTTCGAGATTTCCAAAATGCCTACATTACCTAAGGTTAAAAAATTATAACTTATGTAAGACATTATGACCGTGGTTTAATTACTTAGGGAGTGAGTCGGTAAAACTGAATGGTATAGGCGTGAGCTTTACAAACCGGAGGTCGTGGGTTCGAATCCTGCGGGGACTCAACAAATTTTCATTGTCAATCAGCCCAATTGTCTGAAAGGGAAGATGAAGTCGGTCCACCCACCAACCTGCATTAGACCAACGTGGGATACGGTCCATAACTCCCTAATGGGTTGGGGTGTATTAGGGGAGGCCTATCTTCAGCAGTGGACTATCACAGGCTGATGATGATGAGACAGTTAAAAAAAAATCGCTAATGGTTGCCAGTTATACAATGATAAAACATATTTTCAGAACAACCTGTTCATATAGGTAGTAAATTTCCTTTAATATTTTGACTGGTTGCTAACTTTTACCGAGAAGTTTGAAAGTTTACGTTTTAACTTTAGAATGCTAAAAATTGAGCTCTATAACAAATTGTTTTAAAATGTTGCTAAAATTTATGAAATCATGTAGTTGATGCGACAGTAAACAAACTATTTTACTGCTAAAATTATTAATTTTTGTTCATTGAAAGACAAAATTCAACACGGAACCGGAAAAGATTTGCAAACATACAAATCATTAGATTCTGCTACGCCTGAAGATGATATTGAGAACTATGCAACTGAATTTTGGAACTTACTAGATTTTCCAGGATAAAGTCTACCCACCGTACAAAAATTAATATCGTATTCATGTGATACGAAGTTCGTGGAAGCAGCTAGGTGTTAACAAAAACAAATCTTAAATTCTACATTAACAATGGAATATCGTGTGATTAATGATTCACGCCGATGTTTCTATATTTACACATATCAGTGTAGTTTAATACCGACATTTCTAAAATAACTGACACCGACGCCTATAGACATTGGCAATACCAGGGGAATCACCAACGCGCTGCCTATCGTGAGACATATGTTACTTCTCGTTCACCCCACAAGGGATACGCTGGCTACAGTGCCCTTTAAACAGGAACACGATTGTGTTTTCACACTACCACTAAATTACGAACTGATAATGACTCATCTACAACCGCTTTAAATTACTACGCCTCTCCTATTACTTGCCGATGGTGAAGTTTTCTTTGAATGGCATCTAACGGTAAAACCATTACTTACTTTAACTAGATGACATAAAATAATTAGTGATAGTAATTATTTACATTAATCAAAAGCAATTCTTGCTAGACTCAAAATTCCACTGATTTCAAACTTCAAAAGATAAAATACTCTCTTTTCAACTTTAAGTTCGAAATTAGTTACTCGTAGAGAACACGTATGTCCTATTACGGTTTTATTAAGTTCACGACTCTTAATGTTCTATGCATAAATTATTCGTAAGTATCACGCCAAAAGAATCCACGGATTTAAAGTGAAATACAAGAAAAGTCATGAGTCTATTACACATTCTACATTTTATTTGGCAACGGTTCAAATACCACACGACCGGACACACCCGGGGTGGTACTTATATGAAAATACTAAAGGACTAGATAAAATCTTTAGTTTTCCATAACTCGTTGCATATGCGGCAATGCCAAATAGAACTGACATATGATAAGATCTGAATTTTAAGAATGAGTTCACGAATATGTTTATATACTTATCTGTAACATAAAAGCGTTATGGTATTCATTGATACAGAAAAAGTCTTTAGAGTGGATTGGTTGAATTGTTGTAGAGGTATATGGGACCCAAAAAGAGGTATGTTATGGTAATAACTTTATTTACTTTTTTTATTGTTATATTTTATGTATCTATCGCAGATTCAGCAAGCAACAAATCAAAACATAAGTATGACATGAACAAACGTTTCTGCCCACGATGACCGGCATTAGTTGTCCTAAAGCATAACTAAATGAAGAAAGAGGTACAAGATTTCTTCGCAAAAGCATGGGATCGTCAAAATCGGTAGAATCTTGGTCTTTTACAGTTCCACTTTATAGACGTTCATCGTCATCATCAGCCTGTGTTAATACACTGCTGGCATTGGCCTCCCTAATGCACTCCTCCATTTGGGGGTTTTAGACCGTATTCCATCACGTTGGTCCAATGCGAGTTGGTAGGTGTACCGACTTTTTACATTCCTATCCAATGCATGGATGATCTTACTTTTCAGACAATTGGGTGATCGGCCTAAATTGTCCTAACCAGAAAACAACGATAACACAACGTTCTTTCCCCGCGGGTTACGAACCCACGGCCTCCGGTAAATAACGCAAGGGCCAATACCGCTAGACCACGGAGGCGGATAGACGTTAAAAGCGGCAAATGAATTTGCTCCATTAGAGCGGCTCAGCCCATACGTAAGCGCCGTTTTTCGTGGATAGCCCCTTGTAAAATCAGAGGTACTCAAGAACTATTTTCTCGCTGCAATGAGGTCATCTAGTTTCTTAGGTGCTAATTTAGCTTTTACATACAAATGACCCTTAGTTTTCAATGTTTTTGTTTTGCAATAAAAAAAATTTAATTTTGCTCTTGATGTCATTTTTAATCTTGTTAAAACAAAAAAAACCGTCACCAATTAATTTACGGAGAAACAAAAAACGGGTTGTACAGTTATAGACAGCTTTTTGTATAAGGTCAAAGTTCTTGCAAAAGTGTCAAAGGTTTTCGAATGAAGTTCCATTCGAGGAAATAATTTAATATTGTAAAGATGTGTTCATGCTTGACAAGCAGTAATAAAAATAACTATTATTTATTCCTGACGGACAGGTCAGATAAATATGACATGCATAAAAGTAGTCAGAAAATTGCAAAAAAAAATTTGAGATTTCTTAAGATATGCAGCAGGCGCTGTTTAGACCAAGCACTGGAAAGCTTACGTCAGATTAAATTAGGATTATCCGCCAATTTTTTTAACATTTTCTCTTTTAACGGGATAACAACGATGTCGCAATCATTGTCTATTTACAACGAACATTCGGTTGGAAGGAGACAGAATGTCAGCAATTTGTGATTATCCGCCTGTCTACAAAACTATGCAAGATTGACACTGCCTAATAGCTTATATTTTACTATCCCTATCTGCTTAAATAAAGGTTAGCGGAAAGCGTAACAGTGAAGCTGGAAGTATTAAATACGCTATTCTAAGGTTGAGAAAATTATAAGAAAAGTCTTAAATATTATACAAAGCGGACAAAGAGCAGACAAAAATGCATATTATAATTTAATAGAGTCGAGCGCATTCATTATTTATGCCCAAAAAAACCGTGTTAAAGGATACACAACTTACATATATTCCCAACGTATAAATAATAAAACGTCGTTTTTTGCATCCGTTTGGAACTCCGTTTCTTTAAAATTAACTGAATCTTAAGTGGATATAAAAAAAGCTAGAAACGTCATATCGAACATAATTGGGTAATTTAAGATCAACTTCAAGAACTAAAAAGCAATAAATACCAGTAACGAAACCTCTGACGACCCAGCTGCATCCTATTCGAGGACCGCCACTCGGCCACAGCGGCCAGAAGAAACTAGCATTAGACAGCTTTAGAGCATTAGAGTTCATGAGAGGAGTCGACGACCACCGACTTGAAACCATCGTCTGTATTAAGCTTTTAACTGCTAAGTAATATCATCATCATCATCATCATCAGCCTGTGATAGTCCACTGCTGGACATAGGCCTCCCCCAATACCCCCTTTTCCATTAGGGGGTTAAATAATAAGATAACAATAAATTTATATAAACACATAACTAGAAATTTGTATATTTTAGTGTAATTGAAATAAATCTTTCCATTACATCAACAGATTTTAACCCATTTTTTCATACGAAGTCTCAAAAAAAAACTAAGAATCAGTTTCGCATACAACAGGTTAACAACCTTTACAGATTTTATCATATATAACATAGAATTTCAGTTTTTAAATATAAATTAATTGTAAAAGCAGACGAGATTTGCATGTCACTTCCTGTCATGAAATAACCATATAACACTAAATGATGTCAATTTGATATCCTTTCTCTACAGATACAAGACAATCTAGCGGAAGCTGAAACATCTTGAACCGGAAATGGGTAAGAAATTCAAATATTTATAAAGAGATAATGTGATAATGCAATCGTTACATTAGTATTATAGTAAGTTGTAACGGTACGCGAATTGTTAATTTTAGTATACGATTTGCTAAATTCAAATAGCACTGAGAGAGATCCTTTAGATCGTAACGACTGTTAAAGTAATAATGCTTATTTATTATTTGACAATTAGTACGCTAAACTTAGAATAGAGTTACAAATAATACATTTATTGCATTTAAAAATGGTTCTAGACTACAAAAAGTTACGGCTAAAATGAATAAACGGTAGCACAAAAATATAACATATTTTGACCGATCAAAAGAAGAAAAGTAATATATTCGGAGCATAAATGTTTTTTTTTATATGTTACCTTGTTGCTCTGCTCCTAGAGCTCCGATTTTCATAATTCTTTTTTTGAAAGTATTACCGATTTTTAATAATTTTGTGATTAATAATTTTGTGGATATGTAAAAATTTAAAAGATTACGGCGTTAAATATAACAACCTCGTGCGTTCAAATTGCAAACATTTGCGAAACCGTGAAAGATAGTCTTCAACTATGTTCTACATAATTGCAATTAAACAACAGCAAACATTTCAAAACTCCTCTATTCCATGTACATTAAACGACTCATAGGCAATATTTTAATTAAGTTAAAGGATATGAGAGATTTAAAATGCGGTAAAATAGCAGAACGGTTTAGTGCAGAGAGCACGTCGATATCCATTTGTATTACGAAAAAGGCTATTTACTGTTTAAAGTCATTGTGTTGATTAAAACAAGAAAATTTAATTTGTTTTAATAAACAGTACAAGATTTATGCTATTAATGGGATGAAAATTGTTACCAGATCCGGATAACGATCGGGGCAGAAGTTTGTGTAACAAATTTGTATTTTAGAAGTAGTAAGGCAGATAAGTCTGCAGCAGAGTAGTTCAGTTTTCTATAATAAAAAGGCACTGTAGCTAGTTAAATTACTGTATGAACGAGACGAGTAATCCCAAGACACCGGAAACCGAAAAGTTTGATATTCGGGCATTTATCATCGCGTCGTTCAGTAACAAAAAAGAAAGATTTCGCAACAAGATAAAAGATAAGAGAACAAGAACAACTTTAACTCTGCACAAGTATTCAACCATCAACCCATACTTGTGACACAACAATTTAGCGTTGAAAATATTAGTGAATCAGCTGAAATCAGCAACTTTTTCTAATTATGCATTAGCTGTTCAACGGACGATCCAATTTATCTTCCTTCTTTTTTTCAAATGACTCATTCTCCAAGGCGGTTTTTGCCGTTCACAATCGTGAACAAATAGCATGGCCGTGTACCGTGTAACATAACGAGAAACACCAAATAAATAAATCAAATCGGACATAGTCCATTTGCAAGGACACAGATACAATGTGACAAAGTTGAATAAAACATGTCACTTGTTAAAATTCATTATTCTTTGAGACATTCTGTAAATGGAATCGTAAGTAAGCGATTTGGTTCTTCTAGAACACAGCGATCGATTTGTGTCCTGTTTGGATTATTGAAGATTAAAGAAAAAAAACTTCAACCTACAATTGAATAAATTTATATATCTGTGCTATAAAACCTAGGAGCTCAAAAAGTAAAACTATCTTAAAATAGAAAACAAACAAACGGATAGAAAAGTGTATATTTTATGTGAACAAAACTAACTAGTAAGTGTCATAGTGGCCTAGGTTATTACTTTTAAGGTCAAATAACTCTTTAAAGCCTTAAGAATTTTATACATAGATTCAGAACTATTATCAGCTCTGTTATAGTTAAAACAATAAGTAGAAACTTACAAACACCTTTAGGGTTTTTAATTAATGGTTTTACCGTGACCTAAACCAATATTAGTTTCTTCTGAAAGTGTTTTATTCGTGTAACTTCAAGAAATAGCGGCAATTAAACACAGGTTAATAAGTCTGTGTAACTGTCTCCGTAGCCTAGTGGTAAGGGCATGTAAAAAGTCGTTCCACCCACCAACCCGCATTGGACCAGCGTGGTGGGATACAGTCCAAAAGAACTCTTAATGGAGAATGGGGGCTTATGTCCAGGAGTGAACTTACACAGGCTGATGGTGATAGTAAGTCTGTTACAGTTTATGCAAATCAATTTTCATCAGAACGACATTTGTACAGATAAAAAAACTATTGTAAGAGAATGAGTTTTAAAGCATTTTTTTTACTGGCATCAAATTGGATAAGTACTACAAATGCGACTATTTCTGCCGCGAACATGGTGTGTAATCATTTCTGTATCCTGGCTCGAAGCTAGTAAAATAACTTGTCAAACAAAACGATCCTATATATCCGGGTGGCAAGCGAAATAGTGGTGTCTGCAATAAGGTTTTTACGTGGGCAGGGCATATAACTTTCCAACAGGTAACTTTACGCTAATTCCGTCGCCTTTTGTATCAAATCTTAAATTATGGACATCTGAACTTTTTTCTTTGGCCTTTAACCTAAGCACCGGAAAAACAACTGAATAAAATTTTACTTTTAGACAGGGCGAATGGTATCTGACTGACACAACCCAAAGGATTCGGTGGATGAATGAGTTGTCAGTAAATTTAGTCAAGACGCATGGTTTAACTCAATTTTCAGATAATTGGGTGATCAGTATATATTGTCCTAACCACGCAGAAATCTTCGATAACATAGAGTTTTTTTGATGCAGGATCGAACCCAAGTCGTCCAGTTTGTAAAGCAAGGGCCAATACTACTATGCCACTGAGACGGCACGTCTTTAGGTAACAATTTTTGTTCTATATTCTAGAAATTCAAGCAACACTTGCGGTTTATTTTACGATTTATACCATGTCGTATGGTTTTAATGTTAGTTGGTAGCCATTTTGATGATGTAGTAAATGTGATGACGAAACAAGAACACGTAAGATGCAATCCTTCATGTCGTAATAATAAAAGTTACACGTATGAAATTACATTTTGCCTATGCAACGAGATAATTCCATTATTATTGGCTATTTTATTTCGTTTACTTGGTTGTTTTTAATACGTTAAACATAGAAAAATTATGATGAATCAAACAAAGACAACTACAGCTTGCGGGCTTTGTATAAAAGTATTAATGGTACAACAGGTGAAGTTTGTGAAAAATAATTAAAGAGAAAAATAAATATAGAAACAATAGGCAGTAGTCTTCAACTAGATTGTATTCGGGCGACACAAATGATTAATATATGCATAAAGGTTCTTTCATACTGAAAAAATAGTGGTACCTTTGTACGTCAAATTACATTAACGTTACATTTTTTATTTAATTACATTTAAAATTTTTGTCTGGGGTATAATGGGTCGGTGATGTTCAGATAATGAAAAATAATATCGGCTAATCAAACGCAAGCACTCAGTAATTTCAAAACCATGAAAATGTTATTGTAAATAAATTTCATTTATTATTTATTCTATTTATTTATTCTATATGACAAACATTTACAAGGCGGACTTAATGCCGATGGCATTATGTTTATAGAAAAAAGTAAAAGTCCCGCTGAATTTTCTATTTGACCTCTGTTCAACGGACCCGAAACTAATTTGTTTTTCCGACAAGGTGGACGTATCTTCGACGATCAATAAGATAGCGTGATTTTTGTTTGTTGAATAAAGATGAAAATTGATTCAGGGTCACTAACCGCCGGATCCGGACAAATTACATAGCTGTTCGTTTCCTACTTAGTTTCCGTTTTGTTACTTTCAAAAATGATTCTATTTCGGTCTTCACAAAAAGAAAATAAACATTTTTAAATAATTTTGCATTTTAAATTTAACATCAAGCTTTCTAAGAAATGAAAAACATAATCTTGATAGATATAGTATACATTTTTCGATGATTTTTTAATTTATTTTCATATACGGCGATTGACCTATTTGGAGTAAGTTCTTAAGTTAATCGCAATTACTCTATATTCTTTCCACAATCTCATGTTCTTGTCTAATTTACCCCTGCATCGTTGCTGAATTCAGTACAAAATCCCGTTTATCTTCACTCTAGCATTAAATTAAAGTATTTATCTTTAATATTACTCATTTAATGCGCTTATAAACACTCCTGTATCAATCTTGCATGACTCAGAAAGTTTGGCAGGCTGGATAAATAAATAATCCTGTTTGAATTAAAGCTAAAAAATCTTTGGTAAACTCAACAAATTCCTCTTATAAAATCGTAATAATAACAAATAATACCTAGTTTAGTCGTAGTTGCAAAGTAAAAGCTTTCTCAGTTTCGAAAAATATTCAAGACATTTTAATGTGCATTCAAAACTGTAAATTTTGCTACAAAATGTCCAATTTCTCGACAGCATATTCTTTTATAGAAGCATACCGAATATACTAACGGATGAGGAGTTAAAGCGACGAACATGACTTTCATCTATTAAAAAATATGCTTTTATACTAGAGTAAGACTAGACAGTGTTCCGAGTATATCTTAGATATTGCTTTCGATTCCTATCTCGAGGCATACTTGTGTTCAAAGCTTCATCACATACAAATAGATTCTATTTTTTATGCATATCATATCGTCATAATTACAACTTTTGAGCTAATGTCAGATTGGCATTTATAATGAACACGACAGAGACTAAATTGTATTGTAATGTACCGAACATGGCATATCGTGAGGTTGAGCGGCGGTTATTTTTTTAAACAAATACATATTTTGAGAAGTGTAATTTCTTTTAAGAATTAATCGTTGTCTTTTGTAGTTTTAATATGTACATAGTACTTCGGCGGATACATATATTTGACAGGTGACGCATTGAACAACAAATTAAAAATATAAACAAATGTACAAAACTCCAAATTTCTTAGAATTTATGCCATAAACATAAGACAATTGATTCGGCATTCAACAATCGGTCGGTAGGTCGACAGAATGAACTACGAAATGAAAAATAATTATCTTGCACAGTTCTCCAATTAATTAGTGTAAAAAAATTGCAATAGTTTTCCTAGAAGCTATTTTTGTAACTAATGAGGGTAGCAGATTGTCTATTAGAAATTGATAAGTGTTATAGAAATATCGTTATACCGGCGATAATGGTTGGATTACATGCCTCCACCCTGAATAGTTCTCTGTAGGTCGTAGTGGGGAGTCTCAGTATCTGGGGACTGCACCAGCCGTAGGAAGGCTAAGATGATTCTGGGCTACATGAAGAATAAGGCTGGCCGTGGAGGCTTTAAGCGAGCCAAGCTAAGCTTTGGACTCCCTCCTGAGGATGCGGAAGACTCCTCCCCTCCTTCCCTCCAAAGTCGCCAAAATGGAGTTGCTTGGAAAGAGAAGAGCCCGGTATTTCGTAGGCCGCACTCACTACTCTCCAGAACACAAAAATAGCAATAACAGAGGGAGAGAGAAGTAAGGAGTTATTTGCTAAGGAGTAATTGATCTCTCTTCTTTATACGGCCACAAGAAGGTTTGCTTCGGAGCCTTAGTTGCTGGAAATATTGTTTTTGCAACCCTAGGTCCCTGCAAGGCGGATTTAGGGTAATCTGTTGCCAATATATAGGGTCCGAGATGAAGAGAACACCTCTTCTCATTTCCTTATAGAAATTATTTAATAAATTAAATAATGATTTTAGTGTATTTATAATATTGGCAATAGTGCGCCATTTGAGCTACAACCAAATAAAGATATTCATACATCATAAAAATGTGAATCTGCTGTAACTAAGACATAGACCTACAGTAGATTCAAATTTTTCAATTTTTTTTTTAAATTCTAATATCTTTATTCAACATAGGAGCGATACAATCACTTATTGATTGTCAAAAATCTACCACCGGTTTGGAAAAGGAGCCTCTGACCTGAGAAGAACCGGCGAAATAAACCCAGCGGGACTTTTTTTGTCATCTTTTAAAAGTAAAAGTAAGCAGTTAAGCAGTGTTAAGATAAATTAAAAATATGTACTTACAAAAGAAAAATACTCCAAAAACTTGTGTAGTGGCCTTGATACATTCAACCATATTTCTTATACTAAAATTAAAAACAAACTACATCTAATACTGGCCTTCTTTACAAAAAAAAGCTACACTCACATCATGACTTAACTAACACCAATACACTAATATAACTAACTATAATGTGACTTGAGAGATTTAAAAATGGTTTTTTTTTAAGTCACATGTTATAATCATTAAAAATTGTAGTTTTGAACATGAAATTTATATGTAAAAGTCAAAAAGAACAATTCCATTATTTGTACAACTAGATTGTGATATCTGAAACAAAAAAAAGTATTGTTAAATACAATTTATGGGACATAAATATACCTTCAAATATAAGAAAAATTTAAAAATTTCAAGCATAACTTTTTTCTTAATTTTGTGCTGACTTTAAATAACAATAAGTTGAGAAGAATGCTAGTAATAAAGCTAAGCTAATGTGTTTTTTTTAGATTTTATTTAATATGTAGAAAATATACATAGTATTTTGCTTATAATTTATTAACAATAAGAAAACCCTTTAACTATGGAATATGTTATAAAAAATATTTTGTAGATGTTATACATGGATAATGTAAAAAGAGTAATATAAAACATTGAACACAAAGTTGTAGTTTTGCTTAAATATATTTCACATTTTATTTGGCATTTCTTAAAAAATTTTAACTGGCACATTTAATTTTTTTATATTGTTACAACATTAGTTGTTTAATTGTCAATTACAAATAACATTATCAAAAAGAAATCACATATTTAGTTACTTTAAACCTTTGTAATGTTCCAGGTCTTTAAGGGTTGATCTCTGGGCAAACGACATGGACATACATGGTGGAAAGTGTGGACTACTCTATCAAAATGAGATTGGACCATAGATCAGATTTCATACATCTCAATCAGGTATCTACTTGACATCTACTTTTTACTGAATGATAAATGCATTCTTAATAGAATTATAATTAAAACCAAATATAATGTTAAATATATATTACTAAACTATTAATAAAATTAATCAACATAAATATCTCAATTAAAGCTTATTATGAAGGTGGACATATATATGTTTAACTTAGTACATTGGATCCTATTTAGTTAAAGAGAACAAATTAAAGTATGGCTGTATTTAGCTTTGTTAAGCTTTAAATTTACATATGTAGTCCATTTATTTTTATAAAAAGGGGTGTTAGGTTCATTCTTGACAAAAATTTTGAAAATCTTAAATTTGAATCATTCGTTAAAATATATTTCACAAGAACTTAAAGCAGTTAAATTTATATTTAAACAGTAACTGTAAGAGATATTTCAAAAATGTGTAATGTGTAACTTTTTGCTGAATTTAAATTTAAATATTGCTTGTGGTATGTTTATTCCTTTCCATTTTTATAACTTGATTTTCTACACGTTTTCATAAAGAATATCTTAATTATCAAAGACTCAACAACGCTGAAAATTATATGAATTAATTTTCCTTACAATGTCTACAAAACTTTCCCAATATTTAATGCCATAATAAGTGAAGTCTACATACCTTATTAATTACTATATTACAGCTTGTTTCTAATACTTTGCCACGTACTTCACATAATTTAGCTAAGCCACTTCTAAAGTTACTTTTTGTAACATTTAACCACCAAAAACCAGCGTCATTCATTGAAGAAAAAAACAGTTCCATACGTCACGTAAATATTTTCATCGAACTGTCAAACTCACAACTAATAAACATTAAAGACATCTGTGTCAAAAGAAACTTTAGAAAAACGGAACGTTAACTATGTTCCAGAGTAAATTATTTAATGAAATACTTTAAATAGTAAAATTCGATTCAATCGTGCAATTATTTCGTACTGTGGTTCTTGAGAAAAACACAGCTATGCCGCTTAGACGGCCTTCTAACACTGCATAGGTAATGTACAGTACGATACTATAAGATATTACGGCATTTGCAACCACTCGTTCAGCCGGTTTACGCGCGAACTGCACTACAAGCCAGGCACAATACAGATATTGAACACAATGCCATAGAAATTATGGAATTAATTATAAATTCATTTTATTTTCCACTTTAAGTTAAGGAATAATCAGGAGTGCATAGTAATTCTGCTCACATTTCTAATTTGAATATTTTATATCAATGTATTTCCTCTATGTTATAAAACACGTAACAAAAACATATTAACTTACTTTAAAAAAAATTTAAACATTTTTTATATTTCTTACTCAAGCGCCCTCTTTTGACGAGTAGCCATCGAAATAAACTGAAATATATTAAGCAGTCTAATATGGATATTGTACTTCAACAATCTTATGTTGAAAAATATGGGCCCATTGCGAGTGATTTTCGTATTTTTTAACAGAAAATAATATTAAAAATACCAATGGAAAATAAGGAAACATAATATATCAATATAAAAAAACATATATATAAAAATCAGTAATGGTGATTTTATTAGTGTCCGACTCGAACTTTCGGTTTCGGTTTCAGGTTTCGCCGAGTTTCGGCCAAAAATCAAGTTTCGAGCCGCAGTTTCGGTTTCGGCCAAATTGGCGAAACTTTTGCCGAAACCGAAACTGGTTTCAAAGTGTTTTCAATTTCAAAATAGTAGCGAAAGTTAAATGTATCATTGCTACAATCGAGCTCAGATCAGTCGATTTTAGTTCAGACAAACATTCCAAGTTTGACAAAAGAAATTGAGGAGGAACAAATAGTGAGATCAAAATATATATTCAAATTCAAATTGAAATTCAAATATCTTTATTCAATATTGAGTTTACACTTACTTATTGATTGTCAAACTACCACCGGTTAGGAGAAAGGACGCCTCAGACCTGGAAGAACCGACGAAAAGAAACTCAGCGGGCTATTTTTATGTCATCTTTTAAAAATAATAAACAATTTGATCATTCGCATTACATATTATGCAATTTTGAAACAAGACATGGAGCGGCATTCCATTACCAGGCTGTTATTATTAAAAATTCATTAATATCGTAATAACGTTTAAACGTTCCATTGACTACCTTTTAAATTTGTTAATAGTTAAATTCTGAACGTTTACTGGTATTTTGTTGTAAAACGTATATATTGTCCCATAAAAGACTTACTTTTTCTTCGCTAGTCTAGTTGCTGGAAGAATTAAATTATATTATACTCCTTGTGACAAAAATAAATACAAATAATACTGGAAAGTAGTAGCTCAGATATTTGTTGTAGTTACATAAAAAAATCTTCTTGTCTCTTTACTTTTCTGAATGCAGTCATTTTTTTTGCTATATGTGGCGAAATGTTCTCGAAAAAAGAAAACCTAAAGTGCAACCTTATCATTGCAAAAACCGCTGTTATAAAAAGTTAACAACACCAAAGATTATTGCAGCTCAAAGGCAACCTTATGAGAAAGAGACTGCTCTGTCATAATCAATTGTCCTAAAGTGGACTACTTAATTTCGAGTAGGAGAACGTACACGGAAGACGAACGTGGTTGCAGACGTCCATCGAAGCCAGTAATCAACAAGAAACAATAAGAATATGCCATATTCGAAAAACTGTTTTAGGATTAAAGAATTACCATCTGATCCTAATCCAAAGAAACGAGCACTCATAGAGGTACTCAACCATATTGACACAAATTTTGAATACGAGAAAAGTCTCGCAAGATGGGTGCCAGAATCAGAAACAAAATCGACTTCGAAGATATCGTTGGACAGTTTTGAAGTCCAAAAACTTTAAATCAGTTTGTGGCAGTGGACGAAACAGGGTTTATCCGAAGGACTTCAAGCCTGCATGTGATATATGGCCTGGCCAGGGTATGACCTCAATATTTTGGGACTCAGAAGTGATATTGTTGTTTGATTACCTAGGGCATGGAACCATCTACAGATTATGCAGCTTAATACCAGGGTTAGAAATGCCGTCAATAAAAAAGAAAGGCAAACTTTGAACGGGCGAGCTGTTTCATCTTGACAACGACCGACATAGGTTGGCATTAGCGATGCAACCGTTCGCATGCAGCGCAATTGGTTGAGCATCCTCTTTCACCAGATCTGGCGTCTAGCTTTTTCATCCTCTCTCCAAATTGATACAAATACTTAAGAGGAAAGTGTTAAAACTATATATAACAAGTAAACGATGCCGTGGTGACCTTTTTAAGACCAAGACAATCCTTTTTGTAAAGGAATTGAACCATTGGAAACTTGGAACGCTGGACTTGGTGTGTAGGTGGACTTGGATTATGTAGAAAAAATAAATAATTGCTATCATAGTCATTATTTGTATCTCATTTTTACTTTTTGATCCCCTCAGAACTAAAATACAAACCAAAGTATTAATTGAAGATTCAAAAACCATTTTAGTCTTTAATGCACAGTCACAATTATTAATTTATTTTATTAATAACTCATATTTATAAAGAAATTTTTTGAAAATAAATCAATATATTTTTAATATTTTGTTACATAAAAATATTATTAGGAACTGAAATAAACGATTACCACACGTTTAATATACTGTCTCCATTCCATGACTGAAATAAAGCAAAACTAATAGGCATAAAAGCTCCATATTTTAATATTTAAATTTTATATTTGATCACGGAGTTTCGGTTTCGGTTTCCGGTTTCGGCCGAACTGACCACGCCAACTTTCGGTTTCGGTTTCGGTTTCGCCGGAAAAACAGTTTCGGTGGACTCTAATTTTAATATATGTTCGTTAGTCTCGCTAAAACTCGAGAACCGCTGAACCGATTTGGCTAATTTTGGTCTTGTATTATTTGTGGAAGTCCAGGGAAGGTTTAAAAGTTAAATAATTATAAAAATTATCGTAATAAAAAAATATAGTATACCTCTACCTACATATTTGTTTCATGAGGTGAAAATATATTTAAATTTACTTACAATAGTGAGCATATTTACTACAGTTGTTAACTATCTATCAGATACTTTTTATATGTAAATTGATAAATCTTATACATAAATATAGATCTTTTATTTATCGATTGAAGTAGGACAAACTCTGCCGGGTCAACTAGTATTCGTTTTTAAAACCTGCTGCTAAGATAAAAAAAATATTTATGTTTTTTGATGTATCTCAGTGGTCACAACTTTACATTTGGCTCTTATATTCTTACCCTTTAAAAATATTTTTCTAGTTTTAAATTGCAGTGCGATGCATTAAATTTTACCGTGCACCGAGCGGGAAGATACCACCGCCGTGTACCTTCCCGACATCGTAGCTAGCGTGTTTACTGGGTAAATGAGACATAAAATCGTAACTTAAGAACAACCAGGTTGATTAAATAGATGTGAGTTTGATTTAACTTGTCACTGCCATGACATGGCAAAAATATCGCATCACATGCGCACATCGACCGATCTTTGCTTGCTCTTGCCATGGTATATACTATGTTAAAAAACGATTCACCATAGATGTTCTCCTTGCTTTTTAATAGAATATAGATACCTCAATAAAAACAAACACCACTTTCCTTTCTCTTTTTTTCGTACAATGAATTTTGATAAAAATAAACAATTTGTCATAAGAAACAAGCAGTCTACTAAGGAAATATAATTATAATTATTAAAAAAATATTTTTATTGTAGCACTTATTTGACCACATGGTAATTTTTTCCTGAGATAATACAAGAAAAATCACTTCTTTGTTCATATTTCTTCATTCAAAACCAATTGAATTATTCCGCTAACCCTCTCCCTAAACTCCTAAGCATTAGGAATGAATGTTGCTATCTATGACATGGAGAGAAGATGAAAGAGGTGTTACACCTTACCGGCCTAGGCGGTTCTAGGTAGGTCCTAGGGAGCCGTCTGGGGCGGTACCTCGGCGGTGCCTATTTATACCGCAATTTATTGTAATTATTGTAAAATCAATGAACATTATTGTATAAATTCTACCGTGTCCTGGTAGAAGGGTACGTAGCAAGCGTGATTACTGAGTAAACGAGTCCTATGTCACACGGAAGGCAGCACATCGTATGTATGTGGTGATACTCCTGGTATTGTCGACGTCAATGGGTGTTCGTGACTATTTTCCATCAGGCGGGCAGACTGTTCGCATGCAAATTAAAAAAGGTTGTTCAAATTTAATAATAGCGATTGAGAATTGATAAAGATTGCTGTCAAAAAAACGACACTTATTAATTTAATGCCTCCGAAAGTTGTAGTTTATAAGCAGTACCTGTACACTGAAAATACCGAATAAGTAGAGCTATATATATATTTAAAAGGGCTGCGAATTTTTTGGGACATGAAAAAATTGTTGTTTTAAAGTTAGTAATTGTCATAATCTTTAATATAATGAAGAGAGTATATTTTTATTACATATATAATATTTATCTAAAAATAATATTACAACATATAACTTAGTTAAAGTAAACTTATAATGAATGCTTCCACTCAATTTTTTCGCTTCTTCTTGTAGAATTCAATTTTTTCTTCCAAGCTTGCTGGGAAAGAAAGTTGTTTCATGAAGTTTATATTGAACGTAGGTACAACAAATGTAAATATTTAAAGTTGATTTATTATAAATTAAACAAATTAAAATGTTAGTTCTTATTCTTTTCGGGTAATTTATTATGTTTATATCAATATAAAATGACCAAGAAAATTGCCTAAAATCTTAATAAAGTGTATAGTAATGGATAAAAACTGAAAAATAAGTTAATTTATCAGTATTAATAAATTAACTTATTTTATCAAATAAAATTAAATTAATATTTTACAAAAACACACTAAAGTTGTGGATAAAACTAATATGCTTTTTTAAATATTTATTTTATTAAAGGTTTAGCAGTAACAACTTTCTAACGGGCTCAGTATTAGAAAATTGATGGTCGGTTATATATTTAGGTAGGGCGTATTTTGTTAATAGGCCACATTGTCCTGTAGACCAATAGTATTAGAGCCGTCTGGCGTTTACTCTGCACCGCCTCGATGCGCCGCCCACTCGTTGTCAACGGGTGGCCCACGGGTGGACATGGCGTCGTCCAAGCATGCGTGACTATTTGCTTATGACTGAGACGATGTAGTGAGCGCATACTCATCATACAAATCCATACAAAAATAATATATATTTTTTGTATTTAATCATAATCTTCATATTATTTATAAAATATAAGAAACATAGGAGTAAAATGTATGTTGCCACAAACTGCAACATCTATCACAATAACAAACAACCAACCATCCACACTCAATTGCATTCATAATATCATATAATAAGAAGAATTTTGATATACTTACAACATTTTTCTCGCTTTAATAGAGGCTTATAAACCTTAGATTTCACTCCTTGAAGCAAACAAGTTGTATATCCCACATGATATCATCAACTTTATCTATATTACATCTATTAACACCTTCTTCCTTATTTTTCCTATATTTAGCCTCCAAATTCTGAAGAGCGTCTTGTATCATTGTCGTCCTAATTTGAATTTCATAATTAATTCTCTCTTTATACTAAATAAAAGTATTTCTGTATTGCAAATTTTTGTATAATTATAAAATTTATTGATACAAGTTGAGTCAAGTCACAATAATATTGGTATACCGTATATTAAAAAGTCAAGTGGGACATGACCTGTTTACTATATAGCAAAATTTTATTGTTATACAATGCACTATTTATGGTTTGTCATTCAACCAAGTCTTATTGAAAAAGTTCCATGTTGCGATTTTTCTTAGAGCACAGAGCCAAGAATAGATATTATAATCTTTAACACTGTAAGTCATAAGTTTACCAGTTTAACTCACTATTCATTTACAATATGAAACTTACTCAAATCATTGTTATATACTACAAGTGGATAAGCACTATTATATAGTGTAATATAGTGGATAAGCAGATATTCTAAAATACCTTGTGTGGCGTAAATCTATTAAAGAATTTTTATAATAAATTACCAGTCAGTCATCATCAGCCTGTGTCATTCCACTGCTGGACATAGGCCTCAGATATTTTACTGACTTTTATAGCTTCAAATTTAATTTTTATAGCGTGCAATCCGCGTGCTTAATATGCTTATATAAGTGCCGTCGCTAACGTAAAAAATGAGTCTCCACTTACTTAATACTATGGATTGACCATTCACCTTGAAGTTTTGCTATGAGCGACTTAAGATCGCAATCATCATAAATCCATTCGTTGCTCTTTTCCAAGTCATAACTGCAGCGGAATAGATTTAGAGGTAAATCCAATGCCATGCTATATTGCGGCTTTCTGAAATATATGAAAAAGAAAAAAAGGAATTGAAAAATATTATTTAAAGAACAAAATACTTTGGGGAAATTAAAATAATACTCAAAAGTATTGAAAATAGAACACAAGTTAAACCCTTGAAAGGGTTATGCACATAACGACATGATGACTGTACTAAATTGTGTTTTTTTTTTCTCGTTTAAATTAAAAATTGTTTAGGCCATGTTGGATAGATCAATACAATCCTAATTTCAGCATTTGGAGGTATTGACGCAATTTTTTCTTTCTTTATCCATGCTATGTCCATCCAGCTACGTCCAGCAGTGGACTGACACAGGCTGATGATGATGATGAAGATATGATAGCGGATATCTATGTCTTACACCTTTTTAAATTTTTAAAGCTAATGTTACAACATATATATATTTCGAAGAAGTTGAATATTATACAATACCTCTTGGTATTGTAGTTCTTCAAAAAGTGCGGTGTGCGAAATACTGTCGAATGCCTTGGTATAGTTTACGAAGGCTGGAAGCTTTTTTTTAAGTAAGATCTTATTAAAACTACTCTCTCTTATGAAATAAAGCAAATAAAATAGACTTATCTAAACAATGCAATACAATTAAATGCAAATTAGTTGTGTGTGCAATTAAAATTAACTATATGCCAGAATGATATAAAAACTGCATTTAATGTAGATCAATATCTACTTAATCTTTTTACGATTTTAAACTAAGAAACAACAGATAGAATTACATAAATAGAAATACCTTGGATTCTTTTCAACATCAAAAAGTTCAGTAACTATATCAGGTTTCTCCTTCCCCTGACCAATGAGCAGCAATAATCCCATAATGCAACGGATCTGGTGCCATAGAAATGCATTTCCTTCAATTTCTAAACAGTACATGGATGTTGCTGTAAGACCAAAACAAATGAAGTAAGGTTATTTAAGCATATTAATGTTTGCTTTTCTTATGAAATTATAATAAACATACTCTTAATCTTTTGAATGCGATTATGATTATATATTATTGTTATGCCTCCGTAGCCTAGTGGTATAGGCGTTTGCTTTAGAAACCGGAGGTCGGGTTCGAATCCTGCAGGGACTCAATAAATTTTCTTTGTTGTTTCCTATTTGGTTAGGATAATTTGGGCCGATCACCCAATTGACAGAAAAGTAAGATGATCCATGCGTCGGATGGGCATGTAAAAGTCGGTCCACCCACCAACCCGCATTGGACCAGCGTGGTGGGATAGGTCCAAAACCCCTAATGGATAGGGGTGTATTAGGGAGGCCAATGTCCAGCAGTGGACTATCAAAGGCTGATGATGATGATGATGATTATTGTTATAGTCCCAGGAGGGACGACGAGAGCAATGACGTGGCGGTGTGTATATCTGGCGCAAAGCAGTACAATCAAAACGAGCAGCATCGCCCTGACGCTGAGAAACGCAGCGTATTCGCCAGAAAAGCGTTCACCTTTGAGACATTGGATTTTACATCTTGTATATACAGTAATTACGTCTGCTACCCTTGTACCCTTTAAACCGGAAGACAGTATTATTTACAAACTATTGATTTGAGGCAGAAAAAGGCAAAGCGATGGCACTACACAAGATGGTCACTTGTAATATAGACCCAAATTAATTTCTTTTGTTTGGAAAAATTACTGCATTATTTGCATTCGAAAACACAGCAATGAGATGAGAAGCAGTCCTAATAGCTTTATGCAAATGTCCTCTAAATAGATAGAAATATTCGTCATACCTTTTTAATTTATGTCATCTCAAGTTGGCAGTATCTGCTTTCCCGCCAATTTAGCTGTCAAGCCTCATTGCATTCTTGTGATTCTTTCGAATTAGTTCAAATTTTTTTCAAAAATGAAAAAAGATTTTCTATTGCGAAATAACTAACGAAACTACGTTATATGTGTTAAAATAATGTTACTTAGCAATTTTAAGTTGATGTTGGAGACACCGGCCGTGTTTTTTCTTCAAAAAATGAGGCCGGTAATTGGAGGTAAAGCGAGCTTGAGCGTCGTTGTTACTTCGGATGAAGAACAACTTTAAAAATATACGCTCTTGGCTTTTAAAAAGCAGTTCGTCGTGCTTGGAGCTTAGGAAAAGCACTGCACAAATACCTATAGAAGTTTGCTTAAATACGCCTCATCAAGTAATTACCACCAGGACTCATCAAGTAAGTAAAGTTATAATTCTTTTTATATGTAATTTGGGTTTGAAATATTAAAGCCATTACTTGGTTTATTATACACTTGTATATATTGGAATCCCAGTACAAATTAAATGCTGTTTTTAACAATAAAAGGTTTGGTAATAGTAACACATAACATATGTGTTTACTAATGATGGTGTTCATTATAAAACCTATTTAGCCTAGCTTATCTAAGTTATTAAAATATTGTATGTGGTCAACTTTAAAAACATAAAATTATAATGACATCTCTATGATTTCTTATCACTTTATGATAAGAAGTCATAGAGAAACAATATACATATATCTATTAATATTTTATAATTGTTAAAATAAGCTAGAATAAGTCAACTTAAACTCTAAAATCTGTTGTATAGAAAAATTAACTGATTACAAAGATTCATTGAGGATTTAATGATCTAAATTAATAACTCATTTTAAGTTTATACTTGTTTGTGGTTTGAGCTTTTGGAAACTCAATGGTTTTGTCATATTTTGTTTCATTTCTTTATATTTTTTATGCAAAACCAAAGTGGTAAAAATCTGAGTGATTTGGATTTTAAATCTGGAAGTAGTATGCAATAAATATGTTGGAAAGCTGAGTCTTCGGCAAATTAGTACCAATAATATATTAGCCCAAAAGGAATTGACTCAAATAGCATTTTTTCTTTAATTAATAACATATACTGGAAACTTTAAGGAAAGAGTGACAGCGGAGAAATTAGATAGTTTTTAGTACATTGAAGTAAATATGCCTTTCACCATTCATTATTTGTATATATATATAAACTTCAATGGACAATTAATTTGCAAAGACCATTAACTTTAAAAGTAAAATGGGTGGTATATATATTTAATTTTAGCTCTTATTCCTCATCCACAGATGCAGCGGATGCAAAATCTACTACTCTACTTCATAGGTTAATTGGCAATATTTTGAAACATGAGGTGCTTTTAAACTAAAGTGTGTGTTTTATGCAGAAGGACTCACCTCAAGCCATCTTGTTGCATAATATTAGACGCAGCGGATGCGAGCTGGGGAGCAAGCCCTGACAGCCTATCAGGCAATGGAACTACATTTTGAAAAAAGGAGCACTCAAGAAGGTAATTCATGAAAATTTAGTTACATGAAAGGTGTATAAAATTAGATTATTAAATATTAGCTTTTCAGTGATATAAAAATAATCGTCCACTACCAATGTTTATGAAAAGCCAGTGCGGAACTGTGCCATGAACTGTAACTGAGTAATGCTTTAGGTATTTGATAATTGGGAATATTATTGTATACTCTAAGCATAAAGAAATTATAAAATGCTACAAAAAACAAGAAGATTACTTGAATCATATCAATTACTGCCACTAAGCATACAATATTCAATCTTAGTACAAGAAAAGATATTGTAACCAGGTAGGTTTGTAAAATTGCTCAGTAACTTTAAGATCTGATTAAGTGGACTGGTGTAATTGTATTTGTAATTGAAGAGGATGAAATTTCTAATAAAAGGAGGTTATCCCTAATATTCTTTCCATTTCCATTTTCATACACATTTTAACCTGTCTCAAAGTAAAAATCTTATAACAAAGCTTCTAAGGTCAGTGATTAAAAGACAAGGTTACAGATATAATAGTGCTTAAATATGAGTCGTTACCTTAGTAGGATTTGTCTTATATACGAGATTGTAGCTCCATAAGCTTCAGCATCTCAACGGCCATGATTAAAAAGTAATTAGTATGGAAAATTCCCAAATTGAAAATGGTAAGTGTCCATAAGAGTAACAAATATATAAAATTTTTGTTACTGCCGAGTAACTTTTATTAGTAGTTAATAATGTTAACACTACCTCTGACAAGGCATAGATTATTTAGTGTTGTTTATGTCTCAGAACAATGTCTTTGACATTTTGTCTTAAAGGACATTTCTATTCATTAGTTTAAAAAAAAGTATTGGAAGATTAGCCACAATTTTATATTATGCTCCTGGATACAACCTATATTATATATTTAATTAGCATTCAACAATGCTGAATATATTTGCTCAAAGAACATATTGACCATCTCAAAAATTTTGTTTTGAGGTGGGCTTAAGATCTTTTTAAAAGATGTGATTGGCTTCTTATTCATAATAATAACCCTAAAATGTGTTCTCTGAATAATGTTAAGGAATTAGTAAAATATAAGACAGTGTTATGGTTCAAGTACTCAGAATTATAAATTATATTCTCAAGGTAATAATTTTTTGTTAACTTAAGGTTTAGCCTGCTTTCTAAGCAGAGAATGGTGCATTTAAACATCAAACTTTTGACAAAACCCATTAGAATAACTAGCCTAAAATATAAATCAATGATAAAATATTCTGCATCTGAAATATTATTATACAGAGAGTCAGTAAAATCAGATCAGTCGGATATTAACAACAATTATAAATAAATTCACTAAAGTCTTATATACAAGTTATTTACTTAAAATCCTAGTCTTGGTGAACGTTACATGCTTGCAACCAAATAACTGAAAGAAGTTGGCTTAAGCAAAAGTATTTGATTTTTATCAGTACAATAATTATCTCTTATGTTTTAATAAATACTGTAGGCAATTATTACTGCAAATTAGTGGATTATACACTTCCTTATTGGGAATAATTCATGTTATTTTACATTTTGACATTGACTTTAATTTTGAGTGATTATAATACTGATGGTTTTTATAATTATAGTTTACTCTCCATTTTGACAATCAAAGTGGGTGAGGTAATAAAAGTATAAATAGTTTAATTACAGTATGAATAAAAACAATATTTGTTCAAATTGCAACTTATGATCACCAGCAGAAATCAAACAAATCTGCATCTCATTGATGTACCAAGGTGCTTGCTGATGATGAAGACTGCAATGACGCTTGACACCAAAATTGGCGGGAGAGCAAACACTGCCAACTTAGGGTGACATAAATTAAAAAAATATGACGAATATTTCTAATTCATGTCATTGCTGTGTTTTCTCCAACATATAATACCTGTTTTGTTGTAATGCAAAACAGCAATATTACCGAAATGCAAAACTATTTAATTTATTCGTACCTGCGTTCTTATCATTTTCGTTTACTGGAATAATACTAGCTTTAAAAATTTCCCTGTAGAATTCAGTGACGCCATTGCCCACATCCATTTTGCAGAAGTTTCTAAAATCTTTTGAGCCAATAAGTTGGGTGCAAGCAACACGCATACAATCTATATCAAGATTCGATCTAGGGAAATAATATCTGTACTGGCGTTTTTGCAATCAAATCTGTAACCAAAATGATTAAAAAGTTATTATTGGTAGAGATTTCGTCTTTAAAGCAGTAGCCCACTAAAAACGTAACCCCTGCGTCCTTCGCCTGGCAATTCCGCCCCGCGTGGAGCCGATTCCGAGCACACAACGGCCTGCCGCCGTCTAAACAATCAGCATGCTAGCCATAGCAATGGCTGCACTGAGCAAGATGCGTCAATTTTCATGAAATCCTGGATCTATTTGGATCTAGAAGACTAATAATGCCGCGGATCGAATTTGCTCCCGCCAGTATCGCGATGGCTAGGTTCAGCTATTATTGTTAAATACAAGAACTTAGTTAACGCCCTTAAGGCTATAAGTTGCGTCAATTACGCAATAGTCACACACTCCCTACACTTAGTAGAGTAAGACAATAGGCACACACATGAAATCGGCCTCACCGGTGAGGTCAAACTTACACACCCTTTGCTATGTAGGACACTGTAGCTTAAGACCACAGAGAAGAGCGTTGCTGGAGTTTCTTGCGCCACTTCTTCCCCCAGCGCCAACGCTTTAAATAGTAGTAGTATTGTTAGAGCTCTAGCTATAAAAACTTATCCTTAAGAATTCGAGCCAAAGCATCGGCCCACCTGGGCAGCCCTCGATCAGCATGCTAACGGGAACCGAAAAGAGACGCCCTATTTAGGGGCGCTTGGTGCAGTTAAGTCGCTCGGTAGGGAGACGCATCTATAGCAACGGTAACCCACAGCCAGTATGTTCTAAACGGTTTTTTCTACAGAGCACAAGATCATCAAAAAAATTAAAAACGTAACGATTGCATTGCGCCGATTTTATTCCACTTGTTTCAGCATGTGCTGGACTGTACCCCTAAGCTGCAGACTATTTAAGAAATGGCTACAAACATTTTACTCAGTCCATTGACCATGTAAATATATAATATTTTATACTCGCTTAGTATGATAATATATAGTATTCACGTTGATAAAAGAATAAATTAAACAATACCTTAAAAAAATTACCTTGCACTGTATTCTGGTTTATCATCTGGTATTGGCATCCAAGCTACAGCATATATGTGTTTCGGTAATATACGGTTAAGGATTTTGCAATACTGCATTTCGGTTTTAAGGGAGTTCGTTAAATGCTGTTCCGATGAAGGATATTTACTACGTAAAGATATGGATATTACCTAGAATACGAAAAAACATTTTTTTAAACTTACAGACAATTCTTTCGAACAGTAGCTTTGAATTCCTAAAATTAGGTTGAAATTATTTCCATCTACTTTTCTGTACTATTTACATACAGCTTGTAACAAGAGTTATGAATAATTTTTAGCATATCATGAAATGCAACAGCTAACAGTGATTTACAAATGGCATCAGTTATAAATATTAGTTAGGTTTTGGTGCCATAAATTCCTTTGTCCAGATTTCAGATCCTATTTGTATGTTGGTATGTAATAATTGCCTACATACCAGCATAATATATGTAGGTATATAGGTTCCCTATAAAGGACGAACTTCACCAAGATTTTTATTTGATATATCATATCAACAGGGCCGTTTTAAACTAGGCTGGAGCCCTTTTGTAAAATAAAAAGCGGATTATAATAACATTTTTAGTATATATAAAAATTTATTTTAGGCAATTCAATACAGCGTAATATGTCTTTTATGATATTACAGTGGTGCTGGTTGTTTCGGTAAAGTCTTCATTCTGAAAATTCTTTGCATTTTTTGGTCAACTCAACAGATTCGATTGTTGTTAACTGACAAAGAAAAGTAAATAGAGTATCAATTTCTCGGTATACTGCCGGACCTTTTTTAAATGTGTATTTAACGTGTCAATTATGGGAATTAATCTACACGAAGCTTTTCCTTGCCTCCCAACTGTATCCTAATGATCCTTCAAAAGAAGTAATGCGTGTGTGTCTTTGTAGTCAGCATACGGATTTTTTCAGATCAGATTTGTTGCAACGACCATGGTCATAGTGCTAATCTGTTAAGTTACACTTGTTTTATTCATAACTCCTTAAATATTATTACATATTTACGTTAGCAGAGCAGTCTCAATTTTCCCTTTTTTAGGGCTTCCATTCTAGTGGTTCAATTACTGGTTCATTGATGTCACTTGCGACTTCAGACAATTCTTCAGAAATATTTCAATTACCATTAATGAAGCATTACAGGGTGCAGACCATCTAGTTTCAAAAAGGCAAATCAGGAGTCTGATTGCATCTAAATGCTGGATTTTCCATCATTTTGCCGAGGCCGAAAAAAAATTTAACAATTTTTACAGAATGTTACTGCTTCAGTAACACATTCAGCACCCTGAACACGGTTAATTTTGTCGTGAATGTGAAGTGCGTTTGTCATTTTCGTCACACTTAAACCCTTTTTTTGCTAGTCATAGATACTGAGAGTGGTGTTGAGAATGAATAATCTCTCTGCTTATTTGCTTCTTCAACCGTAAAAAAACGAAGTGAGCCTTGGAAATTTTTCCGTTATTTGTTTTTGAACTATGACTTTCTTTTTTTTCGTGAACCTCTTAAATATGTTCTTTCAACATAATAAAATAATGTTTAAACGAACAAATGAAAACTTCGGTTTATCTATCATTCTACATTGAACAAAACAAATGTCAGACAGACTGAAAATGTCAAATATCATTTGGGTGACCCCACCAAACATAAAAAACATAAACATTTGTGTTTAGCAGCCAATCAGAGTAATTGTACGAGTGATCACTAGATGGTATACTTAGTTAAGTAGTAACATAGTAGAAATAGGTCCAGTCATAATTATATTATGTATCCTTGTAATTTAATAGTTCTCAACAAAAATGTTTTCAAGGACTGGGGGCACGGGCCCCGTGCCCGTGTGCCCTTATGGTGAAGATGTTTTGCATATCATGTTTGATGTTAATTATATCAATCTTCATTATTTATATTGCATATAGGTTTAGAGACCAAATAAATTTTAGTCTAGGGTATAATTAATTAGTGATTTATAAAAAATGTTTCACAATAATTTTTATTTTTAACTGTTAAACTGGTTTATCTATTAGATAAATTTTATAACAATTAAAAAGTATGTCCATAAAAAAATTATATGTTAGGTAGCCTATCTTTTACTGGTCACAACCTTGGGTTGCCTGGTATAAAAGTAAATCAACACTAGCACTTCAGTCTGTACTGGTCTGTTAACTTAATATAAATTAATGAAATGAAAGATTAAATTCATTATGATCATGGCGGTATCAGGTTGCCTGTAAAAAGTCAGGCCTGAATCCCAGTTGTCTAATTTAGAAAAGCAAAATATTGCTACCCCCTTCAAGAAAAAATATTTCCTGTTTTGCACAACATACCTGGCTGAATGCACTAACACCTTTGTCTGTCCTCCCACATCTGTGATACTGGGATGTTTCACGATCTTTAATTAAACAAGATTTCATCAGAGCATGGAATAAGTGATGTTCTATTGTTTCTGTAGTGTCTTCCTGCACAGCTAAGCCTTGATAGTCCCAACCAAAATACATTATTTTTAGGAGCACTCTTCGATAGTTGCAGCTATAATAAATATAAAACATAAATAAAATCCTGAAAATAATTTTCTGACCTTGACCATCACAATAGAAAAGTTTTGGCTGCATATATTAGATGAATTGGAAAACTTGTGAACTAATGTACTTAAATGAAATTTTATCTCTTTTAATTCATGGTCAATGGACAAACTCTCTTAATAGTCCAAAAAAAATTAAAAACCTATTTATTAAGTAATGTAAATTTTATGTTAACTATTTCTTTTATTTATTAAATTAAAGTAAATAGTAATTAGTTAAATAGAATAACTAATAAAAACTAAGCAGCATCATACATATGGCATTGATTGTGTAACATATGATATCTCTCTCTCTCTCTCTCTCTCTCTATGAATCCCACAGGGTGGTGGGATCAGCTTTCCTTGTTTTTCTCCTACAATTCGCTCTATCCCTGATGTAGGCTTCAGTGATCTGACATTCACTCATGTCCCTCAGCACTACATCCTTCCACCTCGTCTTTGGTCTTCCTCAAGGTCATTGTCCGGGAATGGAAAATTGCAGTGCTGAGTTTCCTATATAGTCCGGCATCTTTCGATTCATGTGGCCATACCATTGCCGCCTACTCTCCTGAATTTTATCGGCGATGTTGCGCACACCCAAGCTACCTCTCACATGCTTGTTGCATAACATATGATATTTTTTCATATAAATAAAAAACTATATAAATATAAATAAAAAATTTGAAAGGACATTAATTTGAATTTTCTGTTACATATAAATGTGTTGAAAGACACTTTGAAAAAAAAAAAGCTATGTCTTAAACACTTTTATGCATTACAGTAAGATGAATGAACAATTTAAGTTTAATTTTGGTTAAATAGTAATGAGAAATATGTATAGTACTTAAAACATATAATTTTGTTGTAGGCAGAATTAGTCACTAAGCAAAATTGACTCTCTTTAATGAGAAAGTTGAATATGGAGATGGTTTCATTATATTGTATATACTTGATCATTAATTTTCTTTCATAGTAGCAAACATTTTATGTCCTCAACCCTTAAAGATTAACTTGTGTATGGGGTCAGACAGACAAGACAACCAGTTTTGTGTATTATATAGATATCTATTTTTCATTACCTTACAAATGAAAACGGAAAGTAACTTTTTTTATTAGAATTTTGATAACTGGTCTTTTGATTGTTTTTTCTTACTTCAAGTTACTAAATGAATTATTATACTTACTTTTCAAAGTCAAACTTTTTACCATTTACTTCTTCAGCATTCAGAGAATTATCTGTATTTTTCTTGCTTATAATGTTTTTCAATTGTAAGTTATGAGCCTGTAACTGCATAATTTTTTCAACTAAATCCTGAAAATTAAATAAGGTTATGTATTGTAAAACATTATTTTATCAACGTACAGTAAATGTAACCTACTCCCTTGTCCAAATTTAAAAGATCTTCTCGACATATATTTTTCTGCTTTCTCTGTTTATTAGATTTGTTTTCCATTATGTTTATTCAATTTATATTTCAAACTTTGTTTTGAATTGTGATTATTTCGGTTGACGTGTAACTCTTGTCACTCTTCAATAAAAAAAGGTCTTTTTGTCATACAGCCTAATCAAGTGACATGTAAAAATTATTAAATATGGTAAAGCTTTAAAATCTGCACCAGAGTCACGGTGTTGAGATTAATCAACACCATACATATTTTCAAGGCTCCAAAACAACCAATCAACAAATACGTTTTAGCGCAAGTAATTGCTTTGTTTCACTGTCTTCGTAGCGTAGTGGTATGGGCTTGCGTTTTAGAAACCAGAAGTCGGAGATTTAAATCCTGCGGGGACTCAACAACTCTTATTTTGTTACATCTCGTGCTCTGTGGAGTAAACCTATTAGAACATTCCGGTTGAGAGGGGCCCGTTCCCACAGGCGCGTCTTCCCACTGAGTGACTTCACTGCACCAAGTTTTGTGGGAACGGCGAATCGATGCTGTGACCAAACATGTCCCGTCATTATACCTCCTGAACCGGCACTTATCTCGAACTAGACAGGCTGTCTCTGCTGATTAGCAAGAGTTGAGGGCGCTGTTATAGGGCTATACGAGGGCGGCACTGAAAATTTCGGGAATCAAGGAAGTGACACAAAATTACTATTTAAAAATGTATTTATTGCTTTTCGAAGTAATCTCCGCGAAATTTGACATATTTTTGTCATACGATGGAACCAATCATTGAAGCATTCCATTTGGAAGTTTCGGTCTCCAAAATGGCCGTTTCGTAGGCTTCCACAGCTTCTTCAGGTGATGAAAATCTCTGATCACGCAAATTATTCTTTATTTTGGGGAAAGTATAGAAATCTTTAGGGCCCAGGTTGGGGCTGTACAAGGAATGGTCGAATAATTTTATATTTTCTTGCTCTAAAAACTCTTTAGCTCTGTACGCGGTGTGAGCACTCGCATTGTCGTGATGGAGTATGATGCGGCAGTTGCAGTTCTCTATACGGAGTTCAGAAACCTTGACGGGGATCATCACTAAGCTTGACACGACCACGTTGAAATTCAGCAAACCTGCGATAAATTTTGGTTTTGGATAGGGCTTCATCACCGAATGCAGAAATTATCCGGTCAACACATTGTTTTTGTGTTAAACTCTTCGAGAGTCATAATAAATCATCGCTCTTGAAATTTCTCGAGTCAATTCTGATTTCTTAACGACTAAAAAAGTTTGACAAGACCTTCTGACAATTGACCTTTTTTTAATAAATAAATGGTATTCGATTTTTAAAACCAAGAATTTTGCAATTATAAAGATTTTAATATGACAGGAATAGTGGAAATATTCTATTCCCGATACTTTTAGTGCAGCCCTCGAAGAGAGAGCAGAAATTCTGGCTGAGGAGTTTCTGTTAGGTCCGGTGTTTTTATGTCCCCCGCCTAGGTTGGGCATTACGTTACGTTAACGTACACAATGCCCCTGGGCATGATGGAATGCCTAATGCGTCGCTTAAGCAATTGCCCTAGCGGACAGTCACTGAAGTGGCCTGCCTGTTCAACGGAATACTTCGTATGGGGTATTTCCCAAGATTGTGGAACACCGGTAAAGTTTTCGTGGTGCCGAAAGTGGGCAAAGATCGACGCTTACCTGAAACTTACAGACCGATAACGCTATTATCCCATATTGCGAAACCCTTCGAGTGGCTGCAACTGCGGAAGCTGCGCCCGCACTGCACTTTACGTGACGAGTAGCACGGCTTTCGTAGTGGCCATTTGGCAACTACACAGTTGACCCGTGTACTATACGAGTTTGCGTTTGACAGAAATGCCAAGCGAAGTCTGTCAGAATCTTTCTCGATATCGAAAAAGCTTTCGACCGAGTATGGCACCAGGGATTGCTGTGGAAGTTGCTGGAGACTACCACCATACCGCACGCAATTGTGCGGATAATAGCGTCTTATTTAGACGGTCGTAGCTTTTATGTTAGTGTTGAGAGCTCAAATTCGACAATTCGTAGAACTTTAGCTGGGGTACCGCAGGGATCTAGCGTAGCGCTGATTCTATACGCGATTTACACCAATGACATTTCCACGACAGATTCGACTTATGATATGTACAGTTTTTGTTAAGTCACATAATATGGAAGGCGGCTAAATATGATGGATGCACATTATACCACGTATCAAGATGGCAAGCGGATTTTTGCTATAATTTGCTGCGTTTCTCATTGGCAGGGTGTATCACCATCAGGCAAACGACCAGCTTGTCTCATCGCTTGAATTAACTAAAAAATCACTATTAAAAACTAAATCGTTAATTTTTACAACACGCTAAATATTGGCGGTAATTAGATACGAAAAGGTCAATTCTGTGTTCTTGATGACGTATACGGAATAAAACAATAGTATATTTTGTGAGGTTTCACACTAAAATGCTTGTTGCTTATAATATTTTCTTTCGTTGTTTACTGAAATTTCTTTTAATAAAGAGTCCATTATTACTCTTAAAAGAAAAAACGACGCATACAATTTTTCAGTATTAGTTTATAGGTCTGAATAACATATAGACTACACTTTGGGTTGAAGTTAGGTATATAATACTTCTTTTATAACAGCAAATAATAAGTAGAGTTTATGTAAATATCCAATGAAATCGAACAAAGTGGTCTACATTAAAATATAGGTAGGTTATATTTTTAGTGTTATAGTTATTTCAATTAATTTAAAAATTCTCGAATCAATTGTAAGTGTTATATTTTTTATATAAATTTTAGAACATATTTGGTTTTGGTTTAGATGGTTGAAATTAAATTGATGCTACGTGATATTGCTCCTCCTGTGTGGTTAATTTGAAATAATAAAAAATTATTATAAAGTATTTATCACGAACAAAGTCGGTCCAGCCCGCATTGGACCAGCGTTGGTGGGTCCTTGGGAAACTGTCTAAAAATGTTTCCAGCAGTGAACAAACAGGCCGATAATTTTGCTGATACTCAAATCTTCGCAAATGTCACCACAAAGCCATAGATAAATTACATATTGCTCTTATTTTTATGCCTATTAGGACTATCTTGCTTGCTGCTTTAGTAAGTTAGGTGTTCTCGTTGATGCAATAATTAAACGATACTGTAATTTAAATATGTGATATGTTACCACTACTAGTTGTTATAACAAAAAGAGCGCGGTACTACGCTTGCTGGCTCTCAACTAGAAATCTTATACCAACTAGAAGTTAAAATTTGAATTAACAAAATAGTAAAACTGCAATATGTAAGTTATAGTTTTATTGTTTTTGATTTAAAAATCAAAGATACAAACGATTTTATTCCTAAAAGCGCATATAATAACATTCTTACTACAGATAAGCCGGAACGATGGGCAAAATCTAAAATTATATTACTGCACAAGAAAGGGGACAGAAGCGACCTTGGAAACTATATACCTATCAATATCAATTTAAATAAAATATTTTGAAAAAAAAAAAATTCAAAATAATTTTAAAAAGAATAACTATTGATTTAGGCGAAAACAAACAGCGCGACCAAGCTGGCTTTCGAAAAGGATAGTCGACTATAGGTCACATACAAGCTATAACCCAATTAATAGACAAAACCAAAGAATACAGAAAAAAATTATATATGTGTTTTATAGACTACACAAAAGCCGACTCCTTACACTCGTTCGAATCTTTACACTTCAACGCGATATGGACGGCACTAGCTCAACAAGGCGTTAACCCATCATATATTAATATAATAAACAGTGTATATGCAAAATGTTACGCTCTTAAAAAGGTACGGTTACAACGAGAAGGAATAGAATTTTCTATAGAAAGAGGAGTAAAACAGGGAGACCCGCTTTCGGCAAAAATTTTCAACGGTACTCGAATCTGTATTTAGACGTCTAGATTGGAAAAAGAAAGGAATAAATATAGATGGGGAGCTACAGAATCACCTGCGATTTGCGGACGAGATCGTCGTATTTGTACAAAGCGCGACAGAGCTGGACAGCATGGTCAAAGAAAATAGCACCGAAAGGGAAATACAACGAAGGATAACTCTGGCATGGAAAAAATTCTAGAGTATGAGACAAATAATGAAAAACTATGTAGTGAGTCTGAATATAAAAAAGAAACCATACGAAACTACGGTTTTATCGTGCCTAACTTATGGTTGTCAGACGTAGTCATTAAGAAAAGAGGACGAAGAGAAATTTACTTTATGTCAAATAAAACTGCAAAGGAGCGTGCTGGGAATTAAGCTATCGGAAAAATTAAAAACAGTGATGTAAGAAGACTACTTAAATGGCATTGGGCAGGACATGTTTGCAGGTTGGATAACAGATGGACAAAACGTTTGACTGAGTGGATACCACGGATAGAAAAAGAAGAAAAGGGAGACCAGGTTATAGATGTAGAGATATTTTCAAACACAAGGGCGAAGATTAATAGATGCAAATGGCTCGGAAAAGAGATGTTTTGAAAGGTTTGGAAGAGGCCTACGCCGCAGAGGCGACTTCTACTAGCAAATTGTTATACCTACTCTACATCTGAATATTTATAAATCTTGTGTCACGTTGTTTGACCGCGATGAACTCCTAAACTATTTAACCGATTTTAAAATATATTTGCAAACAATGTGCAGTTTAATCCAACTTGAAAGATAAAATAGCTTAACTCATTTATTTATAGTTTCAATATTGTTTTCTTACGATTTATTTTTCTATTATTATTTAATGTAAAATTTTTGCTACGAAACGATTGTGACAGTTGGCGATAACTATTGATTGCGTTGTGTATGTCTATAGATGGCGCTGTTTAACAGTATTAACAATACATTGATAATAGGAGAATTGGTACAATAAAAAGTAATTGCTTAAAATTAATTATTTTTGGTCGTTCAATTTTATAATAATTATTTTCTTTTGTTAAAAACAAAAATGCACCTTCATAACGCAATTATTTTATACCAGGCCATTAAATAACAAAGTAATGAATAAAATAGTTTCCTAACATGCGTGTAAAATTGTAAATTGTAGGTTTTTTACAGTGCACAATTAAATAAAAGTGATCTTGTATCCTACATAAAGGTAATATTTTGATGACATATTTAATGGCGAATACAATTGTAGGTACTGTAAATATTCGTTATTTATTATTTCATACGATAGTTGTTTCCTTACGCTTCACGAAGCATGAAATCAACTTTACTTCTGGGTTTTTTAATAACCAACTTAAACTACAAAATTATGTTTTTATTAGTGCTCCGTATCCATACAAATATATATATACATAAATATAACATTTTTAAAAGAAAAGTAAGAATTAAAAAAAATAATAATAAAAATGAATAATTTTATAACTAACTGTTGTACAGAATTTTGCACGACATCAATAGAAGCAACATTTTGATTAATCGTCCTCAGTCTGTCCACTTAAATACCAATTCAATCGATTTCTATACCAGTGTTATTTTATGGTATTCAGGTGTAACGATAGCATCATCGTAGTCACTGTATTTTACAAATGACATTTATCTAATAAAATATGGTGGTGAAAATGTAACGCAGTCTGTTTAAAGATTTGTATAAGTACGTCAAATAGCAGTCTTAAAAGGAAAGTAAATTTGAATGTAATATTAAGTAGTAAGTAATAAAGGCTATTTTTATTTATTTTATTTATATTTTTGTGAGCTTTAACAATAAAATGCTTGTTGTTGATATTATTTTCTTCGTTGTTTACTGAAATTTCTTTTAATACAGAGTCCATTATTACTCTTAATCTAAAAAAACGATAATTATAACCCTTATATAGAAATTCCTTCATTCAATATTTTGATCTTGAAACACACAGTTGAAACCTTTGGACAGGCCATAGAGGACATTCATGTTAACATTTCTATGGTTATATATATTTCACTGATAACTATTTTTAATAGTAAAGGAGTTAATTAATTACAACTAGATTTTGTGGTTATAGCGGTCCTTGATTAAATTAAACATAAGTTACATTTGAGTACTTATCTAAAATCTCGAAATATAAGATATGTAGGACAATTTAGGCCGATCAACCGAGTTGTCTGAAAAGTAAGATGAACCATGCGTCGGATTGGCATGTAAAAAGTCGGTCTACCCACAACCCGCATTGGACCAGCGTGGTGGGTAACGGTCCAAAAACCCCCTAAAAGTAAGAAGGCGTGCATTTGGGGACGCCCATGTTTAGCATTGAACAATCACTGATAATGCTCAATGCTGTATTTTAAGTTTTATTTAAGTATCAGACTTAAATCTTCGCAGATGTCACAACAAAGCCATAGATAAATTACCCCTTTTACTTCAATGTCTATTTGGACCATCATGCTTGCTGCTTTAGTACGTTAGATGTTCTCGTTGATGCAATAATTAAACGCTACTGTAAGTTAAATATGTGATATGTTATCACTACTGGTTGTTATAACAAATAAAGTGCGGTACTACGCTTGCTGGCTCTCAACTAGAAATTATATACCAACTAGAAGTTAAAATTGAGAATTAACAATATAATAAAACTGCAATATGTAAGTTTTAGTTTTATTTTTTTGGTTTAAAAATAAAAGACATAAACGAGTTTATTCCTACAAACGCATATGATAAAATTTTTACTATAAGATACATATACGCTATAAAAAGAGAATAATTAATTATTGAAAGAACGATCTGCTTTTTATTTCCATAATCAGTGTCCTTTAGTTCGTCTTTGACGATATATTTTCTTAAACCGATCCACCATACAATTATAATTTCGCTCCAAATTCGGTTAGAAATATCGAAGTTGAATATGATTTGGTCAGTTTTCGACATGCGTTTGAATAATCCGTATGTATTGTCATCGCTGAATTGCCAATCGTGACGAGTGAAGTAACTTAGCACGGTGTTAAGTTTGTATACCTTTTTGTATAATTTAAGGAATCTGGAAAAATAAGGTAGTTATAGATGTGACACGGTAGGGTAACACTAGCTTCGAATTAAAAAGATGAAGCAATAATGTCCAAAAAACATTGTGAAATAAAATCATTTATTTTTTAAACATTATTATATATAATGTTTCAATAATATGATCGAATTAGAAAGAATATTAGACAAGTAACTAGGAATTACTCGTATATTCTATTTTACATTTTATCTGACCTTAGAAGAGTAACATGTCTACGGGAATGATATTATTTCGAACCAAGTTTGAAATTAACAAATAATACGTAAGAATTAACTTAGAAATAACATTTTTTTAGTATTTCAATCGGTAGTCCATAATACCTCCTTTTCTTTCCTGCCAAAAAACAGATTCCATCGATTATGTATGCGGGTATAAAGTGAAACAGCACCGAATACAACCAATACAAGAATGCGTTATTCGTGTCCAATGCTTCGCAGTGCCATATAGCTTTCGGTGTTGCTAGATTATATCTATTTTCCCGAATTATGTCACCAGTATCGCCTACAAAAATAAAAGTTTTTATTACCAATAATGAAAGTATACGTTTAAAAATTTATAATGTGTGTTAAACCTACTAAGACTCATGAACAGAACATTCAAATTACGTAAATTTTAAAGTACCGAAGGAAAAAGGAGCTACGTAATATATACCTCGTTTCATAATGTATTTATAAACTATATTCCACGTTGATCGCCTCCGTGGTCTAGCTGTATTTGGCCTTGCTTTGTAAACCGGAGGTCGTAGATTCTAATCCCGCGAGAATACAACATTGTGATATCGTTGTTTTCTGATTGGTTAGTACCATATCGGCCAATCACCCGATTGTCGAAAATGTAAGTTGATTCATTCTTTGGATGGGCATGTAGAGTCGTCCTCGTTTTTTATTTTGTTAAAAAAGTTATACCTGAACGATGTACCGTATAGCTCTATTTAGGATAATTAGTTTTTTTGCTTCCTACATTTTGTTACTATACACAGATGATCGTAAAACTTGGTAAAATCAACTCTTTTATTTTTATATTACCTTTCAGAAATTAAAAGAGACATAAACAATGGATTGTTTACTTATTGATAGCTTTAAATATACAGCCAAAGTTTATATAACGTAAAACGTTTACAATGCAGTTACAAATCAAAGATTTTTTTCCATCAAGAAAAAAAAAAGTTTGAGAAGAAGTCATCATAATTTTAATCCTAAATATTTATTAACGAAATTCTAAATTTGTACGTATTTAATCCACAATTTAAGAATTTTTCGCGTTTTATTTTTCAAAGTCTTACCCCATGTGACTGGATTCCGAATATTGCTGATGGTGTAAATTTCGATTTTCTTTTTGTCCTCCGGCACTTTCGTGGCAGTCTCCCAGCCGGCAGCGATGATGGCGTTCGTTACCAAATCAGCGGGACAAAATCCAATCCTGACTTCCGATTTTGCAAATAATGCTCTTATTACTCCTATCCCTAACCCTAACAACAACTGAAATATCAAAATATTTAGATTACCACTGTATATATTCACAGTTCAAATCAAAATAAAAATGTTTAAGCATTTACATAGGATAGCTACAGATGAATGCGGGTGCTTTCATTAACGTTACTTTGAAATAATATAGTATTAGAAAAGGATGATTGTCTTACCCCACTGGGCCCGTACACGTTGCTTATGTCTAACCATCCCGGTGTAGGTTCCACGCAAGTTGGAATAACTGAAATTGATACCGTCTCGTTTTTTTTTCTATATTTTTGCAATGTCAACATTTACGGCACAATTATAACTTAAAAATTCTCAACCATCCAACAGACTGTGATTAGCATTACTGAACTTTCAATGTGCCTCCGTAGCCTAGTGGTATGGGCGACTGCTGTAGAAACCGGAGGTCGTGGATTCGAATCCTACGAAGACTCAACTCAAATTTTAATTGTTGTTTCCTAGTTGGTTAGGGCAAAACGGTCTAAAAAGTAAGATGATCCATGCGTCGAATTGGCATGTAAAAAGTCGGTCTACCCACCAACCCATATCGGAACAGCGTGGATGCGGTCCAAAACAGTCTTATTGATAGGGGTGTATTAGGGGAGGCCTATGTCCATCAGTAGACTATCACAAGCTGATGATGATGAACTATTAAAAATCCATCATAAAAAAAACTTATTGTGAAAAGAAAAATAGGAGCTGCTGTTTTCTTTTTCTAAGCACACCGGAGGTACCATTTTTAATGAATAATAGGATGTATAGTTTTTGTGATTGTGATTAAACGTTAACAAATTTACCTATTGCTGGTCGCACGACACATATCGGCAAGTTGCCAGACATAGTACGAACAGCCTCCTCGGCGACCGCCTTAGAGAACGTGTAAGTGTTCGGCCATCCTTGCACCAATCTAAGCAAATTGCGAAAGGAGAAGTGATTAAATTTAAGTTACCAAGTCAAAGTCAAATAAGTTTCAGAATGTATTTAAACAAAGTGTAAGTATAGTATATATACTTCGTGCTCTATGAACCTGAGGTCGCATATTCAAATCTTACAGGTAACACTTTAGGTTGGGACTGTAATAACGCAGAGGTAGACGTACTGTACAATAAAATATTCAATATTTCTCTAGTGACAGTTTCGTACAGCCAGACGAGAGATGAGATAGGGGAATGGTTCGCCATAAACTGATCATGAAACTTATAATCAAGGTGGACCTTTAATGTAGTTGACTTAGAAGTCTAGAATTATACTGATATTTCTTTAAGTTTAGGAATTATTTACAAAATACATTGTCATTGTATAAATGTCTATTCAGTAATGTCTATATGATCATAATATGTTTCCTAATACCAACTTAAAATGCCGAATTGTTTTTTTATACGAACACGATTCGTTTTCAATTTATTTCACTAATAAATATCAAACATGTGTATATTTCTGTCTTGTTGTAAAACTTTAACTTTATTGACAATGACTTTGGACAATAGACCGAAAATAAATTAACATAGATTATAGTTCTTACGTATAACTTATTTACCGAACGACTTTTATTTTTTGCAGATGTATTTTACGTATTTTTGCTGTTTTTTAACGTTAGATAAAACAAATAAAGTTGACATTAATAAAATGATACCGAAATAGCGTTGTAAATACCAAAAAGCAGCACGGTACAAAGTGCCATTTGTTGTCAGCTTACAACTTTTGGGGGATTTTATTATTTTATTCAGACCATCGACTTAAACTACTTCAAGAAAATAGTCTACACGTCATCCACATTCGAATAGCCAGGCTCTTTGAATATTTCGCACCTACAAAATATAATAGACAAAAAAAATTATACTTTTCGCCGTTTCTCATATTTAAATTTCTAAACAAAAAAATATTACACCAAAACTCGGTTTGCACGAAGATGCTTAGTTCTAACTTGTAAAGCATATAACTGCTGTGACTACAACATCCAAATTTTTTGGTGTATTTCAAGTATTATAGAAGCTAATCTGGGGACCGTGTTGTCTCACGCCATAAATACAATGAGACTCATTTTGCATTTTGTTTACCGATGGGATAGACTAATCTAGAATAGCCAAATATATTACCAATATTAAATATTACCAAAATTAAATAATCGCTAAAAACAAAAAAGAGTGTCCAATCTCTAGTCAAAACTAATAATGCTTACATTGGTGCCATTTTGTTTAGTTTCTCCGAGGGCATTGTCTCCGCCAGTTGAATGATTGCATCCGGGTTCGCTGGTGGCGGCTGGAACTCTTCCAGTACCAACCCACCGATTCGGTCCTTTGTAGCAAATGTATAGGCAGTTGACACGTGAACATGTGCCCGAAGATTCGGGCAGGCCTTGGCCAAAGTTAGCATCTCCCGTGTTCCCCGAACGTTCGATAACACTGCTTCCTTCAGCTCCACGTCAAATCTGACATTAGCCGCAATGTGGAATATCATGTCAACCTGAAATTTCATAGTTCTCATTGAAAGGATAATTATTATATTAAAGGAAAATTATTAAAAAAAATAAGTTACTGCGTCTTGCTTGCTTGAATATTGATAGTGCTGTATTGATTACGACTAAAAATAATTAGAAAATTGTAATTGTTAAGTGGTTTTTCGGCTAACCATAAGGAATCGCGCCTTATTAATATTTCAATAATTAGAGGTAACTGACGATTAGTTATCCATTGACATGGTATTTGAATTGTATAACTTTTAGCACAGTGGCTTTACAGAAAAGCAATGGTAACCGACATAGTAGACTATAACCGACATGATAGACTACCTGCGTGGCCTAGCAGTATTGGCCCTTGCTTTGTAAACCCGAGGTAGTTGATTCGAATCCCGCTGGGAAACAACTTTGTGTTATCGTTGTTTTCTGGTTGGTTCGGACAATTTGGGCCGATCACCCAATTGTCTGAAAAGTACGAAGATCTATGCGTCGAATGGGATGCAAAAAGTCGGTCCACCTGCCAACCCGCATTGGAACAGCGTGGTGGGATACGGTCCAAAGACCCCCTAATGGAAAAGGCGTTCATTAGGGGATATCCATCCGTGGACTTTCACAGGCGCATGATTGTGATGACACGATATAGCCCGCAGAATTAAATAAGCTGAAGTGGCAATGGGCCGGCCAAAGGATCGTCAGGGAAAGGCGTTCGGTCAGCAGTAGGCTTTCGCAGTCTGAAACCACGACGACGACAGTGGCCTCGACAAGCTATTACTAACCAAGACCCATGCAAAGTCTATAACTTTGAATCATCCGTGGTGACCACCAGTAATAACGGTAGCATCAAAATGTTTACCTCGGTTACAATGGTATTCCAGTCATTGTCGCTGAGTCCAAGTCTCTTCTCAATTATGTCGCCTTCGATAGGTATTATTTTTTTTTGGAACTGCGGCCTTTCCTTATGTAACGACTCAAAAGCCTAAATAAAAAAGTTTGCTTAGATTTCAACATTTCTAACATTAATATTATTGTAGTGAAGAATATAAAACATTTAAAAACTTACAGGATCCTTAAGCACATCACATAGTCTTTCTTGAGCAACTTTGTTTTTCTTCGGTCGAATCATCATATAAATTTTATTTATTTCACATGTCCTGCATAAAAAGTTCATCTGTGATTATGCTGCTATATTATTATAACATTAATTAGGATAGAAGCGAGGCAGAGATGTTGAGGCCCTAAGACTTCAAAATGAGTAGGAGTATTAGTTAAAATATTTAGAAAATAATATTCGGTAAGGATTTGGGGTCGGCTTTTATATAATATAAATTTAAACTGAAACAGTTAGATAGCTTTACAAATTATGTACCTGCATAGTTTTTCTAGAAATAATTTTCCCATGAAACCTGTTCCTCCAGTTACAAAAATTGTTCTTCCAGCGTAGAATTTTTGTATGGTAGAATTGCCAGGAGCACTATACTTCTTAATTGTCAGTAATCGCGATTCTATCGAATCTAATGTTGTCTTTAACAAATCCATTTTAATAAAACAAGTGCCCGCAATTAGATATAAAACAAAAGTGAAGTGTGGGACTATAGTAGTTCAGTTTTTACTCATGTAATGACACTAACAGAATAAAATATGCAAATGGAAACAACAACATAATTAAGCGTTCCGAATTGAATTATGTATACCGACAAAATAATCATCCAAATAAAATATTATCTTTTTAATAAAAAATTGTCCAAATTTAAAAGATCTTCTAGACATATATTTTTCTGCTTACTCTGTTTATTAACTTTGTTTTCCATTATTTGTTTATTCAATTTATATTTTAAACTTTGTTTTGAATTGTTATATTTTAGTTGACATGTAACTTTTGTTCAATGAAGAAAAGGTCTTTTTGATATACAGCCTAATCAAGAGACATGTAAAAATTAATTAATGTGGTAAAGCTTCAAAATCTGCACCTGAGTCAGATTTATCCTCAAATTCTTTGCCCATATATCCTCCCACCACTTAAATCAACTACAGGCGGTGCAAAATAAATTCGTGCCACTGGAGCAGAGTCTTATTAAAGAAATGTCGACTTGCACAGCAATTGCAAGATGCCGACATTACGCGCTCATTTTAATAAATACTTTGTAGCGCTTACCAACAACTGCCTCCGTAGCCTAGTGGTATGGGCTGTGCTTTAGAAACCGGAGGTCGTGGGTTCGAATCCTGCGGGACAACAAATTTTCATTGTTGTTTCCTAGCTGGTTAGGGCAATTTGGGCTGATCACCCAGTTGTCTGAAAAGAAGATGATCCATGCGTCGGATGGGCATGTAAAAAGTCCGTCCACCCACCAACCGCATTGGACCAGCGTGGTGGGATACGGTCCAAACCCCAATGGAAAGGGGTGTATTAGGGAGGCCTATGTCCAGCAGTGGACTATCAAAGGCTGATGATGCAGCGCTTACCATCGCTGCAAATTATCACGCAGACCCAGAAGCCTCTACTAGGAAACGTCGTCCCCGTAATATACTCTTAGACCCAGATGAAGAAGGGGGCTTAGGAATTCTGGACCCTCCAAGGGTCCCGCCACACGATACTACACACACAAGTAGGCATAACACACACACTTTTAGGTCTACCTCGCTCAAGAGCACGGCGAGACCAACACACCTCGTACACGAGATACACTCGCGTTCCAGGGGTTTTCACCACCCCCAGCATTATCAAAAATTTCTATGAAAGAATAGAAACGCAAAATGGGTTATTTTGCGTTGATGGTAAGCGCTGCAAATTATCACGCAGACCCAGAAGACCAGAATTGATTTGTATAATATCAAATTAAATAATTTTCCACAGATTAATCTGAATATAAAGTTTAGTATTTAATTAAACTAGTGCAATATAAGTCTGTTATAAGCTATTTACAAAATGTATTACAAATTTGTGCAGAAATCAACTCAAGCATAACCTCTACAAGTGTCTTGACTACGTGTACTACCTCAAAACATCGTACTGTTCAACACAACCGGGCAAGTATCGTTGTATTTGTTACATACAAAGCTATAAAATAACCGTAGATATTAACATTTATTGTCTGATACATTATACTTCTCACATATGAGGGTAACGTAATCTATCCACACACTTGGCTTGTTTGGTCTTGCTTTGCTTGACTATTAATGGAAGTGAAGTTAATGCAACCATTTGCCGCAGACACGTCTTTACGTTTACACTCTATATAAAGT